>CM053581.1:560288462-560342678 GCA_028627135.1 Pseudochirops cupreus | reverse complement strand
AAGCTGACTTTAGTGGGAAGTATCTTTGTGTGTGTTTTGGAGTTCCAGGATTGGTTTAGAGTCCTATTTTATGGGTATTTTGGGGTGGCTATGTGAGAGCTGTGATATGTTGCTGCTGCTACGCCGCCATCTTGGCTCCGCCCCCCTCAGTAAAATTTTAATGGGGAAAAACCAAGTGAATTGAGAATGAACTTTCTTGAAAATATGATATGTTGTTTGATGGACAGTTCAAGAGGTATTCCATGAAATGTTGGAAAGATATTGCCGAGACATTATAGGTGCAAAACTGATTATATTTATAATTTGAAAGAAGGGAGAGGGAAAACTGCATTCTTATTTGAATGATTGTGTAACACTTTCATTGACCACCCAACTCCTTCTTAAAATGAAAACCCATTTTTGTACCCTAATCTTTTCTTGTAACTTCCTGAGATTGTGCATCATGGAATATCATGATCTTTGAAGAATTGAAAGAGCAATGGGAGAGTTCTATGATAGGTATGATTCAACTGCAGCAAATTATAAAAGATGAATTGTACTCATGAACTTACCTAAAGCTCACTATCAAAGATATATATATATGACAAGCAAAGGATAATAAATGAGCTGTCCATTTGTGTTATTATTAAGTGCATAAAGTACTTAAAAACACAGATTTCAGATGGTCTTAGGAACCAAGACACCACTCCTTGTACTTTATGTAAAAGACTCCTACTATGTTGGTTGAACTTTGCTTGAAGAATTTATGGAAGGACATGGACAAGGCAATCATAGGATATGGAGTGTTTGCTCATTTCTCCTGTTTCTCTGTGCTCCTCCCACCTTTTCCATGCATTTTCATCAATGTGTTGTGACTTTTTGTTGCTTACTTTAGAACTTAAGAATAACACGTTGAGGAAAAAGTAAAGGGGAAGTGTCTTGTGAAATAAATGATGCTCTTAAATACAAGTCTAACATTTATAAATTGCCTGGAAGAAAAGTAATTGTATAGTATGCATCCACACATCACTGAAATTCAGCTTCTGTACCTGAGTGATAGAGCTAGCTTGTTAATGTGAAACACTAAAAAAGGAAGGGGGGTTTTAAAAGAAGAGCTATGCCAAACCTCTCATTGATCTTCAGGTTTTTTTTTCTTCGTATTTATTATTTAGATATCTTGAAAAACAAAGCAGTTGTATTTCTTGTTTCTTCCGATACATTTCCATCCTATTGCTATATGCTGAGCTACCTGTCCCCCTACTTCTCACTTTCTCACCCTTTATGGATTCTGCTCTGGTGGTTGAGTCTTTTCAGTCTTGGTCAACATGTTATGACCCCATTTGGGTTTTTCTTGGCAGGGATAGTGGAGTCACTTGTCACTTCCTTATTCAGCTCATTTTAAGAAGAGGAAACCAAGGTAAACAGAGTCAAGTGAATTGTCGAGGGTCACATGGCTAGTAAATGAAGCAAGATTTGAATTAAATAAATCTTCCTGACTTTAGCCCCAACACTCTATCCACCTAGAGTGGAGACATTTGGTTTTCACTTTTTATTGAATACAACCTGCTTGGTTTTTGTTTTTTACTTGTACCACCGCTTCTCATATGCATATACACAAATACATGTACATACATGTATACACACATGTACTCACACATGTGTAGATATACATGTATGCATATATACATATGTACACATATACATACACACACATATATGTATGTATGTATGTATGTATGTGTATGTATTTGTAAAGGAAGAAAGGAGCCAGGATGATAAACAAATCAGCAGGTGATTTGCAGACCTCAATTAAGTCAGTCAGTTTTACTTTTCTATATGCGGATATACAGTTTGTAACAAATTGGAGTACTGATAGTACTGGATTTCCCTTCTCTCCCTTTCTGCCCTCCGGTGGAGGTGCTGATGGACTGAGAAGCAAAGGGCATTGTAGACCATTGTATATATTCCATAGTTTCATGATGATATTATTTCCTGTGATATGGTGCCATAGAAATATTTTGTCATGCCACTTTCAGCCTTGGAATCAATCTAAACCAGTGGTCTTCAACCTGTGGGTTGCGAGCCTTTTGGGGGTTGAATGACCCTTTCACAGGGGTCACCTAAGACCATCAGAAAACAGGTATTTTTGATGGTCTTAGGAACCGAGACACCGCTCCTCTATTGGTCCCCAGACGGGTCCTCTCACATGCAGATGTGCCCAGATACACCCACATATGAGTATTAAAGGGTTGGGGCATTCGGAAGGTTGAGAACCATTGCTCTAAACATATGAGAAAGATTCCATATTTTGTGTCCTTAGCCCTTACCTTCTCAGACAAGATATGCCATATGCATCTGTGTGTAGATTTTTTTTACACACATTCAAGATCCAATTACATTACAAAAAACATTATAAGTTTTTGAACAGTTGGGGTCTAGAGGAACAAAGATATCTTAGGGATCATTTAGTTCACTCTCCTTTTATTTATGGAGAAAACAAGGTCCAGTGACAGTTGTTTTCTGGAGCCATAGGGGTGGGGATAGTGTTCCATGGTGTTGGTTCAGCTTTATTATAAGTTATGTTCTAATTACACTGAAGTTCCTTATTCTTTTCATAACTAATCCACCATAGAAGGAAATCTAAAATGCTCTACTTCCTCTCCCTTTCCCTGCATTTTACTGAGTTTTGCTTGTGTCTCTATGGAGAATGAAGTTCTTACTTTGAGAAGAAGAACTAGACATAAAAAGGGTCCAATTCAAATGAAATGCTTCTGACAATCATGCTTCCAAATAATGTCCACATATTGGCTTTGATTCTTTGTTCTTTTTCTTTTAATTTTACATGAGAGATGTTTATGGTTCTGATTAGTCCTTTACTTCAATATTTCAAGTGTCTGTAATTCCACTCCTATGGATATTCTCTTCATCAATGCAGATTACAACTTCCTTCAAATTAGCAAATTGTTTTCAGGAGTTTTTTTTTTTTTTGTAAAGTGAGGCTCACTTCTTAATGAGGTTCGAAAATTGAGTGGGTCTTGTCCTTAGACTACAGACCTATCTTCTGCCACAAAATCCCTGCTTGCAATATTTCCAGCTTGATAGAGTCTACTACAGCTTGTTAACCTTGCCCCCAATAACCCAAGGTCAATTTCTCACCTTGATGAAGCATCGGGGAAGGCTCCTGGAGAAAGACCAATGGATAAGATTTTTAAATTGGTATGGGGATTGGGGGATGGATGAGAGGATGGCAACATATTAAATTTAATGGCTATATAGGTAAGATTTGTTGATTTCAAAAGAATTAATTACTTAACAGTCAGAAAGAATTTATTAAGCACCCAACCAGGTACCAGGCATTGACCTTTCCAGAGTCTCTCTGACGAAAATACCTTCTCACATATTTTGGTTACGTTTGTTATGGATATAAAAATTTGTGAAACATGGCCATAATCAAAATTTAGGTATGGATGTATTTCTGCTGGGCAGTATTTATTTTTCCTTTTTCCTTTCTCTGTGGCCTCTTAGGGTTTATAATTTATCAAAATGCCCTTCTTATCCTTGGTAATGTTTGAATTAGACAACAAACTGATAAGTATAAATTAGGTGATCTTTATGTTAATCTTTTTGTTATACTTTTGAAAATTGAGACATTTAAAAAGCTGCACTGCAGAGTTTTTCTGTAACCTTCATTTGTCATTTCTGAAAGGTATATTCATATGTCAGAAAATGAAAATATCAGATTTTTTCTACTGCTATTATAAAAATAAATGCTCATGCTTAAATATCAGCTCTGGGTTATAAAGTACTTTACACATGTTATCTCAATAACAAATTTAGTCCTGGAGCACTTGGGTTTGAAAAATATTGATGGATTTACATAATGAGAGATAGTGTGTTAACAGTAGAAAGAATGCTAGATTTAGAATTGGAGTACCTGGGTTTAAAACATAGCTCTGCTCCTACTACCCATATGACCTTGGACAAATCTTTGAACCTCACTGGGTCTCAGTTTCTCTTCTGTAAAATAAGAATGGATTAAGTGGTTTAAGTTGCACAGTGAATAAAACACTAGAAAGATTAATCAGGAAGATAAATCTTCCTGAGTTCAAATCCAGCTCAGACACTTACTAGTTGTGTGACCCTGGGCCAGTCACTTCACTTTTTCTGCCTCAGTGCTATCATCTATAAAATGAGCTGGAGATGAAAACGGCAAACCACTGTCTTTGCCAAGAAAACCCCAAATGGAGTCACAAAGAATGCGATATAATTGCAAAATGGCTAACAGTGGTGGCTAGGTGGTACAGTGAATAGAGCATGGGCCCTGGAGTCAGGAGGACCTGAGTTCAAATCTGGCCTCAGATACTTAACAAAAAAACCAGCTGTGTGACCTTGGGCAAGTCACTTAACCCCAATTGCCCTTCCAAAAAAAGGGCAAAAGAAAAATGAGTAACAGCAATGGGTGGTCTCTGGTCTCTAAAATTCCTTCTTACTGTAAATCTGTGATTTTATGACCTTGCAAATGTAGGTCCAGGCACATGGAATGACATGAGAATAAAGGAGAGTTGAAGCAATTTGGGGCCAGATCTGAGGAAATTTATCTGGTAACACAAATGTGAGGTACTATTTCCAAATCTGATTTCTTACGTGACATTGACATTCATGACTGCTTCCTTGACTCTTTGCCCCTTTCTCCTCTATGCAGTGAAGGGCCGTTGGCTGACCAGTGGGAAGCAAGAGGGCTTTGAGTAAATGGGAGTGATGAGTTACAACATTTAAGAGCAAGGTGATACTAACCACACAGGAACATGGAGCAGGACTTCTTAGATTGGTATCCTGGATAAAGCTGAGTGGGAGGAGGAGTATTATTCTACCTCACATTTCAGATAACTGGAGGTAATTGGGTATTAATTAATAACTTAGCAATATCGCCATGGATACCTGAGCAAGTAGTCAGTCAGTTATTAAACATTTAGTAAGCACCTAGAATATTCTAAGCACTATGAATACAAAGAAAGGCAAAATTTAGTCTCAGCCCTAAAGCTCATAGTCTATTGGGAGAGACAAAACACAAAAAATTATGTACAAGCAAGAAGCATATCAACTAAATTGGGAATAATAAACAAAAGCCAGGCACTACAATTAAGGGGGGTGGAAAGGCTTCCTGGAGGAATTGTTTCTGTAGAAACAGGTTCCTGACAGAAGACAGGGCCAGTGACTAGTAGTTGGAGGAAAGAGGAGGGGTGGCATGCGTGAGAGATCTGAAAGGAGCCCAGAACATATATGGGGCTTCTTTTACTGGGGAATGGACTACTCTGAATATTCCATTTTTTTCCTGACACATCTCCTAATAGCCAAAATCCACATTTTGAACTATCTTTTGTGATCTTACGCTTCAGGTCCCTCTCCTACATGAAGGATCAATGTTTAGTTCAGGGAAGAAATGATCTGGGAGCTTCAGTATTGCATGCCTCAGAGGGAATGGCTGCAAGTTTTCCTAATAAGCACAGACTCAGGAGGTGCAAAACATGAAGAATCCCATTTATAATTTAATGTGGAAGGAAATCCCTATTCCTGGAAATAGGATCACATGGAAGACCATGAAAAAATAGCAATAATATTCAGGGAATTCCATTTCCCATGGAAACTTGTATAATTTCCCAAGAGGGAGATAGTTCTTCCATTTTGAGGAAAGACCTAGACCAGAAATGCTTCACCCTCCAGACTTTGCTATCATGCTTTCTGCCTTTTCCCTCTGTCCCTGTCACCTTCTTCTCCCATTGAAGATTACTCCATTGAGCCTCCATTTTGAGGAAAGACCCTGATCAGCCGCCTTCCATGCTCCTTACTTTACCACCAATGTCTCCTCACTCACACTCTACATCTCCCTTCCAGGATTGTCTTCCTCTATTAGAGTATAAACTCCTTGAGGACAGGCATTGTCTTTTTGCTGAGTACAGTGCCTGGCACATGCTAAGTGCTTAATGAATGCTTAACTTTTTTGCTGGATGGTTGGTCTCTGGATGGGAAAGATCTACATTGGTGCTTCTCCTTCTGTCCCTCAAGACTCTATGTTGTAGCTGGTTTCCTGTTTCTCTTGCCTTCCAGTCCTCTCAAAAGGTTTTCTCCATTTCTAAGAGCAGCTGTCCTGCAAAGCACTGGGCCTACACTAAGAAGATTCACCTTCCTGAGATCAAATACGGCCTCAGACACATTCTAACTGTGTGACCCTGGGCAAGTCACTTAACCCTGTTGGCCTCAGTTTCCTCATCTGCAAAATGAATTGGAGATGGAAATGGCAAAGCACTCTAGTATCTTTGCCAAGATACCCCAAACAGGGTCATGAAGAGTCAGACAGGACTGAAAAAGGACTGAAGAAATATCTGTTGCTTCCATTCCCAATACTAGCCTGCCTCCCTTCAGCTCCAGTGATTAGTTCATTGCTTATTCCCATTCATGGTTCTCTGAAGTTTGGGTGGTTCTCTTTAGTCTCCAGCAGATGACACTTGTCACCTTCTTAGGAGACCAACTCTAAAAGTAGCCTCTGGGAAAACCTTCCATTGTGGTAACTGTTCAAAATCACATCCCCATCATCTCCAGAGTTTCTTGCACACATTGCCCCCACAAGTCCAAGTCTCACATACCAGAGGACCCTCAGGGGTTGTAGGAATGATCTTCCTAGCACTAAAATAACAAGTCTTTGTCTTCAGCCCAGGCTCTTGGTAACTCATTGTTTAACCCATAGTGCTCCAATGATTAAATCAACAGAAAAAAACAGTTAAGCAGTGAAACACAGATACCAGCCAGCAAAAGAAACAATAAAATGATCCATTACTTCCTTTGCGGAGTCCAGTGTCTGATCCTGGGAGAAACCGAACTTAGACTACTCTGACCCTCATGGAGCTTAGCATCTAGTTTAGGGCAAAATTCCAACAAAAGCAAACTCTTCCACTAACCTTGCTCCTTAAGGTATGCAGAATTGTTCTTCCCTTCTCATTCTGAAAGTGAGTGCATTCAGAATAATTCATCACAGGGCACTGAGGAGCTGCCTAGGGGCAGGGTGACCTCCACCTTCACATTTAGCAATATATTCCAAAGCACGTTGCCTGCAAGAATTGACTTTCACAATTGATTGATCCGTCTGTCTGCCTGCCTTTCCACAAGTTTGACTTTCAATTTTTGATGTTGTCCCTCCCCTGCATGTATCTGGAAAAAAAATAGAGGATGGTGATAAAAAAAATGCCTTTTCCTATCCCTGACAATGGGATAACAACACCATACTAGGTTTTATAGGCAATCATTGATAGATTTTGAGGGGGTTTTTGGGGGGCTTTGTTTGTTTGCATCCCCCCCTTACTCCCATCCCTTCACCCGCACTGTGGATTTTGGATGGTTTTCCAACCAACACCTTCAGGAATTTCCCACAGGAGGAAATAAAATGGTGCTAAAATGTGGACTACATCCAGTTGCCTCTAGATGTGGTCTATGAACATCTGCTGTTAATTTAAATGTCTAACTTGTAGCACAATTGCTGCCTCATAGTAGGCATACAATAAACACTTGTTGGTTGACTGAGTGACCATTTTCTGTCTATAGACAAATATTAAGGCTTGTGGTATAAAGAATGGACCCAGTCAGGCTTGGAGTCAGGAAAGGTGGATTTAAATTCTGCCTCAGTGGTTTGGTAGTTATGTAACCCTTTACAAGCTGCTCTAATGCTTGAAGCCTTACTTGCCTCTTCTGTAAAATGGGAAACAATGATCATAAGCAATTATTAAGCACTTACTACATTTGAGGTTTGGGAAGAGCACTTGTCTCACAGGCCTTTTTTTTCTCTTTATTTCCTACCATATCTGTGATTTCATCAGGATAGGGTGATGCCAGTGCGGGGCTAACTCTACTAATGCTGGTTAGTCCCTTCTTTGCAACTTATAGTCTTACAGCATTGCCTGGGATACTGAGTGTTTAAGTGACTCTCATAGGATCCCCCAAATGGTTTGTGGCAAGGTTGAAATTGAACCCAGGTCTTAATGCCTCTAAAAGCAGCCCTCGATCCTCAGTTCTCAACCTGTGGGTTATGTTCAATTTGTAACAATGAAAATACATCCTGCCTATCAGATAAATTCATAACAGTAGCAAAATTACAGTTATGAAGTAGCAATGAAAATAATTTTATGGTTGGGAGTCACCACAACATGAGGAACTGTATAAAAGGGTCACAGCATTAGGAAGATTGAGAACCACTGCTCTAAGACTTGCCTCCTCTCCACGAGATTATTGAGAGTCTGGAATGACATGATGGATGGAAAGGCTTTTTCAACATTTAAAGGCTGTATATGGTACATTATAATAATGATAACAATAGTATTAATAAATTAATAGTATTAGTATTATATTATTATATATTATATATGTAATTATATAATATATAATGTATTTTATTATAAATATATATGTTTTTATTTATATATATTAGTAGTATTCATACTATATATAGTAGTGATAGTAGTAGCAAGCAGCAGCAGTAGTAATAGTAGTAGTAGTAAAGGAATAACAATTATCTCTTAAGTCTTTATTACATGCTAAAAACAGTGCTAAAAATTGGCTTACTATCAAACCAAAGATAGTCCTTGCCTTCAAAAAGCTTATATTCAAATAGGGAAACACCACACACAGTGGCAAGGGAGGGCCACTTCGTTTTGTTTGTATCTGAACAGACTGGCAACACCACCTAATGACAGTGTCAAAGTTATTTTCATCCTAGTTCATGTTATCCAAAACAAACTGGGGAAGGGAGGGCATGGAGAATAGAGAATTTTGTCAAATAAAGTATGACTAGAATAAAACTGAGTCAAATAAAGTATTTATTGAAATGGTGGTTTAGAGAGATCGTCACCTTTCAGGGGATGGGGTTCACCTGAGAGAGTGATATCTTTAGGAACTGGTCAAGAATCTATACCATTTTTTTTAGTGTGAAGTTAATTCAATTCCATCAAACTGTCATTTAGCTTTAGGGAAGAACAGGTTTATTAGCTCTGGTAGAAGAGGAACTCTTTCTTCGTATTCATTTTTAAGTCATGAAAAGAGTCATTCTCTATCGTTATATTGCCCAATATATGGAGTGGGATCTTAAAAGGCAGCAGCTCTGTGCATTTCTCCACAAAGTCCCCAAATTAAAGGGGATACCCTCCCTGTTTCATCCCAAAAATGCTAAGCAGAGAAGATCATACCTCCTCTTCTCCTGAATGTTGCATTAGGGGAAGGATTACAACATGAATAATTGAAGTTTTAAGTCCATAGGACAGAGATAAGTAAATAATTATGGGAAAAATAATTTTATTTAAAGTAAGAACAATCGTAGAGGAGAATTGAAGATTATTCTGACACTCATTTAAAAAAAAAACATTAAAAAAGTCAATCTTGCCAGCCCTTCTTCTGCTTAGGTCTGGTATGTGAAAAGGTGAATAGGCTGGAGATTAGCACAGAAGCCCTTTTTCCTTTTTTTGGTTTTTCCTATTTCAGATCCATTAGTAGACTGTCTTGGCGCCCTTCGAGTGCCCTGTGGTTGTCCAGTTACTTCCTGCTTGCAGAGTTTTTATGAGTGCAGAAAATGGAAAATTCACTTGATCAACTTTTATTTTGTTGCAGAAATGATGTGGAAATCAATCAATTTGTAGTTAGATATTTCTCTTAAATTTTAGATTTAGATTAGATATTTCCCTTAAATTACTAGAGAGACCTAGATCATTTATTAGATGATACTATTTAATTTTTTTTTCCAACCCACAGAGTAGTAGAGTGTTGGAAGAGACCAAGGCTATCTAACCCAAACCATGCCTGATCTCTCTGTCTCCCCAGAGAATAGACAATTCAGCTTTTCTTTGGAGAACTTTAGTTGGGGAGAGCTCACAGCCCCACAAGACATCTGTCTCACTCTACTTATCAATATCTATGATCATAAAGAAATTTACATCTATATATTTATCTATCTATCTATCTATCTATCTATCTGTCTGTATCTCTCTATTGCCATCCAGCTGATGTCTGCCTCAGTCCCTTCTAACCATGGCTTTCAATTTTTCTTTCAGATTAAACAACATATTAAGAGAGACTTGCTTCCAGAAATCAAGTAGATATTATTATGCTCTGTCCTGATTAGTCCAAATCTGAACTTTCCCCCCCCGACTGAGTGTTACATTTTAGGCAGGACATTGGTAAACTGAAAAGCAGAGGAAGATGGCCAGTATGGTGAAGGGCCTAACATCCATTTCATATGAAATCTGATAAAGGAACCAATGCTTATCTTGAATAAAAGAAGACCCACGGAACACCTAATAGTGGGTTTCAGATATTTGCAGGACTGTTCTGAGGAAGAGGCTTGAAAAAGCAGTAGGAGCAATGAGAAGAAGTTGCAGAGGTAAATTGAGATTTTGTATTTTTTGTATAATGTTAAACTTCCTCACAGTTAAAACTATCCGAAAGTAGAATAGGGTCTCTCAAGAGACAGCATGTGCCCCCTCCTTTTGGGTCTTCAAGCACGGTGTCAAGGGGTCAACATTGCTCAGACCCAGCATTCTATAGAAACACCATTGGGGAGATGCCTGTACTCATCCAAGTTAATGCTTATCTCCAATAGGATGGTAACTTCAGAGAGCTAACAAGAATCTTATTCAACATCGAGGTGATCAGGATGCTAGTTCAAACTCCATCAAAGAATGTGATCGCCCGTTTCAGTTAGGATATGTGTATCAGGCATAGGGAGATACCCGCTTTCTCCAGGTAATTGAATGCTCTACAAACATTTGGAAGCCTCCAAACACTTGAAGACAACTACCATGTCCTGAGTCTTGTCTCTACTACATAGCCCCACTTCTTTCAACTGATCCTCTCATAGCATGGATTTTAGTCCCTTAGAGTTTACATATGATCGTGTTTAGTGGAGATTATTGACACAAGGTACAATTCCATTCCTGTCTACCTCCTTTCTCTCATATGTATAAGTGTGTGCATAAATATATATGCACTTTCGTATATCCCTACACCCATTTGCTGCATTCTTCCGTTTTCTTCTCTAAGCCAAAATGTTGTGTACCCTTTTTTTGTGACTTTTTGTGCCCCCTGTAAAGGCCCTATACTACAGAGGACTCTGATGTGCAAGAGTGTAGGCCACTAATGCAGTTCCATTTACCATGCAAAATAATTCCATTTTCAAAGTTCCTGAGAGTGGTGGGGTAGGTGTTTGGTTTTATTTCTTTTTTTGTTTTCTCCCCGCTCCCTCCCCACTTAAATGTCTTACTAAGCAAGCAGGATAGAATACCATATTAACATTATGGGATCCCTGTCAAGGGAAGATAATTTGATCTCTCCCTCCTTGAGTTATAAGATGCATTTTGAAGTGATGAGTAATTACATAAGATGAGGCAGAAAATGCATCTAGAGTAAATTATTTTTCAATTTAATAATTGCTCCAGCCATTTTGGCACCTAAAGCTCAGTTTTCTCAGTGTTTAAATAAGAAAAAAAAATGTTAGACTGGAAGTTAAAGTAATTCTGTGACATCACCAAAGAGCTCTTTAGAAAATCATTGCTTCTGGTCTTGGAAGCTCTAGTTTTGGCCTTCAGTTAAATGGTAGAATTAGAGAAGGAGGCTATCAGAAATAAGAATAAACTTTCAGACTTGTTGAAGACCTTAACCTGAAAAGGCCAATGTCCCTTAATGCATTCTGATCCATCTCCAATCATCCTGATCAATGTCAGGCCACTGGACTGAGATGGCTCCAGAGGAGAAAGTGAGACCAGTGCCTTTCACAGCCCTCCCTCACCTAAGTCTAATTCACTTACGTACCATGGCATTACTTCCCTGAAGTCATGGTCCTTTTTGAGAATGAAGGACAAACAGCAACAGAAACCTCCATAAAAGTCAGACCATCTAGAAAAGTAATATGATGGTGTTGGAAGCCAGTTGACTGACTGATCCATCTCCCAAGATTGTTTTTTTTTAAAGAATGTTTTTATTTTTCTCAATTACATGTAAAAGATTTCTAATATTCTTTTCAAAAAAATAACTTTCGAGTTTCAAATTCTTTCCCTCCATTTCCTTCACCCCTCCTTGAGAAGGCAAGGACTTTGATATGGATTATACCTGTGCAGTCATACAAACATATTTCCATATTAACCATATTGCAAAAGAGAATACAGACCAAAAAAGAAAAAAAAGTAAAAAAAAAAAAACAAGAAAAGTTAAATAAGTAAAAAAAAAAAGAATGCTTTAATTTGCATTCAGACTCCATTGGTTCTTTCTCTGGAGGTAGAGTACATTTTTTGTAAGTCCTTCAGAACTGTCTTGGAACATTATATTTCTGAGAATAGCTAAATTATTCACAGTAAATCATCATATAATATTGCTGTTACCGTGTACAGTAATCTCCGGGCTCTACTTAACTTCACTTTGCATCAGTTCATGTATGTCTTCAAAGATTTTTCTGAAACCATCCTGCTTATCTTATACTATAGTACTTATATTATTGCTTATACTATAGTACAATAGTATCCCATTGCAATCATATATAACAGTTTGTTCAGTCATTCCCTGATTGATGGGCATCTCCTCAAGTTTGAATTCTTTGCCTCTATAAAAAGAACTGCTATAAATATTTTTGTATATATAGGACCTTTTCCTCTTTTCTTTTTTAATCTCTTTGGAATACAGACCTAGTAGTTGTATTTCTGGGTCAGAGGGTGTTGAGGACCACAGGCCAATGGGACTCTGACTCTGAAGGCTGAACAAGCCCTCCCAGGTGTTTGGCCTGCTAATGGGCCTGGATGGGTTCCCCCATCCCCCAGGCAAACGTTCAGCTGTGAGGATTAAGGCCTTGAGATAAGCATGGCATTTACCCCCACAGCCTGGGACAAAGAAGTAGGCAGGGTTTGCAGGGGAAAACAATTACTTTCACCATTCCCACAGTCCTGTCTCTCTTTTATGCATTCACTAGCAACCTCCGGGTAAGTGACACTTTCTCAGCGCTTCCTGGGGATGGTAGGATTCCCATACTTTTTCAGTCCTGCTGCCAGACAGCAGGGCTCCCCAAACTTGGCTCCCAACAAAAGAGTATATACAGTTTTATAGCCCTTTGGCTATAAATTAAAGTAATTCCAAATTGCTCTCCAGAATGGTTGGATCAGTTCACAACTCCACCAAGAATGCCTTAGTGTCCCAATTTTTCCATATCCCCTCCAATATCTGTCATTATCCTTTTTGGTCATATTAACTAACCTCAAAGCTGTGAGGTAGTACCTCAGAATTATTTTAATTTTAATATATTTTTAATATATTTTAATGTATATATATACACACACATACATATAAACATAAATATATATATAGAGAGAGAGAGAGAGAGAATATTTTTAATTGAATCTCTTATTTCATTGGCATAGAGAAATTTATCAATGCAGTGCTACTTTCTTGTCAACTTAAGAGTTTTGGAGAGTTGTGTGGAACACTGATAGATTAAGTATCTTGCCCACAGTCACATACCGTTATATGTTAGAGGTGAAATTTCAGCTTTAGTCTTCCTGTTTTTAAGCACTACTTTCTAACCATTACTCCAAAACTATCTATCAGACAGATGTACAGGAAATAAAGGTGAAGTAATTTTGGAAGGGAGGGCACTGGGAGCTGGAGTAGGGGCATCAGGAAAGGCTTCATAGAAGATGCTGCTTATGCAGATTCTTGGAAGAAACAATACATTTTAAAAGCAGGAGGTAAGGAGAGGGTGCATTATAAGGACAGAAGATAACCAATGCATGATGAAGATGGGAGATGACCACTGAAAATTTCTTTCCAACTTTAAATCTATTACTTGCTTTTAAAGGGTGATGCCCAAGAGCATTATAGTGAGGTACCCTGGATAGGTCAGACTATCGTGAAGATAATGGAAAGTGTTTAGGAAGGGAGGGAGAGATGGGTATGAGTGGAAGGGTGCTGAAGACAAATTCTACCTCCTTCACTAGCCTTGTTTCTATTTCTTAAACCACTTATGCTTGGGAGACCTTCTACCATTTATTCCCCATCCATCTCCAGCCCAGTGTTGTCATATGGGGATCAGACTATGGTACTGACCATATACAGAAGGTGGCATCAAAAGAGATGTCATGCTATTTAGCCATAGTTCCAAATTTTAAATAGAATATTCCTTAAGTGCTTACTGTATTCCAGGTACTAAGGGAAGCACTGGAAATACAAGTAAGGAGGATAGAACCTGCCCTCAAGGTGTTTACATTCTAATTAGGGAGATAATACGTGTATGGAAGCTGGAATAAGGATGGGGGAAAAGTTACTTGTATCAGGGTATGATAGTAAAGACCAAAGAATGAAAGGTGGCTGCCCTAGGGCTTCTCTCCAAATAGCAGGTCATGGTGGTATGGTTTAGAGATGACTACAAAGTGAAGTAGAGGGTAAGTCAGGGTGAGATAAGGCAAAAGTACACCTATCAGAGCCCAGTAAGGTTGCAGGTTGGAGTCTGCGTTTCATCAGAGGAGGATATGAGGATCAAGGCTGGAGTGGAGATATGAAGAGTTTGGTGTAAAGCAGTCATCTTTCAGCACCTCATGTTGGACACATCTGACATAAGGTAACAAAGCCCATTCATTAATCAGGATTCATTGGCCATGATAGCTCTTTCTTCTGGTTTATCTTCGTGGCTGAGACCCTGCAGAATAAGAATCATGGGATCAAAGATTTTAAACACAAAGGGACATTAGAGCTGCCATGAGGGAGAAAATGGGGACAGCTTCAAATGGAGAGATGGCTCAAACTCTAACTTTGTCACTGAGCAGTAGAGTGAGCTGAACAAGGTACTTAGCTCACTCCACTTCCACCCCCTTCCCCTTCTCCTGGAATTTTGACTTGACACAGAATCATTATGCTACCTTTTAAAATCCAGCTGCTCAGTGCACAGTTGTTCCTGCCCTTTCAATCCCCAATAAAATGTATGTAAGGGGGAGGCAACTTGAACTAGTGGATATAAGTACTAAATGGCAATCAGGAATATCTGTATTAAAGTTTCATCTCTGAGACTTACCAGCCCTGTGACTGTAAGGCATTACCTAGCTAGGGGTGGGGAACCTGCTGCCTCAAGGCCACATGTGGCCATCTCGGTCCTGGGGGGGGGCCTTTGACTGAGTCCAAGTTTTATGGAAAAAAATCCTTTTATTAAGGGAATTTGTTTTGTGAAGTTTGGATTCAATCAAAGGGCTGCACCCCTGAATCTCTCTCAGCCTTAGCTTTGTCATCTGTTAAATGGGCATGATAATAATAATAATAGTACTTTAATACTTGCTTTGCTTGATTGTGAGGCCAAAATGAGAGAATGTATGTAAAACCAATTCACAAACTTCAAGGCCCAATCTGAATTTCAGTTATTATCATCATCTTAGGGATGATGCTGTATGCAGTAGTAGAGAACAAATTAAATATGCCCCTGGGATACTAGGGGAGTTGCATAACTTCTTACTGTAGGGCTTCTGAGGATGCATAGTTATGGGTGTCACTGTGGTCTGGCTTTGTTGCCTTGGTGACTTTATGCCTGAGGCTTAGGAAGTGAGATGTTAGACATTGTCTCTCTTTCTCTCTATATACCTTAGAAGACCAAGTTTCCTGATTATTCCAGCTGCCCACTTTACTCTCCGTATCCTCAATGGTGAACATAAGTTCCTTTGAATGAATATTCTGAGTCTTCAGGAGAGAAAGGTACATGCAAGGATTAATATTAGTGATATCAATAAGTAATAATTGTTATGAAAATAGTAGTAAAAATAATTATAAAAGTAGTAGTCCCCAAATCCCTGAGACAGTCACTCTTCATAAAAAGTATAGATGAAGGCAGTGGATGGGGAAATTAAGAGGTAGGACTTTAAAAAAGCAAATTTTAAAGGGAATCATTTTAAGTTTATATCTGCAGACCTAGGACAGCCTTATCAGTGTTGATGGCGTGGCTGAAGTGGTGTTCACTCTAGCACCTCTACAGTCGAGTGTAAACTTCTCAGCTTGGCTTTTGAAAAGCTGCCCCTTCTGCCTGTCCAGGCCAATTCCACACGGTGGGCAAACCACCCTTCCTCAGGTTCATCACACTTGACAAAGCCACTCCCCTCTTTGCACCTTTGAATAAGTTTTGCTGTCTGCCCTTCTGATCTCTAGCTTTTAGAACCCCAGTTTCTTCAAAGATCAACTTCATTTCCTCCTTTTAAACGGAACCTTTCCTGTAACCCTTGGCTCCTAGGCCCCACTGCCCATCTCAATGAAGATAAATCAATTTTGTATATACTTCAGTTAGTCAATAAGCATTAGGGTGCTTACTGGGGAGCTGATCAAGCACTACATATAGAGAGAAAGTCAGTGACAATGGGAGAGAAGACATGTAAATAATGAGGTACATGCAAATACTCGGACATACACGTCTTCAAATAGAGCAGATTCAAGACGGCGTCAGAGGGAAAGTCATCAGAAACCATGGAAACTGGGAAAGGTCTCTTATAAAATGTAAGATCTGAACTGTATCTTACAGGAAGGCAGGGAAAGTAAGAGGCAGTAGTGACAGCAAGGTTGAAATGGTTAGATTTGGCAACAGCTTGGTTATGTGGCCCTTTGGGAAGGAAACCTAAATTTTTATGACCTTGTGGTCACATCTTGGTACCTAAGTGGTGCAATAGATAGAGTGCTGGAATTGGATTTAGGAAGACTCATCTTCCTGAGTTCAAATCCAGCCGCAGACACTAGTTGTATTATCCTGGACAAGTCACTTAACACTTTTTGCCTCAGTTTCCTCATTTGTAAAAATAGACTGGAGAAGGAAATGGCAAACCATTCCAGTATCTTTGCCAAGAAAACCCCAGATGGAATCATGAAGAGTCAGATGTGACTGAAAACCAACAACAAAAATGTTGTATTACAGAATAATTATTATTTTTTTTTAGTTTTTTTTCTGTTCTTGCTTTTTAACTCATTTTCTCTCTCCAATTATTTCTAGCATCTTTCAGGTTATTCACTAACTTTTGCCATTTGGGGCCTTGCCAGGTGTTCCTATATTCTCTGTATCCTGAAGGGCAAAGTGGAAACTTTGAACTGCTTGCTGAGTCTGCTTCTGCCGCTGGTGGCAATTCCTGAGCTACTCAGGGATGTACAGCTTTTCCTTTCAGTGGGATGTCATCTGCTTGCTTGGTGACCAACTCTCCCAGCAACATCTCTTTGGATTCATCTTGCTTTTGTGAGCATCTTAAGACTTACACAGTGGCTTGATTTTACAATCAAGCCAAGTCTAAAGGTATTTATTAAGAATCTATTATGCGCCAGATGCCGCAGTAAGAAATCGACTTAGAAAATTAGGACAAACATAAAATCCAAAAGTTGTGAAAATTAGCTAATTCATTCGTGTATTTTCCTATGACTTTGTAGATACAAACACCAATGAGATATAAAATGTGAAATCTGTGATTTATACAGTACAGCGTAAAATACTATCATAAATTTAGAGCTTGAAGAGTGTTTAAGTGACACAGGATCATAGATTTGAATTTGGAGGGTCCTCGGAAGCCATTGGGGTCTACACCTCTAATTCTATAGATGAAAAAACTGAGGCTCAGCAAGGTTCTTTGACTCAGGGTCATTGAATCATAGATTTGAAGCTGGAAGGGACCTTAGAGACTATTTGTTCTAACCTCCTCATTTTACAGATGAGGAAACTGAGTCCCATTGAGGTCAAATGAGTTATCCAAGTTCAAAAAGATAATTATCATCAAAGTCAGATTTTGAACTCAGATTCTTTGACTCCAAATCTAGAATTCATTTCATTGAACAACACGTTGCCCAAATCTGGTGTTAAAAAACAATGTAATTTTTTTTCCCCTTAGGAACTGTCTTAATGGAAATAAGTATTATTATTGTTTTTTTTTTTCTTTTTGGAGGGCAATTGGGGTTAAGTGACTTGCCCAAAGTCACATGGCTAGTAAGTGTGTCAAGTGTCTGAGGCTGGATCTGAACTCAGGTCCTCCTGACTCCAGGGCCAGTGCTCTGCTCACTGTGCCACGTAGCTACCCAATAAGTGTTATTTTTACAATAGCAATTGTCTACAATTTTTATGGATTATCTGGGTAGTTCTGCATGTGTGCACACACACACACATCTCATATGCTTCCTGTGATGAGGCCATTAAAAGGATTGGTTTCATCAGGTATCCAAAGATAACATCAGTTCACAAGATGCTTGGACATATTGCTCAAAATGAACATAAAAAAACAACAAAAACCTAAAAAAAACCAAAAAAAGCAAAAAACCCCCAAACTTTGTGAATGTAACTGACTCAACTTTATCTAAGATTGATAAAATAGAGATGCCCTGAAAAAGGCTTTGAGATTCTCCAAATTATGCCACTGTGTTTATCCATACTTACTCAGAGCTATCAATGTGTATGTTCTAAATGGAGGACTGGAAAATTATGTTGGAAAATGTGGTTATTAGGCTCAAGTGATGAAAGAAGCACAAGATTTATAGCTTCCTCGGAGTTCTTTCTGCTGCCATATAAGGAATGATTTCTTCAAGACTGAGTCAGGAGGGGCTGAATGATGGAGCAGCTGGTGGCCGTCCTAGAACTTGATGCCTGTTTCCCCTTAGCATGAGATCCACTTGCCGGGCTGGTGGCCAAGCTATTGTTAATCCCTGCTCATGAGAATCTATTGACTTGTAAATCTGTATTTTCTAAGAGTCTTAGGAGTTACGGGTGATATACCAAATAATGAAATATTGTAATAGGCTAGAAGTACTAGCTTACAGACAATTATCATATCATCGCTTTATCTTTTTTTTTTAATTTGACCTATGGATCAATATTTGTGGATTGATCACTTCATTATTTTTCCGTCATTTAGTCTTGCCTGACACTTTGTGATATTGTTTGGGTTTGTTTTGTATAGATTCTGTAATGGTTTGCCATTTCCTTTTCCAGATCATTTTGCAGATGAGGAAACTAAGGCAGACAAGATTAAGTAACTTCACAGGATCACTCAGTTACTAAGTGTCTGAGGAAGGATTTCACCCTAGGTCTTCCTGATTTGAGGCCCAGTGCTGTTTCTACGTCACCACCTACCAGCCTCAGATCGTTTGGTAGCTCAAAATAGACACGGAATAAAGAGAAAGGGGCAGGGATGTCTTTTGTTTTCATATTTGCACCCTGGCATTTAGGGTATAGTACGGCATAGTCTAGTCATATAGTCTAGTCTAGTCCGTAGTATATAATATAATTAACAGTTGTTTAATTAATGTTTTTCTTTCCTTCCTTCATTAATTCATCCATCCATTCATTCATCACTCCATTCATCCATATCACAGAGAAAAGAAAATTCCAGAAGAGTTAAAAATGGTGCATTGACCAAAAAAATGTAGACCAGATATGATCCACTACGATTTAGTCCCTCCAAACTTCTCATGTGCCAACTCCGCCACCATCCCGGGTGCTGGGGCTGCCTTCATGTCTCCGCTCATGTCTCGCCTTCTGCAGGAGGCCTTTCCCACACTCCCCACAGCAAACACCTTCCCTTGTAATACTGATTTTCATTGATACTTGTTTGTATTCAGTTATTAATTGTACATGGTCCCTTCCATTAGAATAGGAGCTCCCCGAGGGCAGGGCCCATGTTTTTTGCCTTTCTTTGCATCCCGGTTCTTAGCGTTATGTCTGGCACAAGGGAAATGTGTACTAAATGATTGCTGATTGACTGACTGGGGATGCAAACACAAAAAGGAGACAGTGTGTGCCCTTGACAAGTTTGCATTCTGACGTGTATGGCTGCAGAGGGCAGACTCCAGGGAAGGGACTTATGCCACAGGCTGTCTTTTCCCTTCCATTAGCCTGGGCACTACTGACTGGATCACAGGAAGGGGTGGGGGCTCAGGAGTTGGGAGCAAGGCAAAGGGCAAGATCTCTGTACTGGCAGCTCGTGGTGCCCTGCTGAGCACCTGAATGCAGCATAAAGCATGGACTAAGGTGGGGAAGAAGTAGAGAAGACTGGTGCCACAGAAGCTGTGTGACGAAGTGGATAGAACTAGCTACATAGTGGGTGAGGTGAATTTTACAGCTTAGGTTTAATGTTCTGGGGAATGCTTAGTGCGACCCCTAGGCGGCACCATAGTTCACAGAGTGCCAGGCCTGGAGTCCCGAAGACTAATCTTTCTGAGTTCAAATCCAGCCTCAGATACTTTCTAGCAGTGTGACCCTGGGCAAGTCACTTAAGCCTGTCTGCCTCAGTTTTCTCATTTGTAAAATGAGCTGGAGAAAGAAATGGCAAGCTATTCCAGTACCTTTGCTAAGAGAACCCCAAATGGAGAAACAGGAAGTTGGACACATCTAAAAAAACAACTCAACTGAAACTGTAGCATTCAGTAGGCACAGTCCTGCTTATTCGGGTGTTCTGGTGATTGTTCCTGAAAAACTTAGACGGCGTCTCTTAGGCACAGAAATCACGTAACATAGGATCCTAAGCAAGAAATAGGGCCTTGCCTTTAATTTACAAAGTTATTGTAGGAATAACTTGGCAACTGAGAACAACTGCAGACCTGGCAGAGTGCTTCTGCAGGGTTACTATCTATTCTTTCTCCAGCACAGTGCCTGGCACACAGTAAGGGCCTAATAATTGCTTGTTGACTGACTGACTGTCATCCCTTCCCCTTCTAAGAATCTCTGCTGGGTTGCTGTAGGACTTCAATTATCCAGATCAGATTGTTAACCAGATCTTTTTTCTTTCTTCATTCTTCTTTTAATGTAGAAGCAAAAGCTCTTCATTATAATTCAGTTAACTGAAAACCCTGCCTCCCTCTTCCAGTTTTCAGAGGCTCTACCAGAGTTAGGAGCCATTCAGACCAAACTCCTTTAATTTGTCTTCAGTGGGGAGGGAAGGTAGCAGAGCATCCTGGTGACAGAGCAGAGCTCTGGACCTGGAGTCAGAGAGAAGAGGGTTCAAGTCTTGTGCTGGGTATTTATTACCCGCTTGACCTTGGACAAATGTAACCTCAGTTTCTTCATATGAAAATGGGAATAATAATAGTATCAATCTCAGAGTTGATTTGAGGATAAAATGAGGCAACATTTACAATTTGCAAGCTTTAAAGTACTATATAAATGGTTTTAGTTGGTGGTGTTACTGCTGCTACTATTACTGTAACTACTGCTACTACTACTACCACCACCACCACCACTACTAGTACTACTACTGCTACTACTACTACTACCACCACCACCACCACCACCATTACTACTACTGCTACTACTACTACTACTACTACTACTACTGCTACTACGGTTTCACATCCTACCCCTGATATTTGTTGGCTCTGTCATTTATTCCCTTGGAGCCTTAATCCCTCATCTGAGAAATGAAAATGATAATATCAAGAGTTATAAAAAAGATTTCCGTGAGGCTGTAATGAGACTATAAAACACTCTGGCCCTCTTAAGGCACTTTGTATTACTTTAAGTTCTCTATGTGTGTTGTCTATTATGATAAAGTAAATCCCTGATATTCAGGAAATTAACTCTGAAGAATTACAAGGTCAATGATGATTTTTTAAAAAAAGATTCAGTTGCCTTTAGTGTACTCTATCTTGGCAGAGAGGTGTTATCCTATGTTTTAGAAAGATCTTCACCGGCACCTCAGCTGAAGTCCTGTTCCACTGGCTCTTGGTGGCATAGAGGCGACCCTGAGTTCTTGAAGCCTATGCCACTAGAATGCAGTCTCTGGCAGGAGCGGCCAAGCTGGAATTGGAATAGCTTCAAACCAGGGGCCTGTGACAGATTGGATGTCTGTAGTCCAAAGGCCAGCAGAGCCAAGGTCAGAAAAGCTCATTAGTGGGTTGAATACAGAATAATGAATTTCTCAGCTGTAACAACTCTTAAAAAAAAATTTCATTGATACTTTTAATTTTTACACCAGTCATTTCTCTCATCTATTTCCCTGATGAAGGAAAAACATCTAAAGCCAGCCAACAAAAGGATCAAGTTTTCCCCTATAATCTCTCACTTCTGCTGGGATGAAGGTTTTATTTTCCTCTTTATCATCTGCTCTTGGGGACTAATATTGGGCACCGTATTTATTCTCCATTCAGCTGTGTTATGTCCTTTACAATCTACATTATCATTATCATCATTGTTTATATTATTCTTTGATGTCTGCTTTTTTTTTTTTGGTGCTGCTTCAGGCCATCTGGGTCTTTCCATATTTCTCTGAATTCTTTAATTTTTGCCACTTCTTGTGATATATTCTTTGTAGATTCCAATTCCTTCTCCTCCCCAATGTACTCCCACCAAGGCAAATTTTAATCACAAGACATCTTATTGGTGACACCTTCTTTGGGACCTCTATTTTTGGCCTTGCTTCATTTCCCTCTCACCTAGACTGTTTCTATGCTCTATCTTGTGCTCAATGCAGTACTTGCTGGGCACCCTTCCTACCTACTCTTTTCCCATCCCTTTATCTCTCGGCTTTCTCCCAAAGAACTAAGCTCCCTTTGGGTAAGCATTGTCTTGATTAGTTGTATTTGACTTGATTAGTTGTATTTGATTCACAGTGCCTGGCATATAATAAACACTCAATAAAATGCTCTGCCTATCTGTCCATCCGTCCATCTATCTGTCTGTCTATCTGTATATCTATCTATCTGTCTATCCATCCATCCATCCATCCATCCATCCGTCTGTCTGTCTGTCTGTCTATCATTTTATCTATCTATCTTTCTATCTATCCATCTATCTGTCTGTCTGTCCATCTGTCCATCTATCTGTCTGTCTGTCTATCTGTCTATCTATCTCTTTTCTCTATATTGTGAGTTCATTGTATTCATATTTCACCATTTATCCAGTCATTCCCCAATCAATGAGTAGTCACTTTATTGCCACCTTTTTTCTATGAAAGCAGTGCACAACTGCATATATTTACTGAAGTAGAGGAGTTGCAATCTGCCTTGGTGGAGGGAACACTCACATGATTGATGTCATAATAGTCCTTTGCTCAAAGTAAATATTCAACATATGCTTTTTCACTCATTCATTTATCCATTTATTCATAGCACTAATCATGTAAATTTTACCAAAAGAACCCCAGAAAAGTAAATTAAAGTCACCAAAATATATCAGTCTTTGAACTTTCCACTTAATCAAGGTTTGATGGTCAGGACCATAAATCCAACACAACTGTTACCTGAGTTTGGAGAAAGTATTTATTGACTTAGCTTCAAGAAAAACCAAATTCTATCTTAAGGTCTATTCATATTTCTTTCCATTTTCTGAGTCTTGCTGGTTTCTTCACATTTGCAGACGAGCTGAGTTTGAACAAATTCACTGGGGAGGTGTTGAGACCTGAGGGTTGGTCAAGAACCAAGGCTGTTGGTCAGAAACTTGAATTTATGTCCAAATTCTGCTATTTACTCATCATGAGCCTAGGCATGTAATACTTACACCCACTCTTTCTTCAATGACTAATTGAAAATATTAATATTAAGTGAATTCTCAGGAATACTGTGTTACTTGGAAAAGAACAAGTTTATTACAAATCAAGATGGTACTGTGAAAGGAAGAAAAAATCCTTTGTATAGTTAAAACAGTATCTATGTTTTACTCATCTTCCCCTATAAAAACAAAAAACCAAAAAACCTCAAACACCAACAAAAAATAAAATAAAACAAAACTAAATAATTCAAGAAAACCTGTTTTGTTTTTTTGTTTGTGTGTGTGTGTGTGTGTGTGTGTGTGTGTGTGTGTTTTACCAATCTTTTTTATAGTCATTCTCCACTGAAATTCATTAAGGTAAGAAGATACCTGTCCCACTCTAAGATGAAAATGGATAGCTAATATTGGACTTGGAAATAGGGAAAACTGGTTGAAAATTATAAGGGGAGGGGCTTCTAAAATGTTTTTCTGATCAGTATCTCAAATATCATAAAATTATTGGCTTGTATAAAGCTGACCCCATTAAAGTCTTCTTTTAGTAAGCTTGGAGGAAAATAAATTTCCATGTAACCAATAGACATACAGTTTTAAAGATGCATTTATTTATTTATTGGCATGAGAATCACTTCTTCATATACCTGCCTCTCTTCACCACAATGTGGAACACTCGACTTTAACAAAGGCAAACACAGATAGAAAAGAATTGGTATGGTAACTAGACCAGCCTTCTATGCCCTTAGCTTTTAGTTGAAACCACAGGGAGGGGATTGTGTTTCATATTTTTTTCTGGGTATAATAATGATAATTGCATTTAATGTGAATTCAAGAGACCTTCAGTGGGTTTTTTTTTCATTTAATTATTATAGTCATGCATATGGCTCTGGTTCTCCTTTCTTCTCTCTGTATCAATCTATAGTGAAGCAACTTGGTCTTTATATTGAATACTGACCTTGGGATCAGGAAGACTTGAATTCAAATCCTGCTTTTGAGATTTACTATCTTTGTAGCCATTGGCAAGTCATTCAACTTTTCTGAGTCACAGTTATCTCCTTTGATAAAGGAATGCAAGGATTCGACTAAATAGCCTTTAGGGTCTCTTCCCTTTAACCATTTCCATCTGTCTGAGCTCCTCTGAATTTCTCTAGTTTGTTGTTTCTCTCCATATAGTAATATTTGACTGGAATTGGGTATCACAATTAGACTCATTATTCCTCTGTGGATAGACTTTCAGTTTTTTCTTATGTCTGTCTGTCTGTCTTTCCGTATGTATGTCTGTCTGTATATATGTACGTATGTCTGTTTGTCTGTATGTATATATGTACATATGTCTGTCTGTATTTTTGCTATGACATGCAGAGTTGCTGTGAATATTTTGTTATATGTGCATCTTTCCCTTCTAGTACCAATCACCTTGGTATGCTATGTCATTGAGTCACTGGGTCAAATCATCTGAGTTTTGTGCCTTTTTCCATGTATTTTCCAATTGAGAACATTGGTGTTTCTCACCTCCCCCCCCCCGCTCCCCCCACCTTGGTTTCTTCCCAGGATCTGAAACTGTGACCTATTTGTTTTGATCTAGGTCTGGTTGGTCAACAAATGGATTCTGTAGCATTTTTTGTTCTTTGAGATACATCTACTATATTGATTGACTTAAAAATACCCTAAACCAATTACTGTTTTTCTACTATCATTTTATTAATCATTGATAATTTTTGTATTTTCATCATTTTTTAAAATTCTTTTCCTCTCTCTAACTTTTTTTTTCCTATTTCATTTTCAAGTCCTTCTTACTTTGTCCTTTTAAAATGCCATGAACTTATCTTCAGGAAAACATATAACCTTTTTCTCTAGAAATTACTTTGGTTTCAGAATGGGTGTAGGCCTGAAGTTTGGTTGCTATGACCCTGCTGAGCCTTTCATGCAGATGGTTGGAACTGGGGTCAACAAATGTCTTCTGGAGTACCATCCAGGGGGCAAATCTGAAGTTCTGTCCCCTAGACCCAAACTGGGATCTGGAACCTGGGCAGTGATCAGACTGTGACCATGATCTGACTATATGGGGCTCACTGAAACTTTACAGTTTCCTGCCTCAAGCTGGTCCTGTGATGCTTGAAGAACACAGCTTTTAATATCTGAAGAACATAGCCACAGGATCTCATCCAAGACAGGTCAGCATTATAAAAGAACCTGGCAGTCCCACCAGAAGTATGCATATATTTTACAAGCAAATTTCCAATCTAGAAGGTAAGACTGGAATAGAGGTGGGGAACCTCAAGGCCACATGTGGCCCTGTAGGTCCTCATGTGCAACCCTTTGCCTGAATCCAAATTACACAGATTCAGTCAAAGCAGTGTACTTGAGGACCTAGAGGGCCATATGTGGCTTCAGTTTCAGAGGTTCCCCACTCCTGGCCTAGAAGAATAAGTAAACAAACCAATAAGCAGATAAAAAGCTCTTATGTTGCCCAGGGTGCCCAAGACACAAAACTAAAATTTGTTTTGCTCAGGAAAAATAGGCTCTATCAATAAAGACATTTATCTTTAAACTACCTGGAACATGCCTTTATTTTCTTCCTTGACATTTTAAAATCAAGATTGTTGTTTTTTTTTTCTTTTTTTTCTTCATTGAATTCCTTCCACAAGAAAAAGTGATTCATAGGACAAGTGTTCTGAAGTGGTGAAATATTTTTCTTTGGGTAATGTGGTTTATGCTTGTACTCCTTTCTTTTTCTCTTCCAAAAATGAAAAGGTTTTTCAATTATAGTATTGTCTTCAGAATTAGAATCAGCCACAAGAACTAATGGTATCTGAGGAACCAGTGTTATTTGTGGTCTACCGTAGGCTTTGGTATCAATAGATGTGGTTCAGATGGCTTAGGACATTTGAAAATGTCTATACTTACTGAAAATGCACAAGCCTCTTGCTTAAGAAATGCTTTGTTTTTTTTTTCTGTAGCAGTGGTGGTATTGGTGTCCTTTTAGGCTAAGTAAGGCCTTATCAGGAACTCAGTTAGGTAACGGCCATTCAGTGAACAGGCCTCTTTAAGAAGTGAGTGAAGGGATGGCCCCTTTAATTAGAAAAAAGAAAAAAAAATCGAGATGAGAGGGGAAGACCCTCAGAGTTGCTGTTCCAAAGAGAAACAGTTACCATGACATTCACTCTAAGCCTGGAGGGTCCTATCTATGAGCTTCAGACTGAACTGGGTTTGCATCCTGAGCCATCTCCAGTCATCCTGATGAATATCTGGTCACTGGATTCAGATGGCTCTGGAGGAGAAAGTGAGGTTGGTGACCTTGCACAGCCCTCCTTCCCTCACTCAGATCAAGGACAACTGCAAGTCATGTCATCATT
Source organism: Pseudochirops cupreus (assembly GCA_028627135.1). Classification (NCBI taxonomy): domain Eukaryota; kingdom Metazoa; phylum Chordata; class Mammalia; order Diprotodontia; family Pseudocheiridae; genus Pseudochirops; species Pseudochirops cupreus. The sequence continues at coordinate 560,315,864 of CM053581.1, read as the reverse complement.
TCCCTGATGCCATGGTCCTCTTTGAAAATAAAGCACAACCACAACAGCAACCTAGTATTGGTGTAAGCTTTTCTTAAGAAGTTTTTGAGTTCTTATTCTTGCCTACTGATATCTCTTGGGATTTTTGCTTGTAAGTCTACATAAGTCAATTCTGTAAAAGTATAATCATTATCAGTCATTAAATAGCACTTGACACAAATCCATTTTGGGATTGTGCTGAGGATTGGCCCATGTGGAAGAAGTTGAAGCAATAGCACACCAACAAGTAAAAAAGTTCTGAGTGTTGATTCAGTATGGTAAGGATATAGGAAAATCCCGTAGCTGGGAGATATTGCAGATGCTGGGTATGCTCTACTGGACAGCCTCTTCTCTCTGAGAATCCTGCTTCAGACATTGGACTAGCAGTGTGACCCAGGAAAAGTCACTTAACTTCTCTGTGCCTCAGTCTGTTCATCTGTAAAGTGGGGACAATAATAATAGGTCCCCCCAATCAAATGAGTTACTGTGTGTAATGTGTTTTGTGAACCTTAGAAGACTATGGAAATATCAGATGGTATTTTATTTATAATTAATGTTATCGCTACTGAATCACAACTGAGATCTATATTAGCTGACAAAGTGTCTGCACTAACAAAATCACAGCAAAGAATCAACGTTTAATTCAACAGAAGAAATTTTGGAAGATTTCAGAATCTTCCAAATCTATCCAATGCAGTTTTGGATAGATTATGTACAGCTCTAACAGATGCATCTGCAAATAATAAGCAAGTAAGAGAGAGAGAGAGAGTACAAATATGAGATCTGACTGTTCCAGCACATCTGAAAGCTAGAATAGACTATAAAGCCAGAGGAAAAATTCCAGAAACTAGCCCTGGAGATGTTCCAGGCAAGAGTTCAAAAGCAGAGTGTTCCAGTGCTTTGGAAATAAAGACTAGAAAGGACACATTGCATCATCTCCAAAATAGTATAGACAGGGACCTACCATTTGCTTGGTCTGCCCCCTTCAGTCTGTGTTACCCCGGGGTACTAGGGAGCCCAAGAGTAGAAAATATTCCCATTAGTGTTGCTCCTATCTCTTGTTCCTGAAAGAACAACAGTATGGGACATTATGACTGTATTAGTAGATTTTGACTTGGTCAAAAGAATATTATTCTTATTTAAAGGAGGTAAGGAAAAGGTTGGTAAAGTGTTAATTTAGCTAGCCTTTTGGGGCGGGGAAGTGGAGGTGGGAAAAGGTGCCAAAGATAGTCAAGGAGAATCCAGACTCCACACCCAGTTCTAAATGAAAGAGAGATACTAGGGGGGCAGAGCAAAGATTGCAGAATAGAAGCACAAACTTGCATGAGCTCCCACTCCAATCACTTCCAATACATGTAAAAAAAGTGACTCTAAATAAACTTTAAAGCTGTAGAACCCACAAATGACAGAGAGAAACAAATCCCCCACTTAAGGCAGCCTGGCAAGCTGACAGGAAGGGTCTATTGCATGGAGCTGGGAGCTCACCATGGTCCTACATGAACTGCATGATTCTGGCTCCTGGGTGGCCCTGACCAGCAGTGGCCAGAGCAGAATTCAGGACAGTGAATCACCAGAAGCTTTGGCTGTTTCCAGACTTTTCAAGGCATAAACACCAGAGACAAAGTAAAAGGGCAGTGTGGAACTCTGTTGGAATGGGGGTGGGGTGCAGAAGAATGTCATCTGGCCCCTGCCCCCAGGGTAAGAGGAAGAAGAGTTGTAGAGCCTGTGCAGTCCCACAGCATGGCTTCCTCAGGAGCTCCTGGCCTGCAGATTGTAGGGAGACCAGGAGACCATTCAGAAGGTAATCACTCTTGCTTTGACCTGCTTAGATCTGGATCACGTACTTGGATGGTGGCCCTGGGGTGTGTGGCCAGTGAGTCAGAGCTTGTGGGAGCTGTAGAGAGAGTGCACCCCCTAATAGCTCTGGCAGATGCAAAAACCCCAGCAATTTGGGACAAAACTCTCTCCATTCTGGAAGCAGAGTTCTACCAGTGCAAAGAGCTAAACCAACAAGTAATTGGCTGGCAATGTGAACAAGCAGAGGGAGCACAAACAGACCATACAGTCCTTTTTGGGAGACAAAAAATCAAGGCATGGAGTGGGAGGAAGACAGCAAAGTTAGAACTCCTGCATTAAAAGCCTCCAAGAAAAATGTAAACTGGTGACAAGCCATGGAAGAGCTCAAGAAGGATTTTGAAAATCAAGTAAGAGAAGTGGAGGAAAAATTGGGAAGAGAAATGAGAATGATGCAAGAAAATCTTGAAAAGCAAGTCAACAGCCTGTTAAAGGAGACCCAAAAATACAGTGAAGAAAATAATACCTTAAAAAATAGACTAACTCAAATGGCAAAAGAGGCCCAAAAAGCCAATGAGGAGAAGAATGCCTTAAAAAAGCCAAATTTGCCAGGTGGAAATGGAATTTCAAAAACTCACTGAAGAGAATAACACCTTCAAAATTAGATTGGAACAATTGGAAGCTAATGACCTTATGAGAAATCAAGATACTATAAAATAGATCAAAGCAAGTGAGAAAATAGAAGGCAATGTGAAATATTTCATTGGAAATACCACTGACTTGGAATATAGATCCAGGAGAGATAATTTAAAAATATTGGAGTACCTGAAAGCCATGATCAAAAAAAGAGCCTAGACACCATCTTTCAAGAAATTATCAAGCAAAATTGCCCTGATATTCTAGAACCAGAGGGCAAAATAGAAATTGAAAGAATTCACTGACAGCCCCTTGAAAAAGATCCCCAAAAGAAAACTCCTAGGAATATTATAGTCAAATTCCAGAGTTCCCAGGTCAAAGAGAAAATACTGCAAGTAGTCAGAAAGAAAAAATTTGAGAATTGTGGAAAACAATCAGGATAACACAAGACTTATCAGCTTCTATATTAAGGGATCGAAGGGCTTGGAATATGATATTCCAGAGGTTAATGGAGCTAGGACTAAAACCAAGAATTACCTACCCAGCAAAACTGAGTTTAATGTTGCAGGGGAAAATATGGTCATTCAATGAAATAGAGGATTTTCAAGAATTCTTGATGAAAAAACCAGAGCCGAACAGAAAATTTGACTTTCAAATACGAGAAACAAGAGAAGCATGAGAAGGTAAACAGGAAAAAGAAATCATAAGGAACCTATTAAAGTTGAACTATTTACATTCCTACATGGAAAAATGATGAGTATAACTCATAAGACTTTTCTCAGTATGAGGATAGTTGAAGGGAATATATATGTATATATATGAGTATATACATATATATGTATGTATAGGAGGGTGTATGTGTATTTAAATATATATGTGAGTGAGGGCATATGTATGTTCATGTATACATAGCCAGAGGGCACAGGATGAGTTGAATATGAAGGGATGATATCTAAAAATTAAAGTTAAGAGGTGTGAGAGGAATTTATTGGGAGAGGAGAAAGGGAGAGATAGATTAGGGAAAATTATCTCACATAAAAGAGGCAAGAGAAAACTGTTACAATGGAGGGGAAGAGCAGGATGCTATGAGGAAATGGGACAACCTTATTCTCATTGAATTTGGCTTAAAAAAGGAATAACACACACACTCTATTGGGTATCTTACCCTACAGGAAAATAGCGGGGTAGGGGATAAGAGGAGAGAGGGGAGAGGATAGAAGGGAGGCCAGATTGGGGGAGAGGGTAGTTAGAAGGAAATGTTTTTGAAAAGGGATAGGGTCAAAGGAGAAAACAGAATAAGTGGGGGGGGGGGGTGGATAGTATGGAGGAAAATATATTTAATCTTTCACAATATAGCTACTATGGTAATTATTTGGGTAACTACACATGTACAACCTACATTGAATTCCCAGTGTGGACAGGTGAGGAGGGAAGAAGGGAAAAAAATCTGCAACTCAAAGTTTTAAAAACAAATGTTTAAAAAAAATATTTTTTATATCCAACTGGGAAATAAGATATACAGCTACTGGGGTATAGAAATCCATCTTGCCCTACTAGAAAGTTAGGAGGTTGATGGGGGAGGATATAAGAGAGAACAGATTAAGGGAAGTGGGCTTTCTATTTTGGGGTGAGGGTAGGGGAAAGACAGGGAGAAAAATTGTAACTCAAAATCTTGTGGAAATGAATGTTGAAAACTAAAACTAAATAAATAAATTTAAAAAAACCAAAAGAGTAATATGAGCACAGTTGGCTTTCCTCCCCAAAGGTAAGTGACGAGGTGTGAGCACCAGTACATAGTTCAAAGTCTTTAGTGAAGCACACTGATAGTCATCTCCACTATACTTTTCAGTCTTATTTCATGTTGCTCCCCTTCAGGCATTTCCCATTCCAACTGGTCTACTAGTTGTTTCTCTGCTACAGGATAGTAAATCTTCCAAATCCTTGCCCTAGAAAAAGCTCTTCCTCGTGGCTGGGGTGGGTGTTCCCTCTTCACTTTTGCCTTGTGGAAACACACAGGTAATATGTGACCACTTACACAATGCCTTCGTATAGCGGCTGCATTATTATTCTATTTCAAAATTACTTTCTCTTTGTACATGGCTTATATTTCCGTATTTGCATATGTGTATCTGTCCTCCAGTAGAATGTTACTTTATTTCATTACTATTTCATGTCTCCATCACCTACAGATTCTGATACATAGTAGGAGCCTGTTAGATGTTGAATTTTATCATGGAATAAAAATCATGATAAAACCTTACATTTGCCAAGAATGAATTCATTTCCAAAATGCTTTCATTTACTTGAAGACTGTCTGATTTTTTCTTCCTGATAACTAGGTGAAGTAGATAGAGCAGGTATAATTGTCCCCATTTCACAGGTGAGAAAACTGATGCTCAGAGAGCTTCGACAACTTGCAGAATAACATAGCAAGTGAAGATATTGTAGAACCCAGATTTGCTAGCTAGTCTATTTTGAATCATGTTCTCTGCTCAATTAGTATGATAAATTGTGTCTTTGATGCCTGTTAACTGGGAACATAAATAACCGGAATGGAAAATGCTAAATTAGAGTTTACAGTGATCATTGAATGAACACATTACAGGAGGGTGAACATTTTTAATTCAACTTTAAAATGCCTAAGACTGTGTCCTGGTACTTCTGATAAGTTCCCAGAAGCCATAGAAATTCTTATGTCAGAGCTGAGTTGAATTCATTCATGTTAACATATAGTCTTGGGTTTTGCATTGATGCCTCTAAATCCTTCTAGCAGTTTGGAATAATTCCCATTGACTGTAATGACTTTTTAATTACAAGGGCAGAGCTAATCCAGGGAAAGCAGCCCCCCTTCCGGAGCTCTGCCATGAAAATATCCTGACACTAACAGATGTTTCTGTAGGGCTTTGTGTTGTTGCTGCTGCTGATTTTCTGTTGAAGAGAACCTTGTGAGCTAGCTTTCCCTAATCCCCCAATATGTCACTGCTCAAATATGTTTTTCTCCCTAAGAGTACACATCCAACTGTATTAGTTTTGTTTTCAGTAGAAATAATATTAGCACCATTCCTAGGCATCAGCATATCATCCAACTTCCTAAGTAGTCAGTGAACAGTCTTGAAAAATATCTGACTTAGTTAAATACAGTGTAAACCCCCAAAGAGTCATTGTATTGCATAATTGCTTTGATTAAAGTAGAAGAAAAATAAGTTTCCTTCCAATCAGGAAGCTCCCCAACTCTTTTGTGCTATCGTTAATGGCATCCTTTTTCATACAGGTGCTTGGTGTCTGAGACTAGTTAGTGATGCTCAGTGTCACTCTTCAAATCAGTTTTTTTTTCTTTTTTTTCCTTTTTTTGCTTCAGGGAAAGAGCTAATCAGATCTCTGATTTGCTAATCACTTTTCAATTTGATTAGTGACATACTAATCACTTAAGAAAATGGAATACCGTACCTCTCTAGCTGAAAAGACAATCTCCCAGACAGTATAATCATCTGTCATCACCATCTGCTACCACTAGCCATGTATTATATATCCTTAAGTCATTAGAGGAGGGTGATAGGGGTGATAAGAGTAGGCACATTTGTCTCAATCTGGGTGAGCATGTGTTTACGGAAAACATTAAAACAAGAATCTGAAAAGGTAAGTGTGTTGTCTGGGAATGCTTTTGGGACCTTGCTAGGCTGCCCACTTATAGTAAGATCATTAAGGTGTATGGTTCATACAAGTGGAGCATATTCTTTTACTTTCAGATGTAATTCAGGTATGATTCATCTTTTATATTGTGTGAGTCTGGATTATGACCCCATAAGCCATATCTGCAGCTCAGAGGACTAAAAGGAGTCATTCAGAGGAGAGGCTTGTAATATATACAGCACCAGGCATGTAACATGAGAAGCTTGAACTCTCATAGGTGAAGGCCTGAGGCTTAACTAGAGACATGTGGCAGAAAAAAAAAGAGAAGGATACAAGGAGGAAGATCCTGAAATCTAGGGTTTATCAGCCTTCAGGTCATGGCAAAAAGAAAGAAAGAAAGAAAGAAAAAAAAAAGAAAGAAAGCAAGAAAGAAAGAAAGAAAGAACGAAAGAAAGAAGGAAAGAAGGAAAGAAAGAAAGAAAAGTGAGGTCATCGGTAGTCCTTAATACTCTTGGATTTGGGACAGTCCTAGCTGATGTGAGAGATGATAGAATGCATCTCCTCCCCACTAAGGACCTGTATGGTAGAGCTGAATCTCTGCATTTTCATAATAAGGGAGGAGGTGGTGTCTTACTCAGCTTTATCTAATTGGTTTATCATTTCTTGTGTCAGAGGCTAGGAGATGCTAAGGATTATGATTCCTGTTGAGTACCATATTAGTATGAGAGTTTCCAGAAAAATGACAAGAAGAGGTGACAGTTCTAGAGCAAAAAAGTACTAGGCAAAAGTGAGTTCAGAGAGACCCTCCAACCATAGAATGCACCAAGTGATCATGCAAGTGTGATGTAGCCGATGGGTGGTTCAGTCCCTTTCCTACAGTGGCTGACATCTTGACTTTAGGGAATCAGTCTTCTACTGTACTGTGCTGTTGGCCTGCGCTCAGCTGGCCTCAAATTCCAGGATATCTTCTACCTACATGATTTTAGTAACTCATCGTTTTGATATTTCAGAGCTGTCACCAATACTTCTTCACCTAAAACTAAGAAAAAGAAACCAAAAGAGAAAAAGAATTGAGACCATTAAGGTCACATGCTGGACCCAGGTTTGGAGTGGGGGAAGGGAACGGGGCCCACTCCCTATCCAGAGGTGTATAGTGGATGTTTCTCTCTCACACTCAAATGCAGCTAGTCAAGAGAAAGAAAATGGCTTGCTTTGCCTGGTTAGCAAGGCCTTTGGAATGAACTCTAGTTTTAGCTCAACCTCCAATAAGGAGACCATCTCTTCATCATATGGTTAGTTGATAGGAACCAGCTACAGAATGTCTGTAAATGCTCCAAAATCTATGCAGGGATTATGTCTGCTATATGGTTATGTGCTTATAAGGTTTAGGATAAGCTGCCCAGTCTCAGTCACCCCTGCTAAATAGACTTATCTTATATATACTAAGATGCATGAGATGCATGCATATTCTCTTCCTCTCTAGAACATAAGTTCCTTGATTATAGGGAGCATTTCATTCTTATCTTTTTTCCTCCATGACTAGCATAGCACCTGGGACACAGTAGGTTATGCATAGATAATTGTTTATTAATTGATTAAATAATTTTAAAATTTTAACCTGGGAGATAATAATAATAATAGTAAACAGCATTCACATAACAATTTAAGATTTCGAAAAAAAAACAAACAAAAGAAAAACCTTTACAAAATTTTTTTTTCCTTACAACAACTCTAGTAATTAGGTGCTATTATTGTTCCTGTTTTAGAGATAAGAAAAGAGTGGTAGGCAGTGAATTGCCCAAGGTCATACAACTTGTACCTGTCTGAGACCACACTATAGGCCCAGCACTCTAAACACTCAACCACCTACCAGCCTAGATGTAGAAAGAAGTCATGGTGGGCCTTGACTTTTGAAAGACTATGCTTTCTATTTTCAATTTTAAGGTTGACTACAGGGAGTTATTACTTACTACTGTACATTTCATGGGTCTCTTGTGATACCATTTTCACTATTTCATTTTTCTTCAATTTCACAAAAGAGAACATGATGGTTTTTATTGAATAGAAGCATTTCACTTTCAGTTTCCAATAGCTTAAAAGTTAGAAAAAGAAAGAGTAAAGAAAATCCAGTCTTGGTGGTGATTGTATTCTTTGCCAACCATGGTGAACACTATTCATACTTGCATGATATTAGGACTGTGAACCATTAAAGATCATTAAAGATTTATACAAAGTTGAATCATCCATGTTTCCATAGGGAACCATTAAGCATTATAATATTCTTCAAATAGTTTTATTTAACTTCTAGTCTTAATCATCATTTCCAGGCCAGTGCTTTTCCTTGAATCATTAGCTTGTCCTCCAGGTGGACTATAAGTTCCTTTCATTTTATTCATGTTTATATTATAATGGAAATTCTCTCCCTTTCTTTTTTTGGCCTCTTCTTTTGGCACCAAGAAGAAGGCCAACAATGATTCCTTCTGGGCCCTAAAGAAAGACTCTCCCTATATTCTGTCCTACGAGGATGTGAAAGCAAGAATCTTTCCAGAGGAGACTTGAGCTGGTACTAGACATTTCAGGAAGGGGGAGCATATTATTCATATTTCTTGAGTTTTAAAAGATTATATTAGTGAGAACCTCATGAATACACATAGCATATGTTATATCGCTTCTTTCTTTTGCTAATATCCACCTATCTACTCTGAGCCCTAGCCAGCTTCTAAGTTGTTATTGGCAAATGGAACCACTTGAAAGCTAGGGGAGTCAGTAGATGGAGTGACAGACCCAAAGCCTGGAAGACTCATCTTCCTGAATTCAACTCCAGCCTCAGACACTTACTAGCTATGTCACTCTAGGCAAGTGACTTAACCCTGCTGGCCTCAGTTTCCTCATATGTGAAATGAGTCAGAGAAGGAAATGGCAAACCACTCTAGTATCTTTGCCAGGAAAACCCCAGATGGGGTCATAGAGAGCTGGACATGACCGAATGATAACTGAACAACAACCACTTGGTGCCAAGATGCACCTACCTACCACATTCCTACCACTTTCTTTTTCCTTAGGCACAGCATGAATTTAATAATAGTGATCATAGATCTTAAGCCAGAAAGGGTCTCAGGAGCCATTGAACACAACACTCTCCTTCTTACAGCTTAGGAAACCAACAGACAAAGAGATGGGTGGGATTAAGTGATTTGTCCCACACAGTTCAAATGAAAGGAAGAATTTGAACCAGAATCTTCTGACTTCAGGATTGCTCCTTACACTGAATAACTTGGAATCTCGCTTTGCTTTATCCATTAATGAAATCCAGATCTGGATTTAGGAAGTCAGTCAGACAACAAGCATTGTCTAAGTGGTTACTGCCTGCCAATCACTGTGCTAACTGCAAAAGGGAGTTGAAAAGTGGGGCAGGAAGGCAAGAGAAGTGGAGAGGAGTCACAGCTAAGAAGACCCCATGCAGTGTGAGAAATTCCAAAGAGAGAAAGCAGCTGAGACATAGTAGAGGGAGGCCAGAAAACCAGAAGCACCATTGGGAGGGAAATGAAGCATTCTCAGCCTGGGCCAGCCCCCATAATGGAGTTCCCCCCCCACCCCCAATTGGTTCATGTGTGGGAGAAAGGGACTGTCTTGAGGGAAGAATGTGCCAGGGTGAGAAAGCCCCAGGAAATGGGGGAAGATCTACAGTAAAAAGGCAGATGATTTTAAATCCTGAGCATAAAACAAATCAAAAGAATACAAATCCCGAAAATCTGATTTTAAATCTTTCTACTGATACTAGCTGTTTAACACTGGGTAACTCATCTGACTTCTCTGAGCCTCAGGCAGTTTTCAAAGATGATATATGTCATATAGGCTGTGATCTACCTCAGTGGAAAAAAAATGCCATAAGATCCATCAAGTACCTGAGAAATCAGAGTGGGAACCTAACCACTTTTTACAGAGCTGTTTCTTTGGGATAATACATTCTGAGGACCAATTTAGATACTCTAAACTAGTTTCCAAACCAATTTCAGAAACATAAGCTGTTTGTCAATTGAGAACTTTCAAAGCACACACACACACACACACACACACACACACACACACACACACACACACATATACACATTTTTAGCTTACACTAGTGGAGGGGTGATAGGTGACCAGGAGTGGGGGCTGCTTTCTGGGAGGAGCAAAGAAGCAAGGTATTATTACTAGAGAAATTCTAGGTTCAGTCTTCCTCCTCTTTTGCTCTGCTCCAGGCCAAGTATTTTTCTAGCGCTTTGAGACTTGACATGCTTGGATTGTCTCTAACAGTGAGAGTGCTGCTTTTTTCTCCTTGGAAATATGCACATACTTCTCAACACTTTTATAACCAAGGCCTAACCAGCCACAAATTCCCACTTTCCCCTTAATCCCCCTTCCCACCCCTTACATGGGTGAGAGACCATTAGGGACCATGATTCCTAAACCACTCCACCACCTGAACTTTTTTTTTTTTATTTCTTAGCTTTTTGGAGGGAGGAAGGCAGGGCAATTGGGGTTGTTTCTTGCCCAAGGTCACATGGCTAGTAAGTGTTAAGTGTCTGAGGTCATATTTGAACTCAGGTCCTCCTGACTCTGGGGCCAGTGCTCGATTCACTGTGCCACCTAGCTGCCCCTGTCATCTCAACTTTTGCTGGAAAAGACTAGAATGTGCAATATATGTCACTTCATTTTCTTTCTTGTATTTTTTCTCCTTCCTTCCCCCACCCCCTTCACCTTTACCATACTTTGGACTCTTATTTTATTTTTCTGTAAAATGACTTTGTTTTAAATTTGTGTTAGGGGATCTTTTTCCTTACTGAAAAATACCCAACTATTTGGAATCTTGAACTTTTCATTGTCCTTCTAGAAACTACACACATAGTCCACAAAAGCTCCCCCCGTGAATACCCTTCATTCTTTAGTAGGATATTAACATGCAGTAAAATATTAATTGACCATTACTTTATAAACCTAATTTTGAAATGGTATGAGATTCAGATTTTCTGTATCTTCTTGTGCTGCTAAGCATGACTTCCTGAATTAGCACTGCTACAAAACTTACCAGTTTAGAAAACACTTTAAAAGGATTATCTCATTTAATCTTCACAACAATTACATAAGACACGTGTGATTCTGATCTCCATTTTAAAGATGAGGAAACTGAGGCTGAGAGAGATTAAGTGACTGGAATGACCCAGCCCCGCCAAGAGGTGAGACTTAAGCCCAGCATTGTGTAGTAAGTGGTGAGACTTTTGTGATAGAAAAGTTCTGTCTACAGAAAAGTTAAAAGAATATTAAAATTAGAGTTGAAATTTCTCAGTTCAAATGTGTGAATTTGGAAAAATTACACCATGAGACATATAATTCACATGGAAAGAACAATAATTGTATGACCTACCCCATAGGCTTGCTATGGCAGAATTTTTTTTTTCCAAATCTCAAAATGCTATATAATTGTGATTTATTATTGATCTCCATATGGGCAGCGATTGGGTTTTATTCATATGATTTATATGGGGACTGGATCTTTGCAACCCCTGGTGTGCCTTTTATGCAAAAGACAATAAAGGAATGTTTGTTAAATTGAATTTAATTTGAAGGATTGAAAGAAACTTGAGGGTTCATTTTAAACCTCCCCTGCTTCCCAGGACTGCTTTCAAAGGAAATTTTAAAATGCATTTATTATTTACATGGTATTAAAATAAAAAAAAATCTCCCCCATATCCCTTCCTCCAAAATAATGTGAGTTTACTGACTTCAATACTAGCAGCTAGGCAGCACGTGGCTGGTGGGATTTTGAGAATGCCAGTTGGGCTGGGGTCATGCCCTATGCATGAACAATACCTTGATTAATTTTAACATGTGAAAACATCAGGCCAAGCAATACCTGCATTTGCCCTACACTAAATGGCAATGCCTCTTTCAAAATAAATCTAGAGAAAGAGACCAAGAGTTTGCATGGTGATGACTTTCTGTGTTTTCTAAACAGAGATCACTCGTGCATTGCAATAGAAAGACTATTGAATTTGGAGTAAGAGACCCAAATTCCGTCCTTGTCACTCTTGTGACATTGGTCAAGTCACTTGACTCCTCTAGGTCTCAGCTGAATTAGCTGTCTTCTTCTGTCTCTAAATCAATGATGCCACTAATAGTTATATCATGAAGGCAAGAATGGGTGAAGGAAGAATGGGAGTAAGTAAGCAAAATTTTTGTTTTGAGCTAGTTTTTATTATTGAAACCTAGGATTATAGTGACCTGGGGAAACCCTCAGAGTTACCTAATCTAGCCTCTTAATGGGACATTTGAGGAAATGAGATAGAGGCTGAATGGCATGTCCAAAGTCACCCAGGCAGCAGAAGTAGCTCTTCTGATGCCAAATCCAACTTGTATCAATGCACCATGCTTAATACCTGCCTTGAACCATGCCTGTAAAGGACATAGTAAAGATGAGAACATTTTCTGCTTTTTCCTTGTAGTTTAGGCACTATTCACGATTGGTGATACTATTCAATGGTCAAGACAAAGGAACTTTTCTATTAAGAGTCAAACGGCGGGAAGAAGTTAGATCCTCACATAGTTGATATAATTAGCTCTTTCCTCCCACTCCCCCTGGAAAAAATAAAATGGAGAAAAATATAACTTTTTTTGGGGGGGGGTAACATTCTTATTTTAATCAACCAAACATATATCATTTACCTAGTTCAGGGGAAAAAGCCATCACCCTGAACTTCAGAGAATACAAACAGAATACAAACAGACAAAGAACCAGATCAGCAGATGGACTTCCAGTCGTCTGACCATTACATCCATACCTAGTCAGTTACCAGAGAGGGAAGCACCAACATCTGGGTTTTCAAAGCCGGGGTGGGGAGGGGGCGGTCAACGGCTTCTGAGAGTCTCATCTGGCCAAATCACACAACTCTTTCCAAAGTGAGCTCCTGAAAAATATAACTTCTTAACATGTCACACACACACACACACACACACATACACAGAGACAGAGACACAGAGAGAATGAAAATGAGAATGTGAAACAGAGACTCATCTGTCCATTAGATAAGGAGCCATTCTGTCCACCACAGTCCAGAAAGAAAAATGAAAACCCAGTCATTCTTCCCACTGTTTTATTCATCAAGAGTGGCAAAAGGAGAGAAGGTTGGAATTGCCTTCTGTTCTATTGCCCACCAGGAATTAAATGGAACTATAAAAGAACAAAGATTCTCAGAAGACCTGAGTCTTTAAAATCCTGTCTATTATTTCTGGTGATGTCACATGCTTTTAGTCTCATCCTAGACCTTCTCAGCTCTGCTGTTTCTAGAATTGAAGACCACCTTGTACCTTCTGTATTCCGTGCCTTGAAGGTTAGTTATGAAAGTCAGTGGAAAAATCCTTTTTTTTTTAGGTGTAAGTTGATTTTGAATCAAAGGATCCTCTTTGTTCCCCATGGAGTACCTCTCCCTCTCCCCACATAGTTAGCATGCCTAGATTATTCTAAGGCAATATTGGTTTGTTGAACTCAAATTTAAGGCAGCCAAAAGTTTTGCTCCTCCCTGTCCTCTGATCTCCACCATTAAAAATAGGTAAATGATAATTCTATAGCAGTCAATTTTGGCATCCTTAATAAACCTGCACCATCATGGTTTTATCCATATTCTTCACTATTTCTTAATAGGAATCCCACACATGGCAGACTTTTTTCTACTTCTGGACTTTTCCTTATGTCATTGTTCATACCTGTAACTCTACGGCATATGGTTCTATAAAGGCCCAGGCCAAGATTCTCCTCTTTCTCTTGAGCTTCTGTGAAGACTCCAACAGATACTGGCCTTCCCCAGTTCTGAAATCACTCTAGCTCTTTCTGAGCTGAACAACCACAAACTGGATGACCTATTGTTTTCACTGTTCTTTTGTTTTCTTGTGACAATAATTTTTCTTCTTAGACACTTCCGTGAGGTATGGAGAGTTTAACTGATTTAATACATGATCACACAGCAAGCAAGCATCAGAGGCAGGACTTTGTCCCAGATCTTCCTTTCTCCAAGGGGAGTCCTTTATCTATTGGATATTTATCTGTTGTCTCAAAGCAAGCACCAGCATGATTATCTCATTTTATAGATGAGGAAGCTAAGTCCCAGATACGTTGAAAGATTTGTCCAGTGTGGCATAAGCTGTAAGCATCAGTTTTAATTTAAACCCAAATCTTCTTGTCTCCCACGTCCATCAGTCTTCCCATTCTGTGACCCCTTATATATGTCTTAAAAAGTAGTCCCTTATGAGAAAGGAGACAGTACAAAGTCTGGATTGTCCAACTTAGGCTGAGGTAGTGTTCACAGTGAAAGGTCATAGAAACAACCTATCACACCATGTACTATTTATTTTGGAATAAGCTATTTAAATCTAGCCCAACTGTTCTCTTGGCTGGAGCTTTGGGAGGCCATTCTGTCCAATCCTCCCTGTTCTCCTGCTACCCTGATCCCTTACCTCTTCCCTGTCTTTTTTTTTTTTTTGTGATACATCTCAATTTACTCAATAAACAAATCATTGGGCCACATCTCATAAATCTCTAGCTTGACTTTCCAAAACTTTCAGCCATAATGTTTTAATAAACTGGATACGGCCTTTGTAATTAAGCTTCATGGAAGAACATAATGAAGCTTACTTTAGTGCAGTAATGTCATTCTCAAAATAAGCTCTGTGAGATATAGCCCATAAATAATTCTGCTCCTTCCTTCTCAAGAACAAGGTAGAGTTAGACACTGGCTGAGGAGCCTGTGGTAATGGCCTTCAGAGCAGAGAAACATCACACTGCTGGCAATCCTAGGCATAGCAGTGGCTTCTTTGCTTTTTTAATGTTGCTAAATGGCCTGCGGCAAAACAATACATTTTTGTTAGCAATTATTTAGCACAACTTGAAATGGCAAAATAAATTTACATAATAATTTGTCTCTTGTAGAACATACTTACCATGTAATTGGAAGAAAAACAGGGGGAAAAAAGAAAGAAAAGAACTCGAGAAAGACGAAATATTTCCATTATTTCAGCCATTAGCCACAGCTTGGAAATCAAAATGAAACAGGAATGAGTTGCTGATTTAAGCAAGTATGAACTCGATATTTAACCATGGTCCATTATCACTTTCGCCTTTTATTTTGTTTTACATCAACTTCAATGTATGGAGAAGAAGACATTTTTCCCCCCATGCATCAGATATGAAAGACTTGAAAAAATTTTAAATAATTTAGTAGATGAAATGAAGTCTACATGGAGTATTTGACTATAAGCACATTATCCTAACCTAGCAGCACATTTAGGAAATCGATTAATCATTTTCATAAAATCTTTATAGATCATGGTGAAATGAAAGAAAATGGCTCTGAGAAGAAATCATAGTGTATTTCTATAAAGGCAATTAGAAATATTCAAAGAAATGGGTATATTATATTCATGTACTATGTGTTCATGAATATATATTTGTTTACATACGTAGATTATATAATAGATACAGGTATGTATCTATATATAAGCATGTGTATATATGTGCATATTGTATACACATATACATATGTATACTATATATGTGTGCATATATATCTCCATTTCTCAATCTGTTTATCTATCTATATTTATTGCAGTGGATAGAGAACCAGGACTGATTAATTCAGGAAGACCTGAGTTCAGGTTCAGCCTCAGATATTTCCTAGCACTGTGACCCTGAGCAAGTCATTTGACCTTTTCCTTAGTTGCCTCATCTGTAAAATGGGGAGAAGAGCACCACCCTCTCAGGGTTATTGTAAGGATCAAATGAGATAATAATTGTAAAGTGCTTGCCACAATGCCTGGTATACATATATAGTGTATAGTAGGAGGCTTGAATCACATGTGTTGTATGGGTTATGGACAATATATCCTCCATCTATACAAGGCTTTAAAATTGAAGACAATAGTTGATGGACTTCATGATGTACTTTTCAAGTTAAAAAGTATACCAAATCCAACTCCTCAGGCTATTACTTGCATTATTACCTTATTCCTATCCTAAGTTCTAAGGCAATCATAGGGTATATTTTGATATTTGTCATAAATGAAAATAAATGTACAGTTTCTCACAGTTAATAAATTAGTTTTGAGTGTCCACCTCATTCTGTCAAATAAACTGGAGAAATCTCTTTTCTTCTAATTTTTTGCATCACTTTCTCTGTGTTTCCCTCCATCTCTATCCCTCTGTCTCTGTCTCTCTTTCTCTCGCAAAAGCACCTCTTCATAGTATTATATAAACACATACAATATTGCCTATAGAACTTATTAATAGTGCAAGAAATTATACAAAGATATGTTTAAATATTTTGGGCAATGTATGACATTGAGAAACATTGTAGCCTAAATCAACTCAAATTATCAACTGTAGCTACTGATGTCCTTTTTTTTTTTCTTCTGGAAATACAGTTCCACCATTTAGCTCTCTCAGGATGGTAGTTGGAGTCTGTTAAGAATTCTCTTTAGGTTATTTTTTTTCCCCCACAGCACTAGAGTTAAGCTCACTTTCTTCAGAAAGTGTCTCTACGGTTTTTCTCAAAGACAGCAGGTAACTTCCTCAATCTCCCATGAAAGAAGTTCTCTTAGTCCAGGGATGGAGAACCTACAGCCTTGAGGCCACATGTGATGTTCTAGGTCGTCAAGTGGAGCCTTTTGACTGAGTCCAAATTTTACAGAATGAAACCTTTTACTAAGGAAATTTGTTCTGTGAAGAAACTAAGACTTGGTCCTTCTTCATAAACCACATGGAGTCTCTCTCTCTAGTCCTAATGGTTATTAGTCTTCTGAATGACAGTTCACCTCCTTTTTCCCTAAAATACTATTCCCTCTTATTCCTACAGTGAGAGTATTCTGTGAGAAGGTCTATTAAAGCTATTGTTATAGCTGTGGGTTTTTTTTTTTTGGTGTGTGTGTGTGTGTGTGTGTGTGTGTGTGTGTGTGTGTGTGTGTGTGTGTAGACATGGGACAAAGCGCTTTTCAGACTTTGGCTAAATCTGCATATGAAGGGACCAACAATGGGGCTAAGTAGTTATCAGAAACCTAACCTGTGCTTGGTATTGTCCCTCTTTAATTGTCTTCCTACTCAAGCATCTGCTTATGGTTTAAAACTGGTGAACCCCAAACCCTAGAGATATCTAGCCATTACTGGGTCATATATATGCTTATTTATAGTCCAGCCCTAAAAGATTAACATTTTAAAAAGTTAAAATTAAAACTTATGACCTATAAGCAATGCTGAGCCTAAAGTTGGGTGAGGTATTTGACTGAACGGCTGTCTTGGGCTGTGAACAAGAGTGAAAAGGAAAACAAAAAAGCCTCACCTTTGGGGCATCATCTCACTGGAATGTCTTTGGTCTTCACTGTAATCCTTAGCCGCTGAAGTTGAATATTTTCTGCTCGGAAAGTGAAAATTCTGAGTATGTGGAGTAGTAAACAGTTACAGGTTTTTCTGTGGTTATTGGAGACTTGATAGTCAGCAAACATTTGGCATTATGCTAAACCTTAGGGATAGAATTAGAAACTGAACAAAAGACAATTTCTGCCCTCAAAGAGCTTACATTCATTCAAATGTGGGAAGAAAACACAGGAAAAGGGAGCAGAAGTTAGAGGAAGTTGAAAAGTCTAGAGTGTTTGGAGAAAGGCCAGGTAGAAGAGGGAGGGAGAGGACATGGTTTTTATGAAACTATTCCTTATTTTGTAAGTGTATTTGATTATTCATTTTTGTTGGTTATGATATAAAGAGGGGCTTCTAGGTGGTAAGTTATGTAAATATTCTATTTTCCTGTGTCATACTGCAGAATCAGATAGGAATGCAATGTCCAGGAGTATGTAAGGAGAGTCTACCATGTGCAGCTTATATGTATAAAAATCCATAATGTACATATCTGGTAATTTGTATATATAATTGTATTATAACTTAGATATGTATATATAGATATAACCTTACCTATACATGCATTACACATATATTTATGTATAACTTAGATATGCAATGAGATTTTTTTAGAGAAAAATGACCCCCTCACCACTAACCTATGTGGTCAGTCTTCGATTTTCTAATAGGCATATAAGTTCCTTGTGGGCAGGAGATAGGTCACTTATCTCATTATCTATACTACTTTGCTGTATCCTCGGTGCTTAACAGAGTGCCTAACCCATACCACATGCTTAATAAATTCTTGGATTATTTGATATGATTCCTAATACTTTCCTTGTGTTTTATATCAGCATTGCCAATATTATTTATGAGTGTGGAAGCTTCTGTGTTTGATAGCACTATGCCTTGACAAAATCAGGACAGATAAGAGCCCCAAATCAGAAGGATTCACTCCAGGGCAGAATTCACCTGTGTCTAAACTGTCCATTGAGTACAAGATTGCTTTCTCCTTAGGCAGCTAATGCTCTCAGCTCTCTGACATTTCTGAGCTTTTGTCTTTTTTTTTTTGCTTCCTGTCATATGTGATTGATTCCCATATGTCTGGATTGAAACATCTGCTTCTGTCCTCTGTTCTGCAGGCGGATTTTGCTTCCTGGCTATTTCCTTTATCAATATTTTATTATTGCTTTATAACAATAACTGATGTTACCCGAGTGTCCTAAAGGAACTTTGTCAAATACTTAGCACACACTTTTTTATTGAGTCTCAAAAAAGGCCTTTGTGATAAGAATGGTGTGTCTGGTTAAGAATCCATCTAAAATGTCTATTATTATTAACAATGTTATTTCATTCTCATCTTTTTGATGGAGTTCAGAAAGAAATTGTCCTAGGACAAGTTGTTATTCTGCTATTATTCTTTTATATTTAATTTCTTGGACTATTGTTAAATGGATACAATAGCTACTTTTAGGGGATAATTGAATAAAATTAACACTGAGATGTAACCTTATCATCTCTAAATTCATAGAAAGCATTTTCCAGATAGCTTTGGTAACAGGATGTTCTTTGTCCCATTCCCATATGGTTTTAATATTGTCTGCTATGTGTCTGTGTTGAAAATGTTTCTTTCCATGTAGGAGATTATGAGTATTTGGTACAGTTTATATATATATGTGTATGTGTGTGTATACACACACACACACACACACACACACACACATATATATACATATACATATACTTAATTTTATAACTTTTTATAAATTTATAATTTAATTTAGCTTCCATTTCATTTTCAGTAATGTTTATATCTTTTCTTTTTTAATTTTATATTTTATTTCCCTCTCAATTACATGCTTAAAAAAAACTGTTAACATTCATTTAAAAAAAATTTTGAGTTCCAAATTCTTCTCTCTCATCTTTGCTCATTGAGAAGAAAAGCAATTTGGTATAGGTTATAGATGTGTATAGTCAGACAAAATATATTTCCATGTTAGTCATATTGTAAAAAAAAAAAAACACACAGACAAAAAACCCACAACAATAAAAGAAGAAGAAAGTAGAGGGAAAAAAGTATCCTTTGATCTGCGTTCAGACTTCATCAGTTCTTTCAATGGAGATGAATAGTGTTTTTTCATCATAAATCCTTCAGAATTATCATGGATCCCTGCATTACTGAGAACAGCTAAGTCATTCACACTTGATCATCATACAATATTGCTGTTGCTGTGCACAGTGTTCTCCTGGTTCTGCTCATTTCACTTTGTATCAGTTCATGTAAGTCTTCCTAGGCTTTTCTGACGGCATCGTGCTCCTTATTTCTTAGGGAATCATAGTATTCCATCACAACTATATACAACAACTTGTTCAGTCATTTTCCAACTGATTGTCACCTCCAGCGATGTTTATAAATGAAAACTAGTTACTTCATAATTATACCTTTTGGTTATTTTAATGAGAGGATGAGCAAGAGATAGAAAGTAATCATGAAAATAATTCATTGTTTTCAAAATTGGGTGGATTTGGAAGGAAGAGGAGGAAGAAATTCTAAAAATATTTTAGAGATTGGATAAAACTACTTTTTCGGTGATAGAACTGTCAGTTCATGAGATAAGGGAAGATTAGCTTACCATGTCCACCCACTTTATTTACACTCCATT
This sequence comes from Pseudochirops cupreus, assembly GCA_028627135.1. Taxonomy (NCBI): domain Eukaryota; kingdom Metazoa; phylum Chordata; class Mammalia; order Diprotodontia; family Pseudocheiridae; genus Pseudochirops; species Pseudochirops cupreus. Next base: position 560,295,707 of record CM053581.1, on the reverse strand, counting down.
TCATTCCATCTAGTATTTAAAATTTACCATACTGCGACAAGATTATTACTGAATTAACACACATGTTCATTAGAGTTGTTGGTTATAATAAATTTAATGAATCCCAGTGAGGATTTAGAGGTAGAAAGGACATTAGAGATCATCTCATTCAATGCTCTCATTTTATAGATGAAGAAACAAGCCCAGAGATGTTAAAGAACTTGCCAGTGAGAAGTTATGGAATCCATCCCTTTCATTTTGTTGATAATGATGCCTAAAGGGGTTAAATTATTTGCTCAGGGCCCTAGCCTCTAAGTATCTGATTTTTTTTTCTCCAATCACTTCAGTCCAACTCTTTGTGACCCCATTTTGGTGGTTTCTTGGCAAAGATTTTGAAACAGTTTGTTTGCTATTTCCTTTTCCAGCTGATTTTGTAGATGAGGAAACTGAGGCAAACAGGATCAAGTGACTTTCCCAGGGTCACACAGCTAGTAAGTGTCTGAGGGCTAACTTGAACTCAGGAAAATGAGTCTTCCTGACTCCAGGCCCAACACTCTTATCTACTGAGTCATCTAGCTGCCCTTTGCACTACTAGGAATTCATATTAAATTTTGACTTTTGGTTGTCTCCCTCTTGTTCAGCTATCTAGTTTAGAACTGAGTAGCAGGATGGAAAACTTACAGAAGAAATCACTTAATATGATTCCCATGAAGAGGTATTTACTTGTGAATGATGGACGGTACAAAGTAGAGCAAACCTTTCTTGAACTGGTCTTTCCTGAGTGACACATTGTGCTTTTTGCTCAGACACATCTTTACCTTGTCAGCTCTGAGGCCAAAGATCCTCAGGCAATCACAAATCAAATACTTGACTGGAAATGTTCTTTTCTTTTCTTTTTTTTAAACCTACATTGGCATCAAGTTTTTCAGCTGATATTTATGTATCACAGTGTGTTATACATGGTAGATACCTAGTATACAGTAGGTGTTTAATCATTGTTTATTGATTGACTGACTAAATGATAGTTGAGTTGACGTGAATTGCACTGAAGTTATTTAAATATTCTTTAGCATTCTATGATCACAAATTTGAAGCTATAAAGGCACTTTGAGATCATCTAGTCCCTGTTTATCTTTCTCTTTTTTTTAGACTGAGACCTTGTTGTTGCTAAGTGTTCTCTCTCTTCATGGCCCCATTTATGGTTTTCTTGGCAGAGATGTTGGATTGGTTTGCCATTTTTTTTCTCCAGATCATTTACAGATGAGAAAACTGAGGCAAACAGGGATAAATGTCTTGCCCAGGGTCACACAGCTCTTAGGTGTCTGAGGTCAGATTTGAACTTAGAATATCTTGACTCCAGGCCCATGACTCTAACCACTGCACCACTTAGCTATCTGGGAGACCAAGGCCTAGACAGTTGAAATGTCAGGCCCAAGGCCATATAGCTAGTAAATATCAGAATTAGGATTCGGGTTCAGGTTCTTTGATTTTAAATCCAACAGTCTTCTCATTTGCCCCGGTTTGGTTCATGCTTGAGCTTAATGGTAATCAAGAAAATGTAATAAGACAAAAGAAGCCGAAGGAGTCATTTTTCCCATCAAAATTAATATAATATGATAAAACAATATGAAATAATTTACTGATATGGTTGCACAAGTAATTCACATGAGCTATCTTAAGTAACTTTTGCAATATATTAATTCTCTTATATGCTTCTTCAGGGTTATCTATCATTGTAAATCTGTTAAAGCTCAAAGACCTTTATCAGCAAAACTACTTGTTAACTTTTTTTTTTACTCTGGTCATTTATTTCTCTTTGTAGAGCAAATATTTATCTTTTTTGTTGACTCCAATTAAAATATGTCTACTAATTGTTTTCCTTTTAGAATGATTCAATGACAAATATATTTTATGTTAATTTAAAGGTTTTATTACAAAGTCTATTTAATGCATCAGGATTATGAAAAAAGATTGTTTATAAAGGAGTTTAATTTTTTGCTTTGATTTAAAATATAGCTAAATTAAAATCCTTTAAAAAGATAACCATTAATAGTGTATATGTTATATTTAAGGGCAGCTTGTTGACTCCACAGAGTGCCCAGGCTAGAGTCAGAAAGACATCTCCCTGAGTTCAAATCTGGTCTCAGACATTTACTAACTATGTCATCCTTGGACAAGTCACTTAAATCTGCTTGCTTGAGTTTCATTATCTGTGAAATGAGCTGGAGAAGGAAATGGTCAACTACTCCCCTATCTTTGCCAAGAAAGCCCTAAATGGGGTTGTGGAAAGTCAGACACAACTGAGAAATGACTGAATATATGCTATGTTTGGGCATAAACGACAAAGACAAAAATGTAAAATTTGGACTATTAATTACTCTAATATCCATCATGAATGATAGAATAATTACTTACCAAATATCTGCCGTGCGTTAAGCATTGTGTTAGGCCACTTGAGATAAGTAGACAAAAGCAAAATAATGCCTGCCCTCAAGGAGTTTATTATATGTGACACAAATCAGGGTTAGGGCTCCTTTGTAAGAGACTTAACTGCCCATTATTAACCATCTTACTGGAAGTCATACATATAAGTATAAAACAAGGGAAACCATTCACGTTGCATTATCCTAGATAACTTTTGCATTGCACCCTAAATTTTCTTGGTGACGGGTATGATTGGTTTCAATAAAATTTTCACGTATGAGAAAATGAGAATCATTATAATATTGCATGGATGGATTAAAAGTTAATTATTTGGGTATAACTGATCATTTATTCTTTTTAAAATAAATTAAGTCTGTTTTTACCATCTAGTAATGTTTTGAATTGCAAACTAAAACAGTAGCTACCCCTCCGCCCTATATATGGATATTTGTCAATATGATGTGAGCTTTCAAAGACTGCTTCCCTTTTGTCTTCTCATCCCTGGCACCTGGAGCATCACAGTTCCTAAACAAATATTTAGTGAATGGATGAGTACATGAATGAATGGATAAATGTTTGTTTCTGTGCTTCATTTGTATTTTTCTCTTAGATTTTTTTTCCCTTTCAGGGAAAGAACTATGATGTTTATTTGTTTTTGGTTTTTTTTTCCCCAAATAAGTGTTTCTAGGCTCTAATTATCTGACTGGAGGTGTGTCTACAGTTCAATCTTAAAAATATTTTAAAGCTTTTGGCCTAAAAATGAATATTTCTCCATCAGATCATGAGAGAGACATTTTAACAGACTACCAGGAAAAAAAAAATACTTCCAACTCTTAAATGCCAGGATTGACTATTAAGCCAAAAGATCTGTATGAACTTTATAAACCCAGGTTTCTTTTTACATAAAGTTCTCACTCTAAGTAATTGATGATTTTCAGTTCTGCAAAAAGTTTAAGTGCAAAATAATATTGAAAGAACATGGAGCATAAGGGCACACCAAGAAGTTTTTCTCCTAAGATTTCCAATGGGAAGATCTGTGGGTCATATTTATCATCTTATCCAAAGTTTTGTTAGAAAATTGAATTGATGGATTAATGACTTGTTAGACTTTACCTTATTCTGGAGGAAGAAAAAAAAGTTTCTCAGTATTCTGTTATCCTTAGGAAGAGGAGAGGGAATGGGAGAAGAGAAGGATGTTAAAAAAGGCAGTGGTGGACAGCCCTAGGCAGTTAGGTAGGGCCTGGGATCAGAAACTCTTAAGTGCAACTCCTACCTCAGACACTTACTGGTTGTGTGATTCTGGGTAAGTCATTTAACCTCCTGGAATTTAAATTTCCTCATCTGTAAAGAGAGAGAGTTTGGTTGAACTCCATGACCTCTAAGACCCCATCCCAGTCTTAATTTATGATTCTATGACCTTGGGGGAGGGGATTTATATGGGATTTTGACTGAAGGTCCTAATTTTTGAACCACATAATATTTATTTTTTCATGGGTTCATATCACTAAATTCTACTGAGCTTTCCCCAAAGTTGATGCAGAAACAATCACATGCATTTCAATATTTAACATTTAAAATAAATGTTTGTTTATTTATTTGTTTACATGCAGTAGTTTATTCATCAACTCAAACCCCAGCTCAGTAGGATTCCAGCACATCCTTAAGATACTGTGCTAAGAAGTGTTTTACAATCTACTGAGATGACTCCTCTTGCACATAATATTATTAGATTGACTTGCTCAGTGGTAAACAAATTTCATTTTTATTGACTGTCAAATGAGGTTTGACTTGCTATTTGAAGAATAGATGCATCCTTGGTTTTCTTCATATATTTTTTTTAAGTTTCATGATTCACTGACTCCAAATATTCTTTAGGGGCATTGTCTTTTTGGTTCAAATCTCATTTGTCAAGCCCCTGCTGTGTGTGAGGCGCTGTGTATGGAGGGAAACATAAACAGGGACAATTCACATACCCAAGGAAAAAAGTGCAGAATAGAGGGGCCTGGATATTAGACATTATCACTTGGTAGGGAAGGCACTACATCGCATCTTAATACTTAGGTTTCAATCCTAATTTTGCCTCAAAATCTTTGTGTGACCTGGGTGTTATATAAAATTTCAGAAAGAGACAAGGAATGAACATGACTACTATATGATTGCATCTTATTATTGTAGTCTCAGAAATTCAAGCAATTATACCTAGTATATTATTAAGCTTCTGTGGTAGGAGCAATTGTGTATCTAGCCAGATTCCAAAGATAAATATGCACAAGAGAAAGGGCCTCTGTCCTCAGAGAACTTACATTCTAGTGGGAAGGGAAGGCAAGAAATAGGAAAAGCCTACACTGAAGTCACACTACAATATTTATTTAGAATAACCGGCAAGTTGAAGGGACCACTGATTCTTGGAGAGCTGAAGTACCCTTTCCTCATGTAACCACAGTTTCGCTTATACAATAGAATACCTTTTTCCATTTATATTAATTTTCCTCCCCTCTCTTATTCTAACTATGTCATGCCCTAATGGTGGTTTTGAAGGTTATTTTTTCTCATTGGATTTCAAAATTATAGTACTTTTCATGTATATTCACAAAGCCATATAATGGCTGCCATGTCATTTGAATATATTTGCTGTTCGTGGAAATATTTTGCTTTCACTACAAATGGAAATGGACTCCTGGCTATATTTAGACCTATTCCATAAATTACAATGAGATGCTGAAATCACTCAAAAAGAAAAGGGAATGCATTGAAGTGAGCATTAAGGAAATGGCATGACTAGAATGAAGTCTTCTAAATAAGTTTGTGCTATAAAACTGACATGAAGGCTGATTTAGTAACAGTTATTTCTTATTTTGATACTCCTGTGGATTTGTGATCTTACCCACGCAACAACCCAGCTCCACCTCTTCATTTGGTCCATGCAATATTGTATCTTCCTCATGGAATGTAAGCTCCTTGAAGGCAGAACTTTAAAAAAAAAATTACATTTATATCTCCAGTGCCTAGCCATATCCTTTGCACATAGTAGATATCTAAGAAATGTTTGTTGAAGTGAATTCAATAGTTGGATTAGCCTTTTAAAGATATCATGATGTTCTTGCCAATTTTAAGTTCAATCTCAAGAGGTTACTGGGGTCACCTAACTTTTCTCTTTTTACCAATGATGTTGATGTCAGTATTTTGATACTCATGAGTAGAATAAATGACAGAGGTAGTACATTGTCACTTATAAGAAGAAAACATCTATTCCCCATGAATATAATCTGGATTTGTCTTCCTTTTCTCATGCTTGAACCTTCTAGCTCCCTCATAGAAGAATTAAAAAAAAACTTTATGGCTAAGATTATTATAGATATAAAAGCAGAAAAGGAAATTAAGGCATTTTTCTTCCAATACCAAAATAAACTCTGTAGCAAAGATATGAAAGGACATGCAGAAGAGTTGAACAGGTTAGAAAAGCTGGATAGATTATGATTTATGTTTTTGGAGTAAATAGCTGTCTTAATGAGATTGTAGACCCAATGGACAATTAAAATGATAAACATATTTTCTTTCAAATATATAGTGATGATTCTAGCACCTGAAACACTTTGGACTTAGAAAACCATTAAGCCCAATGCAGGCTATTAAAACAGATCTAATCTCAGTGTTCTCTGATCCATCTGTCACCATTCTCATGTTAATGTTACTCTTTCATGGAGGAGGCAGTGCCCATACCAACAACATCCTGGATTTAATGAAGCATGAATTATGTCCCGGTTTAATGTGGAAGGACTTGTTCCATTCTGAATTACAAGTCCCCGGGGAAGGTGCTATCCATAGCCATTTACAAAAGGGCTTCTTGGACTTTTTAGAATTGCCATGGTTGGTTTCATTGCAAATACCTAGATCAGTATAACTAAAGATGCAGCTGATGAGAAACTCAGTTTGAAAAAAAGAAGAAAAAAAACTGGGAAAGAAATGAAATTGGAAGGGTAATTGAGATCAGTGTTTATAAATTGTATAACTGAGTATTTGGGGGATAACTTGGCTAAGCTTAATGCTGATGCTTCAGGATGATTCAAATGGAGGGAAAACATACTTCAGAAATTAAATCTTTTTAAAAAATATTTTATTTTATTTATTTTCCTTTACATCATTCATTTCCATGAGATTTTGAGTTACAAATTTTCTCCCCATCTTTCCCCTACCCCCCCAAAACAGACATCCCATTGTATAACCCCTCCCCCAATCTAATCTCTCCTGTGTCCTCCCCCATCACTCCTCTAACTTTCCGATAGGGCAGGATGAATCTCCCTTCCACAGTGCCTGTGAATCTTAAGTTCCAGTTGGATGTAGTTAATAATAATAGTAATAATAATTGTACATATATATATGTATATATATACATATACATATATACATATATATTTTTAACATTTGATTATAGAGCTTTAAATTCTAGATCTTTTTCTTCTTCCCTCGTCAGCCACTCCCACCAGAAGAACAAGCCATCAAATACAGGCTGAACATGTGTAATCACGTAGAACCTCTCCACAGTGGGCACATTGTGAGAGACTGATTACATGTCCCTCCTTCCTATCCAACCCCCCACCTTGTTCCACTCTCTACCCTGTCTCTGTCCCTGTTCCTCTGCACAAGTATGCACTTCCATCAACCCTCCCCCCCCACCCTGCCCTCCCCTCCATCATCCTACCTCGCATCCCCATTCCCCTATTTTCCTGTGTGACAAGATTCCCAGTTTAGAATTTATGTCATTTCTTCCCTAAGCCAAGTTCAGTGAGAGTAAGGTTGACTCTTTCCCTTTTGCCTTCCTGTTCTCCCCCTCTATTGTAACAA
>CM053581.1:560247480-560287962 GCA_028627135.1 Pseudochirops cupreus | reverse complement strand
CTGACTTTAGTGGGAAGTATCTTTGTGTGCGTTTTGGAGTTCCAGGATTGGTTTAGAGTCCTATTTTATGGGTATTTTGGGGTGGCTATGTGAGAGCTGCGCTATGTTGCTGCTTCTACGCCGCCATCTTGGCTCCGCCCCCCTCAAGCATGTTTCTAACCATATCACTCCTTAACTCAATAAACTCCAGTGACTCTGAATGATTTATTTTTATCTAGGATGAAAAACAAATTCTTCTGTCATTTAAAGCCTTTATGTTCTGGCCCCAACCTGAATTTCCAATTTGTTTAAACCATTTTTCTCCATCATACATTCTACAATCCAGTCAAAGTGGTGCTGATAATCCTTATATGCATGTTCTGTCTCCCACATCCAGGTCTTTGCACAAACTATTTCTTATAACTGGAATTCACGTCCTCATCACCTCTGCATCTTAGAATCCCTAGCTTTCTTCAAAGCTCTGCTAAAATAAATACCTATGATTAGCCAGGATCAAGATAGCTTGAACCTGTGTCCCTTGATTCTATTTAGAAAAAAAAAAATTCCACTCTATACTAAGTCAAGTACACACTGGTTTGGAAAGTCTTTATGGCAGAGATACCTAGTAGAACTATTTGTTGGCAGCCTTTGGAACCCCTAACTACAAGATTTCTGCATCTATCATACTTCCCCACCTCTCTTTGCTATTGAGGAAAGCAGCATGTTTCAGGGGAAACACACCCATCCCCAAGGGGAAGTATGAAGATTTGTGGTTTATTTCCGTAATTTCAGTTCCCTTGTTTCTTCATATATAAACAGATATAGATAAAAGCAATATATACACTAACTTCTTTACCATGCTGTTATGAAAAAGAGGAGGGAAATACTTTAGAACCTATATAATGTTTCATAAATTTGATCTACCAGACACATGGAGATGGAGTGGGTTTTTTTAAAAAAATTCGTTTTGATCTAACAAATAATCAGAAGAACATAAATGACAAGCAATGAAATAGTATTAATGTATGCTTTATACTTTCATACTACCTCCCAGCCTTATCTCCACCTATTTTATTCCACTTCATCAGCCCTAAAAAGAGCAGAGCATTTCCGTTTCAGTGGAGATAGATTAACATTGAAATCTACAAAAGTCCACATCACGTGTGGTGTTTTGGTGGTGGTGGTTGAATATGATTATACACACACACGCGCACGCACACACACACACACACACACACACACACACTGAAAGAGAAACATATCTCTGTCTCTGATCAGGCAGCACAGATCTGCATGGGAGGAAAGAATAAGGAACTATCTTTTATGGGTGAATTAAACCCTACTTCAAATAACTGTTTCTCTAGTTAGAAACTGCACTTCATGAACACAGATACTGTTTCGCTTACTTTATTTGTATACCCAGAATTTAGCACAATACTTAACACATCCTGCTTAATAAATGCTTTTTTGTTCATTTATTCATTCCCTGACTCATTGATTCACCTGTGCATTCATTCCCAATATTCTCTCCTTGTCATTAGGTTTAACCAGACCTAATAGGTTTTCATTTTGAGTAAACTAATTTAAATGAGTCCAAAAGTCCAACAAAGAAAATGTGGGGAATAAATTTTTAAGGCAAATTAATGGCATTCCTAGGAATAGGTAAAACTTATATTTTGTTTTATACACACACACACAAACACGCACACACACACACACACACACACACGTGTGTGTTTATATATAATTACAAAAGTAATGAAAACATGCAGGTCTATAGAACTAATTGAAATAAAAGGGTTCATTTCTTCAATTGCTTGTTGTCTTTCTTAGGGGACAAAAACAATAAGCAATTCTTAATTAGAAGTTACTGGCTAATGACGTATATCCACATTAATTGCTTTGACTGAGGAGGGAGAGAGCATCATCTTGGTTAATTCAGAAGTGATGAAGAAATATTTGCTTAATTAGCACTTGATTCCAAGTCCAACACTCTTTCTGTTGGAGAGCCCTGCCTCATTTTCAGAGTCCTGGTTTCTGCCTTCAATGGACCTTGTCTTACAGTCGACAACTGAATCTTACTATCTGGGTGATATGAAATAATTTAACCTCCTTAGGTCTCAGTCTCGTCATGTGTGAGATGAAAGGATTGGATTAAGTTGGCTTCTGAGGTCCCTTTCTGCTTGGAGACTTATGATCATTTGAACGAAATAGGGTTATTTCATTAAAAGATAAAAATTCATAACTCCTTTCTGAAATACATTTAATATAGAAATAGCATACCACCAAGCAAGCATACCTAAAATTCAACCTCACAATCTATTTGATTGGTACACTAGCCTTTTTTGTGAATGATGCTAATGGCATGACATAGTTTAAAATGGAAAGGATGAGGTCTAAGTCTAAAGGTGATTTGTGGAAACAAGTTGTTCTTGTTGTTTTGGCTCGGGGTAGCAATATGTGAATACAAAATAACACTACTCTCTAATACCTGTTCTCTACACAAGGGATCTCACAGCCCTCCCTAAGAATTCTTCATTTTCCACATTTGAGCTCCAAGCCTTGATACAAACTGTATCTACCCTGCCCCACCCCTTTTCATGTGTCCACCTTAAAGATTTATCCTTCCTTGTTTTTCTCGTCACTTATACAATGTATATATTTTATATGAGACTTAGATACAGTCTCTTCAGCGAAATTCATAGCTATTTGAATGAGATTTCCCTAACCAAAGCAAAATGAAAAAAATACATATTGTTCTGTATCATGAGGCGCAATTAGATGCGAAGCCTATTGAATTAGTCCATTAGAAGTGGTCTTGAAGTTGAAAATGAGGAAATCAGGCTGGAAATATGTCAGACTAAGGCCTATATCTACCCCAGCTCTAGGATCCCTGAAGTTTGATTCAAAGGAAAACAGTTTAAGTTAGCACAAGTCGAGCTGTCCTTAGTTCCTAAAGGTACAGAAAATAGAAAAAAAAATAATGTGACAGCAAACTCCATGTGTTTGGGTTGGTCATTATAAGTCTAGAAGTTAAGATATCAGCAAAAGAATACGCAAGGTAATTAACATTCAAAATGGCAGAATAATCAAGAAAAATATCTGTTACACTTTTCAAGAAGGCAGTGAAGTATGTACTGCATTTTAGAAAGACATCCGAAATAATGTACATTTGTAAAAAATTAACATTTCATTGCTTACCAGGATAAGCTTCAACTCTATGAGATACTTTATTCTCTAACAATTCAGTTCAATTTAATAAATATTTGCTGAGTTCTCACTATGCTCACAAAGCACGATGCCAGATAAATGTGGTTTATCCATGAAGAAGCTTCTCTGTTTGATGAAACTTCCACAAGGGGGAAAAAGATGTGCTCTGATTTTTTTTATTCTCTCTCTTTAAGACTCACCCAAATGAGTTTTCTTGGAAATGTTTCTCTGACTCAGTTTGAGGTGAACAATTTTCATTTGAATCCTAATTACTTTAGAATTTGATGAGAAAATAGACTTCTACTTGGATGTTTTTTGTTTGTATTAATAAAAGGATAACTCATTTGTTCTTTTCAAATTTGATAATTCTAGACATTATAACGTGGTACAATTGACATAACTGACAATTAGCAAATTGGAAAATGTAGTCTGTACAAAAAAAGCTTGTTTGATGATTTAAAAATGCATCTACTGAACTAAGTCATGAGTAATCCATTTTAAAATGAAATTTTGGGTTGCCAAAAAATGCCACATACTTTCCCAAAGGAAAGCCAGTCTACTCTCCTCTTTTTCCAATTCTTGATCTTGCCCCTTGTCCAGCAGATTCTCAATGAACCTCACTTACTCTCAGCAAATCAATGGATCAGCTCAATGGGCTGTCCACCCAAATCACTGTCTAGACCAGGTTTTCTTTCTCTATGGTCAATGAACCGCAAACAAGGATATTTTAATTAATTAATTAATTAAAAATAAATGAATGAATTAATGAAGAAATATATATATATATATATATATATATATATATATATATATATATATATATATATATACACACACACACACACACACATACACATATGGTGGTTTCCTTAGGTTCTACCACTGTAACAACAACAAAAAAGATTAAGAATCCTTGTCTAGAAGCTAAACTCTTTTGAATGACTGATTTTTGAATTCTTATTTGTCTGAATTGTTCATAATTTTCTCTACTAAATGATTTGGGGTCATTTGGGACTCTCTGAATATTCTGGGGCTTGGTATGATAAAGAGGATGCCATCCATGAACAAACATGTGAAGGACTTTGCTATCTAGAAGGAATTCTCATTTGGACTATCCATTGGACAATCTCTTTGCCAGTGACAAACATCTTTCATGAGTGCTATCTCCTTGTTTTATGGTTCTCTTACTACAGATAATTAGAGAAATTATTGAACAAAGGATCATAGGACCGTAGATTTATAGTGGGATGGGCCCTCAGGGGTCATCTAATATAACACTTTCATTTTAGAGATGAGGAAACTGAGGCTCACAACCTTATCCAAGTGACTTACCCAAGTTCACTCAGGAAGTAAATAGTAGGGGCTGAATTTGAATCCAGCTCCTCTTAGTCTAAATTCAGCACTCTTCCCACTGAACCTTATTTCCTTTAAGTAGTTATATTTTTTACATTTTTCAAGAAAGGTTTTCCTTGACATAAAAGTTTATCCCTTGAACAATGTGATCCCCTTGATACTATATAACTGTAAGGCATAGAACACCATTGGCTTTGAGTAATCCAAGTATAATTAGCACTGTGTCTTCTGTGAACAGGAGCATCTGGGCCACTTTACCACAAGTAGGGAACCTCAACTTGGACTTTGAACATGTGTATTTGTTAGTGTCCCACAGGATGCTCTATGCAGAGGCTGTATGATTACATTAAATGTAACAACATAAGTATTGGGCTGATATAAAATAAATTTAGTGGTTTGGGAGAATCAAAGTAGACCATCATTCAAATGACAAAGGAGAAGTGAATAGTAAGCAAGTTGGATGAAACCCTTTACCCCTAACAAATTTCACATCAGAAACAATCAATAAACTAGCATTTATTGAAATCTCCCTATATACAAGGCACTATGCTAAGTCCTGGGGATACAAAGAGAAGAATAAAAACAGGTAAAGTCATCAAGGAGTTCACATTGGAAGAGGAAGGTGGAGGGACATTTATGTACATATATAGACATATTTAAGATGGAGTACACTTATGACCACTAGACTTGAGTATTTAACAGAGGCTATTACTTATTCAACATTTCACAGATCTTATGGGTCAAATTATTTTTACAAGATAAAAAAAAATAAGGAATAGTATGAGACTTCTAGCTCAGGATCAGTAATCTGGCGTTTTAATCACTTGTCCATGATGAGCCTATTGTAACAACTTAATAATGTCATCCACATTTTATAAAAAATGCCTTCTAAAAGATTCGAGTCAAAAGGAATTGTTCTGCTTTCAGCTAATATACTCTATTCATCCTATTTAATAAATGAAATTTGGATTTTTCTATAAAGAATTCTGTAATTATATATGTGGTGTGTATATATGTGCCATTGTCGTTATTGATTCATTTCAGTCCTGTCTGACACTGCATGAGCCCATTTGGGGTTTTCTGGGCAGGGATAGTAGAGTGGTTTGGATTTCCTTCTCTAGCTCATTCTATAGATGACAAAGCTAAGACCAACAGGGTTAAGCAATTCACCCAATAGTAAGTGTCTGAGGCTGGATTTAAATTCATGAAGATGAGTCTTCCTGACTCCAGTCCTGGTATTCTATCCACTGTGCCACCTAGCTGCCCTGTTTTGCCCATTACCACTACATACTGATCTAGCACTTAATGTTTTTGCAAGATGTTTTCCTTATAACATTCTTGCAAAGTATTAGAAATATTACTGCCCTCATTTTACAGATGAGGAAACTGAGGCTCAAGAAGCTTAAGTATCTTGCTGAAGATCATGAAACCAGGAAATGGCAGAAGTAGAATTCAAATAGAGAAGTTTTCTGAGTCTAGACCCAACATTCCCACCTGTAAACCCTATTGGGTCTCATAAATGTTGCCACCAAAAAGGGATAGAATATTTATCTGGACCATTAATTTGGTACTAAGCAACATGGTGCTTTGCATTTTTTTAGGTCTTTGCTACAGATACGTGTTACTTATGAGACATGCAATATGACCTTGAAGAGCAATGAAGTTATAAGACTGGGTTCAAATTCCATATCTGATGCTTACTATTTGAGTAGCTATTGGCAAAATAATTAACCTATCTGGGCCTATTTCCACATCTGTAAAATGAAAAGGATTGGACTAGATACCCTCTGAGATTTCTTCCAAATCTAGATCTCTAAATCTTAAAAAACAAACAAAAACAGTCAAGGAAACTGGGGTTCAAAATCTGCTTATGACTCTAGTTCTATGACTTTGGGCAAGTCATATAAGCCCTCTGAGTCTCAGTTCCCTTATGTGAAAAATGGGGATATACCACCTGTAGACCTTATTCAAAGGGTTACTATGAAGCCCAAATGCAAACATTTATGGCAATAACATTACATATATATATATATATGTATGTATGTATAAATTATAGTTTTTAAAATTAATATCAATTGCAGTATGTATGCATATATAAACTATGTAAGGGTGTATAAGCACTGCCCCACTCCCAATAAAGACACAGTCTCCGGTGGGGATCACCCTCCCTCACAGGGGCCATGTCTCACATTCCCTTATGTCCTGAAGGCCTAGTTTAATGTCTTACATCAGAGGTGTTAAACAGCCACCAACCATGAGGAGCCCAACATTCCCTGGTGTTTCCCAATACAGATTAAAATTTTAATGGATAATTGCTAACAGAAAATGATTTGAAAAGAGTAAATCACAGAAACTAAAACTAATTGGCCTGCAGGGATCCTTATGGTGGTCCCATAGATTAGTAGTCTCCATTTCTGTTTGTTTGATACCACCACCCTATACACATTAAGGCTCTGCTATATGGAAGAGGAGGATGGTGCAGACACCAATTTGAATTCACTGGACTCTATCTCATTTTCAATGGGGAATTTAATAATCTCCAAGAACTTAGTATGAACTCATGATAGAATTCACTTCCCAAATGAAAAATACCTGAGAATGGGTCAATGACAAATAAAATAAAATCTTATTAAAGATGACAAATTTGACCAATCTAGAATTTTAGTTAGGAACTGGTAATGGACTATATGTGTTTTGGACCCATTTGAGCTAAGTTTGAGGATGGGATGTGTGTGTCTCAGCTGCCAAACTGGCTGCAGAAGGATGGATTCTTAGGTCCAAAGTTAATAAAGCCCTTCTACGTTAAAACAAAGACATGTAGTCACGCTTATATACATTTACTTTCTTTCCAAATGGGATTCAGGGAAAGGAGTAGGAAGGAGGAAGATAGCAACTTTATTAAATATGCTCAATGTAAACTTTAAGAGTCTACTAGACTTTAAAAAAGTAATAGGTTTTGAAAATTGACAAAGTTATAACAAATGGTGGGACCAAAAAACTTGTATTTGCTAGATCAATGGGTTTGAAGTCAGAGCAATAGAATTGGGAGATCGATGGACCTGAATCCCAATGCCATCTCTGCAGCTTATTACTTGTATGACCATAGGGAAATCATTCCACCTCCTAGGGACCAGGTTCATCATAGGTAAAATGATGGCAGAGGATTGGAGCTGATAACCTCTAAGATTCCTTCTAGCTTTGGATCTATGGTCTTATTACATGGTTTCAAATCCTCGGTCAGCTGCTCCTTTTTTGAGTCAATTTCAGCAAGTCACTTGAGTTTCTCAAGTCTCAGTTTCCTCATCTGTAAACTGAGGGGGGTGGGACTAGAGAATCTTTAATATCCCTTCTAACCCTTGACCCTCTAACTTTATCCTGCACTGTCAGCTTCCCAAGGAGCTGAGCATGTATACTTTTCAATCATTTGTCACCAATTTAATTTTCAAGCTTTTTACTCAGTGAGCACTCCCGCCCTTTTTATTTGAATTTAATATTTTCTTTTTCTCTCAGTAGAATTTTCCTTTGGCTTTTTTTAAAGACATCAACACTGTTTGTCTTTTCAAATTTTATCTGTTATGAACTCAAATCATCATGAAATAAATCGGTAACATTTTTCTCATGTCATTGTTTCATTCTCAAGTTGTTTAAATCACATTCCTAGAGAGACTTAGATAAAAGATAAAGCATTTATTAAAATTTTGCTCTATATAAAGAGTTGTGTTAAGTGCTGGGGATACAGGTAGAAACATTTTTGCTTTTTTTAAAGCCCCTATTCTCAATAAGCTCCCACTCTGTCATGGGAGACAACACATAGGGAAGGTAGCAGTGGCAAGTCAGATGGGAAGGTCCAATTGGCCTTAGGATGTAGTGGAAAAGCAGATGCTAATACTTCTTCTCTGATATCATTTCCAATTAAGGGATCCTATCACTTTCTATTGCTGAACCATTTGACAATGCCAAGGATTTGGGAGCAAAGAACTTTCTTCAGTAGCTGTAACTGTTGTACATGCAGGAGTAATTACCAGGCTCTGTCTCCATAGAAGTGGCTTTCCAGGAAACTGGTGAGGGCACTGAACTGAAAGCATGGCTACTCCCAAAATTCCTGAGTCCAGAGTCCTGGGCTATTTCCATCTGGATCTGTTGAGGGAGCACAATGGATGATCTCTTAGCTATAATCTTCTTTGTTAGTGCAGTGCTATCCATTGCATCAGCCTTTTGGGGGATGGATGACATTCTATGGTCAGGAAGGCTGGCATAATCTGTGTTTAAGTTTATTAATGAATCACAACCCTCAAACTCACAGCACTTATAAGCATATGGCATGTACAAGCACCTAAGATTCACCAAGTCCTTTATTGATAATACTACTTTCAGCTCAAAGTTGCCCACAAGCTTTAGCTGGTAGAACCATCCAGTCCTTCTGTTAGAAATGATGTTAGTTGACTGAAACTGATACATAGGTTTGTGATGGCCCAAGCTTAAGATATGCCATGTTGTGAACATCTCAAATCAGGTTTCTGCTCAGATCAAGGATCTGTAGGAACATCAGTCATTGGAAGGTATCTTTGTTAATTTCATTGATTTGATTATGTTGTAAGGAAGTGACCTCCAAAGGACTGCAACCACTGGAATTTGAAAGTTCTTGTATATTGTTGTAAAACAAGTTTACGGTACTAAACTTATTTTATTCCTGGCTGAAGTTCTTGGGTGCACTGCATATCTTAGCGTCTGTCAACATTAAATTCTCCAGATTGATGGTTCCAGTCAAGTTAGGAAATACTTGTACCATGGTTGCATCATGAATGACTAAAGAATGTAGCTCTAAGAAATTCTGAAATGCAAAGTACCCCACAAAAGACAAAGGGCTATTCTTTAGTTGCATGATTTTTAAGAATGGATTTCCCACAAATGCTCCATTAGGAATTACAGAAATAAATTATTATGAAATTCTAGCTCCTTCCAGCTTGGCAATGCTTCAATAGCTTGAGGAAATTCTCCGAAATTATTATAATTCAAATCCAAAGATTCCAAATTACCTAATCCATTAAAACAGTGTTGGCTCAAGAGCTTACTGTTTTGAAGGTATAGAACCAGAAACTGAAAAGTTGGTAAAGGCAAAGTCAGGGATGCTTGTGATATTGTTGAGAGTCAAAGATTGGAAAGTGGCGAGGTTGCTTAGTGGTTGGACAAAGACCTCCCTCAGGGATAGTTCGGTGGTACAGTGAATAGAGCACCAGCCCTGGAGTCAGCAGGACATGAGTTCAAATCCAGCCTCAGACACTTAACATTTACTAGCCACATGACCTTGGGCAAGTCACTTAATCCCAATTGCCATGCCTTCCCTTCTCCAAAAAAAAACCAAAATAAACCTCCCTCAGATTGTGTCATTAAGCCATAGATGTCATAACTGAACAAGCACCTCAAAACTCTCCTCAGGAACCAAGGAAATATTATTGGCATCTACACACAAAGATTATAGAGAGCTCAGTCCTCAAATAGTTTTACGAGGAACTGCTTTCAATTGATTCTTCTGGAGTATTCAAATTTTGAACTCTTTCAACCTCAAATATCAGAGAAGGTATCTGCATGGATGAAGGAAAGGCCATTGTTGACCAAGTGGAATTTTTCCACAAAAGGAATGTTCTTAAAGACATCTTCTGGTAACCAGGTGATATTATTCATACTGATGCCTAAGGAGTAGGTAAAGGTGCTCAATCTCTCAGGCACAAATATCAGCCCTGTCTCTGTACAGTCCACTTCTCAGTCCTGGCAGCCACAGCAGAGAGCTGGCTAGGGTTGGAGGGGAGAGCTGAGCTCGGCCCCAGTGGAGCTGCCCAAGGTCAAGGCTAGAACCAAGAGCCAGAACAAGCTCCAGAAATACATGCTGCTTCCCCCTTCTCCTGCCTGAGCCTCTGTGCCTCAGGTTCCACTGTCTCCTCTTCTCTTACCTCTGCCAAGGTCAGTGTAACCACTACAAGAACCAGTGCTGGGCCTCCTTTGCCAGCCTGCCCTAGAGCAAGTCTGCTTCCCTCTACTCCTCTTACCTGAAGCATGGAGACTGCATTGGGCTGGGCAGGATTTTAGAGCCTGGGCAGCCAACAGAGCTGAGGCAGCACCCTCCAGTCTCTTTCTTCTGCTGCTGCTGCTGCTGCTGGTGGTGGTGGTATTCCTCCATTCAGGTGCCCCCTACTGGCTTCAGGCCCCAGGCAACAAAAAGGTAGTCCTACTGGGGCTCTGATTTCTCAGATCTTAACCTAAAAATCCTCTGGTGCCTTTTATATTCTTTATATACAAATTATGGTGAAAGTTTGATCATCTCATTAGACCAATATCAATTTAAAGATCCATGAATTTTCTTTTTCACAATGCAAATGGAATTTTTAGAAGCTCATTTCAAAAACAAGCAAAATATGTAGCTTAACCCTGATACTCTTCTGTTCAACTAAGAATTTTTTTCTTTTACTGCTCAAGGTAAAATGGCAGGTAAAGGATGGATCATTCAGAGTAAGGGATGAAATGTGATATAGGATAGCTGTTCTCATATTAATGAGTGTTTAATAATTATTAACATGTATGTGTTTATTATGTATGTCTTAGTGTGGATGAATGTATGTATGTCATAATCTTTCAAACCTTAAAACTTCAAAAAGACTTTGGGAATATCCTGAATATATTTTACCCAACTCTATCTAGGGAGAAACAGAAAGGGAGAGAGAGAGAAAGACAGAGAGACAGAGAGAGAGAGAGAGAGAGACAGAGACAGACAAAGACAAAGACAAAGAAGAGACAGACAGAGAGAGAGAGACAGAGACAGAACGACAGAGAGAAAATTACAAAAGAGAGAGAAAAGTAAGAGGAGTTAAAGAAAATGACAGAGAGAGAGAAGACAGAAAGAGGGAGGAAGATAGGGAAGGAAGGAAAGAGAGGGGAGAGAGAGCAATGAAGAGGAGACAGACAGAGACAGAAACAGAGAGAGAAGGAGAGAATGAAAGAAGAAGAGAGAGAAAATCAAGTGAAGGAGTGAGAGAAAAGGAAGTAGAGAGAGAAGAGAGAAAAAGGGAAGAAGAGGAGGAAGGAAGAAGAGACAACAAGGGAGAGGATAGAGAGACAGAGAGGAGAGAGACAGAGAGAGCAACACAGAGAGAGAGACAGAGATAGAAAGAGACAGAAAGACAGGCATTGGCCCGTGGTAGATAGAGAGATAACTTTGGAGTAAGAAAAACCTTGTGAATAAATCTTGCATGTGACACATACCAGCTGTGTGACCCTGAGCAAGTTACCTCAGCTCTGCCCCAGGCAAGTCTAGGATACGAAGTTGGAGAGCAAATGTCAGTCACCATTGGTAGAGGGTTTTCTTCACTGGGACTTTACCAATTCAATCACAAATTCAGCCCAAATTAAGTGGTAATAATAATAATTCATAATATCTAATTCATATAATGCTTTCTTCAAAACAATCCTGTGTTTCATAATACAAGTGTCATTATTTGTCCTTCCTTTACAAGAGTAAAATGAGTTTCATGGTGGCATGATTTATCCAATGTCACACAAGTAAAAAGTGTCAGAGGTGGGGCTCAGGGCTTGATCTCTTGGCTTCTTCCATGTACATTTTTCTATAGTTCTGTGACATGTATCCATATGAAAAAAGCTCAGAAAAATCCCAAAGCTTCATTCTTATCTTAAAGAAAAGAACTTGGACAGTTTCACTAAATATGAAGTTCTAATGTTCGCATCCATAGATGAGAGAGACACTATAATTTTTAGTCTGTTTAGGGTAAGTATATTTAACAATTAAATGATTTTGCAAATCATTATTTTGAAAGCAATATTCCTGCATAGTAAAAGGGCTATTGCTTCTTCTCTGTGTTTTTATCAGTTTCCCTGTCCTTACTTCAGGATGTAACAAACAAACAAAATAAAACAAAACCTGGGATAGAAGTTGGAAATGTTTCACTTCTCTTCCATAACAATAAATGGAACTTAAAAAAAGAATGTGTATAACCAATCATTCAATCAATTAATATATATCTAATAAGTTACTGCTATAGCCTAAATACTATCCTGGGTGCTGAAAATTCACATGCGATGAATGAAATCCTACTACACCCAATAATGTATGTAAGTTACATATCTTTATAGACACAAATACATAATAAGGGATTATTTCATAAACCTAGAGATTCCTAGTGGGGGAACTCTCTCTGCTAACAGTAGTTACTTACTAATTATGATATATGGAGTGAAAGAGAATGGGGAATCAAGGTTAACATCAAGATTGTGAACCTAGGTAATGGTAAAGATGGAGAAATCCTCAGGAGAAACAGTAAAAATTGGAATAAGAGTAATTTTAGCAGTAGAGATAATGAGTTCTGTTTTGGACATGTAGTGTTTAAACTTGGAAATGTCCAATAGGCTGTTAGAGATGAGAATCTGGAGTTCAGAAAACTAGGGTTAGATACAGAGTTGGGAGACATCCACATAAGGATGATAATTTGATCCATGGAAGCTCATAAAGTCACTAAGTTAGCAAAAAAAAAATGATACTGGACACAAAGAATTCCTAGTGCACAAACTCAATTGGCAATGAGTGTTTTTGTAAGGATCAAATGAAATAATGTATTGTGTCTTTTCAAGTTGTAATAATACTGTTGATGTGAGAATATTGTTTCCTGAGCAAGAAATAAAAAGTGGGGATGGGGTGAGTCTGAGCAAAGGAGAAAGGGGCAAACTTTAAAGCATTATATAAATCTTAGCTATAATAACAATTATTGATGATGATGATGATGATGCCAACCAACCAGCTTACTGGCCTTCTGGTTTCTCTTCTCCAACAAAATTTCTTCTTTTGAATGCCATTTGCTATTTCATATAATTTCCACAGAATTTTAGAAATTAGTAGGCAGCTAGCAACTATGTAAGCCGGTTTACATACACACGTGAGTACACACACATACACACCACACAAATATATCCTTTGGGTCATTATCCAGTCTGTGCTTGAAGCCACCCAATGAGAAAAGACCTACAACATTTCTAGGTAGTTCATTTCTCTTTTGGACATCTTGGTTATTTAGTCAAGTTGGTTTTTTCCCCCTTGATATCAAGCTTAAATTTATCCCTTTCCAGCCTCTGTTCATTGTTCCCAATTCTGCCTTCTGGAGTCAACTAGACCAAATCTAGTCTCTCTTCTACATGACAGGCATATATGTATTGAATATTTTGAATATTCAACATATTAAATATTTATTTGACATATAAATCACTACATACTTGAAGATAGGCATCATGTCCCCTCTGAGTTTTCTCTAAGCTTAATATCCACACTTCTTTCAAGAAATTCTCAGTATGTCCACTCAATTCTGAATTCATTTACCTCCCTATCTTGCCTGCTCACAATCTAGATATCATTCTCAACTATTCCATCTCACTCACTTCCTGTATCAAAGTTGTTGCTAAGGTCTCCCAATTTCACCTCTGCAGCATCTCTCTAATACGACCCATTTCCTCCTCTGACGCTGCCACCCCATGGCACAGGCCCTTATCACCTCACACTTGCACTATTACTACTGCCCGGGGTTAGGTGTGCCTGTCATAAATCTTTCCTCATTCCAATTCACCCTCTATTCAGCCACCCAAGTGATTTTCCTAAAAATACAGATCCAAACATGTCACCATCCCCATTCCCCCACTCCCTATTGTCTGCAGAAACAAATAAAAACGCTCTATTTGGCTTTTCAAGCCCATCATAACTCAGCCCCCTTCTGCCTTTCCAGTCTTCTTACAACTTATTCCCCACTACATACTCTTCAATCTAGTGAGACTGGCCTCCTGGTTCTTCTTCCAACAAGACTGACTCTGACTCTGAATCTCTCTCTCTCTCTCTGTGTCTCTCTCTCTCTTTCCCTCCCTCTCTGTCTCTGTCTCTGTTTCTGTCTCTCTGTCTCTGTCTTTTTCTCTCTCCCTCCCCCTCTCTCTGAATCTCTCTCCATCTCTCTCTCTCTCTCTCTCTCTCTCTCTCTCTCTCTCTCTCTCTCTGTCTTTTTCTGTCTCTCTGTCTAGGTCTCTGTCTCTCTGTGTCTGTCTCTGTCTCTCTCTTTCCCTCCCTCTCTTTCTGTCTGTCTCTCTGTCTCTGTCTCTCTCTCTCTCTCTCTCTCTCTCTCTCTCTCTCTCTCTCTCTCTCTCTCCCCAAGGGATTTCCTCTGGCTATTCCCCACTCCAGGAATGTTCTGCCTCCTCCTCTCCACTTATTGACTTCCCTGGCTTCCTTCAAGTTCCAGCTAAAATCCTCACTTCTACAGGAAGCCTTGCCCAGCCCCTCTTCATTCTAGTGTCTTCACTTTCTTCAGTTTTTAAGTATGTCCTTAGAGTCTATTTGTACATATTCTTTTGCTTGCTGTACCTTTTGACTGTAAGCTCCTTGAGAGCAGAGACTGTCTTTTAATCCTTTTTGCAATTCTAGCACTTAGTATAGTGCCTGATATATGATAGGTGTTTAATAAATGTTTGTTTACAGACTGACTAGGTTTCATTTCAAAGCTGACCTCCCTATTAATCTAAATTTAGAAGATTTTTAACTCTTGAATATTGATCTGCCATATAAATCTCTAGTTGTAGTTCTTAATCTCTGACTCATCTACTTTTTTATTTACTTCCAATGTGACCTAGAGGGAATGGAAATATTCAGAAAAGCGGGCTGCCATGGTCTTCTAGGAATTGATACTTACCACCATCAGCTGGGGATTTGCTATTCCTCAGCAAAATTTCTAACTATCTGTTCTCTGTACAAAGCCAACCTTCCATATACTATTTCAGAGAGAAAAAATTCTGGTAAGTACATGCGTGATCAAACCAAGTATTTTATAAGTACTGAAGGGAGAAGGAGCATTAGTACTTTGAGACAGGGGATCAATCATGAAGAGTTAACTTTTGGATTAAATGACCCTCTAAAAAGGATAGGCATGATCTCAACAAAAAGAGATGGGAAATTCCTTGAATAAAAACATGGAGGCAGGTCACATATGGAAGAACAATGGTGTGAAAGATCAGCTGTAAAACAGGTGAATCTTTAGCTTTAATAGAATTTCAAATGAAAAGCTAGGTCATCAGCCTACTTTCATACAGAGGGCACTGACTGCCAGAAAAGAGAATCTAATATTCACCCAGCAGGAAAAAGGAGCTAAAGAAGGATTTTAAGCAGCGGGTTAACATAATCAGATCTCTGCTTAAGGAAGATCAGTCTAATTCACCTTGATCTCATTAAGATTTCATCCCATGCAGCTCTCCTTTAGGCATATGCTCACCTACCCCTACTTTTCATTTCTTCCCAGGGAACAGTAACCATGCCAATATAATCATTGCTACTGGAAAGGAAAGCCTTGGCAATCTACTGCCCTATAGCTCCACACATTCCTCGTGACTGCCTAGAACAGGGGCCAGCAAACTGTGGCCCAGGGTCAAATCCCTCTCCCTCCAATTCTTATGTAGCCAAGAGCAAAGGATAGGTTTTATATTTTTAAATGTAAGAAAATCACTCTTAGCTTTATGCTATACAAGTACAGACCCCTGGTCTAGATCAAAGCTTTTTCTGCTGGCTCCCACTAGCTACTAAAAAGTCCTTAAGAAATATAGAGGCTTTCTCTGCCTCTCTCTTTCTCTATTTCACATTCTCTCCCTCTCTCTCTCTCCCTCTCCCCTCCCCCTCTCTCTCTCTCTCTTTCCCCCCCTCCCCTCTGTGTCTCTCTTTGTCTCCCACATTTTCTCTGGTTGTCTCTGTCTCTCACTGTCTCCTTGTCTCACCTTCTCTCTGTGAGTCTCTCTCTGTGTCTCTCCCTCTCCCTCTCATCTGACCCATGATTTTATCAGTTTAGAGCTCTCTGAGGGTTTCTCTAATCAATTTAGCACAAAAAATTTTCTATTACATCTTTTACTCTTAAAGAGCTGCCTCCAGGACTGAGAGATCACCTGACTTTTCCAGGTTAACAGAGCCAGCATGTATGAAAAGTAGGAATAGAACTCAGATCTACATTGCAAGAAAGAATAAATCTAAAAGAAAGCCAAGGTCAAGGAGATCTCTTTCAAGTAATGTCCTCAGATGTAATAAAAAACGTAAAGGGGAGAATTCTGAATTAAAGATGATCTAACTCTGGTGACTTGTCTAAGACCCTTAAAGATTCTGAACCTCAGTAAAATCACATAGAAAGTAAGAGGATCAGACTAAGTGGCCTTCAAGATTCCATGCAGTCTTAACAGTGAACAGACCTTGCTTAACCATACAAACACTTGAGCAACAACTCTTGAAATCCAAGATATGGGAACAGTTCATTATAGACTTTCACATTTAGCTCCATTATTTGGTCATGGATGTTAATGAATTCTGACTCTCTGTGACTATCTTTCCTGTCCAGAATTTTGTGGTTCAAAGTATATGAGTTTATGACATAATTCCAATCCAGTAGGACTAAAGTGGATGTGCCCACATCATTCCCGTTTTTCTAAATAACGAAGGCTAGTTTCATTTTTAATTGAAAACCAACATATGTAGATTTTTTTAAAAAAAGAAAGAAAAGTGGGAAATGTATATGAAAGAAAGAGAAAAAAATTATATGAGTTAAGGAAGAATTTTCCTGCCTGATCTTTTCCAGCTTGCTTGTTGTGACTATGATGGCTGTCACCACATCTTTTTTTTTTTCTCACTCTTGCTTTTGTAAATTTTCTGTGTACAATAATTTTCTTTGGTATCATAAATTCTTCCTTTTCCTTTTAAAATTTCTATCTTTCTCACTCTATATAAAGGTAATTTTACTTGACAGATATGTTCCTCAATTTCAATTCTAGATAGTTTGTTTTGAAAAATGGAGACTGATAAAAAGGAAAAAAAAATCTGCTCTTAGGGAATATAATCTTGTCATAGGGTTGATCATTTGGAGAACATTCTAATCTCAATTCATTCAAAATATGAATTTCTCAAAGAACTTATATTGCCTTAGCTCAATTTATTGAAACTCTAACATGGAAACATATTTTCTGACTTTTACATAGTTCACTGGGACACTTCTGATCCTATTACCAATATCCTCTTGCTATTTTAATCTGATCATAAGTTTTCTACCTACCTATACTTGTTTAATATACCAAATCCTGCCTAATATATCAGGCACTTGGAAAAATAATAAATTAACACATCCTCAAATTCATATAAGTAATATGTACCAGACTTGAACATAGCAAGGTTATCACGAGTGTTGAGTGAAATAACATATATAGACTTCTTTGCAAACTTTAAATCAGTAAATACATAGGTTTTTTGGGGGGGGGGGGAGTGTTGTAATCATTGTACTGGTATGAACAGTTTATACTATGTAAAAACTGAAATTTAAAATTGATAAGGTAATGAAATAAAATTTTATCCTTGAAGTAATAGGGAGCCACTGGAATTTGTTGAGTTAAGAGGTTGACATAGCTAGTGGGGACTGATTTGATCAGGGAGAGAATTGAAAAAGCTAGTCCAATTAGGACATTATCACAATAACCTAGATTGAAGATGATGAGGCCCAGGACTCAGTGGTGGCTTTGTATGTAGAAAGATGAGGTTATATCTGAGAGACATGATGGAGGTATTAATGACTAGATTTGAGATTGGTAGGGTATGTGATGTGAGGGATGCCATGCTGTGGTAGAAAACATTGGTGCTTGGGCACATGGTGGCATACAAAACAAAACCAGGGAAGCTTGGAGGGGAGCTATATTAAAAGGAGGGAAGAGAAGTGAATTATAACCCATTCATGTCTTCTTTTTTCTGCCAGTGCTACTAATTCCCATCAAACTAAGACAATACAATTAAAAAAAAATCTTCAAATTGCATGGGAGAAAGGGATTACTGAAATGGTTACTGCTCCTGCACAAGGATCTTACATGTAACATATGCTAAGTATAAACCAAGAAGTTATTCGAGGAGGGGACAGGGTGGAGGGGTAAAGGGAAGTTGCAGAGATGTTTAGAGTGTGAAGAACAAAGGGAATTTTTCAACCGATGTGAATGTCAAGGCCAGTATAACCCATAATTATCCTGAGAGACCCAAGCCCTACAGAACCCAAAAAGGACAGAGACGGGAAGGGAATAGGGAGTTGATTAAGGGACTGAAGTAGTTGTGCTGGATACAAGCCCACAATTGGCTCTGGAGAAACAGTGTAGGCTCTCAACTTTTTTCTACTTTTGCATTGGCTAATAATGCTTCTTGAGGGTTAAGGCATGGAGCCCACTTCAGATACCGCTGTAAATGAATCCCATCACTTGAAATCCTAGCAAGTATATGCTGGATGACTTTGGATTCTCTCTAGTGATAATCACATTTTATAGGTAGGGAAACTACATTTGTATAATCCATTTATCCAATTATTTACACCACAAAGAAAATAGAGTGAGTATGCAGGTAGCTGCCAGGAAAAGGAAAAGTCAAAATTGAGACCACAAGGATTTTCTCTGATTTGTAAAATCAGGTCTCAATGTCACACAGCGACAGCACTCAGCTAGAAGCAAAGATTAGTCTATGAGGCTATCAAGGAATCATGTTATACTCTTCCCGAAAACAGCTGTGTTCTGTTTAAAATTGTCTTTAAAATAAATGTTCTGGAAGAAGAGTTCAGCGTGTTTGGAAGGAAATTTGAAATCTGTTAGTGTTCTCAACAAGGACAAATATAACAATAGAAACCAGTCATGTGATTTCATTGGTACAGGAGAATCCCAGGGGATGAAACTCCATCTCCTGTTTCCATAGGCACCTTCTTTGCAATGCATGTGCCTAGAGCACTTAAAAGTTAAATGACTTGGCCAACATCACAAAGCCAGCACATGTCAGAGGTGAGACTGGAAATCAGGTTTTCCAGGCCAGCTCCCCACTAAGGATGGCATTTAAAAATAATTAGAGATACTTAATCTGTTAGCAACTGGGAAGGGGAGGAGAGCTGGCAGAAGGGGACCAAAAATGAAGAGGTTAATGTAAATGACCTTTAAAGCTCCCTTCTAGGTCAAAATTCTACTATACCCTCTTTTATAATAATCTGATTCTTCTGCATATATTGTATGACTATAATGCCAATAGACAGCTAGATGGCACAGTGGATATAGGACCAGGACTGAAGTCAAAAAGACTTGTCTTCCTGAGTTCAAATCCAGCCTCAGTCACTTCTTGTCTATGTGACCTGGGCAAGTCATTTAATTCTGTTTGCCTCAGTTTTCTCCTCTGTAAAATGAACTGGAGAAGGAAATGGCAAACCACTTCAATAGCTTTGCCATGGAGACTTGGACACAAATGAACAATGACAAACATAATGTCAATCTTCTGAGTTTCACCAAATCACATTAAAAATACTTTATTCTTAGTTGTATAAAGATACAAAAGAAATAAGAGTTCTTGGTGACTACTGGGTCCTAATTTTGTGAATCCATGGAAATTGAAGCTTTGAATTAGATTTCATTCTTGTCCAAGCTGCACTCCTAATTCACTACTTTCTCTACTACATCACAGAAACCCTTTTACCCTGAGAGTTCCCTCTTATCCCTTGATGACTAACATAGAAAATATCCTCCACCCCTGTGGTCTCTCCCTTTGATGGACTGTTTTTTTTTTCCCTAGAACCTCCATTTTTAGGAGAATAACTAGGCAAATCATATCCTCATTCCCCTCTAGGCTGCACTCTTGACTCTCCATTATGTCTTTACCTTTATCTCTTCCCTCCTCTCTTCTCCTTCATTTTTAGCTTCCTTTTATTTGTCTTCACCCAACTTAACAGCTTTTTTTTTTGAGGGAACTGTCTTTCCACTTGAATTCACATTCCTAGCACTTGGCATAGTGCCTGGCACATAATAAACACTTTACAAATATATATTGGCTTGACTCAATTAGTCTTTCATAGGTAGATAGATAGATAGATAGAAAGATAGATAGACAGATAGATAGATAGATAGACGGACAGACAGACAGATAGACAGACAGACAGATAGATAGATAGATGATAGATAGATGGATGGATGATAGAGTCATCATAGAAGATTTAACTACAATTGTTAGTAATCATTGTTAGCTGAAGTTCCCAGGATCATAAGCAGGCCATATAAAACACGAGGATGATTCAGAATGAAATTGTTACAAACATCTTAGTGATGGAAAAGTAATTATTAACAGTTATGCTTCCATGAGAAAGGTAACAGATTGCACCCAGGTATTTGTATTCCTTCAAATCTTTCTCTAAATTGAATATTGCAAAGCTTTGTATTGTAATTAATAATTATTATACCTTTGAGATGTTCCTTTGTTTTTACAGAAAAGGTTCACTCACTAGAATTTGAGTCAACCGCACCTAGAGGCAACCTATCCATATCATCATACTATAACCCACATGGTCCTTGAATTGACTTCTTTAAATCATTCACACTGTCTTGGAAAAATGACCAACATGAAAGAATTCAAGTACCTAGATGTTTATGATCTTTCTGTCTTCCTTATGATGTAGATTGGGGCCACACACAGTCTTGCATCTCTATAAGTAAAAATGATTTACATAGGTATTCATAGAATGACAAAAGAGAGAAGGGTTTCAATATTTGCTATATTTACCAAGAGACAAGCGTAGCTACATCCAAAGCCATAGAGACCTTTGCTACATCAATTAGTGTGTAAAAATGCATAGACACCCTCTTAAAATGATTTTCCAAGAATGAATTCAATTAAACTCAACCGATATATATTGAACTTATACTATCTACTCATCACTGGGGATAAAGAGATAAAAACAAAATACTTCTTGCCTTCAAGAAGCTTATAAATTATTCTTATGCAGAAGATAACACCACATAAAAAGTAAGGATATTTTTATATACTTATACATGCATATACTTTTCATATACTTACCATATATATCACATACAAATGCACATACATACACGTATTGCATATGTATATGCAAAGAGTAAAAATAAGGTTAATTGAATGAAAAAGGGAGGAGTTAATATCTGGTTGGTCAGGAAAGGTCTCCCAAAGGAGATGGAAGCTAAGCTATACTTTTTGAAGGAAGTGAGGATTCTATGAGGTGGTTAATATATTCATGAGAAGACAGGAAGTTATTGTAATTTCTCAGATGGCCCTCTAAGACATGATTTACATTTAGGTTCATTTAGGATGGTTTCATTCTGGGAAATAGTGTTTCATAGTGAAAAGAAAGGGAGACAGAGTGAGAGAGAGAGAGAGAGAGAGAGGGAGAGGGAGAGAGAGAAGAGATTCAAAGGAAGATCTGCACTGTAATTTAACCTTTAACATAATCCTTGACTTTCCCCATTTCACTTCCACATATAGAAGGTCACCCTAAGTGAGCATAAACTCCTGGCAATCTATATTTAAGCAGTTCCCATTTAAAAACTTAAAGGATCCATACCTGAAGAGACCACACAACTGCACACACACATGTGTTACTGGCTCAACTTCCAAGTCATTGTGTTATTAACTCATCTTCCTCCCTCTTATTCTCACTCCCATCCCATAACAGCTCACCACTCCACTGAAAACACACAAAGATCCGCTTCCTAACAATTTTCTTCTAGTATTCTTTGGCAGGTGAACATCTTCAGCTCTTTTATAGTCTGAAGTAGAAGAGAAAAAAGGGCATTGACAACTTTGAACAGTCACATCTGCCCCATACAGCTATCTGCTTCTACCAATGCATCTTGACACTATAATGTACATCACCATATATATTTCTGGATAATAGCTTTAAGTTTGTGAGATAAATTATCTGCAAGTTATGACATTATCTGGATATTTCTCAAAAAAAGTATCCATTCTTTTCCCCTTTCATCCAATTGCCAACCATTTCATTTGACTACACAATGGTAGA
The DNA here is from genome assembly GCA_028627135.1 of Pseudochirops cupreus. NCBI lineage: Eukaryota > Metazoa > Chordata > Mammalia > Diprotodontia > Pseudocheiridae > Pseudochirops > Pseudochirops cupreus. The sequence goes on along the minus strand of CM053581.1, from coordinate 560,265,535 downwards.
AATTATGAATATATGTATATATAGAAAGATAAGACAAATTGCATATTCATTATTTTTTTATCAACATAAAAATCACAAATTTTTACTTCTCACTTAAACATATACACACACACTGGACTAAGGTAAAAAAGACTCATCCCCTTGAGTTCAAATCCATCCTCAGTCATTTCCTACCTATGTGACCTGGGCAAGTCAGAAGTATGACCTTTCAGCATCAATTTTCCCATCCATAAATTGAGGTTGTTACTCTAGTCTAAATGATCTCTAGGATCCTCTCTAGCTCTCAGACTCATTATTTGTTAAATCTCATGCTAATTCCAAACCCAAAACTTACATATAACCATATAAATCACAAACAGAATGATAATATTGACAATATGAGCGTTAACAAAAGTTACATTGATAGGCCCCCACAAGAGAGTTACAATAAAAAGGGTAATTCAAGGTGACACCACCAGCTGGAATTCATGTTACACGTCATTCCCAATTTCTGTTTTATTCTCTCCTTAAGTTATTTCATTTTGGGAATGAGTGAATCAATAAATGAATGAGCAAGCATTTTTAGTTGTCCACTAGTTACTATGATGATCACTGGAGATAAAATAATAGAATTAATCTCTGCCCTCAAGAAGCTGACATTTCTAACAGAAGAAAACAGTCCATGTAGGGGAGTGGGGGCCATGAAAGAGAGTTCTAGTCTGGGAAGCCATAAAAATGGTGAGTGTACCAGGAGGCATTCGATAACCACATTCCTTCCAATAGCAATGTTAGTACTGCTTTATTGCTGTTCCCAGGACAGGAGCAATGCTAGCATATTCTAAAATGAAAGGAAAAGATTTTTATAGTCATAGGAATACCCCTGCAGGCAAGAGAAATTCAGTTCTGCTCAGTAAACATTTATTATAAGCCTTTTATCACCACTGTATTCTCTTGGCTACTAGGCATACCAAGATGAAAGACAAGAAATAGTTCCTGCCCTTGAGCAGCTCACACTATAATGGGGAGATAAAGCATCTATAAGGTTTAATGGACACAGATACTAATACAACATCAGGGATTTTTGATGTAATGCTTTGCTAATATAACAGCAAATTAAGTAAGAGTATTTACTATAGAACTCACTCAATACATATTGGGTGCACAGGTCCACCTAGTCTCAATGCAAACTTGAATTTCAATTATAGGATTCCTTGCAAAAGTGCAATAAAATGTGTGTCCCAAGTGGCCCCCTAAGTGGAACAGTGTTTTTGTATTTTTCATTCTTCATTTCCTGTATCTTCGTTCTTCAACAAGCAAATCATAGTCTTTAAAAGGAGTGTGATGTCATGGAGAAAGAGGTAGAACGGGAATTAGGGAGACCTGGATTGAAACCCTGCCTCACTTTTCACTGCCATGTGACCCTAGACATGTTCCTTAACCTCTTTTCTTTCTTTGCAAGGTGCCTTCAACTCCAAATCTAGGCTCCCGGGATCCCCAGAAGGACACGTTTTAAGAAAGAAGCCTTACTATCTAGAGAAGGAGTTCTTAATTTGAGGTCCACAAATTTGTTTCTTTTAATATTTCAAAACTGTTTTTGTTCAGTCATTTCAGTCATATCCAGCTTTGTGACCCTGTTTGGGCTTTCTTGGCAAAAATACTTCAGTGTTTTGCCATTTCCTTCTCCAGCTTTTTTTTTTTTTTTACAGATGATGACACTGAGACAAACAAGGTCACCAGCTTGTAAATGTCTGAGGCCAGATTTGAACTCAGGAAGACTAACTTTCCTGACTGCAGACCCAGCATTCTTTCCACTATGTCACCTTTGATAACTATTTCAATGTAATTTTCTATGTAGTTTGTCTTATGGACTTAAAGACATTATTTTGAGTAGGAGTCCAGAGACTTGATCAGACTGCCTGCCCAAGGAGTTCACAACACAATAAACGCTAAGAAGCCCTGTTCTAGAGGGTACCTTAATTGGGCAACTATAAGATTTGTTGTTCATCACAGTACATTATTTCCAAGCATCTTGGTTGGGTCCCGAGCCACTCTGGGAAAGTCAATAATGGTATCTTGGAACAACTAATAGAAATCAATTTCCACACTGACTTTTTTTTCCCCTTTATGAATTTAAGAACACCCGCATAACTCACAGGTCACTTCTGATGTAGCAATGAGTTAACAATAAAAAGATAGATGGAAATGCTTCTGTGCGGATTCTGGGGCCTGCACTTGTAACACATCGCCCAAGTGTCTCCAGGACATTTCAGCTGTAATCATTGCTTTCCCAAATGAAGATCTCTGCTGTTTTTGGCCTTGGAATTTTATCAGAACCCAGTAGGAGCCATACTCAGTTCTGAACCATTTATAATCAATACAGTATGGTTCAGCACTATGACTTTGCAAACATCTAAGTTTACAAAGAAAAAAAAAAGAAATGGAAAAGTACTTGTCTTTATTGCATTCTTCTAAAAAAAAAAAAGTACTGACATGCACTTTAGTTTCCAAAAGGAAAACTTATTTCAGATTTAATGCTCTCTAAAATAGATGGCAGGCAGAAGTGCTCCCCATCCACTGGAAAAGATTTCATGAAAACCATGGAGAGAGAAATGGGTCAGCAAACTGCATTTGTGTGTGTGTGTGTGTGTGTGTGTGTGTGTGTGTGTGTGTGTGTGTGTGGAGAGAACCTTCTGCTACCTAGTCCTTATCAATCAGTATGATAAACTTCCCACCATCTGCCACAAATAGGGCAGAGCCATGATTGAAACTGACATGGAGAACCAGTCTAATCAAATAATAATCAGTCTAAATTACCTCTAGGAAAATCCCTGGTAGCTGTTTAGATTAAAGTGTCATGGCTCAATCTGGACTTCTTATAAAGAAGGCCACCACACTCCTGGGGAATCTCAGTGGAGTTGACAAGGCCAGGAACTAGACCTGCTCCCCTCCCTAAGAACCATAGAAAGAATGGGCACAAGGCAAAAGAGAGAGATGCCTATACTGCCTTCATTACCCTGTGGAGAGATTATAAAGACATACTTTTCAACTTGAACTTTTCTGCATGGCTGACATTTCCAAAAAAATAATTCTTTTTAATAAATGGAAGAAGGAATCTATTTTGATAGCAAGTTTCAAGAGTTGTCAAGTTCGTGTATTTCTATCACAGCAACAGCATTTGCACCTGTCCCTTCATTTCTACATCACTTGTTACTACTGTAGTTCAGACCTTCTTTATGGTTTGCTTGGGCTGTAATAGTAACATCCAAAATTTGCCCCTGCTAATACTTCAAAGAAAATACAGACTCCATTTTTTCTGATAAGATGGAGGTCATTCTTTCCGTTAAGAAGGAGGCCACAGGACCTTGCTTTCTGTCCTACAGCTTTGCTCCCTGGATCCCCAGGCATGGCCATCTGCCCTCACTTACACCTTGCTTTCTGCCCAGCACCTGATCAGTCCTATATTAGTTGCCTCCTCCCCCTAATTAGAATATAAGGTTTTTGAGAGCAAGAACTGTCTATGTTTTTATTATTTGTGTCTTCAGCACATAGCAGAGCATTTGGGAAAAGGAATAACTTTAAGTGGTCTTTCATTCATTCCAAGACATCCTGTTCTTGCTTCTCTGAATTAGAGTTCCTTGAAGGAAGCCTTACATTCTAGAGACAGGCACTTAACCTTGAGTTAAGACTGAAACTGTCTTAAGACAGGGACTATTTTTGCCTTTCTTTGACTCCCCAACACTCAGCACAGTGCCTGGAACATAGTATCATTAATTAATTAATGCTTAATTAATACTTGTTAGCTTGACTCGACTCCAAGCTAACAATACCTCTGGCAAAGTAAAGTTACTAACATACAAGTCTGACCACATCACTCTTCTGTGAAAAACAAGCCATGCTTCTATGGTGCCCCACGGTTTATCACCCAAGACACTGCTTTTCAATCTCCATTCATCTCTCTGCACTCTTGGTCATTACACAGACTGTCTACCTCACTGGAGAAATCAGACAATGTATTCACTTGACATAGCTGGAAAAAATTTTGAAATTCTGGAGCAAGGCAATGCCAAGGTCTTGTTGGCATGGCGAATGGGTGACATTTTGCAGAGTCAGGATGAAAAACTTTGAATCTTACAGTGACCATCTTAGACTTAATCTTCTGTGAGAAAGGAAACTTCTACAATGATGACATAATCTCAATACAGCAAATATGGGGTAGACAGCAGAGAACCCTGATGAGGACTGTGAGAAAGAATGAATTTGAAGGGTATATTTCCTCTATTTAGGAAATAGACCTTTCTGACCATATCCTTTAACATTTTCTATCAGTCACAAAATTTTAATTGCTAGAAATCGAATCTATTTGCTAGAAAGCTAATTGATAACAGCTAGAGAGTGCAGCAGATAGAGCTCTGGGCCTAGAATTAGGAAGCCCTGTGTTTCAATCCAGCCTCAGTTACTAGCTGTGTGGCTCTAGGCAAGACACTTAACCTCTCATCTCTAAAATAAGGGTAATTATGGCGCCTGTGTCTTGGGACTCTTGTAAAGACAGAATGAGATAATACTTGTGAAGTCCTCAGCATAGGCTGTAGCACATAGTAGGTACTATATAAAGGCTTCCTTCCTTCCCCCCTTCCTTCCCCTTCCACTCATATTCCTTCATATATTGCTCTAATTCAGACTGCACTTTCTGGTCTATGAAACTGTGCCTCTCTTTCCTGCCTCTAAGCATCTTTTCTGACTTTTTTTTAGACTTCATCCTTTTTCCTTTTCATTTAAATTTTATTCCAATCCTTCCTTCAGGAAATTTTCCTCAATTTATTTCACCCTGACTCCAATCTACCAGCACGTTTATTAGCCAGAATTTGTCCTTCAACATATATTTCAAATTATTCTATTAATTTGAATGTATTTGCTTTCTCATATGTTTTCTTGTCTTGTATTCTCCAGTGAGGGAGATAAGGGCAAAAGCAGTCTCTCATGCATTATTCTCAAGTGCCTTTGGTTAATGATGTTGCTGGACAAATGTCTAGTAGAGAGGGGACCCCAGCCCTCATTGTAGCTAGTTTCTCTTGCACTGTAGTGCCCATTTGTCTAAGGATATCCTTTCTTTATTTTTTTAAATGAGAATCAGCATGATTCTCAGTGTGTCTCAAACTCAGAAAAGCTTTGGCTCTTGCCCTGCCTCTGACGCCTGACAGCCACATCACCCTGGGCAAGTCATTTGTCCTCCCAGTGTTCTAAGCAATCTAGGATTGAAAGGATATTCTTTACTTTGACTATGCCCATGAAACATTAGGTCTAGTCTAAAGCAATAATTGCTAGTTATCATACAGGATAATCATACCTGAATATGCAGAGCAACAGTGGTTTTGTTAAGATAAGAAATTTCTAGCCTGGGAGTCCCTTTTATGACTGCAGGTAGATAATAAGCCTTCTCTTTTGATTCTAATTTTTGGTGGTGTGGAGAGGGGAGCAGGTATGTCCTAGGGAATTGTTTTAGACATAATCTAAAAGCCTTGTTTGTTTGTTTGTTTTATTTAGATTGGTTCTCCCTAAGTTGCACAGGCTGGAATTGTGAGACATGACCCTACTGTTGTTGGGCATGGAAGATTTGAGTACCTTCATTTTAAGACGGGCTGTTCTGCCCTTCTTTAGGATAATACCCTGCTCCCACTGGGGAGGGGTCATCATATGGGAGCTAGAATTAATATAGATGCCCAACTGGCTTTAGTTCTACCTCAGAACTCCCAAACCCAAGCAATCCACCAGTTCAACCTCCCCTAACAGAGATTACAAGCACAAACCATACCTGATCTTCGAAAGGGTCAGAAGCTTGACCAAGGTCACACAACTACCAAGTGACAAAGGGTTGGGCTTAAATAGAGCACTGACAACAAATAAGCATTCTATTCATTGGGCCAAGCTGCCTCCTATGAGAATCCTAATGGTTTATTCAAAACAGGTTTGCTTCTTACCTTAAATTCTATAAGTGAATTTTAAATTCAACTGAAAGAAACCTGTAGAGAACTGAGACAGGAGTCTCATTGCCTCAGGGGTTCACTAACCCACTCAAATAAAAAGATGACTACAACTAGCTTCCATTTTTATTATCCAAGCTCAGAGAAAGAAAAGCAGATCAGAGAATTGTCTTTCTACTATGAAGATGAAAAAGACAACCTCCAGTCATGAGCTCTGAGACCCAGGCCATCAAGGGATTTCTTCCTAATTAATTTTCCTCATTTCCACCTCCCCCCAGACTAGATTCTTCCTTCCCACCAAACCACCACCCTCCCTGCTCCAATCACTTCAGCTGTTGCCAAGCCCTTTCCATTCTCTTCTGACACAGGATGCAATAGACCTATTCAAAAATTGGATTTTGGCTTAACGGGCTGGTCCTCAGGGTAGCCCATTTGGTCAGCATTCTGAATTTGACACTCACTGTCCAGGCTGGGTCTTACGTTGCATGTTGCTGACTCCTCCTTTCTCCTGTCATTTACCTTTAAGTTCCTGAAGGGTAAATACTGTAGATATATCTCCAAGATGCCCAATTACTTCATAAAAACACAAGTCAGTGTTATGATTATAAAATGATTGAATGATTGAACAGAACCCACTGAATTTTCTGCATGTGCAAACATTCTGGTGGGTTTTTACTTATTTGCTTCTTTATTTGTCCCCTTAACTCCCCCCTCCCCCCAATGGTGAGAGTGCTTGTCCTGGAGTCAGGAAGATTTTTCCTCCTGGGTTCAAACCTGGCCTTGGACACATGCTAACTGTGTGATCCTGGACAAGTCACTTGATGCTGGTTGTCTCAGGTTCCTCATCTGGAAAATGGTCTGGAGAAGGAAACAGCAAACCACTCCAGTATCCTTGCCAAGAAAACTCCAAATTGGGTCACAAAGAGTTGGAGATGACTGAACAGCAAAAACATCACAACACACTGTATTAATAGTCAGTCACGGTGTGGAACTTCAACTTTATGGATAAAGAATCATAGATTAAGAGCTGAAAGGGATGTAAGGGAAGCACTGGTCTAAATCCCTGTTTTTATAGAGAAGGAATCTTGGGCTCAGAGAAATGTAGAAACTTATAGGAGGTCACATAGGTAGTAACAAACTGGGTTTCAAAACCAGGTCTTCTGAATCAAAATTCACTGCCATTTTCATCACACCGTGCTGCCTCATCAGCTTCCAGACTCTGATTTCTGTCTCTTCCCTTTTGTCTGTCTCTTTGTCTTTCTATCTCTCTGTGTTTGTCTGTCTCTCTGTATCACACTTTGTATATCTCTATTTCTCTGTTTCACCCTCTGTTTCTTTCTTGTTTTCTCTCTCTCTCTCTCTCTCTCTCTCTCTCTCTCTCTCTCTCTCTATCTCTACCCTCTCCACTCTGTGACAACTAAATAATAACTCCATTAGTCAAAAGGCAAAGGACCTCAAAAGAGGAACTGTTATTCTAGACCTGTTTCTGATTAAGAAGGAATTCATTGCTGCAGTAGAATTGACAGGACACATAGGGACAGGGTTCTTGATGAGGTATAGGCTCTGGGAGCCCTCTTGAGCTCTCCTGGAATCTTCCCATGTAAGGCATTTGCCTGAGGCCATGGGCCCTAAGTTGTGGCTCTGTCCAAGTCTTTAGCTGTCCTTTGTCCAGCAATTTCCCACCCTTGATCCTCCTGTTCCACCCTTGAACTGGCCTGGCCCACCATTGTCTGTAAGCTCCAGGTAGCCTCGAGCAACTTCCCACCCTTAATCACTCATTACTGGAGTCTGACCTCATCTGACTCCTGAAGACCCTCCTGAAACTCCTCCTCCAGACCACCCCTAGATTCCTCCCACAACCTTTCTGTATGTAAGACCCTATCTCTGCTCCATGTGGTGTGAGAGCACCATAAAATGACCTAGCACAGACTTACTCTGTGTCAGATGATTCTGGCCTGCTTGCCCAATGCAAGCCTTACAAATACCTAGGCTCCTTAAGGGTCTACTCAACATGGTGAACTTTTAATAAACTTTACTTTTCTTTGGCTGAGAGAAGACTTGAATCAAATTCATTCTGCAGGACGCGGCATGTTGGTGTTTTGGGGTCTCCAGAGCAACCCTAACCCTAACCACATCATTCTGACTCTCTCAGAACATGTGATAGACTAGAGGAAATTCAGACATCCTCTAAATGGGCACCCTAAAATTGGGAATAGTATTTTTCAAACAGTTCTGCAGAAAGACAAGTAGAATACAACAGCTTAGTATTCTGCAATGGATCTTGGCCAAGGATAGATGAGAGACTTTCAACAATGAAATACTGAAGATATAAACAGAAATGAATTCATGGAAAAGAAAGGGAGCAGTTGGTATGTGGCCACCTAAGGAGCTCATCTATTAACTAATAAAAAAAGATGTTATTGAAGGGGGAGGCAAGAAAAGGAGTTAATGACTAATACAAAAGAGTAGCATAGTCCCATAAGAATTGTTTTAAAAATTATAAAACTTATTAAAGGTATATTTGAAAAGGGAAGCAAAACACACTAAAAATCTATAGCTTAATGGAAAAGAAGGTAAGTAAGAAGTTTGTGGCAGAAAATTAACCTCCTCTTTTTGGGAGTCCTGGGGTGGGTAATCATACCCAGATTTCATTGAAACATTTAACAGAGGCCAGAACCTTATGGATCCAATGATGAGATGCAGGCTAGATGAAAGGACAGTTAGCTGATATTGGAAGTGAAGAAATGACTGAAACCATTACTTGCCCAAAGTCAAGTTGGAAGGAGAGATTCCTCTCATCGATTATTCGAGATTTCTATACTTGTCTCTGCAGAGATCAATAATTTAGTCAATGACTTGCTTGAAGTGCTAAGTAGCATCTTTGTCATTTTTTTAAAGACATGTTTTTTGTATCTGAGTTCACATGTTCAGTTGTATCTGAGTCTTCATAACCCCATTTGGGGTTTACTTGACAAAAATATTAGAGTGCTTTATTATTTCCCTCTACAGCTCTTTTTACACATGAGGAAAGTGAAGCAAACAGGGATAAGTGACTTGCCCAAAGTCACATAGCTAGTAAGTGTTTGAAGCCAGATTTAAACTCAGGAAGATGAGACTTCTTGACCCCAAGTCCTACTCTACACACTGTATCATTCAGCTGCCAGACTGCCACATGGCAAGCACTTCATAAATTGGACATCTGCCCATAAATGTGCAGCTGGGAGTAACCTTTGACAGTTTCAGGGCTAACGCTTTCACTTTAAAGTTGAGAAAATTGAGATTACACTAATTTAAGTGACTTCCCTATGGTTTTATAACCACTAAGGATGTAAGATTCATACCCTGGTTCTTCCTCACTCCAAATCTTGCAATCTATTCACTGCACCCTGTTGTCTTTCAGTGTTTGCTGAAGAAATGAATCAATAGAAGGATAAAAGAGTCATGACTGAAAAAGTTCTCCACAGTGTAATGAGTCAGAGAATAAAGTGGCATTTAATATGGGTAAATACAAGATTCTATATTTGGGGTTTTTTTTAAATCCACTTCACAAACACTAGATGGGAAAACATGTAAAAATAATTTCTATGTAAAAAAATACATTTCTTGTGGGTTAAGCAGAAGATGAGCTCAATATGGTTCAACAGTCTGACACAGAAACCAAAAAAGCAGGGGGTATCCTTGACCGTGTTGAGATAGGTATAGTGTCTATAATGAGGGAAGCATAAAATATCAGGGTAGATGGAACGAATGTTTGTTCTGGAATGAGAGGACCTGATTTTGAATCCCTGGTTGTTCCCTTTTGAGCTGTGTGACGTTGGGAAACTTACTTAATGTCTTTGAAGGTCGGTCTCCTAATATGTAAAAAGAGGGAGGGGGTAGACTAGAGTTCCACTAAGGTGTATTCTAGCTTTTTATCTGGGATCTTTTCGTTTGAGTGTAGCATCAAATGGCATCTGGATATCATGTTCAATTGTGGTGCCATTATTTCAGAAGAATGGTGCTAAGCTGCTGGACCTCCAGAAGAGGGTGCCCAGCATAGTAGAGGACTTTAACGTGAGATAGGATCCTCAGTTGAAGGAGCTAGTTCTGTTAACCTAAATAAGAGAAGACTTAGGATTATGACAGTTGACTTTAAATGTTTTAAACATTGTCAGTGACAGAAGGATTGTTCTTCTTGGCTCTATGGGGAATAATGACTATGAACAAGGGTTAGAAGTTGGAGAGAAGCAGAGGATACAATAACAGTAGCAGTAATAATATTTATGTTGTTTTCAGGTATAAAGCGATTTACAAATATCACATTTTATCCTGTGGGAAGTAGGTGTTATTGTTATCGTTTCCTTTATAGGTGAAGAAACTAAGGATGGGAAAGGTTATATGACTTGTCCAGTCATACAATGTATTAATATAAAAGGCTAAATTTGAACTCAGGTTTTCCTGACTCTAGATCTAATGCTCTATGCTCTGTGCTAGAGTTGTCCAATAATGAAATGTACTGCCATGAGAAGAAGAGGATTGCTTCTCAAGTGAATGCTTTGATGGGACGCTGGGGTATTACTTGTCATCAGTGCTATCAAGGAGATTTTTTTGAGATAATGTGGCATTGGCTGACCCCCCCCCCCCAGGTCCCTTCCACCTTATAGATTCTTGGTTTCTGTGCTCAGCATAAAACAGGTGTTGGTTAAATAGTTCAGTTTGGGTGAAATGAAATAGTTTCCATTTGTCAATCAAAGACAAGACAGCTCTATAATAAGATTTAGTCCAAAGAATGTAGGAATGGAAAGGAAATGGAATGTTCCCTTATAGCAAATACATATCACATGGTAAATATCTTATTTAAAACCATAGAGATCCTGATGCTTATTTGAAGCTCTGCAAAAGCCACAGGCAATCCTGATATTAACAGAAAAGTGAGACCTAAGAAATGCATGCTATGATCAAGGCGATCAGTTCCAATTGATGTGGGAGCTGTACCATGTGTTTCCTCGAAGTGTTCCAATATTAATCCTACTTTAACCGAGTTGTCTACATTTGAAAAAATACTGTTTGAAAACAGAGATTTCCTTTGTATTCTTTATGTACTTAAGGACAAAAGCACATACCTACCAATAAAACAGATTGACAATGCCAATTATATATGTGCATGTATACATATGCACATATATGTGTATATATGCGTGTGTGGATCTATAGATAACCAAGTTTAAAAAATTAACTCACAAAATAATCTACTGTGCAATTTCAAAATGTTGCCCCATAAATTGTTTTCATTTTAAAGACTCAGTGCACCATCCCCTTAAATACAACAAGTTGTCTGTCATGATCTAACTATCCACTCAAATGAGATAAGACCTAATAAGCTACATACAAAATAAAATAAGTGGATGAACAATGCCCATTTTCCACATAATAGCGGGATGGATAATCCATTGAGTTAGTCTACTGGGATAGGTACTACAGACAGAAATTAACTCCATCCAGAAAAGAATGGAGAAGAAAGAGTTGACTTGATTTTATTTGGGGAATTAGGAGGGCTTTCAATGGTTCTGCACTAAATGACACAAAACTTGCTTCCTCCTTCCCTTCCTTTCTCCCTTCCTCCCTCCCTCCCTCTTTTCCTCCCTCCATTTCTTCCCTTCCTCACTCCTTGTCTGCATTTTCAATCTTTACCTCCAATTATTCCCCCATTAAAAAATAAATGACCACAACAAAAGAAAATAATCATTGCAAACTTGTATAATCCAGCAAAATCAATGTCTATATTAGCCTTGTCAGAAAACTGTGAGTACAATTTAAGTTCATCAGGTCTCTGGCAGAGGATGAATAGCATGTTTCTTCTGGATTCCTTTTGGATTCATAGTTTACCAATGCACTGATCTGACTTCTGCAGTTCTTGGATTTTTTTTTTTTCTCAACAACGTGTCATGATCATGATTTTATCGTCTTATGCTAAATTTCAGCTTGAATCCAAAAGAATTTCTAGGAACAAGAGATTTAAGAAAAAAGATAAAGTTGATGAAAGAAGAATAAAAACTAATTTACTTCTTAGAATAAGTCAGTCCTTTGGGAAGAAGCCATATTGGCTGATCTGCTGAAATGGAAATTACTCTGGATGTAGATTGATAGGCTACTGCTAAATCAATAAATGCCTCAGCCTCTAGAGCAGCAATGGCTCTTGACAGTTCCTTTAAATACACTCAACGTTTGCGAGATGACAATGCTGAATCTTTTGCTGATTTTTCAAATTTTCCAAAAGTCTAAAGCTACAACTGGATAGCTGCTCTTTTTGTTTGAATGTTTCCAAAAAGAATAGAATTGGGGCCTGTGTACTATAACATTTTTTTTCCATTTTTAAAAGCAAGCTTTTCTATCATATAGTAAGCCTGTCTAAGGATAACTATGCATGACATCCTTTCCTACAAGAATATTGCAGAAAAATACCTATATAAAATACTTCCAAATATTTAGCTAAGAAGCCAAGTCTCAAGGCTGATAGAGACTTTAACAGATCCATAGTGTCAACCATTGGTGCTCTCTTCATTGGTACAGATTTCAACTAATCCATGTCATCATATGGTATATGACTCATAATCACAGAATCTCAGATTTGAAATGAGTATCAGAAAACATGCAACCCAACCCACACCTGAAGAATTTGCTCCCCAAAGTGCCTATTCAGTTGTGAAATTCCCTGCCTGAAGACATATATTTAGAGGAAAATGATCATCCACTGAGGCAGAGCTCTCCACTTCTGTGCAACATCAAACATTAGAAAGCTATTCCTGCATATGCATCCATCTACCTCCTTAGAACCTCCATCTACCCATTGCTTTCAGTTCTGTCCTCCAAGTCAGAGCAAAAGGAACCAACTCCTCTTCAATAAGAGCTACCAACTTAAAGACAGGCATCATACCCCCAAAGTCTTGACTTCTCCAGGATTAAACATCCTTAATTCTTTTAGCTGATCTTCATATGGTATCATCACATTGTTCATAATCATAGTCACCTTGCTCTGCACCCTCTTCAGCTTAGCAATGTAATTTCTGAAATAAGGACTACAGAAGGGAAGACAACCCTTCATATGCGGTCATATCAGTGCAGAGTTCAGTGGGTCTATCACTTCTCTGGTCCTGGATATTATGAATCATTGAATACAGCCTAAGGTCACAGCTTTGTCAGCTACCATCTTCCATTGCTGGGTCACATGGAGCTTGCAGTCTACCAAACTCTCCAAATCTTTCTTCATACGTACTTTTCTTGTGAGGTTGACTTGTGCAACCCAAATTGAGACTTTACATTTATCCCTATTACATTCTATCTGAACTGATCTGACCCAATGCTCTAGGATTTGTTGGAATCCTGACTATGTCATGAGAGTGTGATATCTGTCTTTCCCAATTCTTCCATCTCCAAATATTGAAGCATAGCATCCATGTATTTCTTAATTCAAGTCACTAATAAATAATGTTTAAATGCATGGGGTTAAGTACAAATTCCTGGGATACTCCAATGGAGACTTCCATCCAAGTTGTCAAAAAAAACTACTGATTTCTTTTTTTGTGTCTAGATACTGAATCAATTCAGAATATCCTAAACCATACCATCATGTAACCTGTATATTTCCACTTAATCCTCAGAACGTCATGAAAGATTAGCAATGGCTTGCTAAAGTCATAAGCAAGGTATGCCTGCAGCATTCTTTTACTTTGCCACTATCATGTAAAGAAAATTACTATTTACATCTTAACATAGGTTACTTACTAAAGGGTTTTATCTGGTTCATAGTTACAATGTAAGGCAATGAGTAGCATCCATTGGCTCACAGAGCAAGAGAAGTCTACATGGTAGACTGAAGTATATGATTATGAACCATTTCCTTTAAGCAATTATAATACCCAGAAAGCACATATTCATGCTTGATTCCTAACTGACAAGTTGGGGTCAGTTTGTCATGTTTCAAGGAAATAGACAGTGACTTTCTAATTTGCTAGTCTGTTGGTTGCCTAAGGAGTTCATGATATGGAGATCTCTATCTTTTGGTGGTCTTTGTGTAAGAAATAGGGTAAATGAAAACAATACACGTGAATTATTCATGGGTGAATTCAGGGATCACTTCTCTCTGCTGCCACATACCCTTGCCAAAAAAAGAAAAAAAGAAATGAGGGTACTCAAGAATGATTTGTTCTTGGTGAATATGTTTGGTTTTTCTAATCACTGCTGCCTTTTATAGAAGTTTGTTAACCATTTCTTTAATTATCTGTTCTGCAATTTTGAAGAGAGTCAAAGTCAAGCTAACCTATAGCTTGCAGACTCCATTTTCTGCACTTCTTTATTTTCTCTCTCCATTTCACCTTCCCTCCTTTCCTTCCCTCCCTCTACCATACTCTATCCCATTACCCCCAACCCCCTTCTTTCTCCCTCTCCCCTACTCTATCTCATATCTCATTCTCTCTCTCTCACTCACTCTTTCTCAAAATGTGGACATTTTCTCGATCTTCAGTCTTGACGTATCTTTCTTAGTCTCTGTCATCTTTCTAGATCACTAGTGATGGCTTAGCAATGACTGAACAACTTCCTGCCTACACATAAATCAATGTTTTGTTTTTTGTTGTCTTTTTGGAGGAGCATTAAATCTCTGATTGGGAAAGAGAAAAAGGGAGGAAGAAGACAGAGGGAAAATATGTGACATATTCTCAAGTCAATGGTGAACAATGAAAGGAAAATAATTTTTATGCTCTCCTGGGAAAGAGAGAGCCTTTAGGAGAATGAGAGAGGTGGCCAATGGAGGAATTGAAATAGGGTAAAAGAAATAAGGAAATCTTGATTCAGTGCTAGGAGGGAGCCCACTGAAGAACACTCTCATGGGAGGGTACTCTTCATATTATAAAAGGAGAAACTAAAACCCATATAGTTAGGTGTTTTGTCCATTACACTACACTGCCTCTTTGTTTAAGAAACACACTCACATGCACACAAGCACACACGTACACACGCGTATACATTAATAAAATGAATATATATATAAAATAATGCCTGTCTTCAGTGTGCCCTATAATTAATTTTAGGGTCTTATCTTGGACATTACTGCTCCAGAGTAAGCCCTGTTGATACCAGGTTCCCCCTTCCCAAAGTGTTAAATAAAGCAAGCCTAGAGCATTTTTCCTTCTGTCCTAGCCCAGGAAGGATTCTGCTTTAGTTAATCTGTCAGGAGCATTACCTAAAATCCTCTACATTCTCCATCTATTAAACAATAGGTAGGCACTAGGAGCCAAATTCCATCTATTTAAAGAGCATTACATAAATAAAGCAGTGACTGAGAGAAAAGTACAAAGCAGGCAGTGTTTCTATGGCAGAAGGCCAGGGGTGTTGATGGGGGAAAAGGGGGAATCTCTGGGTGGCTCTGAGGTTTCAGGATCAGAGTGTTCTCTCATCAAAAACACCATCAAGACATCACACAATCTACTCAAATTTGCAAACCCTACAAAATCTTGTCGATAACATTTTGATTGGAAGAGTAAATTCCAAGATACTCTATACCTGAACCCCAAATATTACCATTAGTCTTTAATAGGGGCATATAGAACTTTCTAGAACAAAGATAGTGAGGGGGAAGAGGCTAAGAGGTCATTTCACCTTTACTTAAGTACAATTCAAACCATATTTTCCATAGGTTTCGTAGCAAGATTTAAGATGATGAGTCTATTAGAGATTTCGGTACTACTTCAGATTTTACAATAAAATATCTATTATGTTATGTTGGTTATGTTATGTTATATCATTATGCTATTTTTAATAACATATCATATTATATTAAAACTAACTCCAAATTAGTGATAATGAAACCCCTTAAGTGGTGCCATACATTCAAATAACACTATTTGAAGTTATAATTATGTAAAGTATGATAATTGGTTGTAGCCAAATTGAAACATGCAGTGAAAATTCAAATAATGAATTCAAATAATAAAATTGCACTGTATTATGATAATTGCTGTATATTGCATTGTAATGTATTAATTATCTTATATCATATCATGTTATATAATGTTATAGTTCTCCTTACAAAGAAAAAGAAAATTAAGGCTTTGATACCTTTGTTCAAAAGAAACTTATTACTAAATTCACACTTAATAAGTCTTCAGAACCTGATAATTTAAGGCATTTGTGCAAAGAAAAATGTATTCCTTCACACCAGTTCCTAATTTATCCTTTCCTATTCTCCCTTGTAGAAAATCTTTGATGTTTTCACAGCTTCTTTAAGAGAATTCAGCACCCTTTCCCCTCTCAGGCCGGTTTCTCATGCTATATAACATGTCCTGTCAGAAGGTGAAATTAGAAATGCTCGTTGCATTCTGTAAATACCAAAATATCTACTGAAATGCTGAGTCCCTACCCCTCCCTACTCTATTTACAATTCTCCTGGAGGCTAGGCAGTAATGTTTAAAGTATTTCTGTCTTCTCTTCAGATAAGCTTTGAAAATTTTGGGGAATCTTTTCCTGAAGTCTCATTGCCCGACCTGGTGATTTGCACACAAATGTGTTGAATTAAATGAAATATCTGAATCAAAGCCTAATGGAAATTGATCTAGAAGTTAATAAGAAATGAGAAGAAAGGGAGTATATCCTTTTTTATATTTAAAAACATATATTTATATGATTCTAGATTAGCACTACCCAATCTTTTGAGTATGGGGATGGGGTTTTTATCATCCAAATATTTTATTTAATCCAACAAAATGGTGGTTGCGCTATTGGTAGCCAATAATTAGTATTAGTAATAGGAAATATATGGTGTCATAAATGCTCCAACTGATGAATGACCTCATCCATGTGAACACATTCCACAAGGCACAACACAGAGTGGTAGATGTCAGTCCAATATTCGATAAACTCCGGTAGCACCTCCAAACCAAATGGAAGTCCTTCTTGAATAACAGGTCCCAGTCCAAGCCCCACTTGTTGATTGTTTGGGCTTTGATGACTCAGAGTGAGTATAAATAGCAATTATTTCTATTCTGATCAGAAACTTTGAGGATCTTCTGCTCTCAGATGGATTCTTTTGTGAAGGCAAATTGGTCATCTTTCACCTCAATTTTTACCATGCCTTAAGTTACTGAATGGGTATTGCCTCAGACAAAATGAGACCTGGGAAAGACCTTAGCTTAAGAAGGCCAAGGTCTCCATTGCATCCAGGGCTATGGCCAGTATTCCTGACCTGCATCTTGCCACTGGCCTTTGATGACTCTGGAAGAAAGAGCCAGGTTAATGACTATGCACAGCCCTCCCTCACTTAAATTCAATTCACTTGCAAGTCAAGACATCAACCTCTTGACATCATTGATCCCCTTTGAGAACAAAGGACAAACAACAACAAACAAAACCCCCACGCCCCCCTTCTTATACCTTACCCTTACCCATCCACATGTTCTTTGACCAAGTGATGCTGGCCTCCTTATTGTTTCTCAAAAAACATACTTCATTTCCCAAATCTGGATATGTTCTCTGGCAGTCTCCCATTTGGGGAATGTTCTCCCTCTTCATCTCTACTCCTCGACTTTCCTAATGTCCTTCAAGGCCCTCCCTTCTATGGGAAACTTTTCCCAATCTCTCTTAGTTCTAATGCCTTCCCATTATTGATTATTTCCAACTTCTCCTATAGTTTGTTTATATATAGTTGCTTACATGTTGTCTCCCCCCAGTAGACTGTAAGCTCAAGGCAGGGACTGTCTTTTGTTTTTGTTTTAATGCTCAGAATTCAGCACAATACACACACACACACACACACACACACACACACACACACACACACACAGATACACATACATACACTATATATATAATATATATACACATATAAATATATATACACATATACATATATACACATACATAAACATAATTTATTTGTTCATTTATTCATTATTTATATGTGTATATATTTTATATTATATATGTACATGTATGTAAAGTATGTGTGCGTGTGGATTTACATATGCATGTATGTGTGTATGTACATATATATGTATTTGTGTGGAGGGTTTGAGTGTATGGATGAATGACCAAATAGAGGAGAGAGACGGTAATCTAAGAGGAGAGAC
>CM053581.1:560235090-560246980 GCA_028627135.1 Pseudochirops cupreus | reverse complement strand
CCTGCCCTACCAAAAAGTGACATAGGAGAGAATAGACTGGGGGAGGGGGGAAACACTGGGATGGCTGTTTTGGGGTGGTGGGCGGGGGAAAGACGGGGAGAAAATATGTAACTCAAAAAAATTTAATAAAAAAAAAGAAAATAAAGAAAACGAGCCCTTTGGGTCTATGATGAATAAGACAATAAAATACTTTGGTTGCTGTTGATCAGGTTTACAAACTCCTTAGCTAAATGTGGTACACGATATTTATTGGATGAAAGCAACTTTTGTGCCAAACTCTAGTAATTAGCACTTTTAGAATCCTTAATCATTGACCTTCATGCATCTTTCAGTAATTTCAAATGGTGTAAAGGTGGTGAAGAATGCTTACAGATAAATAAATGTCAGTGAAAGACACAAGTATTTCTGGGACCAACAGATCAGTTGTATTTTAAAAAAAAACTAATGATAGGAGATAAAATAGACTTTCTTGCTTGCTGTGATTCAAGCTAGACTTCTTTAGTCATGATTTTAAAAGAGTGCAAAGGATTTTAAAGACTAAATCAAGAGAAAATATTTTAAGCTAGTAGAATAGGAAGGGACTTTTGGATGTTATCTAATGCAATTCCGTCACTTCGCCAATGAGGAAGCTGAAGCCTGTAGAGCTTAAGTGATTTGCCTAAAGTCACACTGTAAGTAATAGAGACAAGATTTGAATCCTTCATCATTGTCTGGTTCTCAATCCAGTACGATTTTTTTCACTAAACTATGGTGGGTGTTCTGGATCTGTCTGGTGTAACAGTAATGCAATTTGATCCCTTTGTATTGGCAGAGCTAACAGGTACTTAACACTTAGTAATTAATCAAGCCTCTGTTAAAGAAACAGAAGGTGTGAACCCCTGTTGCTAATGTAACAGTAAGGGGTTGAAACAGGAAATGGCTGAAACAGGAAGGAGCTAATACCGTGTGTGTGTGTGTGTGTGTGTGTGTGTGTGTGTGTGTGTGTGTGTGTGTGTGTGTGTGTGTATGCATGCATAAGGAGAAGCCCCTGCTGGATCAGACAGATCTTCTTGGAGCCAGGTTGTGGAGGCTGAGGAAGAGAGGCCCAGGCTGGAGAGAATGATTTTTATTTTGAGAACCTGAATGAAGTGATTTTGATTCTGGAAACCAGTTGAAACTTATCCTGAGTATGAGGGCCAGCTAGAGCTGCTGAGGAGTTGCTGAGGAGCTGCTGAGTCCAAAGGTCAGCTGGAGCTACAGAAGACTGAGGAAACATGACTGTGGTGCTGGTATTTTGTCTGTTTGTGGCTTTGTTAAGCCTTAACTTCCCAGAAACAGAGATTGTGAAGGATTTAAGGTGGACTGGTCACTGTGAACTTCAGCATGGAACAGGAACTGCATGGACAGCTGGACAAGGAACTGGAAACTGTCTGCCTCTGAACCCAGGTGAGAGTTTGGTGAATCCAGGTAGGAGCTGGGACCATGGAAGAGGATCCAGGGAATCTGAGAGCCTACTCTGAGTCAAGCTTTACTTGGATACTATGTACTGACTGAGAAGATTATGATTTAGTGTGACTGAGTTGTGGATAGCCTGTGTATTTTCTGATGATTGAATAGTGATTGATGACTGAATAGTGACTGATCTATAACTTAGTATGCCCCATGAGTGGAGAACTTTGGCTATCACATTTTGTGACCCTTAAGGAGGCAGGATGGTTGAGTTGATTAAATGATTGCATTACTAAGTGATTGATTGACGAAACGATTGTACTTTGTTCAAAACTATGTGACCACTGTGGTGAAAACTATGTGGCCATTTTAGTGATAAGTTGTTGTGAATGCTGCATTTTGATTTTCTATTATAAGCTGTAACATTGTGAATGCTGTATCTTGATTTTCTGTGAATGTTTTGCTTTGATTTGTTATTGAATAAATAGGGTGTTCACTATACTATGTGATCAGAACCTTGAAAGCTGTTCACAGCAGCCATCCTCTGGAAAGCTGCTCATTCTTGGCTTTACATTTGGATAAATTGACATGACTTCAATATAAATTAGCACGACATGGATATATTTCAAGCTAGACAATTCTTTTTCAATAATTTAAAGAAAAAAGAAAAATTTTAATTCCTCATTTCCTATAATTTTACAAAAATACAATTATAGCTATAAATAATATATAGATAAGAGTAATTATAGAAGAAATAGAGCAAAACATAATGGATGTTTTGCCAAAGGGACACAAAATATTCATACATGTATTTATACAAATATGTACATACATGCAGGTAGGCATACATACATATGCACACATTTCTGACTGTGTGAGTCTTTATAATTCATTTAATATCTCAGGACTCTAAGTAATCTGCTAGGTTTACAAGTTTCAGAGAACATACCAATCACCATTTCTCATCTGAAATTCTTTTTATCAGTGAAATCACAGGTCCAGTCCCTACTACCCCACTATAAACATAGATGATACAGAAATGTGCACATACATATAAAAGATGAAGATGTTATAACTGTAAATACAGATAATATAGTAATGATGTTGAGATATATAAAGATATGAAAGAGTGGATATCATTCAATTTTCAGGTCTTATTTAAGATAGATATGCTATCCCATACTGTGTCCCACACCTGATCTGATTCTCCAGGATGCCCAAAAGTGCTATCCTCAGAATTCACGGAGAATTTTGTTTAATAACACCCTAAATTATTTTACATGTAGTATTCTACACCATAGTTCCCTATGGTATTGATGTCTCATCTTCCTACTAGACTGTGAAATCCATGGAGATTTAGCTTATATCTTTTTTTTTATCCAATTAAATGTAATGAACTTCATAAAATTTGAAACAGAGAAGGTTACCATTGGCATTGGTAGAGGAAATTTCCTCACTGAGAGTTCCCTAAGCCAATGCAAACACACATCTTGTTCAAATAAAACAGTCAACCAACAAACATTTATTGACTATTACATGCCAGGTGTTGTGCTTAGTTCTGGAAATTTACAAAAAATAGTTCCCATTCTCAAAGAACTCAAAGTCCAAAAAAGAAGACAAAATTAAGTCAAATATGTACTTACATGCAAGATAAATTAGAGACAAAGAGAGGGAAGGTACTAGAGTTAAAGAGAAATGAAAAAAAATCTTGTACAAGGTGAAACTTTATCTTGGACTTGAAGGAAGCCAAGGAAATATGCAAAAAATTGGTGCAAACTTTTCCCTTATATAAAGGTGAACTTCTGGTTATCAACATGGATTAAAAAGAAAGAGAGAGATGAATAACTGAAGCAAAACAATATCCATAAGGAACCTATTTATTAGACTTTGGAATTGCAGATATCATCACCATGTACATGGGGTAGAGTAAACTAATATGGATTTGCAATATCTTAGCACAGCAGGCCACACCATATTAAGGCTGGGATTTCAGCTGTAACACCAGATTTCTAATGGTGTAGATTTGCTTTTCAACTCTGACTGTATTTGAATATTATTAATATATTTGCCCACAAGTAATTGTTTTTGAAATCACCCCTCAGCAGCAACTTGATAGCTCAAACTGGGCTAGCAACACTTCCCCTCAATGCTTTTCTTGAGTGCTTCATTACCCCCACTGGGCTATTTGTTGTTGGAATGAATGGAGATGAGATCGTTTTCGAAACAATGCAAACACATTGGGACAAAAATCAGTTAGAATTACTGAAGAATAGCAGATGGTTGATGTGGGTTAGCACCAGTTCTGTGAGCAGGGCACGCTCAGTAAGAAAATTTCATGTCGTTAGTAAGACAGAGATTGTTTTTAATGAAGGCTGAAGCACTTTCAGGCTGGGGCATAATACCCATGTTGCACAATGTAGAATTAGCCATTTAGCTCCCATGATTATTAATCGATGATTTTGTGATGTGCCCAGATCTCTCTGATCTACTTTAATTTTGTTTATTCTTTATCACCTAGAGGGGGATATACACTGTGTGTCTTAAGTTGTTTTCCTTTTTCAGCATGTGATGATGAGGAGGGTGATAAAACCTTATATTAGCACAGCTCCTTTCCTCTGGGAAACGAATCACCTAATTTAAGAGCTTTGTTTTAAGGATGTACAGCTCTGTGTCTGTTTCTTCCAGTCCCATTCTATTTTTATAATCCTTAAATGCTAATAAATTACTTCTCCAAAACACCTTTAGTGGTCAATCCTCAATGCACTTTACATTCTAGACTCTTCTCTGGGCTGCTTTGAAACTATTAACAGTAACTACTAATGTTGCCCTTGTAACTGAAGAGTACCATGAGAGTCTAATGTCAGTTAGTCAGTCAACTACCACACGTACCAGGGACTTCTGTCCTTGTCGTCCTCAGGAGTGAACCTCCATGACTTATGTTTGGGTATATAGTAGATAAGTGTTACAAATAAGATTCATATGCCAGTTTTCCCTCCTTCCAACACCAGCCCTCTTTTTCTACCATTCTACCTGTAATAAAGATGGGAGGGTGATTTAGATGACCCTTCATGGGCCTTTCAATCATGTACATTTATATGGGAAGGTAGCTTGATTTAATGGATAGTACACTGATTTGGAGGTCATAAAGATTGACGACTAGATATGTAATTCTAGACAAGTGATTTAACCTCTCTCAGTCTCAGTTTTCTTATCTGTAAAATGGGGATAATTAATAACACCTACCTCATTAAATTGTTATGGGGATCAAATAAGACAACAAGTAAAATGCTTTGTAAACCTTAAAGAACTGTATCGATGATAGCTATCATAACATTAATGATCGTGTTAATAATATGTAATATTATATGTTAATTATAATCATCATTATTCATCTCACTTTAAGTATCAATTTTGGTTCTAATTTGGTTCTAATTTATCTTTTGGTTTGGTTCTAGTTTATCTTTTTAGCCTTATTTCACACTACTCCCCTTTACACATTTCTTTCCAGCCAGATTTGGTTATTGCCTATTCCTTAGTTTAACCATATGTTTTCTTACCTCTGTACCTTTTGTATGGGTTATCTCTAGTTTCTTGAACATGGTAATCTACATGTTCATCTCTTTAAATCCTGTTCTCCTTTCCAGATATTCCTTGGACATCAACTGAACACTGAGAGCTTATTAGACTCCTGCCAACTGGAAAGTAATCTGTCCCATCTCCAATTACTTATGGCAATTTGTTCAGGCTTCTTCCTTACGCATAATAATTTTAAAATTGTATCATAATTATTTGTGTATTTGGATCCTCATTTCAGATGTTTAAACTCTAAGTTTTTTGAGGGAAAGTACTTCTTTCTTTTTCTTTTCTCTTCATTTCCCCCAGTAAAATATAATACATATTGTGCATTTTAAACACTCAAAATATCTTTTGAGGATATAAGGGCAAAATTATAACCATTTTACTTCACAGACTTTTCCCTAGTGAACCTTGTTCAAGGCCTGATTTATCTACAGGTACAAATTATATTATGATCTGAGGACACCTGACCTGTTTGTTTTTACAAGATGGTTGAGCAAAGCCAAAAGACAATTCATTACTCTTTGGAGGACTCATAAACCAAAGAAGTCAACTGACAATTGACATTTTTGAAAGGATGGGGATGAATTGTGATAGTCTACCAAATATCTCTCCCTACTAGGATGGGGAGGGCAAGACTGTTGCACCATCTTGGAAATTCATCATATATGATTTGAACATCTACCAGTTGATAAAGTCCTCTTAAATGAATCTCCACTTCTAGTATCAGAGTTTACTTCCAGATCTTGAACAGTGCTGGCTGTCGCTCCCAGTTGGCTCAAGGAGTGAATTGTCAGTTAGTTAGAATTTAGTCCATTGATTCTAGAATGCCATCTATGATGGAAACAGTCAACTTGATTACTGCAAGTTGGTAGATCATACCAAAACATAATATTGTTGGTGAAAAAAAAAATACTGAGATGTCTGCTAGACCAGAAATAATTCCATGAACCTTTTTTTGTTCTCATATAATTGTCTCTTTGATGCATCAGCCATCAGGAGATCTTCAAGTGGGAAAGTTCTTCCTTATTCCTCATTCTTAAATGAGAGAGGGATCTTTAAAATCCATTTAAAAATATTTTTGTCAGCAAATTTGAAAGTAGAAGCTGCTTGTATTTATATAGCCATAGTATAATCAATACCTGGATTGTAATGGGTGCTTGCTAAATGTTTGCTATTGAATTACAATTTGTTGTAGAGATGTTTTTTTTAAAAACAAGGAATCAAAGGTATGCACTGTGTCTTAAATAGAGTGGTCCCTCAGTAGTAATACTTGTCTGACTTGGAAAGCAAACCGAATAATAGCTTCGTTCTTCCAGGGAAGCATGAGAAATAGTATACTAAAAAAAAATCTATTGGACATCTTTAGGAAGTCATGGGGTAAGAAATTTATACAACATCAATTTTGCAAGGTATTATTTACAAATAATTTTATAATAGTACATCATAGAAATGATTATGGATACAATAAAATATGTAGGTCCCTTGTGTTTTCAATGGAAACTTTCTGGTAATATTACCTGGCAGTTTGTCAAGTATATTATGATAATTTTGTTTTCATTTTTAATGACATAGGCATGTGTCAATGACATTAAAATAGAGATAATTTTATTTGAAAATAATGATGGATATTTAATCTCATCAACATGAAATTTGTAGATTTTATATGGAAAGACAGGGAGAACAAAGGCTCTTTCTTGATTTTTAGCTCAAGTAATGACTGCTGTTTGAACTCAGCCATCAGAACGCTTTAATGTTTCACCTGCCCAGCCAATGAGTATTCAGGAAAACTCTCTGATCTATAATAACAGCCTGAAGACATATATGACTCTCTCAGTTGCGTATACCAGAGTAGTCTGGATAAAACGGGCTGTCCTTATTGACTTGTTGAAGCCACAGTCCATCTGGTTCAAGCCAATGATGCCAGGAGTTTCCCATACTTCTTTTAAAAATCTTTACCCTGTTGTTAGACATGTGAGTTTGTCCCCTTCAATTTAAGTACTTTTCACAACCACATTATCTTTGTGCTGGTGTTCAAATGATTAAAATGCAGCCCTTCTAGTGAGCATGGTACCCACCAACAATTCATACTTTATTCTATCTATATCTACCCATTCTGTGCAATTCTTGTTTATGTCCTTTCACAAATTTGCCAAGTGGTCTACCCAATGTACTGTAGGCCTTTTAGTCTGTTGACATGGCATGGATGCCAACAGAACATGTAGCTTGTCCATCAATGAGCCTAATTCTTCCTACAAGGCTTGGCTTTTTAAAATTTTTGTCAGGCATCTGATTACATCTTTTACCCCACATCTCCTTTATAATTCTTTGTTTATAAGATACCAAAACCCCTTTCATGCAATATGTAGTTTTTCATTGCCCTTTGGATGATCCAGAGCTTGAACTCCTCAGACATTGTGTATCATATGACTCACAACCCTCTACAATCATTCTAGCATAATAGTGATGTTAAAAAGATGGACTTTTTGTTTCAGGGAGACATGCAGTGTCACTCATAGAATTGTGTGATTTCCTTTAGGAATACCACACTGCCCTGGCTCTCCCACTTATTTCAACCTTCTTAAATCTCTTTCTCTGACTCCTTATGCTGTTTCCATTCTAAACTCAAAATTTGTCAGAGGAGTTTTTTCTTATGTTCTTTTTTTCTCACACTATTTCTTTGGTTCTAAGAAAAGCAAGCAGTACAGAACAGGGACCGGTAGTCTCATGTACAATTCCCTTTTCCTATGTATATGGAAATTCTTGTTATGTATTCTATTTGTTGAGTGAAATATCTTGTTTTTAATCCTTTTTCTTTCTCCCAAGTCTTCAACGATCCATTCAATGAATTTGACTCCCAAATTTTATATCACTTGTTCTGTCCCAACTACCTGAATTTTGGTATGTCATCTCTAACAACCATCCATGATATCATCAATCAATGCCCCAATAGTCCTTCAAACTTTATATCATTAAGATTGACCTCCTTACCTTTTCAACTAAATATTGTCTATTTACCTCTGTGGTACCACCATTCATTCACTTTTTCTTGTTTGTGATTTTGGAGTTATCTTTATGTCTCTTCTTTCCCTCATTTTCATGGTAAATAAATTACAAAATATTTTAATAGTGTTTTATTTTTCCCCAATTATATGTAAGGACAATTTTTAGCATTAATTTTTTACAAGATCTTGAGTTCCAAATTTTTCTGCCTCTCCCTCCCTTCCCTGTGCCTAAATGGTAAGCAATTTGATAGACGTTAAATATGTGCAAACCTATAAAACATACGTCTGTATTAGTCACAGTTATGAAAGAAGAAACAGGTCAAAGGGAAAGAAAACCATAAAAAATAAAGTAAACAAAAAAGTATGCTTCAATCTGCATCAGGTCTTCTTTAACTCTATATCCCACACTCTAGAACAGTGGCTCTCAACCTGTGGGTTGCAACCCCTTTGGAGATCAAATGACCCTTTCACAGCTGTCACCTAAGACCATTGGAAAACACATATTTATGAGGGTTTTTCTGAGGAACCAAGACACGGCTCCTCTATCCATCTCCAGGCAGGTCCGCCCACATGCAGATACATCCACATATGAGTATTAAAGGGTCATGGCATTAGGAAGGTTGAGAACCATTGCTCTAGAAACTGAACCAACCTGCCAGTTTCAAGTGGTAGAACTATTATGGGAACCCATATTCTCTGAGTCCCAATCAGATCCTTTCTTCACTGCTCCATACTTCCCTGTACTCAGAATACGAGACCAGATTTGTCTTCCTATTGAAGTAAGATTGCCAAAGATTTAATCAGTTCTAAGAATCACAATGATTTGAAAATTTGTAGTTTGTAAAAGTGTTATTAATGGTACCCTTATTTTATAAATGTATGAGAAGATAGGAGAGTCTTAGCTTTTGCTTTTGTTGGGGACAAAGTTTCTCAACTTACAAAAGGCAGAGCTAAGATGGTGGAAAGGCAACAGTAGCTTTTCCAAGCTCCTTCAAGAATTCTATCACTAAAAGCTAAAAAGTGAATTTGAACGGATTTAAGAGTGACAGAACCCATTGGGAGACAGAGTGTGGCAGATTCCCAGCTCAGGAAAGTGCCTACTCAGGTCGGGGCAGGGAGAACGTGGAGCACACAGAAGCTGCACCAGTGCGGATTTGAGAGTGGCAGACTGAGCAGAAGCTCCAGCCAGCAGACTCACCCAGCCAGAGGGGTTTGCAACTATCCCCCCACAGAGTGGAGGAACGTCAGAACCCAGAACCGGGTAGGAAAGAACCTGGGGCCCACAGCAGGGTTAGCAGCTTTTCCTGAGGCTAGCAACCCACACCCTGGATATTTGAAATTACATACCCAAATTTCCAGAAGTAATGATGGAGGAATAAAATTTAGTTGCTCTGATCCCGGTCCCTGACCTAGCAATGTCCAGAGTTAAATGCTCCACCCAGAGTAAATTCCTGCATAAGTGTAAACAGCCCCAGGCTTGGGAGTCACTGAGGAAAGGGGAAGGGAGACCATACTGAGCCTAAGCTCAAGTGGGTGGAGCCAACAAGCCCTAACAACAAAAGCCCAGGTGTGCTTTAACACCACCAGCCCAATCAACAAACTACAGCCCTGATCTTCTGACGCCTTCTGCTACAGTAAGCCTGTGTGAGCAGCAGCCCAGAGACATTGAGAGGCCTAGTCCTGGCCTCAGTCTTCACACTCAGAGGCTACAGCTCACAAAGCTAACAACCAAACCCTTACCTCCTAGCCTGAGAAGCTCAGTACTCCTGCACCCCAGAAGCAGATAGCCACTCTAAAAATCCTGGTCATAGGCAACCTCAATGGGGAAGAAGGAAACTGCAAAGGCTAGAACCATCAAATCCTTTTATAGTGAGCAGGAACAATCAAACTCAGAAGGCAACACAGACTCTATACACACACTGGAGAGCACAGAAGGAAATGTGAATTGGTCTCAAGCCCAAAAAGCATTCCTGGTGAATCTTAAGAGAGATTTTAAAAATGAAATTAGAGAGGTAGGAAACAAATTTAAATTTACAGCGACCAAATTGGAAAAAATTTCACTGAAGAAAACAAAGCTTTAAAAAGTAAAATTGGAGAATTAGGACAGGAAGTCCAAAATTTAACTGGAGAAAATACCTCCCTAAAAATGAAAACTGAACATATGGAAAAGGAGCTCCAAAAACTGATTGAGGAAAATAATTCACTAAAAATTAGAATCAATCAAATTGAAGCCAAGGACTCTAATGATGCAACAAGAGTCAGTCAAACAAAACATAAACATTGAAAAATTAGAAGAAAGTTTCCATTGCAAAAAAGATTAGTCTTCTTTATTGCATCAGGTTTTTACCTCGATAAAATGGAAAGTTTGTTTTACTGATAAGCATCATTGAATCAGACTTGAGTTTAAAGCCAAGGAGAATGGGGCCAAACACTTGTCTGCTGTGCTATTTCTAACAGCTTAAATTCTCAGTTGATATGTTAACACTCTAACAGGGTAAACTGGTGTCCTAAACCTCAATTCCCTGGGAATGAGAATTTCATGTTTCCTAAACAATGCTACTCACCCAATCCAATCCCAGTATCATGTGCCAAATAAAATTTTTTTTTATGGAAAAACTATTTGCATAATTGTCAGTGGGACTTTTGGGGAGAGGAGACAGACCTACCAATTGCATGAGACACTGAACTCAGTGAGGAAACTCTTTTTACTGATAGAAGTGGGCATGACTCCACATTTCCTAACATTAGAGAGATACTACTTTTTGTATTAGATTTCTACTGTTTTCAAAGGCTGCTTTCAGTTCTGAAGCACCATGTTCGTATGGATAAAGTAATGGTTGTGTAGACAGAATAAATTGGGTTCTGATCCTACCTGGGAAATTTATCAGGTGTGTGATCATGGACAAGGCTCTTAACTTCTCTGAACCTCTGAAATTCTCTAAGATATTTGTTATCTAGTCAGTTGTAGACAGCTTGAGACCTCTTCTGTAGAGGGAACCATATAGTATTTTCTGTGAGTAGTTCTGGTCCCATTTAAAGAAATTTTTAATTCCTTCCCTGTTCCAAAGTGACTGCTACCCCTGAAGGGATGATGTGGTTTCTATTAGATCATTAGATAATAAATGGAAATATTAAATAAATCCGAAGGATGGCCTGAGTATCAACCATTTCCTATCTGGCAATGATAACATTCTTTTTCCTCCTGTCTTCAATTAACAAAGTACTTCTTCACTCACCAATCCAATTGGATAGAAAACTATTGAAAATGGACAATATGATCTTACCTCTACATATTCCTCTGCCTACAAGTTACGTGACTTAGTAGATTGGGACAATACCAATAAAATTGTGTTAAAAAATTATTTACTTTTAAAAATAAGTGCGTGTGCATGTGCATATATTCCTTCATTTCAGTCATGTCTGACTCTTCATGATCCCGTTTGGGGTTTTCTTTTTATAAGTGAGAAATTAAGACTAACAGGATTACATGACTTGCCCAAAGTCACATGGCTAAGTGTCTGAGGCCAGATTTGAATTCTGGAAAATGAGTCTTACTGATTCCAAAGTTAGCACTCTATCTAATGTATTACTTAGCTGCCTGTATGTATGTATGTATGTATGTATGTATGTATGTATGTATATATATGTATATACATACACAATCCATATATATACAATCCATGTATACATACATATATATATATATATATACACTATATAGAGACATGAATATACATATACTCTTATAATATACATTGAATTATGTTTTTATATTACAATGCAACATGTCATATCACATTATATATCATGCTACATGGCTTCACATCATTTCATATTGTGTGACATCATATTTGATTGTTTATATTATATTTATTATATAA
>CM053581.1:560215749-560234990 GCA_028627135.1 Pseudochirops cupreus | reverse complement strand
GGGAAGAAATCTATGGCATCAAAGTGGTTATAACAATAGCTTATTTTTTATCTCCTCTTTTTCCATATAGGGTATGATAATCGTATTTACTGTGTATATGTGTATGTTTGTATGCACATGTTTGTTTTGGCAGGTTAACTTTCATATATTGTGTGTTTTGTAATTATTTTAATGGAATTTCTCTGAGCATTTCTTATTTTAAAATTTTAAATGACTTATGATGTTTAATATTACACATCAATGTACCCAATTAAACATACTTCGTACCTATTTATAATAAGTAAAATACCTTTATATATATATTAAATAAAGATTTCTATAGTTCTAGTATTTTTAAATCATTATGGAAGCAGGATGTTGTTTTGGGAAAATAAACCTTTTCTAAAAGTACCGGGTCATTTTTAAAAACCTTTAAAACATTTGACTTATTATCTGTTTTCTTATTTATCACTATCCACCAACTTCCCCCTTATCCCTAAGTAAAACCCTCTCCTAATTTGTTTTCAAGTAAAACACGTCAAGTTAATGTCCATATCTGAGAATACATTCCTCATTTTGTATGTCTACGTACTCACCTCTAGACCAGGAACTGCAAAACATGCTCATCATAGATCTTTTTAAATCATGATTGTTTGGCTGCCTTAGTCAAAGTTCTCAGACCTTTCAGAGTTGTTTGCCTTCACATTAATATGGTCCTCTCATAACCTCTTCTCTCAGTTTTGCTTACTTTTCTGTGCATTAATTCATTCAAGCCTTTCTCTATTTCTTTGAGTCTGTCACTTTATTGCTTCAGATGCAATCAAATTTCATTGGATTCATATAATCAAATTTCTTCAGTCCTTATTGATGGACACCTTCCCCCCCCTTTTTCTATCATAACAAAGTGCTGCTCGAAATATTCTTCTCTGTAGAGGTCATTTCCCTCTGTCCTTGATTTGTGAACCTAATGCCTAATACTAAGAGTAATAGTAGTGGTCATGCCATGGTAGCAGTAATGACAGCAGTACTGGTCATGGTTGTGGTGGTAGTATCACTGGGTCAAAGTCTACATACAGTTTGATGATTTGGGGCTATTATTTCAAATTGAATTTCAGGATATTCGAACCAATTCACAGCTTTCCCAACAGGGAATTCATCCTATGTGAGTCCTCTTACAATCCCTCCAATATTTACCATTTTCCTCTGTCAATCTGATGGGTCGTTTTGTTCCACAATTATCTCAGTTATAGTCTCTTGAAACATTATTTTATATGGTTGTTGAAGATTTGCATTTATAAACTTGAAAAGAATCTTTTCAAATTCTTTGAGCTGTACCATATTTCAGAATGGTTTAAAAAAAAGTTGTATCAATTCCTTATATATCTTGAGTATTAGTATTTTATTTCGGAAATACACCACATGACTTTTTTCTAGATCATTTAACTCCAATTTTAATTGCACTTAATTTGCTTATACAGAAGCTTTTAAATTTCACGTAACAAAATTGTTGATTTTATCTTTTCTGATTACCTTTATCTCTTGTTCCTACTCCCATAGTGGGGAACAATAAGTGTTTCATAGTTGTATTCATATGATTTCTAGGGTGTGTTTTAATATATTGCTTCCCAGATAAATTAGATAAAATATTTCTAAAATGCTTACTCTGTGCCAATGAATGTGTTTTGTGCAGAAAATACAAATTCAACCAAAAAGAGCATCTCTGCCCTCAGAGAGCTTACATTCTAATGAAGGACAACAATACATAAAAAGATAGGGGGAGGATGATAGGATAAGATGAAAAAAAAAACACCTGGGTGATTGTAGGCTGACTAAACTGGGTTAGGAGAGAGCATGGCTGTCCCTGGGTACCTCCTCAAATATAGGTTCAGGGAGAAACTCACCAATGGGAAGAACAGGCCACAGGAGGCATGAGGTAGCCACTTGTGTGGAAAAGGAAGAATATTGTCTGGGAGTCTTGAGCTGAGTCAGATTGCATTTTGATGAATATATTTGTTTTTCTTTCTGGTCTATCTGTTCCTGCTGAGTTTTGTTAGAAATCTATTTTTTTTAAAGCTGTGTATTTTGTACATTTGTTTTATATGCTGATACATACTAAAGTTACTATTCCATCATTTGTTCTTCTTGCTGTTTGTTCATGGCTACCTCTTTGTGACCCCACAGACTGACTTTCTATGGGGTTTTCTTGACAAAGATACTAGAGTGGTTTGACATTCCCTGCTCTAGCTTTATGCAAGAGGGAGTTAAGTGACTTGCCTGGCATCATCTAGCTAGTAAGTGTCTGAAGTCAGATTAGAACTCTGGTCTTCCTGACTGCAAACCCATTGCTGTATCCACTGAGCCACCTAGCGGCCTAAATAATCATAGCATCTGCAAATAATGACACATTTGTTTCTTCTCTTCTTTGAATAACATGGATATCTTTATTTTTTTTTCATTGTTGTTGTTTTTTTTTCCTGGGAGTTCGTTTATGACTTCTTCTCTTTATTATTGTGCAATTGTATTGCTTAGTTTCTATTTCTTATTCTTATCAATGTGGGCATTGGACCCCGAACTTCTCCCTGAAGCCAAGGTCCATCTTTTTAATCCCACTGTCCTTCAATTGATGTCTCTGTGTCATGAAATCCTTGAGTATGTGAAAGAATCCAATTGAGGATCACTTAGAACAAAATGTTAGATGGGAACTTGTTACAAAACCTTACAAACAATAAATTAGGAAGAGTATTATGAAGGATACCAAGTAGCTAGGTGGCATGGTGAATAGAGCACTGAGCTTGGAATGAAGAAGACTCATTTTCTTGAGTTCAAATTTGGCCTCAGATATTTGGTAGCTGTATGACTCTGGGCAAGTGGCAACCCTATTTGACTCAGTTTTCTCATCTGTAAAATGAACTGGAGAAGGAAATGGCAAACTACTTCAGTATCTTGCCAAGAAAACCCCAAGTAGGATCATTGAGGATTAGATATAACTGAAATAACTCAACAGCAACATTATGAAGGATAACGTCAATGGAATATGTTGTCAAAAGAGATGTGCTGACAGGGAAAGGATAATCATTGGGCAAATATCAAAAGAGATTGGCTCAGCATTTGGAACAGTCACTTTTTAGGAAATTTACGAGAGGATATGGATTAGAATCACAAGGGGTAGACAGATGTGGATGGGTGGGGTTGTAATCTACAGCAATTGAAGAAAATCATCCACATTGATGAGCTCATAGATCTCCACAGGAGTAAACAGCTCCAAATTTGTTGTACTTCCTATAGGACATATATTTTACATCAAAAATAGATGCTATGTATTTGCAAAGTTAATAGTTGCTAAATATTTAGACTGATTCTTTTAGTTAAAAATTAAACTCAAAGGAAAATGAAATATCACTTACCGGATTATGTTCTAAACTCTCTTCATGTCAAGAGAAAGCCCAGTATTTCCAACATAGCCAAAAGCCCAAACGCCATTTTTCATCTTGTGGTAGCTAACAGAATTGTAAGTGGAGGGTTTAGGTGAAAATCATCAGCCTCTGTAGAAATTCTTTGGCTAGTACAAATTGAAAAAGTGATAATGGTAATTAAATCTAATGTTTCCTTATAATACACCAGAAAATCAAAAATACTTAAGTCGATACTGAGTATATCTTTACCACATTTCTATTTCGCCAGGCTCATCATGGTTTCCTGATAATTATGCTATAATACCTTGATAACTTGGCACGGTGGATAGAGTAAACTGACTGTAA
Organism: Pseudochirops cupreus; assembly: GCA_028627135.1. NCBI lineage: Eukaryota > Metazoa > Chordata > Mammalia > Diprotodontia > Pseudocheiridae > Pseudochirops > Pseudochirops cupreus. The sequence goes on along the minus strand of CM053581.1, from coordinate 560,231,253 downwards.
TCAGGAAGACTCATCATTATGAGTTCAAATCTGGCCTCAGACACTCATTGCTGTGTGACCCTGGGCGAGTCACTTAACCCTGTTTGCCTTCATTCTTCACCTGTAAAAATGAGCTGGAGAAGGAAATGGCAAACCACTCCAGTATCTTTGCCAAGAAGACTCCAAATGGGATCTTGAAGAATCAGACATGACTGAAATGACTTAACAGAAAAGTTTTAATTTATACAAATATCTTTACAATTTCTTTTCAGAGGTGAAAAGACATGTTCTTTTCAGAGCACTCATGAGGTTTATCCCAGGTTTTCCTATTGCTAATAGCCTAATATCCTTCAGCATTCTTTGTTGTCCAAAGCACAAAGCTGTTTAGTGTGCTACTTGGGAAAAAGAACTAGGTAGGATCCTTGGAAACAGAGTTGAAAGAGAAATCCAAGAAAATAGCTCAGCTATCTGTGTCTTTCTTTCATTGGGAGAGTTGAGCCAATCCAGATTGATAAGTATTGAGAGTGGCAAGTTAGAATTCATGGAAAATTTCCACATTGAATTTAAGTTTACAATAAAACAAAGATGTATTCCTTACAACTTGAAATCTTGGGCGGAATATGAGGTTTGACAGGAGGAGAAAAACCAAAGTCTTCATTATGCTAAGGCTTCCTATGTGTCTGAAATGTTGTAAGCATAGTTTCTGCAAGTAGAGCATTTTTTTCATATCTATCTATCTCTCTATTTATCTCTCTATCTATATCTTGGCATTGCATTGGGTTCAAGGTAGGTGTCTGAAAAGTTCTAGACTTTCAAGGTTGATGTGTTATAGTAGAGAGAACGGGACTTGGGTAGACAAAGAACTGCTTTCAGATATTTCATTTAATTCTAGCTGTGCAAAGTAGGACTTGTATCTGTGCCTTTGTTTCTCCACCCATGAAATGAAGGAATTGGATGACATAGCTTCTAAGGCTCATATCTCTACACCTATGATTCTATAATCCTAAGTAGATAAACTCAAATATAAAATGGCACACCTGGATTTGGGATTCAGCAATATAATTGCCTACTTCTTTAGTGTTATTAATGTATATGTACACATTTACACACACACACACACACACACATAAAACTTTCAATAATATTGCCATTTTAGTAGGTGCTTTCATCAGAAAGGTACTAGAAATATGAAGATCAAAATTAAAAACCAGTATTCCAAACAAGCTTAAGTACATGAGACCATGAATGTAGAAGTGGAAGGAATTTTAGAGTTCATTTAGTATAACCCTCTCATTTTTACAGACTAGGAAACTGAGACTGGAGAAAATAAGTAACTTGATAGGTCACATAGGTACTAAATGGTAGAGCTAGAATTTAAAACCTAGTCCTTGGATCCAGAATTTCTTCAGTTGTAAGGTTATGGTCTCTGCCTTGATATAAGTGAAATTACATGAAATATTGTAAGGTACATAATGCTTTCTGGAGATTGTCCATCAATGTATCCATCAGTAAGCATTTATTAAGCACCTGCTATATGCAAGGCATTATGCTAAGTAGTGGGGATATAAAAATATAAATGAATTAGTACCTACCCTAAAAGTTTTCATTCTATAGGAGGTTATAAAAATAAACATATATATATATATATATATATATATATACATATGTATGTGTATAATATACATACACACAGGTATATGAACTAAGTATTATATATACTTAGGTATACATATATGCAATAAGTATATCATACATGTTCACATGTAAACATACACCACATATATGTATATATATATATATGCTATGTGGAGACACTAATATCAGAGATAAACTAATCCAATGATTTCCCAAACAGCCATCTGAAATCCTGTCCCATTTTTATTCTGCTCATTTTACTGACAAGGAAATAGATCTAGAGAAGTTAAGTTACTTTCTCAAGATCACCAGCCCATGGCAGAGCAGGATATTATCCTGAGATGTCCTAACTCTTAGGCAAGGTATCTTTCTTCTACACACTAAAGCTACCCCAATAGCCAGGACCATTAGGCCAAAAGCATCCTTCTCTACCACCCCTTCTACCACTGTGCCATTCCTAAAAAATGTAGCTACGTCTGTATATACAAACCAGTAGGATGATTTGGAATGAGCAAATTTAGTGCCTGGCGTCACAATGTGTTAAAAAATAAATCTTGTCATTGAAAAAACAATGTAATAATCTTGATTTATAGCTTTTGTGTAATCTAACCATATTTTATTGCCATTACTTTTTATTTTTATGAGTGATGTATTACTTATTAAAATGTCTTTAGTGTCATATTTCCAAATTAATGTTTATATTAAAGTAATATAATATTATTGCTGTTAATCAAGACATCAGAATAACACAGAATAATAGGTGTTAGGCTGTCCAATTCTGTTTATTTTCCTATTTCTTTTTCTTTTATGCATTTTCATGTCTATATGTTCATGAATTTTATGTTTATATACTAGTGATAGAGTTGGAACACATAGACACATGTGTATGTGTATGTGTGTGAGTATGTGTGTGTCTGTGTGTACAGCTATCTGACTACTTAAAAAATTACAGTAATACTTTACTTAGATATCTAGTATTAAGGAGGCCATGAAATGTGAGAGTTTGAATTTTAAATTCATACTGCACTCTAGTGGGGAATGGGTTCAGTGCAAACCCTTTTTCTCTAGTGATGTTTTATATGTTATGCAAAGCTTTATGACAAATTATAGTTTTCTCATTTTTCCACAAGTATGAAATAATGTTATATGTTCTTATGCTTGATTTCTGGAAGATATTAAAATTAAATGTATTTGTTTTCCATTTTAGTAACTCAATAAAACTCAACATCTTTCTAATATTATGATGACAGGAATATTTCTCTTCTTCTATGTCCCATTAATTATGCTCTAGGTAAATAAAACTTTAATACTTTGTGTCTGTGATCTCATTGATATGGACATTTATGCCTTCCAAGTGGGTCATTCCTGCCTTCCAGGCCTGTGCTCTTCTTCTTCATGTTACCATAATCCCTACACAAGAACTCAATAGAATACACTCAGAATCTTCACCTTCATCTCTGCGCATTTCATGTATGCCAATGGAGCATGTAGGCTGTCTAGCAATCATCCCATTCTCTTAGGATTTAGGCATCTTACTATTTTCTTTGGTTATACACCATTCTGAAAGCTCTTTTTTGTTGTTTCTGAGCAACTTTGTAGGTGATATGTTAGTGCCCATTCATGCCCATAAGATATCTCTCCAGTTACATCCTTTGGACAACGCATAACTTTAACTTTTCACAGCTTGTGGATTCCTATGCCCCTTAGCCATATAGAATCACCAGAAGCATATTTGATTAAACAAAATGGATTTTCAGTGACAAATATGGGATCCCAGAGAACACCATGCAATTTTTATAAGAGGCAATATCAGTCAGTCAGTGTGATGTGTAAAAACTTTTGAGAGACAATGTTTGGCTAATTGGTGATTTTATTAATAATGTTGGTATTTTAATAAAAGATGTCAGTGGCACTCTTGAATGCCAAAGCCCCTATTGGTGTCAGGCTTATGTTTTGTATGCCCTCAGAAGAGAGGATGTCCTAGTGGATGACAATCAACTCAGATTGATTAACAATTAATGAGAGAATGAATATTACAATGAAAAGTGGACTCACTGCAATGAGAGGTTGAGAAAGTAACATCATGTCACTCTGGGATAAAGAGATTATCCCTACACCCAGAACACCTACATCTTTGGGCAATCTAGTCAAATAATTTTATCCACAGCCAAATCTCAGGAGAACACAATGGGTTTTCCCCACTTTAAACTAAATTCCTTGTAAAGCTGGGTGGGGTCTGACCAAGATTGAGGAGAGTTAATCCAGTCTAATTATCAGTAACACAGTACACAGTAACAACCACAGTCTGGGATGACTGATTTTGATAGACTTAGGCCTTCTCAGCAGTGTGAGGACCTAAAACATTTCAAAAGGACATATGATGGAAAATGCCATCCACATCCAGAGAAAGAGCTATGGAGCCTGAATACAGAGGGAAAGAGACTATTTTCTTTTTTTGTTTTTTTTTCTTTTTTTTCTTTCTCATAGTTTCTCCCATTCTTTATCATTCTTCTATACAACATGACTAATGTGAAAAGATGTTTAATAGGAATGTGTATGTAGAACCTATATAAAATTGCAGGCCATCTTGGGGAGGGACTGGAAACATTTTAAACCTTATGGAAGTAAATGTTGAAAACTAAAAAATAAATGAGTTTAATTAAATAACAAGAAAGATATTCACATCGTATTGGGGAGACAACATACAATTATATACACGTAAGATATACAGAGCGCTAATGGAAGGTTATCTCAGAAGGAGACCTCTAGCAGTGATGGGAAGAAGGGTGGCATGGAAAGGTCTCCTGAAAAAGATGGGATTTGAACTGAATCTCTAAAGAATATCAGGATGACAGGAGGAAGGGGCAAGGAAGGAATACATTCTAAATAAGATGAGAGGCATCCAATGAAAAAGCACGGGTTGGGGGCAGCTAGGTGGCACAGTGAATAGAGCACTGGCCCTAGAGTAGGAGGACTTGAGTTCAAATGTGACCTCAGACACAACCAAAAACCTATCCATGTGATCTTGGGCAAGTCACTTAACCTCCATTGCCCTCCCTCCCAGGCCCCCAAAAAAGCAAAAAAAAGAAAAAGAAAAAACACAGGTTATGATCGATGAAAAATAGCAAGAATACTAACATCACTGCATCATAGTGTACTTGGAGGGGAACCAAGTATATAAACACTTGGGAAGTAGGGTGGAGTCAAATTGTAATGGGGTTTAAAAGTCAATGAAAGGGTCTTCTATTTGTTCTTGGAGGTAACAGGGAGCTACTGCAATTATTGAGTAATAAGGTGACGTGGTCAGATCTGTTCTTTAAGAATATAATTTTCAAATATTATGGGAAGATGGAGTGGATTGTGGGCAAATTTGAGGGCGGAAGTACTTCCTATGTAATAGGTATGATATCAACCTTTTGGGATACAAGTATGGTCTCCCAAGAAAGGGAAATAAAAAACACATACAGAAAAATACCCCCTGTCCTCAAAGGGCTTATATACTAATTATGTAGATAGCATGTAAATAAATACATGATATAAAGAGAATACAAGGAAGGTAACCTTGGAAACAAAGGCTCAAGTGAATGGCTCACATTTTCCCCTTGTTCATTTTTTAACTCATATTACATAGAACCATAGATTTAGAGCTGGAAGGTACTTTAGATGCCATCTGATCTAATCCTCTTATTATATAGATGAGAACTATGAAGGCCAGAGATAGTAAGTGAGTTATCTAGGGTGAACCATGTAGTGTACATCAGAGAGAGCATTTGAACTTTAGTCCCTTGACTGTAAAATCTGTATTTTTTTTGACTATAGCATACTCATCTGTATAGGTTATATGTGCTGATAGAATGGGGTACTTGAAACTTTGCTCCAAGACATAGAATATTTTTTTCAAATTTATTAAATTATTTATTTTTAGTTTTCAACATTTACTTCCATAAATTTTAAATTTTCTCCCTCTCCCTCTCCCCTCACTCCCCAAGAGAGTTTTCAATCTGATATGGGCTCTACACATACATTCCTATTAAACACATTTTCACATTAGTCATGTTGCATAGAAGAATTATAATGAATGGAAAAAACCACGAGAAAGAAAAATAAAACAAAACAAAAAATCAAGTAGTCTGCTTCATTCTGCATTCTGACTCCATAGTTCTTTCTCTGGATGTGGCTGGCATTTTCCATAGTATGTCCTTTGGAATTGTTTTAGGTACTTGCATTGCTGAGAAGGGCTAAGTATATAAAAATCTGTCCTTACACACTGTGATTGTTACTCTGTAAAATGTTCTCCTGGTTCTGCTCCCCTCACTCAGCATCAGTTCATATAAGTCTTTCAAAGTTTCTCTAAAGTTCACCTATTCATCATTTCTTAGGGCATAATAATATTCTGTTACATTCATATACCATGACTTGTTTAGCCATTCCTTCATTGATGGACATCCCCTCGATTTCTAGTTCTTGGCCGCCATAAAAAGAGTGGCTATAAATCTTTTGTATTTGTGGGTCCTTTTCCCATTTTTTATGATCTCTTTGGGATACACCCCTAGAAGTGGTATTGCTGGGTCAAAGGTTAGGCATATTTTTATAGCCCTTTGGGCATAGTTCTAAATTGCTCTCCAGAATGGCTGGATCAGTTCACAACTCCACCAATAATGAATTAGTGTTCCAACTTTCCCACATCTCCAACATTTATCCGTTTTCTATTTTGCCATGTTAGCTAATCTGATATGTGTGATGTGGTACCTCAGCATTGTTTTGATTTGCATCTCTCTAATCAATAGTGATTTAGAACTTTTTTTTTTTTCATATGGCTATAGATATCTTTCATTTCTTCCTTGAAAAACTGCCTGTTCATACCCTTTGACCATTTATCATTTGGGGAATGTAAATCATGGAATCTTTCAACAGTGGAGAATAAATAGAGCCTGGAACAACAACAAAAAATAGCTGCTATATGGTGGCCATTAATAAGGTCATCTCGTTCTCTGCTCCATCCCGCTACCCCGTCTTTAGTAAGTTGTCAGTGTGCTGTGTTGTTGTTGTTGTTGCTGTTTTTCTAGCTTTCATTTGTAATATTTACCACCTACAGAACAATGCCTAGTACAACTTTGAATTAACTCAATGTGTCCAATCACCCAAATGTCTGCTGCAGGCAGGAACATCTGGAAGCCTTCACCATATAAAGAGAAGCCCCTTTTTATTTGCATTCTGCTTTGGACATCCCCAATGATTGGAGCATATATATTTCATGAGAATAAGCCCTACTTTATTATGCCTTGTTCAATGTAAACCATCAGGAGATCATAGAACAAAGATCACTATTAACATATCTTTTAAGGCCTCTTGTAAGTTTAAATTTTATTAGACTTTAATTGTATTAGAAAAATGCATAGGGAAATTATATTTACAAAAGAAGAAAATAAAATACACTTTCATGAATAATTGACTTTTCCTCATATGTATATTTAGAAAAACAGTGCTGAAAGTTTTGACGCATGTTATGAGTGACAATTTAAATATAAAAAGAGCTATAAAGTGATATAATTGTAGACATAGAAGATTAGGAAAGAAATTCAACCTGGTCATGGTATAAAAATGAAAGACAACAGAGGGGTGCTTATTCTGTGATCTCTAATGTGCACCACAGACACACATACACACACACACACACACACACACACACACACACAATAACTGGTGTAATACCAGTGTTTCCCCTTATCTTTATGCTCTGGATTGCCCTATCTACCTCCTCTTTCCACACACTTGGGGCTCGTCAATCCAAGTGGAAGATCTCTGCTTTCTTTGATGTCAGAAAAGTTTGTTATTAATACCTTTGCATCTCTTTCCCATCTTTTGTCTGTTTATGGTCCTTCTTCCAACTTCATCTTTAAATGTCCCATAGATGGCTGTGCTTAGTTGGGTATCTCACCAAGCTTTCTTTAAACTGCTTCTTCACTCTTTCATTGCATCTCCATTTTCTGAGGCAGTTCTACTAAGAAATCCCCACTATCCATCTCCACAAGATTTTATGAAAAAGTCTATGTTCTAAATACGTATTGCCCTTTCCTGAAATTTTGCTTCTCTGTGCAAGTCAAAACTTAATGACTAAGGCATTTGCAAGTTCTTTTGCTCTCTTTGTCATGGCAATATATTTATATTGGTTAAATGTTTATACAAAGTTATAATAATCAGTATCCATGTCATTTCTTCCATTTAGCTTCCATTTTGGCAGTGATATTTTTTTTGGCTAAAATGTTTTTTAACTACATACAAATCTATGCATAATTTATTCTCGAAAATATTTTAGAGTTTGTTAATCATTGATTGCCATATATGTTATTTGTTATAAATGTCACATACCTACCTATATACATATACATATCTGCATACACACATATAATACAAAGCATATACAACCTGACCTTACCTCAGAACACCCTTGAAGCTGGCGAGACCAGGAATGGCTTCATGTTCAAGGCTGTGCTTGAGCTTAGTCTTGTAGGAAATAAGGAATTACAAGAAATGGAGGTGAGAAGGGAATTCATTTCAGACAGGAAATAGAACCAGTACAGAAACACAGGGATGTGAGATGGGGCATCATGTATGAAAGAACAGCAAAAGAGACCATTATAAAAACAAACAAGCAAACATTATTGCCTGACCCAGAGCACGTGTGTTAGAGAAGAAACATTTATTCCTAGACTCACACCTTAATCTTTTTTTTCTGTTCCCAGATTTCCCATGTGTCCCTGATGGGGAAAGTGAGACTGAGCTCGTGCCTGATGACACTGAGGAAAAGCCAGAAAGGGAGAAGAAACATACCAATTTCACTTTGTGCCATGTTTGTAATATTCAGCTGAATTCAGCTGCACAAGCACAAATCCACTACAACGGAAAATCACATCAGAAGAGATTAAAGCAACTTAGCAACGGCAATATTAAAACTGATCATGGTAAGCTTGCCCAAACATGCATTTTCAGTTTTACATAATGCAGTAAATTACTTTTGTACATGTGGGTTAAGGGATTTAAAGAATCAACATCATTGCTGATTGTTTTTGGTGGTAGTGGTGGCTTTTTTTTCTTTAACTGTGAAAAGAAAACATTTTTGTTTTTTCTTATTTAGGAGAGGCTTAATAAGCAGTGTATCATTAAGATTCATTAAAATAAGTCATATTTCAGTTGCTGTTTTTCTAATTAAGAACATTTCATGACCCAGTAGGAAACTCACTAGAGAAAAGGCGGGGGAAGTCTACCCCATTTCTGTCTTGTGCTACTTTTAGTCTTGTTGCATTTAATACACATCATGCAACAGATATTCTGTAGGATGGTAAAAAAATGAATAGTTTAATTGAAAAGTAGAAAAATAAGACTACGCAACTGGCAGTGTTGCCAAATGGGTAACTTGGCAGAATCTACTAGAGTTTTGTCTCAGGATACTGAATTTAGGGAGGATTGAATTTAGAGGATGAAGACAGAACTTGAAATCATTTTAGATGTGGAGAAATAGCTGCACTTTTCACTGAGATGGTGAGAACAAAACTTTGAAGATGAATTGACCAAATGACTCTCTACTGAGAGCTGCTCCCCCAGCTGGCCTGTACCACCTTCCCACCTTCCTCAGATGAGGGCAGATTTGCTCTGGACTAATTTGTAGAAATTTTTCTGTATATAAACCTACATAATCATGGCTCAGAGATTTATTCAATGTTGTTACATTTGTGTAGTCTCTTCATTTATTTTTTTTAATTGGGTTTAGTTTAGGATTACTGCTCTCGCCTAAATCTGCATATGAACCACTGTTTGCCTTATTTGATTACGACCAAGCTTTTCTGAAATTGCATGTTACGAGTTGATGAAGTCACTGGTTTTCTAGAAGTTTCAAATGAACACACCTTGAAAATGAGTGGTATTGGAAGTGAGGTAACGCCATCACCCTTTACTACTCTAAAGATATTATCATGTGGCTGTAACGAAGGGAGATCTCAAATGACAATGAGATTGGGTTTTCAAGTGAAAATTGAGAAATCCGGTTAGTTTTTTAGGTGTTCTTTTTCTAAGTGTTTGGTTTGGAGGGGAATTTTTTTTTCTTTTCATTGTATTTTATGAGCCAACTATCCAGGTATAATGTTTTGGTTTTTATTCTGATTTATGTGAACTCAGCCATGATATTTTTGTTACTGTAGCACATGATGCATTGGGGAAGAAAACAAAGTCCACTTTTCTCATGCAATTAAAGTTAATTTCACTTTATGGTGTCTTTAAGGTTTAATATTCTTGGCTTTAAGTAGCTGGGGGCTTAATAAGACTAGATGTTTCATGCTTCTGTAAATGTGTTTATTATGAGTGCAGTGGATATAAAAGAATTTTAATAAAACAAGTCTTTGACAATTCAAAACCTACTGTCAGTGTGGGGTTTAGTACTAAGAGTGTAAATAATGCAATCACTCTGAATAGGATTACTGTTTAACTTTGAGAATAACATTTTGTAATGGGGCATGAAATTAGGCCAAGATCTGAAATGTCAGCATGGTAGCATCCAACTTGCAGGAACATTGCATCTCTTATTTCATAGCTTTATCATGGTACCTGGGATCTCAAAGGCATGATTTTTATCCATCTTCAGCATGTCGTCTTAAAAACCTTGATGAAGCTCTTTGATATGTATTCGTGTTTATCTTCAGTGTTCTAGATGTTTTCTATTTTCTTCCATCTTTCTTTTTCCCTTTTTAAATGATCTTTCTTTAGAGAATTTTTCTTTTTAATGACAAAATAATTGTCTTATTCTGTTAAAAATTAGCCATGGTGATAGTTTAGCAATAAAGGTTTTCCTTAAGGTTATTCTATGTTCTGTTTCTAGAGATCCTGTCTGAGCATTATAGGGGTGCATCATGGGTAGGATGACATACCTGGACCCCTGTTTTATGCATATGCTCCTGCCAAAACAGATATAATGGACACGGTACTATTTCCTATGACTGAGTCATCAGAAATGCCATCAAAAGTGAGACATTTGAACATACTGAATGATTACAAAGAATATTTTACAATTAAGATAGCGCGTAGCCTAAGGCAGCCTCTGCTAGACTTTAAAGAACTGGGACTGATATGATGAAGCAATGCAAACAAAATGTAATTTCTGTACTTCTGAGCAATTGGCAAAATAAGGTTTTTTTCACTTTCAGTTAATTTATTAAACAAAGCAAACTTTGGAAAATCACAATGAAAATATGCCATTAGGGCCAGTTAATTAGAAAATTATTCTTCCCTCAGGTAAATACATAATTCTTCTTAATTCTAATGGGGATTTGGGCCTGAATTTTCAGGGAATGGTTACATACTAATATATGCTAATGGCCAAGCACAGTTAGGGTTTGATAAGGAATATTTATCTCTCTCTATGTAATGTGTGCTTTGTCTGTATAATTGGGACAAACAATCATATTTATTTGCTAACAATTTGCTCCCCCCCCTTGTTTTAATGCCAATGATTTTCATTCCAATCATAGAAGTGCAATTATTCATGTCTCTAGACTGAGAAATTTGTTAAATGTTTATTCTTTATTGTCGTCAGAAATATAACACAAACCAGGGCTTTGTGCTGTGGGGTTGTCTTTCTGCATTTAACATTACTTACTTATGCCATTTTAACATGTTGATGTTTGCTTGAAATCTCTTCTTTCCATGACAAAATTCTGAGTCATAAAAGTTACCACTAAAATGAAATGTTCTCTTTCTGTGCAATAGTTACAGAGACCATATACATATATATATGTATATATATATGCACACACATGTATGTATGTATATATATGTATATATGTATGTGTATATATATATATACATATATACATATATTCAAGCTAAAACCATTTATTAAATGCCTATAGTATCCAAGACAGTGTGCTGAATATTGATGTTACAAAGATAAGTCTCACGTAGACCCTGTCCTTATGTAGCTTAGAGTCTAATAGGAGTGTAACAGAATCTTATCAGGACAAAAGAAAGGTCCAAAATATTATTAAAAAAATGAAGAGGACTCTTTTTTTGCAGAAATGAGGGACTATGGACCTGAAACAATGACTACCCTATCAGGGCTGTTTTTATTTTTCTACTTTATTTTTTATTAGTAATTGTAAGGAAAGTTTCCTAGACAGTGGGCCAAGCTAAATTTGGAAGTGAAGATCATGGAAAAACAAAAGGTATCCATAACGATGTCAAATAAAATTTAAGTAGGGAGAGATCACTCTCATTTGGGGAAATCATAATCTTCTAATAGTGTCCTTCCTAAATACTTCAGGCTTCTGTGACTTCATCAGTGTGAGCTATTCTCTCTGCTGATGCAGAAAAGTTGGGTTGAGGGAGGCTAGCTGTCTCCTGGTATTTGAAGGAGATTACATGGGAAGGATAGCTTAAGAGTTATCCTGTTTCACATATGATGGCTTAACCAGGAACAATGGGTAAAAGTTGTGAAGAGACTAATTTAGGCTTGATGTGCTGAGTGAGAGTGGGAGTGAGGACCTTCCTAACAGCTAGAACTTTCCAAAAGTAGAATGAATTCCCTCATAGTGGGTTCTCATCATTTGAAAATCTTCAAGTAAATGCAGGGAAACACTTCCTAGCTAGATCTTCATGTGATTTTCTTTCACATATTGATTGGACTAGATGAATTAAGTCCCTTCCAATTTTCCAATTCCATGGTTCTACAAATCCCCCTCAATGCCTTAACAGATGCCAGTATCTTTGCCAAGAAAACCCCAAATGTGGTCACAAGGAGTCATATATTGTTGAAACAACTCAGCAATGACAAGAAATTATAACCTTATCTGACTTGCAAAGGAATGAAACATCAGATTTTCTGACTTTCACATACATAGCATATTCATATCATTTGAGCTTTTTTTTTGCAGAAACTTGATAAATAGCTACATGATGCTGTTACTTATTCAGAGGCTGTTGTGTGGTACAGTAGATAGAGTAGCAGACCTGGAATCAGGAAGAGATGAATTAAACCATGTCTTTAGACACTGTGTGACCCTGGGAAAGTCACTTTACCTGTTTGCCTCAGTTTCCTCCTGTATAAAATGGAGGTAATGATAGCACCTAGCTCCCAGGACTGTTGTGCAGATAAAAATGAGATAGCTTGGGAAATGCTTTGCCAATCTTAAAGGACTATATAAATGCTGATTGTCATTGCCTTTATTCTTCATCTTAAGATGTTTGAAAATTCATTATACTGGTTCACTAGAAAAATTGCTATTTTGATGTATCTCTAAAGTGATCATTAATCAAGCACTTAATCAGTAACCATTTATTAAGTACCTACTATGTACCATATACTCTGATAGGTGTTGGGAATAAAAAAAAGAAACCATCCCTGCAGCTGGGCGGCACTAGGTGCTGGGAGAGTCAGTGTGAATGAAGGCCATTAAATATGGTTTACATAAGACTACAGAAGACTTAATCTAAGACTAGAGCTGGTACACTGGCACTTATGTTGGACATTTTACTGAGAGGTAACAACCCAAACCCAAAACTCGATGGAAGCAAGGGACCAGTATATTCAGTGTCATAAAACATCTCCAGGTAGCGAAAGTTCATCTTTTTTTAAATACCAATATTATTCTCATGATGCTATATGATTGTAATTTATGGGATACAATAATTTTAATAGAAGGAGGACACATAATTTAGCTAACATTTTATGGTGCTTTACAGTTTCTGAAACATTTTACACCTCATATGTGTGTATATGCCCATGTGTATACTATACATGAACACACGTAAATTTTGATCATCACAATAACCCTATGAGGCAGGTGTCATTAACCCATTATACAGATGAAGAAACTTAGGCTGAAGAAAATTAAGTGGCTTGCTCCAACTGACATCACCAGTGACTTTTTATAGTAGGATTTGACACCACATCCAGCAAACTAATGACCAGGCTATCTCTAATCACAGATGAATCAACATATGTGTTCTGATAAGCATCTCAGGTTAGCTTTTGCACGTACAACTTTGTCTGTTTGACATTGTTGTGTGCTGGCAATCCTGGATCGATATATAAGTCAAACATAGTCCATGTGCTCTTCTCATTTTCACTTGAGTTCAAGAATTCTTTTTTCTGTAAGTTCCTTATTCTATTTAAAATACAAACAAACTTGTAATTATAATAAGTTCTCTACATCAGCTATCTGATATTCCTTAGTTTGTCCTCCTTTAAATACAGATTTGGCCCCTTTTTGAAGACATTTCTCATTAGTGTAATTAACTTTATCTTTCAAAAAGCTAGCAAGTATAATACAATATTGATGCCATGTGAATGTATTTTTTTTCTGTTTTTTTTCCCCCTGTGTTTTCTGTTTCCCATTGCCTCCAAATGTCTAATTCACCTATTTCCCAACTTTGCAGAATAAATTTGAGGCAAAAAGAAAGTGAAAAATAGATCTAACCCAAGTTATCAATGGTGAGAAAATGTGGACCAGAGCTTAGATTCTAACTTCAGAGTCCAATTCTTTATCCATGGAGTTCACAGATCCATGAAAGGAGGGCAAGCACATATTTCCTCCAAACACTATCCTTAATTCAGGAATGACCTAGTTTAGTGCAATATATTAGGACAATGGCATCAAAAAGCTACTTCATCTTGTAGGTTCTCAATACATATTAATTTATGGTAATAATACTGTCAGATATTTCTTTTTAAATTTATTTATACTACCAGTCAAGGCCCACAGCTTTCATAAATGATTTTATGGGGATCCTTCAGTGTTTATTACCATCATTATTGATCCAACTTTAGAAGAATTTTTTTTTTACCAAAAAAACATTCCTTCAACCACTTGATTCTTGCAATGGTAAGGAAAAGGCATTTTTTTTTTTTGCTTTTTGGAGGAGGGAAGGCAAGGCAATTGAGGTTAAGTGACTTGCCTAAGGTCACACAGCTAGTAAGTGTCAAATGTCTGAGGCCGGATTTCAAGTCAGGTCCTATTGACTTCAGAGCTGGTGTTCTTCTCACTTTGCTACCTAGATGTCCCAAGGAAAAGGCATTTCTTTGAGGATATTTTTTCTTTAATTCAAAGAATAATTTTGAAATTCATGACATCCCTATAAAGATCTTGCCATCATTTTATAAGTAAGCATGTTACAGCACTCTGGTTGTTTTTTTTTTAATTTTTAAATTTTTTTTTTGTAATTCACTATAATTTCTTCTGCCTATGCAAATGTACATGAACTACAAATTATTACAAACAGATGTTATAATTTTACTGTGAAATAAATATATTCATCTTACTGTCTCTTATATATGCATATTCATTATGTCGTCTGATCCTACTTGGTCCTTCAAGGTATTTTTAATGTTTTTCTTTGTATACTCAGTGTTTGGCAGAGCACTTGCCCCAGAGTTTTCTTTCTTTTTCTTTTTTTTTAATATATCTATATCTGTATCTATATATCTATATATTTTAACATATGATTTTAAAACTTTAAATTCTAGATTCTTTCCCTTCCTCCCTTGTCACCCACTCCCACTGGAAAGACAACAATAAACACTAAAAGCAGCCAGGTGGCACAGTGGAGAGCATCTGGGAGCCAGGATGTCTTGAGTTCCAATCAGGCATCAGACGTTTAATTACTGTGTGACCCTGAGTAAGTCCATTAACTTCTACCAACATTAATTTCTTCATCTATAATATAAGGATGAAGCACCTACCTCCCAGGCTCAATGTAAGGATACAATGAGATTATCTATCTATCTATCTATCTATCTATCTATCTATCTATCTATCTGTCTATCTGTCTATCTCTATCTATCCATCTCTATCTCTATCTATCTATCTGAATATCTCTATCTATCCATCTATCTATCTATCTATC
>CM053581.1:560189618-560215249 GCA_028627135.1 Pseudochirops cupreus | reverse complement strand
GTAGCTTTAAGGCATTCTTCATGTTTATTGGAGGCCCCTGGTGGTGGTGCTCTGGCTGTGCTCTCCTCCTCCCTCTCTCTCCCATGATCTTTCTTTACCCCAAAGAAGGTATCAAGGGTTTGGGAGCTGTTCTTACTTTGCTTCTTATGCTTATTCTTACTCATGGTTCTTCAGACCGTCATTTTTAAAAAAATCTCTGTGGGGCTCTGCTTCCAGGAGGGAAAGCTCTGTCCCAAATCGCTGGGGTCCTCCCGGCTGCCGTAGCTCTTAGGGAGAGGCTGGGAACTCTTCCTATATACTTCCGGCTGTCTGGATAGCAAGGACTCCAAGACCGAGGCCCAAGAGGGTGATCCGTCCAGGCCGCTCAACGGGAGAGCTGTGGCTGAGAACAATCGCTCAGTCCCCCTGCTGCCTGCAGGCCGCGGGCGGGAAGCTGCAAAGCTGAGGCGGGCGCAAAACCTCTGCCTTTCACTTTTCCACTCTGGAGGCCTTCCAGCTGGACTGCTTATGTCCCCCTTTCACAAATCCCAGTCACAGCTGCCGCTAATCTGCTCACCTGAAGCTCCTCAGCTCCTCCCGTCCAGCCGCCCCCAGGGCACAGCCACGGCTTCAGGCCAGGCTGGTTTTGGTTCGCAGTGCTGATATGGTTCCTTGTAGCCGAGCTGACTTTAGTGGGAAGTATCTTTGTGTGCGTTTTGGAGTTCTAGGATTGGTTTAGAGTCCTATTTTATCGGTATTTTGGGGTGGCTATGTGAGAGCTGCGATGTGTTGCTGCTGCTACGCCGCCATCTTCCTGAGTGTATAGTTGTAACATTTAGATCCTTAGGCTGCGTTCAAATATGTCTTAATTGTCAATATAGTTGAACATTTGGCCATATTGGACTGCATTGTCTGGCCTCTAACCTTATCATTCAACAATAATTTTCAAGGTTACTAGTGACTTCTTAACTTCTAAATCCAATGGTTGTGCTCATTTTTAAAACTTCTTTACCTTGTGGGAAACATTTGCCACGTGTGGAGCATGCTTTCTACTTAGAATCACTCCCTTCTTGGTTTCATGACACTATTCTCTTGATTTTCTTCATGCCTGTCTGATTGTTCTTTCTTGGGGTCCTTTTCTTAATCTTCATAAATCCTGAAGTTTTTCTGGGCCTCTATTTCAAACTCTTTCCTGGGTCTTCTCTTCTTTTCCTCTTCAGTCTTTCTGGGAATTTCCTCATTAGCTTCTGGGAATTTAATTATTACCCTGATGGAGATGACATAGAATGAGAGATAGATTGATGATAGACAGATAGATAGACAGATAGATAGACAAGCAGACAGACAGGCAGACAGACAGACAGAGACACACACAAAGAGAGGAATATGGAGATGAAGATAGACATAGAGATAGAGATAATATAGATATAGGTCTCCAGGCATAGGCTTTCTTCTTATTATCCTACATCTTAACTTGCCTATGGGATATATATGATTTCCCATAGACGCTTTAAACACACACGTATGTATATAGGATATATAAAAAACAAACATATATACACATGCATGCATATATCCATCCATATATATATATATATATATATTTTATATATATGGATATGTGTGTATGTATGTATGGGATATATATATGTATATATACATACACACACACATAGTTTGCATATGTTTGTGTATATATGTGTATATATGTGTGTGCATGTATAAATATGTATGTGTGTGTCTATATGGGTGTGTGTATATATGTCTATGTGTGTGTGTGTGTCTGAGATTTCCCATAGACACTTTAAATATAATACATTCCCAAATAGATGTCATTGTGTTTCCCTTAAAACCTATTTCTCTTTTGACTTTCCCTCTTTCTGTTAAGGGTAACACGTGTGCTACATAAAATCACCCCCATTTCTTCAATCTTCCCCTGCTTACATATCCAGTCATTTGCATAAACTTTTGGTACTATCTCAACAACATGTTTTCCATACCACCCTTTCTCTTCAGTGACATGGATACCACTTTAGTTCACACCCTCATCCCTTTCACCTTAGCTATTACAATAGCCTCCTATTTTTTTTCACTCTACCTCCAGTCACTCCCTTATCCATCCATTTTCTAGTCAGCAGCCAAAATGCTATTCCTAAAGCACAAGTTTGGTGGCTATGTCATTCTGCTCATTAAACTCCAATGGCTCTCTATTACCTCTGGGATCAAAGATGGATTCCTTTGTTTGGCATTTAAAGCCCTTTACAACTTGGCTACAACCGACCATTGCAGTTTTATTGACTATTACTTCCCTACACATACTCTAGGGCTCCATATCCTATCTCTGAGATTTTACCAAGGTTGTCCCCCATGCCTAGAATATCTTCTTTTCTCATCTATGCCCCTTAGAATACTAGATCCTCAGTTTTGTGGGGCAGAGCCAAGATGGCAGCATAGAAGCAGGAAAACTCCGCAGTTCCCTCCATAACCACCTCAAATACCTATAAAATATAACTCTAAACAAATTGTAGAGCTCCAGAACTCACAACAGTACAGAGAAACAAAGCTCCCACTGAAGGCAGCCCAGCAGGCGGGAGAGGAAGGACTCAGCGCAGTGCACTGGGAGTCAAAACCATCCTGGCCTGAAACCGTAGCTTGGCCCTGGGGAAGCCAGGACAAGCTTTCAGGAGAGTAGATCACCAGCAGCTGTGTCAGTTTCCAGAATTATCAACCCATAAGAAACAAGGACAAAGTGAAAGGTCAGTGTAATTTGGCTAAATTTGGGGGAGAAAATTGGGTCTGGCTGTCCACCCCCAGGGCAAGAAAGCAAAAGAAGTGGTGGCCCTGCAGCTGCCTCCATGTGGCTACTTCAGAGCTCTCAGCCTGCAGATTGCAGGGGGGGCAAGTGATCATTCAGAGGCTAAGTGCTTTTGCCTTAAGCTGCCTGGATATGGATCATGGTCTTGGGTGGTGGTCCTGAGGTATGTGAACAGTGAGCCAAAGCTAGTGGGGGCTGTAGATATGGCCTCTTAATAGGTCCAGCAGCTGCAAAAACCTCAGTGATTTGGGACAAAGCTCTCCCCTCTGGAAGCAGAGTTCCACAGAGCTAAAATGTCAAGTAATTGATTGGCACCATGAGCAGGCAAAGGAAGCAAAGTAAGAACAGCAATCCAACTTTAGATTCCTTTTTTGGGGACAAAAAGGATCAAAGCAAAGAACAGGAGGAAGACAATGCAGTCAGAATTCCTGCACCAAAAGCTTCCAAGAAAAATGTAAGCTGGTTACAGGCCATAGAGGAGCTTAAGAAGGATTTTAGAAACCAAATAAGAGAAGTAGAAGATAAACTGGCAAGAGAAATGAGAACGATGCAAGAAAATCATGAAAAGAGAGTCAACAACCTGACTGAAGAAAACCACACCTTATAAAATAGAATAACTCAAATGGCAAAAGAGGCCCAAAAAGTCAATGAGGAGAAGAATGCCTTAAAAAGTTGAATTTGCCATTTGGAGAATGAATCTCAAAAGCTTTCTGAAGAGAATAATTCCTTCAGTATTAGAGTGGAGCAAATGGAAGCAAATGACTTTATGAGAAGTCAAGATACTGTTAAACTGATCCAAACAAATGAAAAAAATACAAGGCAATGTGAAATATCTCCTTGAAAAAACCACTGGCCTGGAAAATGTATCCAGGAGAGACAATTTAAAAATTATTGGACTACCTGAAAGTCATGATCAGAAAAATAACCTAGAAATCATCCTTTAAGAAATTCTCAAAGAAAATTGCCCAGATATTTTAGAATCAGACAGCAAAATAGAACTTGAAAGAATTCACCAATCACCCCTTGAAAAAGATCCCAAAAAGAAAACTCCTAAGAATGTCACAGCCAGGTTCTGGAGTTCCCAGATCAAGGAGAAAATATTACAAGCTGCCAAGAAGAAACAATTTGAATGCTGTGGAAACACAATCAGGATAACCCAGGATCTAGCAGCTTCTACATTAAGGGATCAAAAGGCCTGGAATTTGATATTCTGGAGATCAAGGGAGCTAAGATTAAAACCAAGAATCACCTACCCAGCAAAATTAGTATAATGTTTCAGGGAAAAATATGGCTATTCAATGAGGTAGAGGACTTTCAAGCATTCTTGCTGAAAAAACCAGAACTGAATAGAAAATTTGACATTTGAATACAAGAAGCATGAGAAGGTGAACATGGAAAGGAAATCATAAGGAACATATCAAAGTTGAACTATTTACATACCAACACAGAAAAACGATAATTATAACTTATGAAACTTTCCTCAGTATGAGGATAGGTGAAGGGAATATAAATATATTTATGTATGTATACATATACATATGTCTATATAGGATAGTATATATGCATATGAATATATACGTGAGTGTGTGTATATATGTGTACACGGATACAAGGCACAGGATCAATTGAATAGGAAGGGATGGTATTTTAAAGGTGAAATTGAGAGATGGGAAAGGAATAGAATGAGAGGAGACTGGGAGAGACAGAATGGGGTTAATCATCTCATATAGAATAGGTAAGGGATAACTGTTACAATGCAGGGGAACAATGGGAAGGCAAAAGGGATTAGGTCAACCTTACTCTCATTGAATTTGGCTTTGGGTAGGAATCACATACACTCTAAATTGGGTATCTTGCCTTACACAAGAGTAGGGGGCATGGGGGTGAGAGGTGGGATGATGGAGGTTGGGGGGGAAGGTTGTTAGAAGCATACTCTTCTTTAAAGGGACAGGGACAAAGTAGAGAATAGAGTAAGTGAGGGGCGGGATAGGAAGGAGGGAAACGTAGTCAGTTTTTCACAATATGTCCATTAGGGAGATGTTCTTTGTAACTACAATGTACAGCCTGTATTGGATATATGTATATATATATATGTATATATATATATACACATATATATGTATATATGTAATTATTATTATTATTATTTACATGTAACTGGGAAATAAGATATACAGACACTGGGGTAAGGAGATCCATCTTGCCCTGCCAGAAAGTCAGAGGGGTTATGGGGGAGGATATAGGAGAGAGCAGATTGGGGGAGGTAGTATACAGTGGGATCACTGTTTTGGGCAGTGGGTAGGGTAAAGATGGGGAGAAAATTTGCAACTCAAAATCTTGTGGAAATGAATGATGTAAACTAAAAATATGCAAAAGTTAATTGGGAAAAAAAAAAGGATACTAGGTTCCCATAAAACTCAGCTCAAATGCTACTGCCCACATTGTTTTTACTGACCCCTAACTAACCTTTCCCCCACCTCCCGCTAGTACCATCCTTTTTTCCCTCCTTAATTCCCTTCACATTTTTCTTCCTCTCCTCCCTCTCTTTCCCTTCCTTCCTTCCTTCATTCCTTCTTTCCTTCCTTCCTTCTTTCCTTCCTTCCTTCCCTTTGGAAGGCATTTGATAAATTCTATTTGATTACTTGTATAAGGAATCAGGAAATTTAGAATCTAGTCCTGGCTCTGACACTAATTGTTTGCCTTTGAACAAATCAACAAATCCATTAATATCTTTGTAGCTCAATTTTGTCATCTGTAACTTGAGGGAAGTTTTGATTAAATGATTTTTAAAATCCCTCATAACACTCCCATTCTGCTATTCTTTAAGTGAAAAATCTCCCATTCTTTTAAGTAGAGATTTCTGTGCCTGCTAATTGTAAATCATTTCAGTACAACACAGCCCCATCCCCACTTTTTTAGCAACTGGTTGAGTTTTCAAGGTAGTTTCTCTTGCTGAGTTTATAGCTACAAGCTAACACATATCCTGGAACAAACCATTTTAAGTATCACATTGAACTATAGGTTTTGAAGAAAGATTACAATGACTTTATCATGCAACCAAACAGGCCAAGAAAGGTCTATCAGATATTAAAAAACAAACAAACAAACAATTTCTCTAGTTTTAGCTGCAAATTTAGTAGAAATTTCACTTTTTAAATATAATCATACATGCTCTTATTGAATCTTTTGAAATGTTCCTTTTAGTAAAAAATGAAAAAGAGAGGATAGAGTTTGTAGATGAACCCTGCAGTATGCTCCCAGCCTCAGCCTCTTTGGTGGTCCAGGTACAGGAAAGCCTGGCCCGTGCTGGGGGGTACCATGGGAGCCCTGAGGCTGTGGGGCCTGGGCCCTGTCACCATGGACAGCTTCTTCTTTGCTCAGCCTAGGTGAATTCCCGCTCCAGCCTCCAGTGACCTTCCACCTGAAGTCTGCCTCTGGCCCTGTGCATGTCACTGGGAGGCACCAGATTGGTGAGGGAACTCTGGAGATAACAGATGACCCTCTTCCTGAAGCATCCTGTCATTCACCTTCACCATTGATCATCTCTCCACTATCTTTAGGCTCTAGAGACCAAACTCCCTAGGCATTCCACACCTTCCTACTTTTTGATCCTTTTCTCCAATCCAATCAGACAAGTTCCCTCATTGCTGCCATATATGCCAGACCTGGGCCTTGGCCTGTTTTATTTTCTGCATGGAATGTTTTTTTTCCCCAACCTCACTCTCCTTACTGCTTAGCCACCTTTAAATGATCTAAATCCTACCTATGCTAGCCAACTCAACCTTCTTTCCTATGGTAAGCATTCCCTTACCAACCAAGCCTTGACATTTGGTGGTGGTGTTATCATCAGGGAATGATTCTGTTATTGTTCTTTGCTTCCTCCTCTTTGGATGCTATTATCCCAGCCAGGCTATAAATTTCCCAAGGACTGGGATACTGTCTCTAGCGGTATGTCCTGGGGAACCCCTGCTCCTAGCGTGTGTCCTCTCAATATGGCTGATTCTAAGTCTAGGTACATAAGGGGGCTCAAGAGACATGGGAGCATGCCCTCTCCCCCTCCATGATGCTGATGGTCTGCCTGCTCACTAGTGTCTATGGAAGGCAGTGAACTCTCAGAAGAGGCCTCCCCTGCCTGCCAAGAAGCAGCAGGGGAGGCTGTAACTGGCAGGGGTGAGTGGGAAGGGATTCCCCACTAAACTTCACTGTCTCACTGGGGCTACAGTGGAGAGGAAGTCCCAAGTCCCAGAGGCAAGATGATGGGATTGTTAAAAGAAAGGGAACCCTGGTGCCCTTTCTTACCCCCTAGCAGAGCTCCATTCTGAAGTCCCAGTATCTAGAGTGGGATATTGTCCCAGCACAAGCCCTACTTCCTCCTCCACTTTCCCCCCAGACCTCTTTGCTCTAGGCTTTTTACACCTTCATCTAGGAAGAAAGGTGTGTGTGGGGGGAGAGGCCAAGGGAATGGAAGAACAAAGATTTTCTCTTTCTTGGCCCTTCATCCTTGGTGGGGCAGATAGACCGTGAAATGAATTTATTCAGAAATCTAAGTATTTCTAGACATTTTTACATTTTTGAAAGAAGTTGAAAATGAAGTGATTTTTTTTCTACCTGCAAAAAAAAGAAAAAAGAAAAAAAATCCATGTAGAGAAATGAAAAAATAGAAAGGTTACCAAGGTCCATGGTTTGGAATATTTTTAGATTTTTTTCTAATGAATTGATTAAAAAAAACTGAGAAAATTATATTTCAGTTTGCACTCAGAGTTCTTCAGGTTTCTCTTTAGAAGTGAGAGCTTTTTTCATCATAAGTCCTTTGGAATTGTCTTATTGTATTGATCAGAATAATCAGAATAATGAATTCTTTCATAGCTAGTTATTGTTATAATATTGTTGTTACTACGTACAATGATCTCGTGGCTCTTCTCACTTCTCTATGCATCAGTTCTTACAAGTCTTCACAGGTTTTTCTGAAACCATCCTGTTTATCATTTCTTATATCACAGTAGTATTCCATCACAGTCATATCCTGTAACTTGTCCAGCCATGTCCCAATTCATGGGCATCCTCCTAATTTCTTAATTTTTTAACACCAGAAAAAGAGCTGTTATAAATATTTTTGGACATATAGGTCCTTTTTTTTTCTTTGATCTCTTTGTGAGACAGACCTAGCAATGATGTTGTTAGATCAAAGTTGTTAGATCACAGTTTTATAGCCCTTTAGATATAGTTCGACATTGTTATCCAAAATAGTTGGACCAGTTCACAACTCCAACAATAGGGCAAGAATGTACCTAATTTGCCTCATTCTCTCTAGAATTTGTCATTTTCTTTTTCTCTTGTGTTAGACAATCTGATAGTTGCGAGGTGGTACCTCAGAATTCTTTTAACTTTTTCTAATGAATAGTGATTTAGAGCATTTTTCCCCAAGTGAATATAAATAGCTTTGATTTCTCCATTTGAAATTTGCCTATATCCTTTGACTATCATTTGAGGAATGGCTCTTATTTTTTATAAATTTGACTCAGTTCCCTTTATATTTGAGAATTGAGACTTTTATTAGAAAAATGCTGTTTCATACACATACATGTGTATGTATGACACACACACAGATATATATATATATATATATATATATATATATATATATATATAAATGCATAGATGTGTGTGTATAGAATCTATGGTGTTTTTTAATCAAGATTTAATTTGCCTGGTAATTTCTTTTAATTAGGTCTATTTTTGTTTTGCTTTGTCTGAGATCATAATTGCAACCCCTTCCTTTTTCACTTCAGCTGAAACATAATAAATTCTGATCCAGCCCATTATTTTAACTGTGTTTTTTTTTGTTTCAAATGTGTTTCTTATAAACAACATATTGTTAGATTTTTCCATTTTGTGGTTGAGTTCATGACCTTCACATTCACAGTTATGATTACTGACTCTGTAATTCCTTCTGTCTTATTTTCTTTAGTTTCTCCTTCTCTTTCTCCTTTTACTTTGACCCTCCTCAAAAGTCTGCTTTACTTCTGACTACAGCCTCCCTTAATCTGCCTTCTCTTTTATCACCTCACCCCTTTTTCCCTTATCCCCTTCTTTTCTTGCTTCCCCATTATGTAAGACAGATTTCTATACTCAACTGGCAGTGCATGTATATTTCCTTCTTTTTCCTTCTTTGAACCATTCTAATGAGAATGAGATTCAAATATTACCCTCCACCCCTTCCATTTCCCTCTCCACTGTAAAAAGCTCTTCCTGGCATTCCTCTTACATGTGAGATAATTTTCCCCATTCTTCCACTCTCTTTCTTCTTCTCCTAGTATATTTCTCTTTCTCACCCTTTCATTTTTTGACATCCTTGCAACACAGTTGACTCATGCTCATGTCCTCTATCCATGTAATCTCCTTCTAATTGCCCTAATAATGATAAAGTTCTTAGGACTTACTAGTATCATCTTCACATACAGGGATATAAACAGTTTAATCTAATTGAGTTTTTTCTGATTTTTCTATATTTTTTAATTTTAATTTTTATTCTTCTCTTGAGTCATGTGTGTGAATGTCAGATTTTCTATTCAACTCTAGAGTTTCTATCAAGAATCCTTGAAAGACATTTCATTAAATATCCATTTTTTTCCACCCAAGGATTTTTTGTTTTTGCTGGGTTGTTATTCTTAGTTGTAAATCTAGTTCTCCTGACTTCCAGAATGTCATATTCCAAGACATTTGCATTTTCAGTATGGCAGCTGATAAATTTTGTCTGATCAACTATGTCTCCATAATATTTGAATATTTTCTATCTGTCTGCTTGCAATATTTTCCCCCTGTCTTAGGAGCTGTGGAATTTGGCTATAATATTTTTGAGAGTTTTCATTTTGGGATCCCTTTCAGGAGATGGTCAGGGAATTATTTCAATTTCTGTTTTACTATTTGGATCTAAGATCTTGGGGCAGTTTTCTTTGAACATTTCTTGAAATATAATGTCTAGGCTTTTTTTTTTTTTGTCATGGCTTTTAGATAGTCTAGTAATTTTAAAATGATCTCTATTTGATCTTTTTTTCTTGGCATTTTTTCCAATGAGATATTTAATATTTTCTTCTATTTTTTTCATTATTTAGACTTTTTATTGTTTCTTGATGTCTGATGGAGTTGTTAGCTTCTACTTGCCTGATTCTAAATTTTAAGGAATTATTTTCTTCAGTGAGCTTTTCTACATCTTTTCTCTATTTGGCCTATTATGCTTTTAAAGGAATTCTTTTCTTCAGTAAATTTGTCTGCCTTTTTTTTTTTTTTTTTTACCATTTGGCCTATTCTATTTTTAAGGTACTATTTTCGTCAGTGTTTTTCTACCCCTTTTACCAAGCTGTTAATTTTCTTTTCACTATTTTCTTGCATTACTCTCATTTTTCCTCCAATTTTTTTTCCTCTGTCACTCTTATTCTTTCTTTAACTTTTCCAGGAATTCTTATTGGGCTTGTGTCCAATTTGCATTTTTCTTTGAGGCTTTGCTAATAGAAGTTTTCATGTTGTTGTTTTCTCCTGAGTTAAGTGTTTTGGTCTTCCCTGTTATCATAGTACTTTTTAATGGTCAAGTTCTTTTGTTGTTGTTGTTTGCTCATTTTTGCAGCCTAATTCTTGTCTTTGAACTTGATGTTGAAGTTGAGTTCAGTTCTCCTAGGGAAGGTGCTATTCTATGCGTCAGCTTCTTGATGCTGTTCTTCTCAGAGCTAGTTGTTGTGATATGCAAGGTTTTGGTGCTTCCAAGTTTATCCTGGGAGAGATATGATCAGTCTTCTTTTGGTTTGCACGATGATTTTTACCCAGGAAAAGCCTGCTCCCTTGGGACCAAACATAAGCTCTTCTCTCCACTCCAGAATTGTGACCCAGAACTGTGTATAGTCAATAGAGTTGCTGAACAGTGCCAGCTCTTACATCATGCCAGCATAGTAATATCCTTCTGACCAGTTGTCTAATCTCCTTATCATCTCTGGCCCGAGAACTCCAGAATTGCGGCTGTTGTCACTACCTCCAACAATGACTGCTGGTGTTGCTGCCCTATGTGTTCTGGATCAGCCTCCTTGCCCATATCCTGATTCTGACAGATTTTTTCACTTTTTCATCTTTTATTTGAAAAAAAAAACAACACTTCTTTTAGAGGAGATGACTCTATGGAAAGAGGGAAGGATCCAAGAGGAAACTTAGGTGAAACAAAAACAAATTAAAAACACAATTTCTTTTTAATAACAAACCTTTCAGTTGAGTTTTATTAGTTCAATCCATTTCCCGTGACCAAAGTCAGGCATTCGAGTCTGAGATTCCTTTCTGAGATTTTTGGTTATATCTGAGGCTATTTTCAATGAAACTAGTCAAGGAGAATGCCAAGTGATCTAACTGCAGTTGGGTACAACTAAAACAAAGCATCTCTGGCATTCCCTAACAAGACATGTAGTTACTTGTAACTTTAAATTTTGCCTCATTTGAAAGAGTCATTTTCTGTATTTCTGTGTTTGTCTGTATGTCTTTCTTTATTTTTTTTTAAAGTCCATTGCACACCTCAGGGGTTTCATGCCATGTCATTGCAAATGTCGGACCCCCAGGCTGAATGGCATTCCATATTGAATATTTTATTACCAAAGTGCACTGATTTTGAACAGAGCATTTTCTGCTGTTCCCTTAATCTCTTCTGTCAGAGCCATCTTAGATGTTGTCAAGAGTTTAGGCTTTTGGGATGTGAAAATGCAAAATGTCAGAAATAATAAGTTCTGATTGCAGTTTTGAAGAACATGTTTTCTGTACTGTTGGTGAATTGCATTTAACTTGTTTCATCTATAATCCATTAATTGAAATTATTATGATCTTGAATTTGACACAGCAGAATAAAAGGAGAGAATTAATTTAGAAGAATCAATGACATCTTAAATCTTAGGTTAAATATGTAATATTTAATTTAAAAAGAGAAAATATAGTTTTCTTTGGGCATATTTAATATTTTCTTGACACCTGTGTGATAGATTATCTGTCATCACTTAATCATTTTTATTAATTTTTCTTTATTTTTAGTTCAAATTCAAATTTCTCTCCCCCTACCATCTCCCTGTCTTCCACCCAATGGGAAGGTAAGAAAAATAAAAACCATTACAAACCTGTATAGACTTTCATATCTAAGTTCTATATTAGCCCTTTTCCAAGGGGTGGTAGATATAAAAAAAAAGTCTCTCTCTCTCTCTCTCTCTCTCTCTCTCTCTCTCTCTCTCTCTCTCTCTCTCTCTCTCTCTTAGTCTATATCCTAACTCCATCAATTCTCTATCTTGATATTTCATCATGAGTGTTTTGGAACTGTGGTTGGTCATTTTGATGATCAGAGTTACTAAGTCTTTCAGAGTTGATTATCTTTACAATATTGTTGTTACTGTGTAAACTCTTCTGGTTCTACTCACTTCATTTTGCACCAATTGATACAAATCCTTCCAGTTGTCTCTGAAGCTATGTCCTTCATACTCTTTTTTTAAAAATTATTTTTGCTTTTTGGAAGGGGAAAGGCAGGGCAATTGGGGTTAAGTGACTTGCCCAAGGTCACACGGCTAGTAAGTGTTAAGTGTTTGAGGTCAAATTTGAGCTCAGGTCCTCCTGACTCCAGAGCTGCCCCACCTAGTCGCCCCTTTCATACTTTCTTGCTAAGCAATAGTATTCTATCATTTTCACATAACTTGTCCATCCGTTTCCTAATTAATAAATTAAAATTGATAAACCTCCTCAGTTTCCAATTCTTTGCTATCACAAAAATAGTATCATTTTACAACTATCATCACTTACCCTTGTTTCATGACTGGATCTTCTCTTTTTGTACTTATATTCTGGGAGATGTCTTTTATTTCATTTTCAAATCTTGACTGACAGCTTCAATCTTCTAACATTCACTGTGTATGCTTCCACTATCCACTGGTTTCCCTTCAGTTATTATTATTATTATTATCATTTACCATTGTGTCCCATAATTCAGAGCAATTAAGCATCCTTGGGAAAATATCCCAATAGCTGAAGGCATGTGTGATCTCCTCAATACTAAATATGTGATTTACATCAAAGAAAATTACAAACTCTCCATGCCTCTCTCTCCTGGGCAACTCTCATGCAACTTTTTTCCCACCCAGACCACTTAACTGAACACATATCATTAGAGGATATGGGTTGACCTCAGTGGATACCAATAGAGTATGTGTGCTGACTTGGGAACATATTAATATTTTTAAAAAGGTCTTTGTGAAAAAAAAAAGTGCTGCAGAATGTCCCTAGTTTCCTTCTCTTTTGCAATTCTGGGCACAGCATTTTCTATGTGTAGAGTTCAGGGCAGTTGGACTGACCCAGTAGGCTATTCTCCTGACTATCTGCCATACTATGAACAACATACCTTTTTCATTTATTTTATTTTTCAATTGTAGAGAGCTAGACTGATTGATTTTGGGAACATTCCAGGATTTTTTAAAAGCATAATTCTTTTCAACTTTTGACCTTTATTAACTTTTAGAAGACACATATAATTTGAGTGATTTATTCATTTCTCATAGTAAATATGCCTAAATGGAAATGCAGTTACTCCAGGAAGGTTTTTACCAATACAAAAAGCACTAATTAAATCATTTTTGCTGAAGACCATACAATATTAATCAGCTTGGGATTTGGCTATGCCATTCCTCAAACTTCATGATTAAATAGAAGTGCTTTGAGGATGGTCATATAGTAGTAATTCTGCATTTGTTTCTAACCTACTTAGCCAAGATTTCCAGGCACATCCTATGTTCTCATCCCTAAACAAAGTATATCATCAAGGTATATGTCAAGCCATGTAATTTATTTGTATCTTTCTTATAGTGAACGTTTATACAATATAAGCATGTATGTGGTGTATATATACTAATATATATATATATATAATATGTATAGATATACATGTACATGCATTCAAATTATAAGAATTTGTAGCCTCTCTTATCCTTATTTAATACCATTGTGGTTACTCATAACATTTTATTGTGGTATACTTAAATTTTCATTGATAGGTTTAATATCAAAACATATTTTTAGATTATTTTGACTTGTTGTCATTGCCTGATCTTTTGAAATGTTTAGTCAATGCTTCCTCCACAGCATCTCTCACAGCTGTCTATTTCGCTCCATTCACACTGCCATCCTCATAGTTCAGTCCCTCAAAGCCTCTTCCATGGACTATTGCAGTAGTCTCCTACTTACACTCCTAGCTTCCAATCTTTACCTTCTCTAATTTCTTCTCCATAAAGTTACCAAGAGAATTTTTCCAAAGCACTCCTCTGATCACATCACTCCTTTGTTTAAGAACTGTCTTATTCTCTATTACTTCTCCCATAAAATGCCATCTCCTCACCTTTAAATTTAAAGCCTTCTACAACATAGCGTCCCATATTCTGAATTTATTTAGTACTACTGTCTTCATATTTTTCACATGAGGACCAAATTGGTCTACTTTTCTCTGATCTTAGGATCCCATCTTCTGCCTCCTTGATTTTGTATAGTCTATGCACCATGCTTGGAATATGCTCTCTCTTTGCTATTGCTTCTTAGAATCTTTAGCTTCTTTCAAGGCTCATCCCCTTTACAGTCTCCTATGGGAGCTCCTTCTTGATCCACATAGTGGCTGGTGTTGGGTGGCATAGAGAACAAATCTTGGGTAATGAAATCAGGAAGACTTGAATTCAAATTCTGCTTCAGATACCTACTACCTGGTTGATGCTATGAAAGTAATTTCTCTAAGCTTCAGTTTCCTCATCTATAAGATGGGTTTAATAAGATCATTTAACTTACAGGGTTATTGTGAGGATCAAATGAATTCACATGTACAAATTGCTTTGCAAACTTAAAATGCCATCAATAGTAAAACGAGATGATAATGATGACAATGGTGGTGGTGGTGGTGGTGGAGAAGTATTCCCACTCCCTCCCCCTTCCAGTGGAATGTAAATTACTTAAGGATATGAATTTCTTTGTGTTGTTCTGGGGTTTTGAGCCCACGGTCTAGAACAGTGTTTTGCAAAGCATACATATTAACAAATGTTGGATTTGACCTGAAGAGATCAATTGAATGGTTTGTTATCAATGACTCTACTCAACAGTTTTAAGTTACAGAATTGCTTTAATAATGGCAATATTTGCATTAATATAATATTTTAGAGACTGCAAAGTGTTTTCTTCAGAACCACCCTGTGAGACAGATAGATCAAATATTTTGTCAATGGGGAAACAGACAGCCTTTGAGAAGTTGAAGTTTGACTTTCATCAAAAATCTTAAAAATCTAGAGAGCAAAATTTGTGCTCAGATGTTATAATTCTGAGGCATATCCGTGTGTTTGTGCGTGTGTGTGTGTGTGTGTGTGTGTGTGTGTGTGTGTGTGTGTGTAGGAAGGCTTTAATTATTACATAAATATGATTTCATTTGTATTTTGAGATTTACCTTATAGAAAAAATCTTTCAAACAAATTACCTTTCCCCTCGTAATCTCTCAGTATTTGTATAACTACAATTGCCACACTATCTTTTTAGCTTGAAATCAAAACAGAATCTGTTGTGTTCACATTCAATACATTGATTTTTGTCCCCTTTTCCATTCCCACTGTTCTTATTGTTTTATGCTGTGAAGATAAAATGTAACATGAAGATATTCTCCTGAACAGTGTTACCATTTCTATCAAAATTCACAAGCGTACTGTTCAGTGAAGGAAAAAACAGAGAAGGATGGGAAAGAAACAGTGACTTAAATCACATAGCTTATTCATGAAGAACCCCAACCTAGACTATCACCATCCCATTCCACAAAATACTCATTAATCATTGTCTTTTCTAGATACCAATTAGAAGTGGGAGTAGGGAAACACATATAATTTTGCCAGTAAATGGAAAGTAATCTTGTATATGTCAGAACAATATAGATTTGATAATGAGACATCATGATTAGGAACTTTGAACTAGAATGTGAACCTAAAACAAAGATTCTCCTGTCCTTCCTTTTAAACAATTTATATATTATTGCCTTGTAGTTCTTGCTTACCCTTCCCCCACCCCTCATTTTTCTGTTGAGCTTCACTTAAAAGTATTGCTTTCTATAAGAGTTAGGGAGGGTAGTGTAATATACTGTTCCATGACAGAAATGTTCCTTTCTCCCTCTTCCTGATCATCCTGTATATTATTACACTTTTATCTCTACTTGATCATATTCTATGAAATTTCATCTCTCGGTCCATGCCCTCTGCTTAAAAAAAATTTATTTACTTTTAATTTACAATATTCAGTTCCATAAGCTTTTGAGTTCCAAATTTTCTCTCCCTCCCTCACCTCCCCCCTATTTTCCCCTATGGCAGTGTGCAATCTGATATAGTTTCTACAAATACCTTCCCATAAAACATTAGTCAAGTTTAAAGAAGGATTATAACAGATGGAATGAACAATGAGAAAGAAGGAACAAAACAAAACAAGAAAGAGAGAGAGCAAGTAGTTTGCTTCAATCTGCATTCAGACTCCATAAATCTTTCTCTGGATGTGGAGAGCCTTTTCTATCATGAGGCCTTTGGAGTTAACTTCTAACCTTGCATTGCTGAGATGAGCCCAGTCTATCAAAGTCAGTCATCACAGATATGATGTGTCTGCAATTGTATACAGTGTTCTCCTGGTTCTGCTCCTCTTACTCAGCATCAGTTTATATAAGTCATTCCAGGTTATTATGAAATCTGTCTGCTCCTCGTTTTTTATAGCACGATAGTATTCCATTACCTTCATATGTCACAACTTGTTTAGTCATTCCCCAGTTGATGGATGTTCCCTTGATTTCCAATTCTTTATCACCACAAAAAGGGCTGCCATAAATATTTTTGTATATACAGATCCTTTTCCTACTTATATGATGCCTTTGGGATATAGCCCTAGAAGTAGTATTGCTGGGTCAAAGGGTATGCACATTTTTATAGCCCTTTGGGCATAGTACCAAATTGCTCTTCAGAATGGTTGGATCAGTTCACAACTCCACTAACAGTGCATTAGTGTTCCAATTTTCCCGCATCTTCTCTAACATTTATAATTTTCCTGTTTTGTCATGTTAGCCAAGCTTCATATCTTCCTACCTTTCTGGATGTTGTTTCCCCCTGGGACTTCAGATCTCCCTTTGCCTGCAGCAGGATGCTTTTGATGGTAGGTACCATACTCTTTCAGAAGTAAAGGTCTTTCTAAGCATGAAATTTCTACGGGTTATGCCCATTGTAAAGTCTTCATCTCCTGTTGTAGAATATTTCTCTGTTTGTGGCAGTGTTCTTTACTGGGATCCTCTCTGACCAGTGGATCAAGATTTCTCCCTTTCTTTATGTTTCGGTCTCTTGTTTGGACATCTCACTCATTCTCCAATGGACTATCTTCTTCCTTAGAGATGACAGGAGTTATTTCTCTTCATTTTTTTATCACTACTTTGATTCTTGTACATTATACATTCCCCTCTACCTTCTTCCTCCTCTTTCCCTTTCTATGTGCCTTACCATGAGGTAGCTTAGTTCCCAAAGCAAACAAACAAAATATTGATTCCCTGTACATGGGGTATTGTAAGATTGAGTCCATGAAGTTTAGTTACGCCTGTTTTCCCAGTATCTCTTCTTTCACTTGAAAATAAAATACATTTGAGAGTATTATGCTTTCACCCTCATCTTCTCTATTTTTGTACAGAAATCTGTTAATTATCCCCATAACACTCTGGCAAGGCAAAAACTACAGGCCATATTATGCCTGTATTATAGGTAAAGAAAATGAGGATCAGAGATTAAGTCTTGTCAAAATTAATTGGTTAATCAAGCAACAAAAGTATGAATTAGTCACCCCATCCCAAGCCCTGTGCTATGCATTAAGGATGTCAAAACACAGACTGCCTCAGTCCTCAAGAAACTTTTATTCTAAATAGAGGAATAAAAAGATGCTTATAGATTTGACAAAAAATATATATAAAGTAGATACATGGTAACCTTTAGGCTAAATGTACTAACTCTTGGAGCCTTCAGGAAATGCCTAAGATTGAAGAAATCATTTGATCTGAGTCTTGGAGGAAACCAATTATTCCCTATAGCAGAGACTGAGCATTTCAGGTATTCTGGATAGCTAAGTACAGCAACACAGGACAGAGGGATGAAATAGAAGAGGACAGGCAGTGCCAGTATGGGTGGACCACATTGCTTGTGAATGATAAGTAAAAAAGATGTCTTTATTGAGTTCTTATGCATCATAGTCAATGTTCAAAGAAAGTCATTACTTGAGTCTGTCATCTGCCATTTCCACAGGTTGCCTATAGAGAGCACAAGTGCTTGAGACATTTCAAGAGGAAGATATGACTTTTACCTGTAGGGATTTCAGGAAGCTTCCTAGAGGAAGCAGCAATTGAGAACATTACAAGTGTTTCCACTTCAGTTTCTAAGACATGCAGCTAATATTTCTTACTTTCTTACACTCTGATGATCTTTTTTTGTTTTTGTTTGAAGTTATTTTCCACATTAACTTCCTACTTCCGTGAATCACCAGTTTGCTGTCAGGAAAATGGCCTCAAAACTGGAGGAAAAACTAGCTATTTATTAAGGAAAGCAGCTGGAATTCGAATGGCATCTTACAAAATTAGTAGACACATCCGTCTTGGCTTTTTTCATTGTCAGACTTTTGGAAAGAAGAGAACTCTCATGCTGGATCATAATCATTATGCCCCAAATAGGGCAGTGTTTTTTTTTTTAATCTTAATGAGCATCTAGTGCCATTATCCTTTTTAGATATTTAGGAAGCAGAGTATGATTAAATTCTTGGAGTTAGTAGCAAACTTGAAAATACGGCTATTGACCTGCCTATAATCTAAGCATGAATTAGGAACATTCTCTGTTATAGCCCTCCTTTCCAAAAGCTATACCTTGTCATCAGGGAATGGGCAATCACAGCGGCACCTACTCCCACCGCTAAGCGTTTGGGCATGATGTTTTCTGTTGTACTGCTGTGCTCTCAAGGCCATTGTGCTAACTCAGTACTTTCCCATTCCCATGACAGAGCTCCCCTCCACTGGTGCAGGAAATTAAAAATTGACTGTCAATTCATGGACACCTCCAAGTCTCCAGCTCTCCTGCTGACCTACCAAAGTAGCAAGCAGAGCTCCTGCAGTGGTTTCACCCAAGCCTGTGAATGTGATAAAGATCCACGGGAAATTCACTTGTGTCATTCCAAGATGGATGGTTTGCAATCGTGACTTCTGTTTGTCCACTTCCTGCCACAAAGTACTCAAGCATAAATAATAATGATAATGATAATGATAATAACAGCAACAGCATCAGATAGTGCTCACACTACATGCCAGGCAGTGCTAAGTGGCTTACAATTACTATCTCATTTGATCTTCATAATGACCCTGGGACCTGGGTGTTATTATTATCCCCATTTTATTGATGTAGAAACTCAGGTATGCAGAGATTAAGTGATTTGATCACGTTCAGACACCTGGTAAGCTTCTGAGAGCATGGCTTTGAAGTCAAGTCTTCCTAACTCCTTAGAGAGAGAGAGACAGAGACAGAGCGAGACAGAGAGACAGAGAGACAGAGAGAGAGAGAGAGGGAGACAGAAGAAGAAGAAGAAGAAGAAGAAGAAGAAGAAGAAGAAGAAGAAGAAGAAGAAGAAGAAGAAGGAGGAGGAGGAGGAGGAGGAGGAGGAGGAGGAAGAGGAGGAGGAGGAGGAAGAGGGGGAGGAGGAGAAGGAGGAGGAGGAGGAGGAGGAGGAAGAAGAGGAGGAGGAGGAAGAGGAGAAGGAGAGAGAGAAGGAGTGGGAGAGGGAAAGGGAGAAGGAGCAGGAGGAGGAAAAGAGGAGGAGGAGAAGGGAACAAGAAGTGCAAGTTCATGATCACCTTGGCATTCCTTTGACTTCTCAAGTAAGCAAACATATGCTCTGTTACTCTCTCTGCTTTTCAGGAATCAATGGTTTATTTATTTGTGCGCATACTGTATGTGACACAAGAATCCTAATTTATTTGTCCTCAGTTTTGAGTTCACTTTGGGAAACAGAGACAAGCATCTCTCTGTATCTTTAAATGAAGAAGCTCTATGCCCTTTAAATTCTTGGCATCCAGAGGGGTTACAGTAAATCTCTTAATCTCTTTGAGCATTTATCCTGCTCCAGACTGTTCACAGGCACTTATCCATGCCTCCTTCATGTCCAATTTGTATTTCAATCCAACGATTATTTGAGCTTCAGGCTATTTGATTTTATTTACTCTTAGCAGACTGTATCCTAAGATGTATAAACACACACACACATATGCACACACACGTGCGTGTGCACACATACACACGACCAAATCTGGCCGTATTTGAGGTACATTCCAGATATGGCCCAGAATGAATTCTGTCTATGGAAAACACCAGCACAGGGAAGATTTTGATTATTATGCTGCACATATATTTTGATTTTTGCCTTTTTCAGAAATGGAAAAGAAATGCAAAAGAAAGGGTTGCATATAGTTAAATCATGTCATCTGTCAGCCTTTGTTTCCTTATATAGTGTTTGCTTTAAAAAATCAAAGGGAAAAGAGCCAAGTGGTATGTGTTGAAGAGTCTGTCTCTCCTCACAAAATCAGCCTTTTCCATCTGAGACTTTACAGCTTCCCAAAGCAGTAAGCAAAAAACGCTGGACTCTTGGGCACAGAAAAAGAGACTTTTGAGAGCACAACATATTCTAAAAACCCAGAAACTCTTTAATTTAAGAATCTGGCTTTTTCCGTCTGCCGGAAGAAGGAACAGTTGAGTTTTATTGTGATATTCATTTCCATGAAACTACCCTTCCACACTTTTTTTGCCTTCAGAAAGATGAACTAAGTGCACATTCTACTATCATAGGAACTTTAAATAAGTGAAAAGAATCACAGAATTTTGAAACTGAAATAGACAGTAATAATGATCAGTATCAACAACCTTATTTGATGCCCCTTGGAGGATCAGAGAGGTAAAGGCACTTTCCCACAGCCTATCATTTTTTTTTTCTCTACATAGCTTCACAGTGCTGATTTAAATAGTACATGAGCCAGTTTTAAATTGGAATTTTTGAACATTGGGGTAAAGGGGGAAAAGTTAAATATTTGTATCCAAAGGACAGGGATTCAAATCACAGCTATGCTATTTACTCTCAGCTTGGCCTGGAGTAATTGATTTCACCTCTTGTGGTCTCAGGCTACTCATCTGTGAAATGGGCGTTGACCTTGACAACCTCTAAAACCCTTTCAAGCTATAAAGAAATGAGCCTATAAAGGCAATTTCTGTTGACCTTATACAACAGGATCGCTTTACCATCCCTTTTTGGGAAGATGTCAGTGCTATTCTGAATATCAAGAAAAATCTGACCTGAATAGCATCTTTTCAGCTTTGTTCCCCTTCAGCGTTCTGTATCCCAGTCATACTGCCCACCATGTAGAATCCCAAGAGCACAGGATCATAGACTGAAGATGGGAGGAACCTCAAACTCCTGCTAGCCCATACCCCTCTTTTTTTAGATTGAGGCCCAGGTAGGTTAAATTTAATTGTCCAACATGACACAGGTAGTTAGCATCAGAAGGAAGATTTGAACTCAGGTCTCTTGATTCCATGGTCAGTCTTTGTGCTGCTTCAGCTCATTATTCTATGAGCTCTACTGTGTTCTCTTTCTTCCATGCCTTAACAAAGACTATCTTGGGGCTGCTAGGTGGTGCAGTGAATAGAGCACTGGCCCTGGAGTTAGAAGGACCTGAGTTCAAATGTAGCCTCAGACACTTGACACTCTTACTAGCCATGTGACCTTGGGCAAGTCACTTATCCCCAAATGTCCTGCTTTCCCCCTCCAAAAACAAAAGAAAAAAGAAAAAAAAAACCTAAAGACTATCTGCCATACCTGAAACACATTTTCTCTTCCCTTCTGTCCCTGAGCATCTTGAGTTACCTTGAGAACTCAGTTCATGTGCTACCTGCAAAGGAAATCTGTGCTAACTTGACTGTGTTCTTTCTCTCCTGAAATGGTTTTATGCAGAATGTCCTAAGCTAAGCTTGTTGAGAGCAAGGAGAGCTTTTCATTTTTTTTATTTCATATCGAGTGCTAAGCACAATGCCCTGTATATCACAGCCACTTACTGAATGTTGGACTTGATGAATTTAATTGAATCTATGGTGTTTAGCTTAGTAAAACTGATTAAATGTTCATCCACATGCATTTATTTAGTCAAATTTCTTGAGCAATTCATTGTCGTTGTTGGGTAACTGGTTTGTGCAGTGGATAGAGTGCTGGGCCTAGAGTCAGGAATACTTGAGTTCAAATCTGGCCTCAGATACTTGTTATCTATGTGAGCCTGAGCAAGTCACTTAACCCTGTTTGCCTCAGTTCTCATTTGTAAAATGAGCTGGAGAAGGAAATGGAAAACCACTTCAGTATCTTTGCTGAGAAAACTCTGAATAGTATCATAAACAATTAGACACAACTTAAGAATGGCTGAACAACAAGAACAACAAACTTTTAGGTAAGAACATTTCATCTCCTGATGCAGAACAATACTTTCTCAGCAGCTTGTATTCTTAAGAGAGTCAAGTGGCTTGTCCAGGATCACACAGCCAATACATGTCAAGGTCAGGACTTGAACACAAGTCTTCCTGGCTCAAATCAGGTTTATCTATTAAGCTGTGATGCTTTACTGAGTATGTAGCTATTATTTCTCAGTTCCCTGTTTATCCTACTAAATTTCAAGGAAGGAGACAGGCTACTACTTTGTGATCCTTCTTGTAGGTAAGCAAAAACAAGAATTTTATATATATTTTTTTTTCATGCTGAATGACATGAATTTCACCAGAAACCTTTCTGCAGGTACCTTCAACACTTGTTTATTTTCCTGATTCTATTGATCCCATAAAAGGCCTGGAATTTCATTGGTGGAGAGGGGTGGGGATGGAGAGGATGGGGCAGAGCATCCTGATGTGACAATGAGAATCCTTTACCAGTATAGATCAGAACCACCCCAGAACTAATTAGATCAGTCTTTTATGGCTGCTTGAAGAACGTAGAAGTTCAGGGACTTCCTCAGGGTTCCAAAAGGACCTCTGGAATGAGGACTTGTTGAGCCCTTTTCAGGACTGTTCATCCATCCTTGGTATCCACCTACCTCCCAACTCTCACCTGTGGCTCCAAGATGCCGTGTGCGGCACATACAGTGGCCACAGCCTGATAAAACCATCTCAACAGAAAAGTTAAACAAGGTTGTTGTTTGTCTTTCATTCTCAAAGAGGACCATGATATCAGGGATGTGATGCCATGACATGAAAGTGAATTGGATTTAAGTGAGGGAAGACTGTGCAAAGTCACCAGCCTTACTTTCTTCTCTAGAGTCATCTGGGTCCAGTGGCAGGATATAGATCAGGATGACTGGAGAAGGCCTTGGATGAACTAAAACAGGTTAAGGACAACTGACAGGTCTCAAACCCATTGGTGAGTTAAGGGGGTGTCTGCCCCAAGCATGCAAAGACTTTTCCCAGTGAATTAGGCATACGAGAACAATTTATTTGAATGTCCATGAAACTGGCTGAAACAAGTGCTATGGGAATCTTAGAGCTTGGTCAGACATCAAAGATGCCAGGGTCATTCTCTACTACATTCCAGTCATCCACCATCATCTTGACTTCTGTCTTGCCACTAGATTTCATTGACTCTAGAAGAGAGAGTGAGGATGAAGACTCTATACAACTTACATCCAGTTCGTGTGCAAGTCAAGACATCACCTATGGCATCACTGGCACCAATTCAGAAATGAAGAAGGAGCAACAATGACAAATAACAACTGAGTTTTCATTTCTTTGAGTCAACTCCTCTATCTACTTTGCCATCTTGTCTTTGTATACAATATATATTTTGATTATCCTTTCATTTATGCTCATTGTGCTATACTACAAGTCAGGTGTCTTTGCTTATAGGAGAAAGTGATGGAATTGAAGTACTTGGACCTGGATGTGATGGACCAAGCTGTTTCATCCATCTTAACTAAATGAAGTCTCTTTGGCCAGGCATAATCAAAAGGGATGACAATAAATATGAAGATGAAGGAGAATCTCAGATTAGCTTGACTGCTTTTAATTGACTTTATATTGGTCTAGGCCAGCTACCTGGTTATGTTCAATAGAATGCTGAGCCTGGAGCCAGGGAGACTTGGATTAAAATATGGCCTCAGAAACTTCCTAGCTATATGACCCAGGGCAAGTCACTTATCTCTGTTTGCCTCAGTTTTCTCATCTGTAAAATGAGCTGGAGAAGGAAATGAAAAACCACTCTACTACCTTTGCCAAGAAAATCCTAAATTGGGTCACAAAGAACCAGACAAGACTAAAATAACTGAACAACAAAAATTGGTCTGCTTAGCTTTGAACAAGGAAGTTGAATTTGTTGACATGGTTCATGAAAGATAATAACATTATCAACTGCTGTTTGTTAAACAACTTAAACTATGCAAAGTGTTATGTGTACATTATTCATTTGAGCCTCACAACAACTGTGTATTAGGTACTACAAGTATTACTATACAGATTAACAGAAGTGAAAGTGTAGGTACTAATAAGTGTTCAGGTAGGATTTAGACCCAGATCTTTAGGACTCCAAGCATAAAACTGTCTACATTATATCACAATTACTTTCTAGTCTCTATTGCATGGTACAGTAGAAGGAATACTGAATTTGAAATCAAAGGACTTCGGTTCAAATCCCAGTTTTGAAAATTACTACCTGTAGTGCCTTGGGGACAGCAGAGGGAAATATTTCCTGTTGAGGGCCAGTTCTGACTTAGTCCATACATGGGAAGAGTCTGGTCCAGGATTTCTCCCAAGTCAGCTCCTTGTGAAGGCTATATTATGTCTTAAGATTGGCTCACCATCTCTTCCTGACTTGCAGGAGTTTAGGATGTGATAACCGAGCAGTGATCCAGACATAGATACATGCAAGGGAACAAAGACATTAAAACATACAGATATACATAAATGAACAAGGACATTAAACATTCTCTCATGGGAGCCTAAGAGATAATTGTTTTACATTCATTATATAAACTCTGCTCTCTGATCAATAAATTGAAAATGCCATGACAGAATCTGCCTGGCTCATGTCCAATCATTCCACACTCTTCAGTTTGGCCCATGCCCATTTTGATGCAGGCATCAATTTCCCTGGGTCTTAGTGAGCTCATATATCAAATAAGAAAGTTAGACTACCTCCTGAGATCATTGCTAACTCTTGAGTGTGATTACAAGCTCCCAAATCTGACCCTCAATTGAAAACCATGAGGTTTATTCATGAATGATAAGTTATATGTATTTCTAAGTTCTGTACCAACTTTCTGAGATTTCAAACCAAGGTAGCAAATACCCACCCACATTTTGCTTTTTGGAAAAAGAATGGCTCAAGCTGAACCACGATTTATGAAGAAATGGAATTGCTACAGCTTGATTTTATAGCACTCTCTCCAGAAGTTATTCTACATCCTTCAATTTCTTTTATACTTTTCAAAACCACTAATAGCAAGATAAATAAAAAAAATGCTTGCATCAAAAATAGAATTATTGTTATATCACTATAGAATATATTTTCCTCCATAGAGAACTTTCAAAAAGTATATAGTATAAAAAGACAAATTTGACATCACAGACACACAAACACACACACACACATACAATACATACATACACACACACACACACACACACACACACACACACACACACACACACACATATATATATATATATCTCCTATTATCCATCCTTTGATATCTGTA
>CM053581.1:560169618-560187118 GCA_028627135.1 Pseudochirops cupreus | reverse complement strand
AGAGAGAGAGAGACAGAGAGACAGACAGAGAGAGAGAGAGACAGAGAGAGAGACAGAGAGAGAGAGAGAGAGAGAGAAAGAAGGAGACAGAGAGAGAGAGGGAGAGAGAGAGAGGGAGAGAGGGAGGGAGAGGGAGAAAGAGAAATTGTGTAGGGGCCCTTTATTTCTTTCTTTTACATTTTTAGGGTACATGACCAACTGTAGGATTTCTAGGTCAATATTATACTGAAGAGATAATTCACAATGTGTACATTTTATTTTCCAAATTGAAAATAAATCCCAGAGTCACAGGCCATGTTGTCCAAGCTCTTCCTTTTACCTCTCAGAAAATTCAGGCCCCAGGAGGTTTGATGACTTGCATGGCATGCAAGTCTGGATCCAAACCTAGGTCCCTTGATTCCAAATCCAGGGCTGCTTCTGCTCCATAGGCTTGGTTTCCCTCTTACTTAGAAATCAGGTTCATGTCTTCCTACCAAACAATTTTATCTTATAACAGGCTTTATTATAATTTTGTGCCTAGTGCTATTCAGTACTGTGTTGGTTTCTTTTGCCTCAGTTTAACAGATATGATAGGGTTAACTTGTCCTTATAATCAACTCATAATGTGTTGAGTGTCTGATTAGGTATTCAACATGCATTAAACTGCCAGAAATAGAGTGATATTAGAGATGTTTCTAGTGACTGATCAACAGGTGGCTTTCCTGGCACTTTTGCAATTAATAGGGTCTTACCCAGCTCTTTTGGAATTGATTTGGAAGGGTATATTGGTGGTGTAAGTGGAGTACTTTGTTACGTTACACATCAGTTCGTGCATATCCTGGTCTTTGGGGGTTAGGTAGAAAGCTCAAAGATAGCATCAATAACAGATGGTGTTCATGTAGGACAGAAATTATGAAAAGGAAAAAGACTACATTGAAGTCTGTCTCAGACCAATAGTGATGTAATTCTTGCAACTCATTCTAAAGGAAAAAAAATCAAGATAAATTAACACTCAATTAATTTGGAGTTGTGTGAAAAGTCTGGTCAGATGAGGTTTATTTCTAAGACCAATGGTTTGCTTCTCCTGGATCTTCTACTGAGTAAGGATGATATATTTTTCATAGGATGTCATAATTGACTGAACCTTCATTTCCAGAAAAAAAGCAGTTTGGGTTCATTAAAATAACTTTGCAGTTTCCCCAAGGGGAATCTGTTTCTCTAGTCTACTATACTGTCTCATCTTAACTCTGGGCACAAGTGATTGTCTGTTGCAGTGCTTGTCCAAGATACATAGCATGTGCATATGAATATATGTACATTATATATACATGTATTCACATGGGTCTACACATCAATATACTGTATGAATAATGTGTAATCTAAGTAATATATGACTCTAATGGAAATAGTTTTATATATATATACTCAGACTGTTCCAAAAGTCTTACTGAAATTTTAAACCTTAAAATTTAAACTTTATTAAGACCTTGGGGGCACTTGTATGTACACACACACCCCGACCCACCCACACCCCCCCACCCCCACCCCCACACGCCCCCACATATATATATATATATATGATATTTGTATGCATATACATATGTCTGGTCACAAAGTCATACCTACATATATACACAGAGAAGCACCAGATCAATAGTTTACCCATCCAATTGCACAATGCATTGTGGGCAGTGACTCAGATGGCATTTTTTAAAAAATAAGTGATGTGTGCTGGTCAGTAATGGAATGTTACAATCTCCAAACTATTGAAGTTGAGAATCACTTAGAGGTCAGTGGAGAGGAAGATGGTAGATATGAGCAAACTGTAACACATTATCACATTATGCAGAAAGTATATAAAGGATTCAATAAAAATATTATGAAAACAGAAGATAGGCTGTTCATATAGTGAGAGCTTGGGGTCACCAATGGAGAGGTCACATGACCTATTGTTGTCCTTGAGATTTCAGAAGAACTTGACTAAAGCCTCTAACTAGCACATTGGGTGGATTTCATGGGGAATTACAGAAAGACAACAACAAGAGTAGTGCAGGGTGTGCAGCCATGGTTGGGTCATAACCTCTGTGGTTGGTAGGAATAATTGATATTGATAGAGCTTTAGAGTATGGAAAGGCCTTGATGTACATAAACTCATTTGAATCTCACAACAAGTCTTTGAGTTAGGGACTTCTGATCATATTATCTTCATTTGCAGGTAGGAAACATTCAGTCACAGTAAGATTAAGTTAATTGTCTAAGACCACATAAATAACAAGTGTAAAATACATGATTTTGCCCACTATATCATACTGTCTCTACCCCATTAGTCTGGTGGCAAATTTAGTTAATTTATTTGGATGTCCATTGGTTTCCACCATCAATTTTTTTTTTCCCACCCTCTCCACCAGGGACCCAAATGGCACCTAACCTGTGCAGAATGACTGTAGCATCAGCATTTGAACTAATGCCATTATTCTTTCTTCTAGTAGTATGATAATGGACTTTAACCTATATTTTAGAGATAAAATAAAAGCAATTTCCTTCTATAACTTATCTCTCAAAAATTGACTTGCTATGTAGTTCTGCTTCCAAATTAGTAGATTTCTGTAAATATCCCAGTGCCAATTTAGTAAAGTTACTTTTCTGAATGCCTAATCACAAGGAATGAGAGCTGTGATCTGGCCTCACAATCAGAAAGAACTGGGTTAAAGCCCCATCTCTGATACATACTGGAGGTATGACCTTGGGAAAGTCATTTGCATTTTAATAGCTTCCTGTTACCTAGAAGAGAAAATGTCAACTCCTCTATTTTTATCTAAAACCCTACACAATTTAGCCCTGACCTACTTTTCTGGTTTTTTTTTTTTATTCATTGCACCCTTTTATACATTCTATAATCTAATCAATAGGACAGCTAGGTAGTGCAGTTTAGAGAGCACTGAGCTTGGCATCAGGAAGATTTATCTTTATGAGTTCTATTCCAGTCTCAGACAGTAGCTATGTGACCCTGGCTAAGTCACTTAACTCTGTTTACCTCAGTTCCTCATCTATAATATGAACTGGAGAAGGAAATGACAAACCACTCTAGTATCTTTGCCAAGAAAACCCCACAGAGAATTTATGAAGAGTCAGACATGACTGAAATGACGTAACAAAAACAGCCTCATCAAGCTAGCCTTTGAACTATTCATAGAACTCTATTTCCCACCTCGTGTCATTGCCTTGGCTATTCCCTAGACCAGGGATGTTCTCCCCCCTGACCTCTGCTTTGTAAAATCCCTACTTTCCTTCAAGATGCTGCCTTCTTAGTTCCCCTTGTTCTAATCTCTCAAGCTTTTCATGCCTCTCCACACCCTATTCCTCTTTTCTCTCTGCCTATATATGTGAATGTTACATTCCTCTCCCAAACATGAGCTGCTGGATTGCAGGGACCCTTGCTTTTGTATTTGTGTCCACTTCCTGGCACTGAATGGATTCTTCCTGAATG
Source organism: Pseudochirops cupreus (assembly GCA_028627135.1). Classification (NCBI taxonomy): domain Eukaryota; kingdom Metazoa; phylum Chordata; class Mammalia; order Diprotodontia; family Pseudocheiridae; genus Pseudochirops; species Pseudochirops cupreus. Next base: position 560,183,652 of record CM053581.1, on the reverse strand, counting down.
TTTGTTGAGGAATTTATGATTTCCCCTCTCTCGAGCCCAGCCAACCATCTGAGGTATGAGTTTTTAAGAAAATTGTGATTTTCATCAATTACTAGAGGGAGTTTCTTAACTGGAAATTCTCTATAGCAGTGCAATCATGGGACCAGTCCAAATCATTCATGTGTGTATATTTATATATGGGTGTGCCTGTGTACACATATATGTGAATATGTATCCATGTGGGTACATATGAAGGAAGTCCCAGTAAGGCAATTTATGTTTACATAAAATATCAGAAAAATGTCTTCAGTATTTAGCTGGATCTATGCTATGGAATGTTCTGCAGAATCTAACAGTTCTTTGGGGAATTAAATTATTTGTGGATTGTGCCTGGAGAATGCCTTCAGGATCATGATGATGATGATGGTGATGATGATGATGATGGTGATGATGATGGTGATGATGGTGATGATGATGATGATGATAATTAGCAAATATACAGTGTCAGACACGGCACTAACTGCTTTACAAATATTATTTCTTTTGATCCTCGTAACAACCCTGGTAATCAGGTGTTATTTTGTCCATTTTACAACTGAGGAAACTTTGACAAACAGTGATTATTAGCCTTGCCCAAGATCACACAGCTAATGTGTGTCTGAGGCTAGATTTGAATTTAGATCCTCCTAACTTCCGTCACATGCTGCAAAATTTATTAAAGTGTACCAGTATTTGGGCAGAATTATCTAATCATCACATATCAGAATTTTGTTCTAAAATGTAATGCCCATTCCCTTTTCCACCTGGTTTATTCCTTGGAGATGCCAAAAGGGCAAAGCAATTCGAACTAGTGAGATCATTGACTATGATCTCGGAATCTCAAACTTTTACTGCTCTAGAAAAGCAGTGTGTTTCATGAAACATACTCTCATAATTTATTATGATTACAGAGGTTGATGTCTCCGGTACAGTATAATGGAAAAAATTTATAAACTGTATGGAGAAATCAATATGGAATCATCTTTTTTAATAGTTGCATTACCTTTTTTTGTCAGCTTCCTTCAGTCAAAGTGCATTTTGCTGACCACTGTGAAGTAAGATGTATTCATTCTTCCCATTGAATGGATAATTTCCATCATGAGAAAGCTGTGCTTTGCATGGTTCAGATATTCAGAAATTGTTCACTGGGCACTCTTGTAGAAATTTAACTATATCAATTCAGGAGATTATCTTAAAAATAATTTACCCTTTTGCTCAAAATTGGATTGTTTTATGAGAAATTCCAGATGAATTCTTCATCTCTGACTTCTCTTGTTGGCCATCATGGGATCCTTGCACAAGTGATCTCCAGAAGGACCAATAAACTTTAATGGTAATATGAGAATCCAAGCTATATTTAGTGAAGTCAGACAACAACAGGGCTCAAGTCTAGAGTGGGGAATTTGGCTTAATAAGTAGAATGGTAGATTTGCAATCAGGAAGATCTGGAATTAAATTCTGCCCTCATGTTAATTGTTATGTTGCTCAAGTAATTCGACTTTTTTACGTTCCACTTCCTCTTCTGTAAATTGAAGATAATAATAGTGTCAGTCTCCTAGTTTGGAGGATAACATCAAATGACACCAGTCAAGCAATCAGTAAACATTCTTTCAGTACCCAGTATGTGCCAAGCACTGTGCTTACATTCACATTGCATATATATAAAACACCCTGCATACCTTATTTTTCCAGTCATTTTTCAGTTGTCTGACTTTCTTGACCCCATTTAGGACTTTATTGGTAAAGATGCTGGGGTGCCTTGCCATTTCCTTCTCCAGTTCACTTTACAGATTAAGAAAGTGAGGCAAAAAGTGACTTGCCCAGAGTCACACAGTAAATGTCTGAGACTAGATTTGAATTCTGGAAAATTAATCTTCCTGGTTCCAGGTTCAGTACTCTATTCACTGCACCACCCACATGTCTGCTTGCATGTCTTAATGCACCCTATAAATGTAAGCTTTCATCATCATCATCATCATCATCATCATCATCATCAGGGAGGTTGGTCATTCAATCAACAGACTTTTAACAAGTGTCTGCTATGTACCAGGTAGGTCATTTCACCTCTATGAGCCTTAGTCTCCTCATCTATGAAATAGAAGTAGCATCACCTGGAGCATCCACCTGATGTGTTTGTTGTGAGACTCAGTTAAGGCAATATACAGAGATCTTTGGAAAACTGAAGGTGTCATATAAAAATAATATTACCCAGAACAATAATAATAACTTGGACCAATTGTGCTAGCACTAATGATGCTGAGTACTTTACAATTATTATCAAATTTGATCCTCAGAGCAACCCTGGGAGGTGGAAGCTATTATTAGTCCCATTTTACAGGTGAGAAAACTGAGGGAAATAATGGTTAAGTGACTTATCCAAGATCACACAGTTAGTGAGGGAAGATTTGAACTCATATTTTCCTGATTCTAGGACTCAATATGAGTTACCACTGTCATTATTATAATATGAAATGCTTTTCAATTTTAGAGTGCTAGCTATCTAGGAAGGAAGGAAAGAAGGAAGGAAGGAAGGAAAGAAGGAAGGAAGGAAGGAAGGAAGGATGGAGGGAGGGAGGGAAGGAAGGAAGAAAGAAAAGAAAGAAAAAGAAGAAAGATAAAAGGACAGACATACAGGCAGATAGGTAGGTAGCAGGCAGCACAATATTGAGGAGAGAGCCTCAAATCCAAAATTAACTGACTTCTGACACATACTTTCTATGACAATCTGATTAAGTCACTTTGACACCTTCCATTTGGTATAACATTCAGTACTTCAGCCAATGTTGGAACTTTAAGTGTTAAAAACACAAGTGCCCCCTCTTCTTTCTTTCTCTTTGCTGGCACATCTTTCCTAGAACATCTGCAGAAATGTTTTAGTGTTTTTCCTTCCTCACACCATTACTTTCAGTTGCATTAACCAAGTAACAAGCTAGGGTAGGACCTAAATATCTGTTACTTTGAAGATGAGATGAAGCAATTATTCCGGGATGATTTTGATTTATTCATACATTTCACAACCTAGTCCTTAAGCAATTTCACTGTCATCATACTAATAATACTATTGATAATCATCCAAGTGTGCTCAAAAGTAGGATACTTTCCCTAAAGAGGATAGAATTGACCTCTGCTCCCTACTACCAGGGTGACCTGAAGCAAGTTACCTAACATCTTAGGGGACTCAGTTTCCTTATCTGTGAAATGAGAGAATTGGGCTAGAAATGAAGATAAAGGCATATTCTAGTCCTGAATTCATGAGCTTAAGAATCCTGACTATGCACCAGTTTGACCTTTGGCAAGTACTTCAAATTCTCTGGGCTACAGGTTCCTCATGCATAAAATGAGGGAGTTTCTGGAGTGCTGGTCTATGTCTTGATGCAAAATCCTAAATTGACACAAAGTTAAAAGAATGGTATAGCCCTGTCTTCCAGGAGATTACAGCTGAATGGCTGGTGAACATTGGGCAACTCACTTCCCCTCCTGGTACATTGATTTCATCATCTGTGAAATGCAGGAGTTGGTATAGATGGCTCCTGGATTCCCTGGTAGCCTCTAGGTCTGTGATTTTATGAGCTCATCTGTGCTACTTACCCTTGGAAGATAAAATGAGTTAATATTTGTAAAACTGCTGAGCGTACAGTTGATGCTCTTTAAATGCTTATTCTTTTTTCCTTCCCTTGGTTTCATTTCCCTTTCATTGTCTTCTTTGGCTTCACTTTATCTTGCTTTGCCTTGCCTTGCCTTCCCCTTCCCCCTTATTCTAATACTTTAGATTCTCCGAATCTATCTTGAAATTTATACGTCTATGGCCTTTGCTGTTGTAATTATTACATCTCAAGGCCCAAATTCTTTATGTGGGTGCATGCAGGGATGTAGGAACCAAGACGATGCCAGAGGAACCAAGCTCTGACTTTGAAGCTGATTGAAATTCTCATAGAAAGTGATTTCTTCCTCAAATGTTAATCCAAAAGAATTCCCAACTTCACAGCTTTTGCCAACTGTGAGACTTGGGGCATCATTGCTAACATACTTTCATGTGATCCCAAGATCACGTACATTTTTAAACTCAAATAATGATTCACTTTGCAGGCTCTCTGTCCACCTCTTGAGATTTCTTTCTCATGATTATCCAAATCACCCAATGTTTTGTATGCAGTTTCTGACTAAAGCAGTAGAGAATTTTCCATTACATTAGGAAACTGAAAACCAGATTATGTTTTGGCCTTTGCTGCAAAAGCTAATTAATCAAACACACTTTTCGTTATGGTTCAATGGATGCTTATGTGATTTCATCCAGGCAAAGACTTCTTATCTTCCTGACTTAATATGGGAGACATATAAGCTACTTAAAAAAAATCTTTTGAAAATAGGAGCCAACTCTTGCATTAATATAAAGGGAATGAGAAGTAGTGTAGTTTAGTGTAGTGTAATGGAAAGAATTCTGACTTGGAATCAAGATAGAATTGGATTTGAATCCTGCCTGCTATACTTATCTGCTATCTCTGTGGGGAAATGATTTTGATTTCTTGGAGTTGAAATTTCTTTATCTGTAAAATGGGAATGATGAGAAACGTAATACATATAGAACAGGCTTGTTGGGAGGGTCAAATGAAATGATGTATTAAAAGTGTTCTGGAAACCTTGAAATTTTAGGTAAATATCAGCTCCTATCATAGCTTCAAATCATTCTGAGATTTCCAGGGTTTGAAAAAATAGTCGAATGAACTTGGGAGGAATTCACACACACACACACACACACACACACACACACACACACACACACACAATTTGAAAGAGCTTCTTGTTCCACAGAAATGTGATTTTACTATTAATGAAATCTACCTATTGTAGGGCCAATGTGTAAAGAAAAAAAATAAAGAAGGCAGGTAGAGCATAGATGATTTTGGCCAGTTTTGTAAAGCTACACTACCTACTACCTAGCTCAAGGGTGGGGAACCTGCAACCTTCAGGCTACATGTGGCCTTCTAGGTCCTTAAGTGTGGCCTTTTGAGTCATTCCAAATTTTACAGAATAGTCAAAAACAGTCAATGTCAAAATAATCAGTCAAAAACAGAACAATGTTCTACAAAATTTGGATTCAGTCAAAACACTGCACTTAAAGACCCAGAAGGCCACATGTGGCCTGAAGCCACAGGTTTCCCACCTCTGACTTTTGTGGCTGCTTAGTCTGCCAATATGCCACTAAAATTCCAGAGAGATTCCCTATTTGATATGTCCACCATCTGAGCTGCTATCTTCTTGGAGTAATGGGAACAGAGTTTGAGTCCCAGCTCAGCTATTTATTATCTGTGTAACTTTGGTCAAGTTGCCTACTGTCTCTGAGTGTCAGTTTTCTTATCTATAAAATGAAAAAGTTGGATTAGATGTCATATAAAGTCCTTTCCATCTGTAGATCTATTATCTTGTAAAGGTGACAAAGGAGACCGAGATCACCAGTCTAAGGGCCAGTGACTAAGCAGAAGGAGAAAATCCACTTTGATACGCACATACACACTCTGTCTGTCTATCAATCTATGTATCTATCTATCTATCTATGTATCTATGTATGTATCTATCTATGTATGTATGTATCATCTATCTATCTATCTATCTATCTATCTATCTATCTATCTATCTATGTATCTATCTATGTATCTATGTATCTATCTATCATCTATCTATCTATCTATCATCTATCTATATATCTTCTGTCTGGTTTGTGTGTATATAAAATGTATGAATGTATGTGTATTTATATAAATGCATATGTATGAATATTTAAACATACAATGTATATATAATATAAATGAATACAATATGCAGATTTATATTTATATCATACAAGTGTTATAACATATACATATACGTACATATTATAACACTCTCTGTCATTTGGGTTTCATGTTGTAAAATATCATATATGTACATAGGACCCTAATTTAACTCTAATCTACAAAATACAGATCACGTTAGATCAGAACTCATAAGCTTTTTAAAGAGTAATGTTAAATTTCTTCCTAATATAACTTTAATATCTACAACTGTGTTTGTCAATAAATGACTCAGAATTATTTATATAATCAAAAAAAGAAAGGCTCATTATGGCCACCATTCCTCTTTTTTATGCCTTTTAAAAATGCATCAGCTCTCTATAAATTTGCATTCATCATAGTTATTTGTCTCAAGTGGTAGGAGGTAGAAGACAGACTAATACGATATACCTAAATCCAAAGGATTTGAAAAGTGTTAATATATCCCCAGTCTTTCTTGTGGCTATGCTGTGATTATCTTAATTGTCCTGATCTATACAAAATCAGAAATCCCTTTGCCAATAATGCAAGGTGGAGGGAGAGCTTTTGCCTGAATTGGCAGAGCTGCTGGGGAGGTGCACCACTGTGGTATGAGCCAAGCCCTTATCTTGGGTAGTTCTGGAAGCCACTAATTAAGTAGTATTTATATAAATGCTTGCTTTGTCTCATCTTTCCTTCAGTTCCTAAAGTAAAGCAATCATGTTGCAAGATGAAGAGACAAGAAGAAACATGTCATTCCAGCTGAGTCTCTAGGGGCAGCACCTCTCCACCTATATAGTTATAGAGTTGCCAGTTTCAGCTTATTAAATTCACACTGGGGGCAACTGGTGGTACAGTGAATAGAACACTGGCCCTGGAGTCAGGAGGACCTGAGTTCAAATCTGGCCTCAGACACTTAACACAAAACTAGCCCTGTGACCTTGGGCAAGTCACTTAACCCCAATTGCTCTGCCCTGCCACTTCCAAAAAGCAAAACAAAAAATTCACACTGGAAAGATTTAGAGAATCTGAATGTAATGAATGAAAGCCTTTAGTGCTTATTGCCAGTATGGCCTTTGTTAAATCACTTACCCTATTTGGACCTCAGTTTCCTCATCTGTAATGTGAAAAGTGTAGATGAGATGACACTGGAGGTCCCTTCCAACTCTAGACTTAATGATGCTATGAACGCACACTATTGTGTGCCTACTAGCACTACAAGGTTCAGATAGAAAAATATGGGCATCTAACTGGATGGTTGCAGTGCATCTTTTACATGTTTGAAGAGTGTGGACCCAACTTATGTCCTCTCTAATAGTATAAAACCACAACTCATAGCAATGAGTACATCAACAGACAGATTCTTAATGGACTCCAAAGAAAATTAGTTTCCTTTCTTTGGAAATCTCCCAAAAATAACTCTCTAAATTATAGAGTAAGGGCAGCTAGGTGGTGCAGTGGATAGAGTGTCAGGCTTGGAGCCAGGAAGAGGTGAGTTCAAATCTGCCCTCAGACATTTACTATGTGTGTAACCTTTCTGTAAAATGAGCTGGAGAACGAAAGGGCGAACCTCTGCAGTATCTTTGCCAAGAAAACCCCAAATGGGGTCACAGAGAGTCAGACACGACTGAAATGACTGAACAAAGCCAAATCACAGTGACTTAAGGTTTTCACAGCACCTACACTCTTTCATGTGATCCATCTTAAAAATAAAATCTTGTGAGTTTTGTCCTTTGGATATGATTATTAGCATGCCCATTTTATTTTTGAGGATACAAACACAGGACTGTTGAGATCATGTATTTAATGCAGTGGTTCTCAACCTTCCTAATGCTGTAACCCTTTAATACTCGTATGTGGGTTTATCTGCATGTGGGTGGACCCACCTGGAGATGGATAGAGGAGCAGTGTCTCGGTTCCTAAGACTATTGGAAATGTGTGTTTTCCGATGGTCTTAGGTGACCCGGTTTGAGCCACAAAGGGGTCGCGACCCACAGGCTGAGAACCCCTGATTTAGTGAGTGCTAGATCTGGGATTTTAATCATGGTGATTTCCAATGAGTATGCAAGACAAGACTGAAACTCAGGTCTCCACTGTCACCACTTCCTAATAAATCAGACTTCCTCCTAAATCTGCCATCAGCCTTCAATTTAACAACAATGACTAGAAAACTAAAAGAACAACATCAAAAAAGAAAGTGACCAGATGAGTCATATTGAAATCTGGTACATAGAAGCAAAGAGACTATTGCCCAGAACAAGTATGAAAGACAAAACTAGGAAGAAGCAGAGTCATGCGGCATCCAGGAAACCTTGAGTCAGCATCTACCTTGCTTAATAGCTTGTGAATCACCTCAGTGGGGGGAACTCACACACTACTTTCTGCTTTGTCAAATTTTCAAATCCACTCTCGCTCTAAATGATGACTTTTTCTGTATCCCAAGCATTTAGCACAGCGCCAGGCACTTAGCAAATGATTAACAGATGCTCACTGATTGATTGAAGCCCATCTACTGTTACAGGCAGTTTCAGTCTGGGGAGGAAGCACCTGCACCCCCACTGATGGAAGTGCAAATACTTGACATCCTATTAGTGGCCAGCCTCAGCTATCCCTTAATCTCCTGTTTCCTATTAACTGGGCAAAGCAATGGGCTTTCTGGGGAGAGTGTTAATAAGAGAAGGATTCTAAAGGACAAAATGGTTAACATTAGACCCAAGGATGGCTTTAATGTTATGTCTTCTTCTCAGTCAACAATCTAAATGCTATTTTCTCCTCCTTCTCCCTTCATTGTTCTGTGTAAAGGAAGGCAGAGACTGTGCAGTTCAATGGAAAGAACACTGGTTCTGGAGACAGAGTTCTCCAGAGTTCAAATACCTTCTTTCACTTTCTGGGCCAGTCACTTCATACATCTCAGTTTCCTTATCTGGAAAGACAGAGGGCAGTCGACAGTGTTCAACTTTAAGGATGATCTGACTTTGAGTTCTGCCTCATATACTAGCTGTGTAGCCTTGGACAAATCACAAAACTTCTCTGGGCTTTACTTCCTGAATCTGTAAAGTGGGGATAATAATGTCACCTACCTTTTGGGATGATGTGAGCATCAAATGAGATAACATATGTGAGGCACTTTGCAAATTGGAAAGGAATATATGAATGGTACTTATTATTCTGCCAACTAGCTATTTGAAAAAAGAAAGGTTCAGAGGAAATGATCTCATAGGGTCATAAAGTTAGAACTGGATCAGGGTTTTGAGGTCATGGTGCCAAACCTTCACAATTTACTGAGGAGTAAACTGAATCCCAGAGATGTTAATGGGCTTGCCATTATTCACACAGTTTGTAAACACACACACACACACACACACACACACACACACACGCACACACACATTTATATTTTCCTCATCCTAGAAATAGTACTCTCCACTATCCCTCATTGCCTCCTCTAAGGTACCTTCTGGCTCTAGCGCTGATGATTTTTTATGTCTACTCAGGTACTTAAAAATACTTTAATGATTGTCCCTATGATAAAAAAACATCATTACTTCAGGAAAATCCTTTAACATTTCCTTTCTACTATGACACTACTGGAAAGCTAAAATGAAATAGAGGAGCATTCCATTAAAATGATCTAGGTGCACATCAAGTCTTTTAAGAGTTATGGGTGGATAGATGGGTCAGGCAAGTGGCCCAAGGTTAGTTTCTAACAAAGAAACAAACAAATAAATAAATCTCAAAAATTTTGTTAATGTTTGGTATCTGATTGTCTTTAAAACATACTTTTTTTAAACTTCACACCTCCTTCCTCTTTTTTTTTAGTTTTTGAAACATCAGCTATTCAAAAGGAATTGAATCCATTTCCTTTCGATTTTGGTATGTTTTAGATACATGTTATATAAAATAATATTTTATTTGTTCCAAAGAGTGTTGTAAGAAAGTGATCTAATATTGTGACAGGAGGAATCTGCATTTGAATAGCACCAAGAACAATTTGGTCTTCAAGAGATGCTGAGTACTTTCAAAATCTTTGTTAATAGATAATATCGATGGATTATTCTTTGATCACAATTCATCTAAGAATTTTAATAAAGCCTTATATTTGTATGACTAAGCTTGTCATAACCAGTGACATCACTTAATTTCCATAATCCCTTGCTACTAAAAATATTTTGTAAAATCTCCAACAGGAGATAGGATCTATCTTACTTTGGATAAGCCTTTAATGACTATTCATAATATGCTTTAAGTGTACCACAAATCCATGATGTGGGCAATGTGTTATTGACACCTGCATTTTACAGAAGTGGAAACTGAGGTTCTGAAATTTTAAGTGATTCATTCGTGATCAAGCAACTTGTTATTTTCAAAGCTAAGAATTAACACTCACATCTTTCACCCTGGTTTCTAGAACATCATACGGCAGTTCAAATATGGCTTCAGACACTTACTATGTGACTATGGGTAAGTCACAACCTCTGTTTGCTTCGGTTTCCTCATCTGTGAATGGGGATAATATGATTGTGAGTATCAAATAAGATCATCATTGTAAGCTGCTTAGCATTGTGCCTGGAACACAATGTCATATAAATGCTAGCAATTATAAATATCTTGTATCTCTGCAAAGAATCAAAAGTAAACCAGAAATATTTAACGGAAGGGGGTGGGGAATGAGGGAATACTAGAAATGCAGGAAGTGACATTAGACAGACCTTTGAACAGGATAAGCTTTCATCACCCTCAGGAATTTTTGTTAGCTTTCCAATTTTTGGAATAGTCAGTTCTTTTAGAAGTGAGAGAGTTGGCCTGTAAGTCAGAAATATCTAACTTCAGGGGCTGCCTCTGATGTATGTTAGCTGTGTGACTCTGGCCAGGACACTTAACTTCTCAGTGTCTCAGGAACTCTCCAAGACCAGAAGTTGTTAATAGAGAAGTTGCTCCTGGGGATCAGCAAAAGGAATCTCTATTCCCAGGAGTTGCCTATACTAATGGAATCAGGGGTCATGCCCATTTCCCTAAATAAGAGGTGCTTTAACCTTTATTCATGAGCTGTGATGATCTTAGTACCAGAGATTTAGAGCTGACATGGAACTCAGGGTTTATTTGTTCATTGTTACATCTTTTAACAAGTAAGGAAAGTAAGTCCCAGAGATTTTAAATGACTTCCCCAAGGTAATACAGGTCAATAAGTGTTAGAACTGGGATTCTGTGGGAAGCACCAGACCTCCAAATTCTGGACTCTTTCCACTGTAACATGCTCCCTTAAGGAAGGCATAGTTAGGTGGTAGTACATCTGGAAAAAAAGAAAAAGAAAAAGATCTGAAGGTCTTAAGAGATTGCAAGCTCAATATGAATAAACAGTATGATCTAACAGCCATGAAAGGTAATGATGTCACAGTTAACATTAGAAAGGTGTAGGCTTTAGAAATAAGAAAACTATTGTTCCTTATGATTAGCATTGGTCTGAACATATATGGAGTGGTGTACTCAATTTTAAGTATCATTATCCTTGAGAAGGATATTGATAAGGTAGAGAGGAGAGGAGGGGAAAAAAAAAAAGAATGGTGAAGAGCTTTAATGAGAATCACATGGTTGTCCTGGAGAAAAAAGAGTTTGGATGAGGGACGGGTGAATTTGTTGGCTTTCCTCAGCTTTTTCAAGACTGTCACTTGTTAAAAGAGACTTCTTTTTCAGTTTGGACTGAAGGGAGAGAATGAAGAGAAATGGGTAGAAGTTGGAAAGATATTAGGGGAAAAAAAGAGAAAAAAATAATCAATTAGAACTACCCAAGACACAGTTGTTAGTGGGTGTGTCTCATTGGGATTCTTCAAACAAAGGATGGTTGGGTTATCCACTCATTGAATGTGCCTTGAAACAGCAGTTTTTAACATGAGGTCCATGAACTTTAAGAATTAAACATTTTGATTCTGTATTTCATTACAATTGGCTTGCTTTGTGCTCTGATGTGTTTCATTTTTTTGCATTTTGAAACACTATTTTGAGAAGGGTCCATAGACTTCACCTAACTGTTAAAGGGGTCTTTGACCAAAAAACAAAATAAAAGAGAGAGGAAGAAAAAAGCAAGCAAGCAAGGAAGGAAGAACAGAAAGAAAGAAAGAAAGAAAGAAAGAAAGAAAGAAAGAAAGAGAAAGAAAGGAAGGAAGGAAGGAAAGAAGGAAGGAAGGAAGGAAGAGGAGAGAGAGAAAGAAAGAAAGAAAGGAAGGAAGGAAGAAAGAGGAAAGAGAGAGAAAAAGAAAGAAAGAAAGAAACGAAGGAAGAAAGAGGAAAGAGAGAGAGAGAAAGAAAGAAAGAAAGAGAAAGAAAGGAAGGAAGGAAGAGAAAGAAAGGAAGGAAGGAAGGAAAAAGAGGCCAGAATATCTTATTTGGAAGAAATTATTTTCAGGCATTGGTTGGAGTAGGTGACCAATAAGGTCCCTTTCATCTCTGAAGTTTTCTGCCTAATCTTGTGATGAGTAATTCCACTTATAGGAGTGTTCACCATTATTTGCATGTAGCAATATGTTGTTGTTCAGCTGTTTTTCAGTTTGCAATTTTCTTGGCAGTGATACTGGAGTGGTTTGCCATTTTCTTCTCTAGCTCATTTTGCAGATGAGGACACTGAAGCAAAGAGGGTTCAAGTGACTTACCCTGGGTCACACAGTTGTAAGTGTCTGAAGCCAGATTCTAACTCAGATCTTCCTGCCTCCAAGCTTGGCACTCTAGGCCCTGCACCATCTAGCTGCCCTTATTCAATAATACATCACACATCATATCTAGCATTAAGTCAGTGTCTGATATAATTTACATTTAAACTGAGTGCTACTTCTGCCACTCTTGGTCCCTGGAATGACCTTGACTCTGTGATCATAGTAGATTTCTGTAAAGGAGGCATGGCCTGTGATAGGTTAATTTTAGTATCTGATGATAAATTTTTTAAGAAATCTGTTTATTTTTGGTAGTAGATACATTATTCCTGGGGGATGGGAGAAGCAGGGCAATTCAATGAATTGATCATGGTCTAGATATTTGTTTAATTCCAAATTTAAGGATTCCAGGCAACACAATTCTAATGCAATATATGATTCATATATAGGATGGAGGTACTTATTGACTATAATATTTCTCGAATTTTAAGAGCTTCTGTTTGGAGACACTGCTCTTTGTGGTCTGTCCTGTTTTATGCCACTGGTTGAAGTTTGGGTTATAGAGAGATTTAAAAGAAACCTGCAATTCTGACAAATGGAGGGACAGCAAGCACAGAGGAAACAGGCATTCCAAGAGACATTCTCCACCCCACTTGGGGGGATATGCGTGTAAAAGATCGACACAACATTGGCAGTCAGTAAAAAAGATGAAATAAATGTGATAAAAAAGAAAAAAGAAAGTTGAGGCATCATAATTCTCCCTGCAGAAGCAAACCATCATTCTTTTTGTAAAGCAAAGCAATGACAAGAATCAGCCAAGTAGATTATTGGTGAACAAGCCAGGAACCATCACCCTTCTAAAAAACATTCTTTGAAGGAATGTGGCACACTGGGTGATCCTTGGTGCCTGAAAAAGGGCCTGTTGCACTTTACAGATAGGAAAAAAAAGCAACATTCAATCATTAATTAAGTAATCAACAAATGTTTATTGTGTCTTTGTCCCAGGGCACTGCATTAGGTGTTTTGGAGGGTAAGACACAAGTGAAAGAGGCCATGCCATCAAGAAGCTGCCACTCTACAGGGGGAGCCAGGGTACCTGTAGAGGTCTTCAAAAGAAACACAGTGTGATGGGGAGTGATCAGGGAGGTGGCTGTGGCCATATGACAGTAACTGGCATCAGCAGCTTCCCATAAAGAGATGGAGCAGGGAAGCAAGGTCATTTGTGATGCTAAAGCAGGTCTAAGGAAGCTGTGGGGTCTGGAAGGGCTGGAGGATGGGTACCTAGTCTGTGCTCACACTGGTTCTCTTTGATAATAAATTATTTATTTTCTTGTTTACATCACTCATTTCCATGAGATTTTGAGATACAAATTTTCTCCCCATCTTTCCCCTACCCACCACCTCAAAACAGCCATCCCACTGTATACCCCCTCCCCTAATCTGCTCTCTCCTATGTTCTCCCCCTCACCCCTCTGACTTTCTGGTAGGGCAGGATGGGTCGCCCTACCCCAGTGCCTGTATATCTTAATTCCCAGTTGCATATAGTTAATAATAATAATAATTAATAATATATATATATATATATATAT
>CM053581.1:560153261-560169118 GCA_028627135.1 Pseudochirops cupreus | reverse complement strand
CGATGTGTCTGTGGTTGTGTACAGGTTTTGCCTGGTTCTGCTCTTCTCACTTAGCATCAATCCGTATAACCCTCTCCAGGTAATTATGAAGTCCATCTCCTTCCCATTTCTTATAGCACAATAGTATTCCATTACATTCATATACCATAGCTTGTTCAGAAAGATGACAAAATTAAAGCCTGGCAAAGAGAAAATCCAAGTGGAGGATGTAATCTCTGACCCCAAATATTTGAAGAGCTTCCCCCTGTTGTGGGGGGAGGGAGGGTTAGTGGGAAGGAGGAGGGAATATCCTTGGTCTAGGCGGCCCCAGCAGGAAGAATCAGGAGCAGCAAATGGAACAAGCATAATTGAGGCATGCCACAGGGAAATATTTCTTGATGTTTTGAGCTACTTCAAAGGTAAATGGGCAACCTCAGAATGAATTGCACATACATTTGATTATTAGCTCCTTGAGGGCAGGAATTAAGGCTTAGTCATTTTTGGTAACCTACCACAACATCCAGCATAGTTCTTCTAACAATCTGTTTGCTTAATAAATGATTGAGGCATTGAATTTTAATGGGTTTTCATCATTGATTATAAGGACTTTCTACCTGCAATACATTATGCTGAGACTATCCAAAGACAGTCACAAAGAATTGGAGCTTGCTTTTCATTTTATTTGATATGTATGTGTATGTCTGCATGAGAATGTGTGTGTGTCTATCTTGTGTGTGTATGTATGTGTGTTTGTAGTGTGAGGAGCAATGTGAAGGGTATATGGGGGTGTGGATGTAGGTGTAATGTGTGAGAAATAGTTAAAACATTTTTTTTAATTTTTCATTTTTTAATAGTAAGAAATAGCCATGATTTGTATAATATCCTCTGTGATACAATGGCCCTTTTCTAGAGGGAAACACATTCATTTCCTCCTTGAATTTAATATGTTACCATGATTACCACCATCTCATTCCTTAAACAATAAGTGAATTTCATTGCATAACTATTTTCAAGTTGAAAATTCTTATCACTGAAGAGTAAAATGTGGTCTCTGATTAAAAACTGGCTCACCTTAATTTCCCATCTAATCCTGATTTTCAAACATTAAGCTTAATTAGAAGACACATTCCACTTAAGGTTAAGCACACACAAATGGACATATACAAGCCAACACATACACCACATTCTTTGGAGGATCAGACATGTGTGAAACAGCTTCTTTCTTGCCCAATGTACTTTATCACTAAGATTGCTGTGTTTATATTTAATCTACCTCATTAGGCAGTCAGGAGAATGCTAAGTAGCAAGTCTTTCTCTGAGTATTTTAAGGGATGCATGCATCTTGCTTGTTTCATTTAACATCTTAATCATTGGTCCTCTGAAAATGAGAACTAGCTACGTTATAGACAGTTCGGTATCAATTTTGGCCACCCACAGATGAAGCAATGTAGAAGAATGAACACATTTCAAATGGTGGAAAGCTACTTGATA
Source organism: Pseudochirops cupreus (assembly GCA_028627135.1). NCBI lineage: Eukaryota > Metazoa > Chordata > Mammalia > Diprotodontia > Pseudocheiridae > Pseudochirops > Pseudochirops cupreus. The sequence continues at coordinate 560,167,648 of CM053581.1, read as the reverse complement.
CAAAGAAACCCCTTTAGGATAAAAGACATGAGAAAAATCTAGGTTAAAAGATGGAAATGGAGACCAAGCAAATCATACAAAGGTGATCTTTAAAATGAGAATGGAACGATGTTTAGGCAGGGGAAGGAAGGATGTATGAAATGATCCATATAAATAAGACAATGTCTATTCAATAATACCATCATTGTGGAATTTGACCACTCTTCATACTATCCAAAATATTCAGGATCTTTTCCTTTGTCATTATTGTTTATGAAAATTCCCTGGCCATTTCAATTAGGTCCCATTGTCATTAGGAGATCTGGGGGTGGAGTGGGGCCAAGCATTGCACCTATGATTTCATTAACATAAGGAATTTCCAAGAAAGAAACATTCCACCAATGAAGATCAGTGTGTACTCTACAGTTCAGTCTTAGAGAATAAATGGGAAATATATAGGAAAAGGATTGACCAAAGATCACCTGTCATTACCTAGGCTAAGCTCTCTTCTTTTGTTGTTTCAATGGAATAAAAGCAATGTCAAATAAACTTTAATAAGAAATTTTTCTTTTCAGATATCTGCCTTTAAGAGGTGGCATAGGGAACACTGTTAGGGGAAACTGTATGATCGGAAAAGAAAGTGACAAAGTGAGAGTAAGGTATGGACAAGGCAAGTAGAACATCAGAAGCTTTTAAAGGCATGATGACTTAGAAGAAAACAGCCATATATCGAGTGACTCTTCCATGCAATATCTATGGGAAAATATGGACCGCAATCACATGGGATGAGAAAGTTGGTCTAGGTTGCAATCTACAGTGATGGAGAGCGTACTAAAATGGATCTGAATCCATTGAAGTAAGTAACATAGAGATATGTCAAACATACGTGTACATATATATATATATATATACACAATATTTATGTATACAAACATTTATATCCACATGTGTATACATCTGTGCATGTGTGTACATCTCTAAAATCAACCATTGTACCTGCTACCATGGTTCTTCACCTAAAATATTTTCAACTGAACTAATGAAAGTACTGAGTGGTAGAGCTAGGGAAAACTTTAGAGTAATCTGGACAAACTCTTTCATTGTATAGATTCATGATAATATTAATAGTTAATATTTATGTAGTGGTTACTGTGTTTCAGGCACCATGCTAAGCACTTTATAATTATTATCACATTAAATCTTTGTAACAAGTCTGAGAGTTGTTATTATTCCCATTTCATAGATGAGGCAAAGAGAGGCTAAATGACTTGCCTGAGGTTATAGATTGTTAAGTGTTTGGGGCTGCATTTGAAGTCAAGGTTTTAAGTAATTGTGGCTCAGAGAAGAGATATAAAAGAGGGTCTGTTTCAAAGTAAGTAACTTCACGTATTATTGAAGCTTCAATTTATATTCATGTAATTTCTAGATGATTCAATCTCTCATCCTCACCCCTAGAGTTCTCCCTTACAATAAAGCATACAGGCCAATACATTGACTACATCTACCCATATACTTGATCATATCACTACTAAAATAACGGACATATTTTTCACTGTCAGCTCTCCATATTGAACATCTGTTATTGCATTTGTCAGAGTTTTGAAGTCTTTCAAGCTCATTTCCTTTTGAGTATTGGGGTCACCAAAGAGATCATTCTTTTGGTTCTGCTTACTGTTAAGTGCCCTGGCTACATTAGACTAATATTGGAAGGCCAATAATTGGGACAGTCCAGCCCAAGGTCTAGGATGCAGGTGTGTACAGGCTCAATGGTACAGGGCAGCTGAGCTGAAAGGCTATTTATATAGGACCACAAAGCCCTTTGCTTGTATGATCTCACTTGATTCTTACAACAATCCTGGGTATGTGTGATTATTTGTCTCTATTTTACAGATGAAGAATTTGCAGACCCTTTACTATGCCTGAAAGAAAGCACTTGGGTATATACTTTTCATCTATGTATGCTGTCCTAAAACTCCAAACACATTCCCTTTTGCTAAATCTCCCTGTGCTCCACACCATTAATGTCTTTCTAAAATCATCCTCCCTTGTTTCCATGATTCCCTGCCTTCCTGCCAATGTCAAATAATCTAAGGATTAATTAGAAGGGTCACTATAATAATCACATGCATTTTCTCTCTTTATAGCTCAGTGCCCTTTGTAAATATTAAATGGTTAATTTTTAATGATAATCCTAGCAATAGGATGGGGGCATATTTTCTCCATTTGACAGATAAGGAAGCCAAGGAGAAATACTTTATTCAAGGACACTCAGAAGATCAGTGGAAATGTTGAGCTGATAACCCATCTGTTATATTTCCCACTCCAATGCCTTGTCCACCAGCCCATGCCATCTTCATAAATATACAACTTTTAGAGATATTATGGATGAGTCAGACATGAGGTATATAGCCAGAACCTCTCTCAAGGTAATGCAGACTTTGTGGAATCCAGTCTTTAACTGGCATTATTTGTCCTAAGTTCATTTAGTTTTCTGAATGGAATGTTGAAAACAATTATCTTAGTAGGAGAGAAAAAATACAAAGATCTCTTTCCTGAGAAATAATGAAATTCACATGTAAAATTCCCATGGGAGATGGACAATAATTATTTCCCTCCTTTTACAAGTAATGAAATTGAGGAAGAGAAAACTTCATTATGTAAGTATGAAAAGTACGTAGTCATTAAGTGTTCAATGTCAGCTTGGAAAGAGGTTTTGGATGAAGTTCCCAGGGATCTCAGCTTGCCCCTATGCTATTTAGCATTTTTATCAGTGGCTTAGATAAAAGCACAGATGGCATATTTATTAGATTTATAGATGATATAAAGATTGGAGAGTTAGATAACAAACTGGCTAACATACCCAGCATTTAAAAAGTTGTTGATGGTCATAAACCTGACAATGAAATTTAATGGGAAAATATGAAATTTTGCACTTGTGTGGGGAAAAAAATCAAGTCCATGATCACAAGATGGAGAAGACAAGTCATCTGGAAAAAAAAAAAAGGTAGGTGGTTTTTGAGCCAGCAAATGATATGGCAGCTAAGGAAATTAATGTAACCATAGACTTCATTCGGTATCATGACATTCAGAAATAGGAGATGGTATCCTCTCTGCACTGTAGTTAATATCACATTCAAAGTGTTGTATTCAATTCTATGCACCACATTTTAGGAAGAACATTGGGCAGAAGTACATTTTCACTGACTTTCTCTCCTTCCTAGAATTTTCTCCCTTAGCAAGTTTACCTCCTGGATTCTCCAGAAATTTTTAAGTTTTAGCTAAGATCCTACCTTCTTCAGGAAACCTTTCTTAATCCCCCTTAATGCTAGTGCCTTCCCTCAGATTATATTCAATTTATTCTCTATATAGCATGTAAGTTCATAGGGTTTTTTTCTGTATGTTGTCTCCTCAATTACAGTGTGAAATCCTCAAAGACATAGAATGTATTTTTGCTTATTTTTGTATCCCTAGGGCTTAATGGAGTGCCTAGTATACAGCAGGCACTTAATAAATGCTTGTTCACTTGATTTGAACTGAAAATAGGAATAAGTATAAAGTCTAACATATAGGTTCCAAAAATAAGAGTGATATGGCTAGACAGATTGTTTTTTCTCAAAAAAAAAAATTCAGGGACTTTTAGCGGAGAATAAGGTCAATATGAGTTAATGTGGTGTCAAGAAAACATATAAAAACCTTCAGCTCTGATTAGAAACAGATACTAAGCAGGCATGGGTAGGTAATCATCCCACTGTAATCAGCACTGGTGTGAACATGTCCTGAGTTTTTGCTTAGCTTTGAGTACCAGTTTTAGGTAAAATATTAATCAGCAAGGACATGTCCAGAAAAAGAGGAAACAAGATGGTGAACAGTTTTGAGATCACATAGTATAAAGATAAGTTGATGGAACTGGACACTGATGGGGAATTGGGGGAAAAAAAGGATTTGGGGAGGGAAATATTAGGCATCTTCAAGAAATGAAAGGACAGAGCTATCAAGGAGAAATTAGACTTCCTCTTGGACTCTGTGGGGATAAGTAAAAACAATCAGTGCAAGTTGTGTGCTGGATAGCAAGGAAAAAAAACCAAAACAACAATGTCTTACTACCAATGAGAACAATCTTAAATTAGAATGGTCTGCTTTGGGGTAGGAGCAGCCACCTTCTTCTCCGTATAAGTCTTCGAGAAAGGGCTGGCTGGGCTGTTGGTGTGTGCTGTAGAGGGGGTTCTCTTTCTGGTATTTTTTGGTTTAGGTAGCCTCTGAAGTCAATTTGGAGTTGGGAATTGTGAGGTTCCTCTATATAAAAACTTGAGCTCCAAGCTCCATGTTCATAGCAGTTGGAGTAGTATTTCTGAAGGTGGGTGGTTGAGGAAGGTGAACAAAATGGCAAAACCCAACCAATGGTGTTATTCTTTACCTACATTTTTTTTCAATTAGATGCAAATATTCACATCTTTTTTGTTTGTTTTTGGGGGAGCAGTCATGTCAATTCATGGGATGTTTGAGGGATAAAGACAAATAAGAATTGACAGAGCAATTACCTGAGTTTTGGTTTTGTCGGCTGGCTCCTTCCCTTTGAGTCCAAAGCAAAAGTCTTTATATTTTCTATTTGTAGGCACCCACTGTCCCTAGCTATGCAGAAAAATAGCCACTTACAATAGAAAGCCTCTCACAGAGAGACTGGCATTGATTATACTTAGGCACATTTCATCAGTGGAGGAGGGTGTCAGAAATCTAGCTTCTCTTTTAAGTGACATGGTTTTCCCTGTAATCTTTTGCTATTAAAAATGTGCTAAGCCACGCTGGGTAGATAGTTCAATGACGAAACTGTTTCAAGAGCTTGAAAACTAGGTGAAAAGAAGAGTGTGAGCTAGTGAGAGATCAGGATGAGGTCTTAGCCATCATGCTCTTTACTTTGAGCCTGATTTGACCCTCAAGGGATCAATCACCCAGAGACAGTATGAATGACCCTGTCATGATTAGCATGAACAGATAGGAGACAAGACCCCCACCTGCTTCACCTCTTGGCCACTTCCTGATCACCACCATCACCAGAAGGGACATGACTTCTAGCACCAAAGGCCTCAGTGTAGCACAGAACTAAAAAGTCATTCTGTGGAAGAAAGCTGCCTCATTCTGGTTCAGAGACAAGCTCACTTTAGCAAGCAGAAGATGCTCTTCCACATTAAACTGACTAGACAAAGGCACACTGCAACTGTAGTCAAAACACACATCTCTGATGTATAGATTAAATCATAAATCCTAAAATTTGAAACCTGAATATGAAGAAAATCTATACCAGCTGATAATCCTCCCAACATTTATCTTTAATAGCAAGCTTTTCCTTTTGTACAAACTATAATGACTTCAAAGTAACCTTTATGACTGCAGCAAACAGAGAACAAAATAGAAGAAAGAAAATTTTCCCTGCAGAAGAGATTTGGAATGATAAGGTCATCATTTCCAAAATTTTCCATTGTTTCTCATTTTATGTGGAACAATTGATCTTGCTCCCAATGGAAAAAAAAGGAAAGAATATGCTAAGACCATCATCATGGATAAAGAAGCAATCTTGGAATCAAGGAGACCTGGTTTCAAGGTCCACCTCTGAGATGCACAGGCTGTGTTAATATAGGCACATTACATGACTTCTTGGGGCCCTAGGCAACTCTCTCAGACTGTAATTAAAAGAATTATTGATCCATATCAGTAATGAGAATTTCATACTTAGGAACTTCCCAGGTTGATGAAATCACAGGTTTAGACAGGGAAGGGAAAGAAGCATTAATAGACCCCAGAAATGAAAATGAGGGTGTTATGGGAATGAGAATCTGAAGATCTTCCCCGCCCATTTGCTCCTTGGTAGGTTTAAGTGACTCTGAGAACCTCCCCTGATTTGAAAATATACTCTGCCCCCTAATAGGCTGAATGTGCTCACATGGAGCCTGTGGCAGGAGGCTTGTTTTTTAACGCCCACAACTTTTTACTTTGTGATTGGGCAGTGGGGTTGTGATGTGAGGTTTTGCTTTGGGGCTCACTTTGGGAAGAGTTGTGTGATTTGGCCAGATGAGACTCTGGGCAGCCATTGAGCCCCCAGCTTTGAAAATCCAGATGTTGTTCCTTCCCTATCCAGTAACCAACTAGATTATGGATATAATGGTTAGATAGTTGGAAGCTCTGTCTGATGATCTCTTTGTCTGTATTTTTTTGTCTGCTTGTAACTTCTGTTTGTATTCTCTGAAGTTTAGGGTGCTTACTTTTTCCCCTGAATTAGGTAAATGATATATGTTTGATTGATTAAAGTAAGGCTGTTAACCCATTTTGAGTTGCCTTTCTTTAGAAAAGCAGATCTAAGAATGTGTGCTAGCAGCCATCCTGAATATGCTAGTGTGTTTGCTGCTACAGAGGGCTGGAAGAAGCAGGTCGCGATCATTTGAGGAAAGTGCTAGGTTTACTATCCTGGTGCAACCCTCATCTCACATCTGGACTACTGCAATAGTCTTTTGGTTGATACTTCTGGATCAAGTCTTCCCCTTTGTTCCTAAGTAATTTTTCAATTACATCTGACTCTTCACGACCCCATTTGGGGTTTGCTTGACAGAGATACAGAAATGGTTTGCCATTTCTTTCTCCAGTCCATTTTACAGATGAGGCAACTGAGACAGACAAAGTTAAGTGGCTTACCCAGGGTCATAGAGCTAGTGTCTGAGGCCAGATTTGAACTCAGGAAGACGAGTCTTCCTAAATCCAGACCCATCACTTTATCCATTGCACTCCCTAGCTGCCCCAAGTCTATCATTACCAGTCCAATTTCCCTTTGGGTGTCAAATATTTTTTTTTCCCAAAGCATGGTAAAGTTCCACATTAAAGCTAACATTTTTTAAAGAGTGAGTGAATTTTTTTTTTGCTTCCATTCAAAACTTAAGGGCATCATCTTGCACTTTTCCATAACAACATAGTCTTTAGCCTCTGAGCTATTCTGGTGCCTTTACCTTGGGTAGACTTTGACATTTCCCAGGCTGTTATTCCTAGTTCTGTATATGCTCAAAGAAAAAGACATCCTAAGCTCTAGTCTCCCATGGTTTCTGCAGAAACATATATCAACAGTTGTATGATTTTTCTCCTTCTTGCTCCCGAGCACTACAGAGAAAAGACAAAGACAGGCTGGTCCCCAAACTATTAGTCCAACAGAGGGGCTTTAAAAGGGTATGAGACAAGCAAACTTTCAGAGTATTTCAAAATAGTAGTTTCTTCCATTTCTTTCATCTCGACTTTGGAAAGAAGGCCCATTCTAAGCAATTCTATTAGAAGATTTAGGGTATTGGAAAGAGCTCTTTGGAGTGTTAGTCCCAAATCAATCATTCATTTTGCTTACGAGAGGTGGTGGAGTGGAAAGAGTGCCTTATGTACCACTGTCAGGAAATCAATCAGTCAACATGTATTTACCAAGTTTCTACTATGTTCCAGTCAGAGAGGATGAAAACAAAAGTAAGAGAGTCCCTGCTTTCAAGGACCTAACATCTTATGGCAAAGTAGGGGCATGGGGGAGAAGGATAGGGAGACCACACACACACACACACACACACACACACACACACACACACACATCCCACATGTGTAACAGAAATGAAAAGGATTTGGAGGGCACACCAGTTCTTGGAGTGATCATGAAAGACGAAAGTCGTTTTATTACCTTAGTTTTGAAGGGATATTTTGAAGCTTAGTTGAAGAGGCAAAGTATTCCAGGCAGAAGGTGGGAAGTCAGTGCAAAAACTCGGAGGCTGGAGATGAAGCATATTTATGAGGAACAGAGCACAGTTTGCTACAATTGTAGATTGTGGAAAATGGAATAATGTAAAACAAATGCAGAAAGGTTGGGCAGGGCCAGGTTGTGAGAGGTTTTAAAAATCAAAACAAACAAGTTTAAACTTTATACTAAAGGCAACAGGGAGCCACTAATGTTTATTAAATAGTCCAGTGACATGGACAAACCTGAGTTTTAGGAAAAATAATTTTAGTAACTGTGTGTAGCATGGACTGGAGTAGGGGAGATGAGATAGAGAGACTGATTAAGAAGCTATTGTAGCATCCAACTAGAACTTGGGATTCACAGGCACTGTGGAGGGGAGATCCATCCTGCCCTATTGGAAAGTCAGAGGGGTGATGGGGGAGGATATAGGAGAGAATAGATTGGGGGAGGGGTTATACAAGGGGCTGGCTGTTTTGAGGGGGGGGGTAGGGGAAAGATGGGGAGAAAATTTGTAACTCAAAATCTCGTGGAAATGAATGATGTAAACTAAAATAAATAAAATAAAAAATATAATAAAAAAGAAGCTATTGTAGCAATCTTGGAGGCAAGAGATGAAGGAATAAATTATGGGGATAGTGTCTGTTTTAAGTGAAGAGAAAGGGACAATGGTAAAGATGCTCTGGAGGCATAAAGAGAACTGGTTGGATATGTAGGATTAAGGAGATTGAAGAGTTGAGGGAAAGCCATAGAAACCCATGGTCAAATCTTGCTTTAACACTTAGAGGCTTTGTGACTATGGGCAAGTCATTTTGTCTCAGTTTACGAACATGTAATTTAACATGTTAATATGTTAAGTAGGGATAATAATATTTCTAAGTCCTAACACTCATTAGGGGTATGGAACTTAAATCACATAATAATATAAATATTTTAAGCCTTAAAGTATCTTAAACCTTAATGTAAAGGAAATCAATGAATACATGTAGATATAGAAATAGATATAGATGAAAAAGGTGGTCTAGCTGTACCAGATCTCAAACTGTATTGTAAAGCAGCAATTATCAAAATAATCTTGTGCTAGCTAAGAAATAGTGTTTGATCAGTGAAATACATTTACATCAGAGTGAATGCCCATTGTACCCTAGTATATGGTAAACCCAAATATCCAAGTTTTTGGAACAAAAAATTCATTATTTGACAAAAACTGAATGAAAAAACTGGAAAGCAATGAGGCAGAAACTAGGTACAGACCAACATCTCACACCATATATCAAGATAATATCAAAATGGGTATATGATTTACCAATTATTACATAAAGAAAGATACCAAGAGATTATGGAACTGAATCTTGTAAACTACAAGTAAATAAACAAATCAAATTAAAAAAAATAAAATAAAGTCATCATAATAATAAGGGGGAAAAAAAAAGAAATGCAGGTTGAGGGGCAGCTAGGTGGTTCAGTGAACAGAGCACCAGCACTGGAGTCGGTAGAACCTGAGTTCAAATTCAAACTCAGACCCTTGACACTTACTAGCTGTGAGACCTTGGATAAGTCACTTAAACCCAATTGCCTTGCCCTCCAAAAAAGGAAAAAAAAATGCTGGTTTCATTTAATTTAATCAAATTCAATAACACCAACTTTCAGCTGTGTTCTGGGTTTGGTTTTGTTCTTCCTGTTCTGAAGCTACGTTATTGCAAATTCTAGACCAAGTTAATAACCCTGTCTTGTTTCCGGGGCCAAGAGGACTGTGGATCATAGGCTCAGGAGGGGGTGACTCCAAGATGATTATTTTGAAAACAAACGGCACTCAGAGAGAGGACACAGCTCTCCATCCCTCCGCTTGTGTCTTCTTCACTCTATCAGTTCAACAAGCTGAGAAATGGAAAAGTCTCCCCAGCCCATGTTCATAATTAGAGAGGTTGCACAGCTTTCTTGTCCTGCCTATGTCAGAACCCAGCTGTGTTCACAGCTCACTACCCAGTCTTCTGGGGCTGGCTTCTTACTACCAACTCTCCAGGGTTCCATGCCCTGTGGTTACATCCTGCCAAGAAACCACCAGGACCAGGTCACCTCTCATACTTCAAACCCTGGGTCAGGTAGAGAGGCACCAAAATGGAAAGCACTCAACAAGGCCACCTCCTTATATGCAATAGGTCAAATAATGAGCCCCATCAATAAAATAGATGGGAGAAGTAAACAGAGAATGACAGGTGGCGCCTCCTTCCTACAACATTGCAAATAGGAAAATTTCAAGAATCCAACCTCCACTACCCCCAAGTGAACACTATACACAGAAAAAGCCAGATATAATAGGAGGGGTCTACAATATGAGTGTTAATCCTCTCCCTATTAGGGCCTAATGGGTCTCTTTTGTTCTAGAATAGTCAAACTATACATGACTATCTTTAACTATTCTCTAGGTTAAGAGAATGGAAGACTTTTTTTTTTTTTTGGTGCCTAAGACCCATAGAAGAAACAGAATCAAGGATGACAGTGTTAAAATTGGAAGGTATCTCAAAGACCATCTAGTCTAATCTACAACCAAATGAGAATCGCTCCTACAAAATAATAATGCTGATAACTAGTATTTATATAACACTTTAGATTTTGCAAAGCACCTTACAAATATTATCTCATTTAAAGCTCACAATGACCCTGGGAGGTAGGAGCTATGATTATATTCATTTTACAAATGAGTAAACTGAGGAAGACAGAGGTAAAGTGACTTTCCCAAGGTAACACAGCTATAAAGTGTCTGAGATTTGAACTCAAGGTTTCCTGACTCCAACTTCACTGTGCCACAAGGCTTCTCTTGAAATCTTACCTTATATTTATTTGTCTTTGTTATCTTTGTATTTATCCTGTATATATTTAGATATGTCCAAGTTATCTCCCTCATTAGAATATAAATTCCTTAAGAATAAAAAATAATAAAATAAAGAAAGATTCCATAAGCAAATTAAAGGAGGACAGAATAGATCATCTATAAGATTTATGTATAAAGGAAAGAATTTAGGACCAACAAAGCTATTGAGAACATCACAAAACATAAAATAGATCATTTCAATTATATAAAATTTCAAAAGTTATTGCACAAACAAAACCAATACAACAAAAATTATAAGGAAAGCAGAAAACTGGGGGAAATTGTGCAACAAATATCTCTGATAAAGGCCTCATTTCTCAAACATTTATAGAACTGAGTCAAATTTATAAACATAGAAGTCATTCCACAATAGATAAATGGTTAAAGGATATTAACAAGCAGCTTTCAGATAAAGAAATCAAAGCTATCTAAAGTCACATAAAAATTCTCTAAACCAGTATTGATCAAAGGAATGCAAATTAAAACAACTCCAAGGTACCATCTCACACATAATGCATTGTTGGTGGAGTTGTGAACTGATTCAGCCATTCTGGAAAGTAATTTGGAACTATGCCCAAAGGGCTACAAACCTCTGCATCCCCTTTCATCTAGCAATATTACTACTAGGTCTATATCCTAAAAACATTTTTAAAATGTAAAAGGACCTATTTGTACAAAAAAAATATTTATAGCAGCTCTTTTTGTGGTAGCTAAGAATTGAAAATCAAAGGGATGTCCATCAATTTGTTAATGGCTAAACCAGCTGTGGTATATGGTTGTAATGGAATATTATTATGTTATATGAAATGCAGTATAATGTGCTGTAATGAAATATTATTACGTTATAAGAAATGACAAGGTTTTTTCAAGAAAAACTTGGGAAGTTTTACAAGAACTGATGCTTAATGAAGTGAACAGAACCAGGAGAATGTCAACAACAGTAATGTTCTTCGATGAAGAACTGAATGACTTAGGTATTCTCAGCAATACAATGATCCAAGAAAATCCCAAAGGATTAATGATGAAGCATATTATTTGCCTACAGAGAAAGAACCGATCTTGATTGAATATAGTTTGAAGCATGCAATTTTTCATTTTCTTTCTTTCATTTTTTTCATTTATTCATCTTCTTGTAAAAATAATTAATATAGAACTGTTTTACATAATTAAAATTATACACACACATTTTATTATTTTGTCTCCTATTCATCCCAGATTTCAAAATCTATCCACTTTATTTTCCAACTTAGCAACAAAACACAAAAATTTACACATACACACACACACATACTCACACACATACACACACACATAATCTTTTATTTTTTTTTCTTTAGGAAACCAGAACAGTCACATAAAAATAGAAACAAAACACTTACTTTCTACTTCATGAACATAGGATGGAAAGTCCAAGATTGTAACAACACGTAATTATAATGCGTCCTAGAATTGGAGAGCGATTTAGGATAGAAAGGAACCTCAGAGATCATCTAGTCCAACTGCTTTACTTTAGTGAAGAAACTGAGACCAAGTTGAGTTAAAGAACTTTGGCAAGACCACACAAAGGAAGAAAGAAAGCTACGGCTTCCACCTATGTCTTCAGGCCCCTGACCTCCTGCTCTTGCTTCTGTCCCACACTGCACCTCTTCATGCATGAGGTCTGTCCAAAAACTCTACAAGTCCTGATGGTGCAAGGATTATATATGGAAAGGATTTCTAGACTCAACCATCTTTTTGAATATGAGAACACTGAGTCCAACATCACCTTGTTAAGAAGGTGAGAAGTTTTCATCAATGTTGGCTTCCATAAATGTGCTTAGCCACTGCAATAATCATGGTTCTTAAGTCTTGCTGCTATTACATAAACTTTTCCCCTTGATTCTGCTCATTTCACTCTGCATTAATGTATATATTTCTTCTGTGGTTTATCTGAAATAATATCTTTTTGCATTCTTTGCACAATGTTATTCTATTGCATTTATACATTGGTTCAGCCATTCCCTGACTCAGACTTTGTTCATATTGTTTCCAGTTCTCTTACTGCTACTAAAAGAACAGCTATAATAAGTTTGGTAAGTATGGATCTTTGCCTTGTTTCTTTAATCACTTTGATATGTAAGGCTACTTTTGGTATTACAAGGGTCACAGGACACATATATTTTAGTGACTTTTTGGCCACAGTTCAAAACTGATTTCCAGAATAGTTGGACCTGTTCACACCCCTACCCAAAGAGCCTGCCAAATCCTTATTGCACCAGTGAGAAAACTTAAACACCCAGAGGTGTAGTGACTCTCCCAGAGTTACACATCTTGTAAGATTCAAAGGGAGGATTTGAGTCTAACGTCCTTTTTGCTAATCTGCCTTAAAAACAAGAATGGATGATTGACAGCTTACTGTCTTGAAGGGACTAAGGTGTTGATGCTTCAATACATCTGTAAATGGTGATAGGCTTTCCCAGTCATGACAGTGTTTAAATTCATTGCCACCATGAAAAAAAGACTGGTAACCTACAAGAAAACTATTAAATCTTCTCATCATCTTGTTTTCTAGTCAATGTAATGTCAAGCTGAAATCAAAGACTTTTTTGTTGATCCTCTTTGTTTTTAAGTAGAGAGATGTGAAGGGATGTTGCAACATCCATTAAGAAAGTTGTGGGGGGGGGAGCCAAGATGGTGACATAAGAGCAGCAACATATCGCAGCTCTCGCATAGCCACCCCAAAATACACATAAAATATGACTCTAAACTAATTCTAGAACTCCAAAATGCACACAAATATACTTTCCACTAAAGTCAGCTTGACTACAAAGAACCATATCAGCCCTGTGAACCAAAACCAGCCTAGCCTGAAACTGCAGTCCTGCCCTGGTGGCAGCTGGACAAGAGGAGCTGGGAGGTGGCTGGACGAGAGGAGCTGGGCCCCGGCTGGAGCGTCAGGTGAGCGGATCGGCAGCAGCTGCGGCAGTATCCAGAATTAGGTCAGTGAAGCTTGCGAAATCAGGAGAGAAAAGCGGTCTGGCCGAAACGCCTCCAGAGCAATGAGGCCGCAGAACTGGAGGTCTTGCACCCACCTCCACACTACCACTTCAGAGCTCTTGGCCTGCAGACTGCAGTGGGACCAAGCGATCGTTCAGAGGCCAAGCGCTTTCGTGTTGAGAAGCCTGTATCCGGATCGCAGTCTTAGGCTTTGGTCCTGTGATTTTGTTTTTTTTTCTCAGGGAGCCAGAGTCGGGGAGGGACCCAGAAGCCTCCTAAGAGCTCCAGCAGCTGGGAAAACCACAGTGATTTGGGACAGAGCTTTCCCCTCTGGAAGCAGAGCTCCACAGAGATTTTAAAAAAAAATCACTGACTGACCAACCATGAATAAGAATAAACATAAGAAGCAAAGTGAGAACAGCAACCAAACCCTAGATTACTTCTTTGAGGAAAAGAAGGATCAAGGCAGAGAGAGGGAGAAGGACAGCACAGCCAGAGCTCCCCCACCAAAAGCTTCCAATAAACATGAAAATTGCCTTAAAGCTAGAGATCAGCTGAAGAAGGATTTTGAAAACCAAATGAGAGAAGTGGAAGAAAAATTGGAAAGAGAAATAAGAATGTTGCAAGAAAATCATGAAAAGAGAGTCAGCAATCTGACTGAAGAAATTAACACCTTAAAAAATAGATTAACTCAAATGACAAAAGAGTTCCAAAAAGCCAATGAGGAGAAGAATGCCTTAAAAAGTCAACTTTGCCAGATGGAAAAAGAATCTCAAAAGCATTATGAAGAGAATAATTCCGTCAAAATGAGAATGG
>CM053581.1:560103085-560152761 GCA_028627135.1 Pseudochirops cupreus | reverse complement strand
GAACTCCCAAACTCAAGCTGTCCACTACACTCCACCTACTGAGTAGCAGTGGTTATAAGTGTCATGGGCATCACATAAGGTATTGGATTTCTTATTTACTTATTTGTAATTTTGGTTAATGATAGCTTTCCTCCTTTCATCAAAACTTAAATTTTATATGAATCATCTAACATTCATTAAGTGCCCACTGTCTTCAAGGGCCTTGATTTGGAACAAGGTATACAGACATCGTGCATACCTTAGAAACCTTGACTCGAAGGGGATTACATTCTACTGGGAGGGAGAGGAGAGATGAAGGATTTAGACAGACATTTAAATATAAAATAATTTAAGGAGATAGAAAACCCTGACCACTGGGGTACAGGAAGAGGCAAAGTGTCCTGTAGGATGTGTCCTGTGAAAAGAACCTGTAAAGAAAGAGAGCAAGAAGCAACTCCACCCAAAATTGAAGGAAAGAATCTGCCAAGGTCAGTGCTGAGTTCAGAGAAGAGTTCTTGAAAGGGTAGAAGTATGAAAGGTAGAGAATGAAAACAGTGAAGGCTCTTAAAGATCAGTTTGGGGGAGGAAGGAGGGAAAGGTACAACTAAGTAGTGCAGTAGATAGAGTACTGGCCCTGGAGTCAGGAGGACCTGAGTTCAAATCCAGTCTCAGACACTTGACATTTACTGACTGGGTAACCCTGTATAAGTCACTTATCCCAATTGCCTCAGGAATTTCCATTTTTTCTAGAGGTGATAGTCAACTACTGAGTATTCTTACTCAGGGGAATTAAATGGCACAAACTATATTTTAGGAAGATAATTTTGACATTTGTGTTGAGAATAGAGTGGGGGAAAGGAGAGGTTTTGGGCAAGGAGATCAATTGGTGAGCTCTTAAAATAATATAGGTGAGAAGTCATAAGGGCTTGAACTGGAGGAGTAGTGAAGATTAAGGTGTCAAATGTGAGAGATATGGAGATAGAACCAACAAGAGTTGGCAGCTGAGTAGATGGGGGAGGAGAGAAAGATGGGAAAGCTCAATTACCTTTAACTCTCCTCTCTCATGATCTAAGCATCTAAGGACTTGCTAAGTCCTGCCAGCTCTGCCCCACAAAGTCAGCCTTTCAATGAGCTTTTATTAAGTGCCTCTTTGGAGGCATGCCCTGTGCTAAGTGCTGGGAACACAAAGAAAGACAAGAGTCCCTGCCCTTAGGGAGCTCACTGTCCCTTGGGCACAGTTATTTCAATGACTCTCTCCTCTCTGTTCCCATTGCCACCACCCTAATTCAAGCACTTAGAACCCAGGACCTGAAATATTTTCCTGGACCCCTAGCAGGTCCCCCCATCTATGATCCTTTGCCTATCCCAATCTAACCTACATACTACTGCCAGGACATAGCTCTGAACCCAGTACCTCAGGGCTCGAAACATTTAACATAGTAGGCAGATACTCAAAATGTGTTGGTGAGTGACAATGCTTATATATAAGGACAAATCCAGAACAAATGGAAGGAAATTCAGTTCCTTCTGTCTTTTTATTTAGCCCAAAGGAAAGTCATCTGTTCTATGGAATTACAACATAGGGAAACCTCATTTATCCTGCATATGAGGGCAACGAGGAATGTTGTACATGTTATTTTTCCTATATTTACCTTTCTAAGCAACTAAACCTTGTTTTTGAAAAAAAAATAATTTTATATGGTTACCCTGTGAAATCTATTGCATGAAGAAATAGAATGTGATCTCTAATCTATATTCTCTTTCATTCTTGCTCGTACTCTACTCACATGTATTATAGGGGAGAGAGGGAAGGGTTTGCAGACAGAGTTCATCACTGCTCACTGCATACTTTATACATATAGTACATCAGTCTTCATCAATGCATATTCCATACTAGCACATATATATTCAAGGGAGAGGTTAAGAAAGGAGAGATACTAGCAACCTCATCATAGACTTATCCAATCCATATAATTTATTTTGGTTCTACCATGCCTAGCTCGACACTTCTGAAACATAGGTCATCTATGCAAACTCATGGCCACTCTTCCTCCAAGTTCCAAACACCTACTAAAGCTCTTATAGCGGTATGCCCACTTACACCTTACTGACTCTCTCACTTTCTGATCTTATGTAAACATAATTGCAAAACATACTCCCACCATAACCACTGATGCTTCATCCCTGCTACCATACTGGCTAATCATGAAGCCATATCCTCATCCACCAATCAACTTAGATCAACCTGGAGGCTAATGTGACTGGTCTTTGCTAATGTTACCGAAAGCCCTAGTATAACATTTCCAACACTTCCTTCCATAGAACATTATAAAGATAAAGATGATGATGATGATGATGATGACTATGATGATTGTGATGATGATGATGGTGATAATGACTAACATTTACACAGCACTTTTAAGTTTGACAAGTGCTAGCTATACAAGCATGGGGCTGCTAGGTAGTGCAGTGGATAGAGTGCAGGTTCTGGAATCAGCAAGATTCATACTTGTGAGTTCAAGTCTGGACACAGACACTAGCTGTGTGACCCTGGAAAAGTCACTTAAACCTGTTTGCCTCACTTTCCTCATCCATAAAATGAGCTAGAGAAGGAAATGGCAAACCATTCTAGTATCTTTGCCAGGAAAACCCCAAAAGGGGTCAGGAAGAGTCAGGCATTACTGAAAAATGACCGAACAACAACATACAGACATTATCTCATGAGCAAACAACAACAGCAACAAACAAACATCTCAGTGGACCTCAAGACAACCCTAGTAAGTGAAAGCTATCACCCCTACTGATGAGGATATGGAGGTAGACCTTAAGTGACTTGCCTAAGTTCACACAGCTAGGAAATGTCTGAGGTCAGATTTGAACCAGTTCTTCCTGACTCCAGGTCCTGACCTCAAACCACTATGCCTCCTAGTGAGCTCTTTCTATATCAGACTCTTTGACCCTAATCTAAATGGTCTCACACTGTTTGTTTCTACTCTTCCTTTTGCACTTTCATTCCTCTCTGTTCCCAGTGTGTCTTCTCCCAGCTGATTCCCTGCCTTGTTTTCCATAGTTGTGCAGCTAAATCCTAAGGGTGACTGCACACCCATCTCCAGTCTTCTGTTATAGCCACCCAGGCCCTCAGGAAGCTTTTAGAGACTTCATTGTTGTTTACAGCTAACTATGGCCCCAAAGCAATGAGCCCCAGAGAAGTCAGGTGTCACTGCATTATTGTTAGGCAGGGGTAATTGTAAGGGGCTCAAAGAGCATGAGCAATAGAGGAGTACTCAGCCTCAGTGCCATATGGCTTCCTGTCCTTGAGTCATTGATATATAACCAATTTGCATGTGCCTGATCTTTTCCGAATGAGATACATGCCTAATGTGGTGGCCTCAACCTGTCACACTCTATGTGCCTCTTGTTAGTGGTTAGGTAGGGGTCCCTTTCCTCTGCCAGGAAAGCCTTTTGGTACTTATCACTTTGGCCACCAAAAGTTCACAAATCCTTGGGTCCATGGTTTATATCCAACTCATCAAAGCATGAAGAGTTCATTCTACACCAAATGGATGACTTTCAGGTATTTTGTTTATTTTGGTTACCTACCCACTGTATTTTGCAAGGCTCAGTCCACTACCCCCTACCCCTGTAATATATATGTTAACAAAGCAAACCATTTTTTTTCCTTTTTGGTTTTGTAAAAAGAATATTCCGTACTGTGGAGGTTCAGTATAGCTTCAGATATGAAATAGAAGTCTGTTGCTTTGGCCCTTGTTTGTGGTAAATTAAGCTTATTATAACCACAGCTTTCATTTTCCTTAGAAATATGTGTTAGGCTTTGCCAGGAATACAACTGCTTTCCATCCCAAATGCCAGCATTTCAGCAAGTTTCTCAACATTTTAATGAGCCTGCTTTCAGAAACAAACATATGCACGAAATACCGAAGGCAAAGGAGAGCCTTGCTCCCCATAATTACTTTTAGCAAAAGGATTACTTACATCTTCATAATTATTCAAGTGATTTGCTATGGGGAATTTTGCATTTTAAATGGAAAATTATAGCCCCATCCAAGCCATCACAAATGAGCTCTTTTGCGGTAGCCTGTCATCTTGGGGACAATCCAAGACAGATATAAGCATCTCAGCCCATTTCCCACTGTACTGGCTGCCCACTCTACAGGATTTGCTTTTTCAGTAATGGGGAGTGGGTGGGTGGGGCATGAATTGATTCCCTGGGCTCTGCAGGCCCCTGTGAAAGGTAAACTTCTGAGCTTTAGATTTCCCATTCCTTTAAGCAACTCAATGTGCCCTCGTATTCCAAGGCTATCCATCTGAACTCTTTCCTTCTAAATGATGTGGAGGCTTAGTTAGGGATCAATAAAACCGAAACTCTTCCAGGACCAATGAATGACTTTAATCACTCTCTCTCTCAAGAGAGGAAAGAGGATTCTTAAAGTTTTGTCAATAGTAAAACTATTCCAGTGTTTAGCTCAATGCCTGGCACATAGTAGGCATTTAATAAAGGCTTATTGACTAATATTATTTCTCTTATATGAATGCAGGATTTTAAAAAATAATTCTGCTCTGCAAATTCAAGAAAACAGTCCACCTGGATAATGTGTGGTTTGGGATATGATTTCAGATTTTATGACGTATAAAGCATCAGCATTATGCTGTATGTTGCTATGCTTCTATGTTTATTTCAAAGGAATTTTTTATTATAAACACAAAAAATCTTCGAGTAAACAAAATGCTAAGATGAATTCAAGCACAAACCCTAGACCTTATGATATCTGTAATTTGTTTACAATGTTAATGTAAGCATTAACAGTAGTGTTTCTTTCCATGCTGTAGCTATTTTTGGGGGGGAGGGGTTGCTTTTTAAATTTTTCCCTGTAATCAGATCTGAGTGTGCATTGTAGTTGCCCTTCTCTGTTCTTCTCTCTATATTAATCCAAATGGGTCTTTATTTATTTATTTTTTATAAGGGAAAAGACTAAGCCTTTGTAGAATACCCACTATATGCCAAGAATTGTGTTCACCATTTTGAAATACTATCTCATTTGATCCCCACACCAACCCTATGAGGTGGATACTATGATTATCCCCATTTTACAGTTGAGGAAACTAAAGTTAAGTGACTTGTCCATGGTCACACAGCTATTCCGTTTCAGAGGTCAGGTTTGAACTCAAGTCATGGGGCTCTGGTCCAGTCCTCTATTCATTCTACTATCTGACTGCCCCAAAGACATATCATTTCTTTTTTATCTTAACCCAGTAAGAAATCATTGTCTTGTGCTATCTCAATCTATTTAGCTTTTCTCCAATCATTAGCCTAAAAGCTTTATGTTTCTTTCTTTCTGTTATACATAAATGCACTGTCCATATGTTTGTGCAGAGAGCTATTCCATTCTCCTTTTCTTAACATTTTTAGGGCACCATGCTATTGCTGTGATCATCCACTCAAAGAGCATGATAAGTTTTTCAACTTTTGTTAGCTATCGCTTTATTTTCATAAAAAGTCTATGATGATCACCATATCTGCCAGAATTGGAAAGCCATGGGCACACCTGGCTTGATCTCCTCTCCCCTTTCTCTCTCTCTCTTCCCTCCTCATATATATATATGTGTGTGTGTGTGTGTGTGTGTGTGTGTGTGTGTGTGTGTGTGTATGTGTATGTGAGTATACATATGTATGTATGTATAAAACGTGATGTATATATTTATATATGTACAACTTCATTTGGAAAAGGAGCCAACTCAAATGGACAAAACCTTGTCTCAGAGTTAGGAAGCTCTAGGTTCAAATTCTACCTCAGATTCCTATTGACTATGATTCTAGGCAATTTATTTCAGCTTTCAGGCACCCTGGCAATTCTCTTAGGCTCTGAATTGTAGAGAAGCTGCTCATCCACATTAGCAGTGGAGGTTCCTGATGGAGAGCTATCTATACCAATGACGTTTTCAGTATGGAAAAGAAAAGTTAATAACAGTAACAGTAATAATCATATGCAGCATGCTATTATCCACTTGAACATGCTCAAGTGGTGGGCCAGTAGCATTTATTAAGGTTCCACCATGTTTCAAACCCTGGGGAAACGTTTTAAAAAAGTCACAATTTAGGTTTAAAAAGAAGTGTGTGTGTGTGTGTGCGTGTGTGTGCGTGTGTGTGTGTGCGTGTGTGTGTGTGTGTGTGTGTGTGTGTGTGTGTGTGTGAGAGAGAGAGAGAGAGAGAGAGAGAGAGAGAGAGAGAGAAAGAGAGAGAGGGAGGGAAGGAAGGAGAGGGAGGGAGAGAGAGAGAGTATGGACAATCTCTGTATGAGCATTATACACAATTATATGTGTGTATAACATCTGAAGTGGCACAATGGACAGAGAGCCAGACCTGGAGTCGGGGAGATGTGAGTTCAAATTTTTCTTCAGACACTAGCTGTGTGATCCTGGGAAAGTCACTTAACCTTGTTCACTTCAGTTTCCTCATCTATAAAATGAGCTGGAAAAGAAAATAACAAACCACTCCAGTATCTTTGCCAAGAAAAACTCAAATGGGACCACAAAGAGTCAGGCACCTCTGAGATGGCCAAAACAACAATAACAATTGAATAACCCCATATATCATGATGTCCTTTACACCTATAAAGCTGTGACCCTATGGATTTATATAAGGTAGACATAAACCTTGACAGACGTTCTGATATGACGTTGCCTTAGAGAATCTTGAGGAAGACAGAACACAATCCCAAAGAGCTTTAGCTGTGTCTCCTTCTATGGGACCATATCCACTGCACTGGTTCTCTGATACAACCTTTTGATATCTGTTCTGACTTAAAGTTGAAAAATGAAAAGTCAAGATAAGAAGTGGAAACTGTTTTGATCAGGTGTTGGAAAGGTTAAATGGAAAGCTTTGCATCTGGTACTACCATAAGAAGGCTGGAGTGGGAGCAGAAGGTAAAAGAAATTCTCGTTCAATGGCTTGACATTTGCCTCTCCAGCAATGGTAAGGACTGAGCTCAGCAGACAGTGAGTTAACAAAAGGCTAATTCCCCATCATGAGGTCTAGCTGAGACAGACATCTTTGAGCGATTAAAGAGGGAAAGCACTCAGAGGTAATTTTCAGCAAGCACATAGAGTTAGAGTGTTTTTCTTAACCAGAATAAAGCTAGATACCCTAAAAATAACAACACATGTTTATGTCAGACCATCAAAAGAAAATAGCTTTCAAATGTATTTTGTACTTTCAGATTTTTGCATCACATCTGAAGGGTATTTCATCTCCTTAAGATTGTCTTCCAAACCCCAATACAGAAAGCCTTAAAATAGATGAAAGGGCTGATATTTTACATATTAAGCATAGTATACATCTCTAACAGGGCGAGGAGTAGGATGAATAAATTTGATGCCTTGATGTTTCCAATTATCACAGCAAAACACCCTGACATTTCTCTTTCCTGGCCAAATAAATGAAAATAAAACAAATTCCAAGCATCTTCTTCAGTGTCACATAAATGTATCGTGGAAAATGGTAGAAATGTCAACTTTAACAATTACTTCCCTTGAGATGAATTTTAGTTTAAATCAGGCTGAAAGAGGTCCAGGAAACTCCCAGAATAATGTATTAGTGTCTGATGTTGTTCAGTTGTTTCAGTCACATTTGAATCTTTGTGACCCCATTTGGGGTTTTCTTGGCAAAGATACTGGCATGGTTTGCTATTTCCTTCTCCAGCTCATTTTACAGATTAGGAACTGAGGCAAACAGGGATAAGTGATGTGCCCAGGGTATCTAAAGTGTCTGAGGCCAGATTTGAACACAGGTTTTCCTGATTACAGGCCAGGCATTCTTCCCACTGAGTCACCAAGCTGCCCGTAGAGTCTCATAATCTGGCATAATTGAGCATATTCCCCATTTGAGTGGCCATAGTCATGGGTTAAATTGTAGGCTAAAGAGTTGAGTGCATTGTCAACTACCATCTCGGAATTTATAAGCTTTAAAAGTAGGCATTGCTCATGTTATCCTTTCTTCAAGGTTCAATTTCAATCAAGCCAACATTTATCAAAGGCTTATTTTATGCTTTAATAAATTATCTAAGTATTGGAGAGACATATAGTTAGAAAAGATTCTATGTTAAGCCTGTATCTACCTCTTTAGTGAATGTATTGCCATTAAATTCCCCAGGTGTTGTATAGAAAGAGTGATGTCCTGCCTCATCTCCCTCAGGGACCATGCTATATCAGCTAGGTAATGAAGTGGATAGAATGATGGGTGTGGAATTGTCAAGACCTGAATTCACAACCTGCCTCAGATGCTAGATGTTGGATCTTGGACAAGTCCCTTAACCCCTCTGAGCTTTGTTTTCCCCATATTTAACGTGATATGGTAACAGCATCTTCCACCCATGATTATTGTGAGGTTCAAGTGTAATAACATCTCTAAAACATTTCACCAAACTTAAAGCACTGTAAAATGCATATTATTATTATTATTATTATTATAGCACCATTTGCAATTTATGAAGCTTAGAAGAGAAACATGAATTATAATCCTATAAGCTAGACTTCAAATCTTTCACAGTGATTTTTTACCATCTCAATCCTTTGCAATTTATTTTTTAATTTCCAAGTCAGTTGTTTTCTAAGTACAGACAGTTCTCGCTTTTCAGAAGTTCGGCAGACCTCTTTGTAAAGTGATTTTTGTATAATGTGAATTTCCCCCTACCAAACCACTTTGCTTAGCTTATATAACAAAGGCATACACAAAATAATACCCATACACAAGTCATAAAATGTACTAAAATACAGACATATTAACTACTTTATTCTAACAATAAACAGAATTATGAAATCAAAGGGAAACTTAATAATGAAGTATGCATAGGACTATACAGTAAAGTTAACATAAGTGTCCATTGCGTTGCCCCTTCCCCACCCAACTGCTCCTAGCCTTTATCAGTAGGGACAATCTTTTAAACTTGCTTTTCTTATATTGGAGTTGTTGAGAAATATTTGGATAGTGGCCGTCTTTTTCCCTAGTACATCTGAAGATAGGAAGCAGTATTATCTTCAACTAGCCTTTATACTTTTAAAACTCTTAAACTATTTGTATCCATCTTTTCCATATAAGAAAAAAAAATCATTCAAATGATGAAATGCTTCTGCCAACTTCTTTATTCTGAACATTTTTGATTTGACCTTGGGTTTCAAAGATTCCCTTTCTTCTTCTGCCATTTTTATGACTTGTAGCCCAATCAGATCCTCATTTGAAAGTTCTTCTCCATGAATATCAAAACTCTTACACATCATTCTCATCCCCTTCTTGCTCCAATTTTTGTGCTAATTTTACAATCTTGTTACTCACCTCTTCAAACGTTTCATCTTTGTCAAATCCATGAAAATTGGAAATGAATTGTAGGCAATGATGCCCTATTGATTCCTTTCAATGCTCTGCGATTTTACAAGATCAGGTTGTAATTTACAAGGTCCAGATGCATTCCCTCCAAGCAGAAGAGTAACTCAATTTTTTTTTGAAGCTTTATATACTGGCGTAGTTGTTTTTTCTTCTCTCCATCAAGATGTAGGTTCAAGATGGCATTCTTTGATAAAATTGGTCTGTTTTATCTACTTTAAAGATTTGCTTCAGCAAGTGGGGACATCATCTGTTACTGTTGCAGGACCTCTGTGAATGTCTTTGCTGTTTCAATTTCTGTACTAGCAGCCTTCTCTGATGTTTCCACATCATGAAATCCTACATGATTTTTAAAGTGTGCAAACCAACTACTGTTCACTGTAAATACCTTCAGCGTCTTTTCCCTTTAAAAGGTAAAAAGAGGTATCTAAAGAGGCTTTGATCCTTGGTTTGAATTGTTATGCTTCAAAGTGTATTTTTCTGTGTCTGGTATTCTACTAACGAAAGAGTCCACCATTTTTCTATCTCTCTAATAGTAACATATCTTTGTTTTGATAGAAAAGTCAAGTTCAAGCAAGTACTGCCTTTTGTATGTTCCTTTATCTGGGCAGCATCTTTCACTATGGAAGTCACAGTCAATACTGTAAGAACAAGTTCATGTCCCATTTGTCCTCCTTATTTTATAATTATTTTCATTTTCATTTCCAAGTCTATTGGCTTATACTTACATAACATTTTACTTTTCCCCTCAAGAGCACATCTTCCATCAGCTATGATTAAAATGTAAGGATTACTATTGAAAACAGGGAAAGGCACAGTAACATTCACTGTTTACTCACATAGGAACTGACTTAGAGTTGCCTCAGCTTCTCATCACCATGTACAATGTCTGCATTTTCCAGTGTCTTATTGTACAACATTTGCTTTGCTTGAGGAATTTCATTTGGGGGGGGGTATGGATTTTTTCAGATTTCTTTATATGGAATAAAATTTGCATAATGTGAATTTATGTAAAGTGAGAACTGTAAGTATCTGCACCAACAAACTACAAAGAGAAAAGAGTGGTGAACTAGGAATCTTGGATTGTAATACTAAATCTTGCACAAACTCCTCTGGGCCTGAGCCTTTATGTAGATGTAAAATGTAATTCTCACCCATCATTCCAAGAAGCATGTTCAGTGGCCACATTGTAGTGAAGCTGTCTTGGTGGACAGGTTAAACCATGAGGAGGGTAACTGACAGGTCTCAGACTCATTGGTGAGGTAGTGAAGTATCTATGCCAACCATGTGAAGATTTCCCTCAGCAGAATAAGTGGATAAGAACATTTTATTCCGATGACCATGAAGGCAGCTAAAGCAGATGCAGCAAAGCATTTAAAGCTTGGTCAGATATTGAAGATGCCAAGGTCATTCACTGCATCCTGAGGCAGGATCTATTAACCTGACTTTTGTCTTGCCACTAGACTTTGATGATTTTGGAAGAGAGAGTGAGACCGCTAACTTTTTGCAACTCTGTCTCACTTAAATTCAATCCACTCATGAGTCAAAACATCACTCTGGAATGTACTGGTCCTCT
This sequence comes from Pseudochirops cupreus, assembly GCA_028627135.1. Taxonomy (NCBI): domain Eukaryota; kingdom Metazoa; phylum Chordata; class Mammalia; order Diprotodontia; family Pseudocheiridae; genus Pseudochirops; species Pseudochirops cupreus. The sequence goes on along the minus strand of CM053581.1, from coordinate 560,141,812 downwards.
TCAAAAACAAAGGATCATCATCATCATCATCATTATCATCGCCATCATCGTCATCATCCTCATCCTCATGCTCATCATCACCATCCTCCTTCTCCTCCTCCTCCTCCTCCTCCTCCTCCTCATCTCATCATCAACAACAACATATGTAAAGTAAGTAAATTGGATTAGGATTATGCTTTAGAGTCTATGAGTTGGAAGCAATCTCAAAAGCCATCCTATACAGTGAATACTTGACCAAGAATCCGTTGTACAACATATCCAATGAGAAATCATCAAACATTTTCTTGAAGACCTTCAGGCATTGTAGAGCCCTCACTGACATGGCATCATTCTATGGAAAGAGCAAAAGATTTGGAGTCCAAAGATCTGAGTTTCATTCAAACTCTGTCACCTACTTTTTTGTGGTAATAGAGAAGGCAGTTCCATTGGACAGGGCATTTCAACTATCTGGCTCTCAGGTTCCATGAGTCTAAATTAAGAGTGTTGCATCAGATGACCTCAAAGATATTTTTTCCATCTTTCAATCTACAAACCCTTCCTACCTGCTTTATCTTTTAAAAAAATACAGCCTTGTAGGGCACTCCTAATTTCTTTCAAGTTCTCATTTCTAGTTTAAGAGACCCCATAAAGCCATAAATAAATATTACAGCCACATGAGCTAAATAGAGTACACAGTTTCATATGATAAAGTAGGACTGACTATGGTCTGTTATGCAGTTTTTTCCTACTCTAAGCTTTAGTTCATCATCAGAAAAGATCATGAACAAGATGCCAAGATAACAGATAGGGGCACGTTGTAGCTTCACTGTGGAAGATAGAGCTGCCTGCAGTGTGGAATCCTTTGATGTATGAATATATATGTAGTTGTTATCCTTCATAAGGAGCAAAGGCTTTATAAAGAGCAAATCATGGCAGGGCAATGTAAATTTATCTTACTGAATGGTGGAATGATAAGCCATGGTAGATAAATGCAATGAAACACATGCAATCAATGTAGGTTTTACTATGGCATTGTGTAACATTCCAAGTTGAACCTCATCCACAAGCAAAAAATTTAAGCTAGTTAAACTTTAAGTACACAGATGGAGAGGTTTGCAATCAAAGATAATGGTCAAAGGACTCAAAATTACCCCAAAATATACATCATACAGTGACCTGTAAAGAATGGTCTAAGCACCTGTAGTGAACTATGTGCTTTTTCATATTTTGGAAACTGGGATTAAAAACATGCTTATTAAATTGCTTTCTACTTTTTTTAATGAATAAAGATCCATTTCTTCCCTCCCTTCACTTTCCAACACCCACTTATTGAGAAAAAAAAATTAAAAAAAAAACAGGTAACCTTGTGCAACATTTAAACTCAACAACAACAGCAAAAGTTCCTACATTAACCCTTTTAAGAAAAATCACATCCCCTGCATCTTGAGTCGATCAGCCCCACCCCCATCAGGAGATGGGCAACAGACTTCATCAGTAGTTGTCTGGAATCATGGGTGGTTACTGCATTGTTCAGAGTTTTTAAATCATTCAAAGTCATTTGTCCTTTCTGATCTCCTATAAAGGCAATGATACATCATGAATCCATAAACCTGGGGATGAAATATGAAGCCCAACTCCTGCCAGAGAGGAGAAAAAAACTAAACTTCAGGAAGAGATATACATTGCAGACAGAGTCTATGTGGGAATTAGTTTTGCTGTACTATGTATATGTGTAATATAAGTATTCTTTTTTCTTTTTCTTCTTTCTTTTAAAAATGCTCTCAGTACTGGTAGATGGGGGAAATGTGAGGTAAAGATTATAAAAATTGGAGGAAAATTTGTCTTTATCATGTTGCAATATCATTTCTCCTGGTTCTGCACATTTCACTCTAAAGTAGTTACCTAAAATAATTTTAATGGAATACTATCATATTCCAAGAAATGACAAAAGGGATGGTTTCTGAGAAACATGGGAAAACTAAAATGGATTTGTTAAGTTTCTTAGGAAACCAAAAGTTAAAAAAAAATCTTTAAAATTTTGTTCAGCAAAACAAGGTAGTTCAATTATTGACAAATGGGTGATGCCTTATGATGCAGGGGATACCTTAATGGGCAACCATAATCGTGCTAGAAATGTATGTAGCACTTTCACCTTTGAATAGTGCTGTATATTATCTCACTTAATCCTGACAAAAAACATGTGAGCTAGTTGCAATTATTATACCATTTTCCACATGAGGAAACAAAGTAGGGAAGGTGAGTGCCTTGCCTAGAATTAAATAGCTATTTGATGTGAGAGGCAGTATTTGAACATGTCACATCCTAATTCAAAGTTTCTAGTTCTATTTACTTTGTAATACAGCCTCAAATTCACAAGTTTGACAGAGTTTAAATCCCATTGCACCAAACTACAGAGGATGGCCCAAGATTGTTTTGTTTTGCTTATCTCTCTGGACTTATATTAATTATTGTGGCATTGAATGGTTGATTACCTGAGGCTTAGAGGACTTATTTTTCTTCATTTTTTCAGGCTTTCTCTAGGAAAGAAATTTATTGGAATTAGCCATTGAAGCTACAAAGTAGCCTGAGTTATCTATGATGACATTGTGCTACTACCTCTTTAATTTAAACACTAACTTGACATTGTAATACTAACATGATATTTCTGACTTTCTTCTTGACTCATTTCAAATCATCTTCTGCACCTTTCCTGGTCTCTACCTCTCCCTCTACTTTGCTCTACAACAAGGGCCTCTGAGATTACCTTTCATTTACCCTGCATGTATCTTGGGTCTGTATAATGGTTTGCATGCTATTTTCCCAATTGGGATGTAAGCTTCTTGAGGGCAGGGAATGTGTTTTTACTTTTCTTTTTATCCCTAGTCCTTAGCATGGTGCCAAGTATACACTAAGCCCTTAATAAATATTTGTTGTCTTGAATAATATATTATTCAGATGCTAGGAAATAGCTACTGTCATTGCTGGATATGCCTTCTCCTTTACTCTTGCCCATTGACCTCCTCCTTTCCTTTTGTTTCTACTCCTTTTCTTTCTTTCTCTTTTCGCTCTCTTCATCCCTTTTCTCCTTCTCCCCCTGTATTCTGTTTTGTCATACTTCCAAAGGTGGACACTACTCCTAAGGGCCTTATTTTTTAGAATTTTTTTTCCTTCTACCTTTTCCTTCTCTACTCTTCTCCTTGATCATCCTTTTTTCTCCAACTCATCCTGTCCTAAATCCTAAAGGGACAAATTGCCAAAGGATTATTGTCACATTTGTGGAGTTAGTAAAGAAAGGTAACCAATCTGATACTTATTTTACCCTATGGAAACCCTACATTTTTATAAATATATTTTAAAAATTAAATTTACAGCAACTATTTGAGGTCAACTCTAGGATTCTGTGCTGACCAAATTGTATTTTGCCATGCTGGGCTAATGAGGTTCATAGAGTTTTTAAACTGCTATGATCTAAGTATCTCTGCCATTGAGATCACATTTTTATAATTCTCTCTTCAGAAATATAGTTGAAAATTCAGGCTCATTTAGGCCAAATTTATAGAGCATTTTAAGGAAGAAATAGCATTTTCCCCTCAACAGTCTTTCAATACTCATAGTGTATGTTGTGCTTTCTTCATTTCATAGCTTGGGAAGCTGAGACCCAGGGAGGTGAGAGAAATTACTCAGGATGCTACGAAACATCACATTTGGCAGTGAAATCCATGGGTTTCTCTTCACTCTGAGAACAGTGCTCTTGCCACTGTACCTCATGGCCCTACGAGACCCAGCCTGCTCATTTTCTCTATTAAATTTGACCTTTGGGAATTCGATGTGTTTATATTGTGTGTGCATGTGTACGTGTGTGTGTGTTGGTAGCAGCAGTTACCTTTTCTTCTAAAATTAAAAGCACTGAAGTCAACCAAAGAAACAAAAGGCCTTTGAAAATTAGCAGAGGAAAATGAAATCTGGTGCTTGACACCAGAGGGCTTGTGTACATCACTTTTAATTAAAGTTATTGGGAAGAGCACAATGAATACTCTGGAGCAGTTCTGAAAACAGACATTTGTGCACAATGCATCTGACCAGCCCAGGAAACAGTGTAATTGAAGAAGGGGATACAAATGTTTCTCCATCTTCTGAGATGTCTACTCTCTCTCTCTGTCTTTGCCTCTGCCTCTGTCTCTCTCTCTGTCTCTCTGTCTCTGTCTCTGTCTCTCTCTGTCTCTGTCTGACTGTCTCTCTCTGTCTCTCTCTCTGGCTCTCTGTCTCTCTCTGTCTGACTCTGTCTCTCTCTCTCTCATATTTGAAACTAGCTTTCCCTGACAAAACCTGGCTCTTCCCTAAACATTTTCCCTGTCTTGACTGGTACCCTTCCCATGCCCCATTTCTGAGATCCATCACATCAAGAATCATCCTTCATAGAAACTTCTGTAATATTATCAAGTTTGGTATCTCTCTGACAGTAACCTTGGAACTGGGAAACTAATTCTAAATTCCTGAGAAGTTCTTTCCCCTCCTTAGAAGTCACCCAATTCTTTCCAACATAGTCTTCCATTCAGTCAATAAATCTTTATTCAGGAATTATCATGTATCAGTCTCTGTGTTAACTATTGTGTATAAAAATACAAGCAAAAAGAATGTGTTTTTTTAAGGATTATTGAAGTCCATGATTGGCCTAAAGGAGATAGGTGGCAAACATAGTGACAGGTCAAGGAATAATTGTAACAGTGGCATTACGGATTACCTGGAGGGGTTAATGCTGGGAAGGCTATTGAAAAAATCAGTAGGACTCAAGGATGTAAGAATGAGTGCCTAACATAGATCATTCAAACAAAGCTCTAAGAGAAAAGGCCTGAATTCTGTTAAGCTCTTGGAGAAATGCTCCAAACTCATTTATAGGTTGACATTATACTTTCGAGCAATGGTAGGGTCTGAAAATATTTCTAAAGATCTCTTTGGATAACCTGCCTACTTGCATGATAGTTTCTGAAGAAGCTAACATTTCTTGCCAGGATTGTTGATATAATTGGAAGAACACAGAATTTAGTGGAAGATAGACCTAAATCCAAAGATTGCTTTGGTTGCTGACTACTTGCATGATTATGAGATGGTCCTTTGCTTATGTGGGTCTCAGTCTTCTCATCTATAAAGTGAACTTTAAGGGGAGGGTCAGGTGTCTAAAGTAGAGAAGTAGACCTCAGAGTAGAAGTTTTTGACAATTCTTAGATTCCTCTAAGGGTTAGGGAAGTGAAAAGGAGAGGAGGATAAAGCTGCATGTGACCCTCAGAGCCAGCAGAGAGGAAGAGGAGAGCAGCATGAACCAGGCCCCTTCTGGTAGCTCTAGCTTTTCCTTATAAGGTTCCCTGGATGAGGGAGAAGAGAGACAGAGGCTCATTTCAAGCCCTCCCTCAGCCTCCCCCTAAAAAGCAGCTGCCTGTTTGAAGTAAGAATTCTCAGCTCTCAATAATCTTTCATTAAGCTCCTACTGACAGACAAGACTGTAAATGACAAATGTGTCAGGCACTGTGCTAAGTGCTGAAACAACTAGCATCTCCTTATCAAGAATAATTAGTTAAAATGGGAAGCCAGGGCAGCAAGGTGGCACAATGGATAGAGCACTGGCCCTGGAGTCAGGTGGGCCTGAATTGAAATTTCATCTCAGACACTAGCTGTGTGACCCTTGGCCAGTCACTTAACTCTGATTGCCTCCAAAGAGAGAGAGAGACAGAGAAAGAGAGAGAGAGAGAGAGAGAGAGAGAGAGAGGGAGAGGGAGAGAGAAGGAGAGAGAGAATATATATCAGAATGGGAATGAATGGGAAGCCACCAGATGCACTATTTCTATGTTCCTTTGCCTCAGCACAAATTCAGTGTCCTGTGATGTATCCCCTCCCTATTAGAAGGGTTCTAGTTGTGATTTTCACACCAGAAGCAATGCCAAGTTAGATCCTGCCCTGGCGAGAAGTTTTCCATTACTTCTCTCTACTTTCTCGTTGGTAATATAAAGATGACTATTTCATTGGAACTGATTGAGCTAGAAAGGACATTAGCGACTATTTTATTAAAGCTCTTATCTTACAGATACAGAAACTGAGCCTGAAAGTGGCTTGCCCAAGGGCACAGAGCTAGTGAATGAGAACGGATTTGAAAACAAGTCTTCCTGACCCCAAAGGTGTATACTGTATCCATTGAACTACCTAATGCTAATTCTAATTCTGTCTCTCTCTCTCTCTCTCTCTCTCTCTCTCTCTCTCTCTCTCTCTCTCTCTCTCTCTCTCTCTTTCACACACACATGCACACACTCAATTCTTCATAGCATGCAGAATTTCACAATTTGCAACTATGGAGCATCACTGGAAAAAATGTTCGTATTAAAGAGACAAGCTTTTGTTATAAGCAGAAATATAGGCTCACTGAAAGTGTTGGTGAGTTTCCCAACTGCAATCAAACCAGCTCTTGCCCTCTATTTCAAGTCTGTGCTGAATTCATTGTCCATTGAAATATTGAAAGTCCACGCTCTGCAATGTTGAGACTTAGAAGAAATCTCCAAGAAGTTGAATGAGCCTCCTGCCCCCAAGCAATTAGGGAGGCCGTGAACAAGAGTAAAAAAGGTTATAAGTTGTGGATCATTTACAATCTACAGAATTAGAAGATTCAAAGGAAGAGTCAGACAATCAAATTATAGATTCTTGGAAGTACTGATTTCTAACATATGAGTATACACAATATTTGTATCAGAGCAAATGCTAAAAATGCATACACACGTATGCATACATACCTACATACATATAGCCTGGAGTCAGGAAGACCTGAGTTCAAATAAGCCTCAGACACTTACTAGGTGTGTGGCACTTGACAAGTCATTCTCCCAGTTTGTCTCAATTTCCTCAGCTGTGAAATGAGAATAACAATAGCCCTTATCTCCTTGGGTAATTTTAAGATCCCAGGAGATAATGCCTATAAAGTGCATAACACATTTCTTGTCATCTAGCAGTTATATGGAAGTACTAGTTTCTAATAATAATTACTATTACTATTATAGATAGGTGGATAGAATTGATAGGTTTAGATAGACAGATAGAAAGATGGATGGATGGACGGACGGACGAATGGACAGATGGAAAGATAGATGATAGATAGATCGATAGATAGACAGACAGATGGATGGATGGATGGATGGATGGATGGATGGATAGATGGATGGATGGATAGATAGACAGACAGACATATTTAAATCTAGAACTATGATTTCATTAGTATAGGGAACTCTTAAAGAGAAAATTCCCTCAACCAATGTATGTCTGCATATTATGTGCAATTCTACCCTAAAGAGTTCTTTAGAGGCATTGAAAGGTTTAATATTAGGTTAAAAGGTTTATAATCATAGGACATGTAAAAGCCAGAAGCTGAATTCAAGATATCTCTGTCTGAGAACAGGCCCCCCAGTCATTATTTTAATACATACATACATACATATGCATACATGTATATATGCACTGTATACACACACAACACACATGTATACACACATATGCCTGTGTGTATGTACATAAACACATGTACCATATACATACATGCATTCAACATATACTCATATTCTGTTATCTCATTTTTTTAAAATTTGATTGATGCATTTTAATTCTGAAGTAATTATAATCACAGAAATATACACAGAAGGATATAACAACTTCTGGGAACCTTAGTTTCCTATTTGTTAACTGGGCATGATAAAAGAACACCTGATACTTGGTTGTTGTCTTGTACAAGCCCACGCATGCAAAGAACTTTGTTCTCAAAGTGCTATCAGACTATGCATACCCTTTGACCCCACAATATCACTACTATATCTGTATCCCAAAGAGATCAAAGAAAAGAGAAAAGTTACTATATTTATAGCAACTCTTTTTTGCATGGGCAAAGAATTGGGAAAGCCCATCAATTGGAGAATGGCTGAACAACTTAGGGCACATGATTGTGATGGAATACTTTTGTGCTTTAAGAAATGACAAGCAGGCTGGTTTTCAGAAGAAAAAACAAACTTGGGATGACTTACTTGAATTAATGCGAAGTGAAGTGAGCAGAACCAAAAAAAAAAAGAATTACAAGATAACTGCAACATTGTAAGGATGATCAAGTGTGAAAAACTTAGGTATTCTGATCAAGACAATGATCTGAGACAATTTAAAACAATCCATGACAAAAAATACTATCCATCTTAAAGAGAGAGAAAAATCAATGAACTCTGATAGTACAGATTGATGTGCATTTAAAATTTTTTTGTTATTTTTATTATTTTATTTAATATGGGTTCTCTTTTGCAACATGTCTAATATGGAAATGTGTTTTACATGACTTCATGTGTATAATTCAAATGAAGTGCTTCTTTTTTCAAAAAGTGGGGAGAGGCGGGAGGGAGGGAAAGAATTTAGAACTCTCAATTTTGAAAAAAAAAATGATTGTTAAAAAATTACATGTAATTGGGAAATATTTACCAAAATAACTAAAAATACTCATTGAAAAATTGACCTTGTTGGGGCACTACAGGGCATAGAAGCTATATAGAGGGCAAGGCCTGGAGGGTCTTAGGAGGCAGTAACAGATGGTAAAGCCTAGTGTTCTTTCATCTCATCAGAAAGAATGGAATTTCTTACATCCTTCTCGTTTAAAGTCAAGCAGTCTAGGGAAAGAGGAAAAGAAAAGACAGACTATTTCCCCATAGCAGTTCAAAACTACTTTTGCAGCAGCCCAGGGCTGGAGAAAGCTACAAAGAGGGAAAGCAAGTTGGGTAGGGCATCCCAGGTAGTATTGCCTTTTCCAAGCTGTCTAAATGTCTCAGACCCACACAAATAAAAGGAACTCCTGAAAATATTTTTTTAAATTTCTCAGACAGGTAAGTTTGGGATGGCGTTTTTTCAGTCTTCCGGGTATAGTCTTTGACAGATTGTAGTCTGACTTTAAGTGAGTTAAAATGTATGTGAGTTAACAGGAATTCTTGCTTTTTGAAATGAAATTAAGCAATAAATTAGTTCTTCTAGCATGGCAAAATGAGTTTCTATGACCACGATATTTGTTATGTCTTAGAGATTTCCACATAATTAAAAGCACTCTCATCTGCATAAGTTCGATAGTTTTTATCATTGGTGTTACCTAGAATCTTATCACTAGACCCTAAATCTGATATGGAATAGGAGCAATTGGAAGATATTTAGCACGGAAAATGTGACATTTTCACATTGTTCAACAGCTTTTATTCTTGAATAGTGCCCAGTTCTCTCCCCACCTTTTTCCCTGCCTGTAAGGTTCTCAATTTAGATGTTCATGGGTATACCACTGCAACCTTCTGCTCATTCAGGGAACATTCTCATTCTCTGGCTTGTACAACCCAAACTCTCTGGGAATCTGGCAGGGCACAGCTCAAAGAGGGGAGTTTTAGTTCACATTTGGATGAGTTCAAAAACATTGATTTAGAAACTTGCTTGTCTCCCCAGGATTCTAGTTTGGAGTCTAACTACATTCTTTCCCAAAAAATTATTTAAGATGTAGTATTTCCTTGATCCATTTCTGGAAGCTCTCACATTTGTATCTGGACCTCTGTTGTATATTCTCCTTAAATGTTTCTGTGGTCCACAATGTCTAACATAAAGGAATCCTGGGCAGTGACAGAAATTCCAAAATATTGATATTATATTCAGTATGAGTATGTGTGTGTTTGTGCACATACACTCCCGTTTCCCTGGTTTTTAAAGCAAAACAAGACCCAGAATCCAAATTTGGAGGAGCAAATGCCCCATTTTTTTCTTTTCTTCATTTTAATTTGTTCTTTGTTCCTATTAAGATATAACTCTGGGCCTGCTTATATATTCAATTATGGAGTTAAACAAGAGCATAAGCCCATCAGTTGTCCAAAGTCTGAGAACAGATGGCCCTCAAATGCCCTAGTATGACATGTACCCTGAAGGCAATTGAGTTTGGATGGTGTTATAACAGTAGCAGTGGGAAGCAAACTATAATCCAAAACTGTACTTAGAGTGATAGCATTTTAGAACCAGAATGAATATTGAGATGCTCTAAATCTTACATCTCCTTTTCACAGATAAGGAAACTGAGGCCAGGAAAGAGGGTGTGACTCACTTATGATTAGGTGACTACCTAGTAGAAAGGAAGGAACTAGAACTCAGATCTCTTAACTTCTAGTCCTGTGTCATTGTCCTTTTTGCATGCTGTCTGTCTCTCCAACAGCAAGAGGTAAGATATGGGTTATTTTTCCTTTCCAAATACCAATAGTATCACTACTATCAAATAGTGCTTCTGGTCTTTGTGTTCCAGTGCTTACTTGGTTTATGTTTGGTACAGATTCCAAGGTTAATGTGATCTCAGAAAGCATGCAAAGAAGTATCTCATTTGGGATTGAGATGTTGATGATGATGCTCTGTCCTGGTCAGACCAAATCTAGAGTACTGAATTCAGTTCTGGGTAGCACATTTTAAGAACATTACTGATGATCTAGAGAGGGTCCAAAAGAAGGTGACCAGAATGGGCAAGGACCCAAATTCATGCCATGAAAAGAAAGGTTGAAAGAACTGTGGATGTTTTGGATGGAGAAGAAAAACTTGGGAAGGACATGATGAGATGTCTTCAAGTTATTGAAGGACCCCCATAGAGGAGAATTATATTTCCTCTGCTTATACCTAGGATGCAGAATTAGAAGGAATGAGCAGCAGTAGCTAAGAATAAAATCTTGTCTCAATTCAAGTAGGGGAATGTACAACATTTCTAATTGAACTGTAAGAAAGGAAGTGGGTTATCTTAGAAGTAATAGGTGGTAACCCTTACTAGATGTTGTTCAGTAAAAGTTGAGTGACTAGAGATAATTTTTAAGGGTTCAGGTATAGGTTGACTGGTGTAACACCAATGCGATATTTACAGCACCTACAGTGACTATAAATATACAGGTGTAGTTGTGAATCACAAGCTGTAACAAGCTCTCCACATGGAGAACAGAACCAAAGCCTTTATTCAAATACCAGAAAAACAAGTCCCCAAACCAGAAGGTCAAAGTCATTACAGTTACCATGAAGTTGGTATACATAATAAATGTGGTGAACACCTACATTCTCAAGCCTTCATAACAAAACAGGTTCCCTCAAGCAAGGATCTTCCTTTCCTTACTCCCTCCCTCAAACAAGGATCCTCCTCTCCTCACTCAAAGTAGCTAATCAGCCTCCATGCTGCTTACTCCCAGCAGTTCCAGCTCCTAGCAATTCTCATTCCTGGAAGTTCTCAACAGAAGTTCTAGTTGGCTCTCAGAAGAAGTTCTGCCACCACAAGTTCTGTTCTCCAAATCTCTTCCTCTCCAGACTGGGCCTCTCCTTATATATGGTATTAGCTTCTCCCTGTCCCACCCCTTCCTTTTATGTCAGCAAGTTCATCCCACTGTGGGATTCACAAGTTCTGGGTCTTAATACTTGACACAATTATGAACTTGAAACTAAATACTGTGTACCTGTTAGCTTGCCAATACAAGGGGAATGGAAGATCTTCAGATCCCATTACTATTACAACTTGGTAGCCCGCAGTGATCCTCTCCACCTCTGTCATTCTGTGAGTACCAAGAATAATTGTCTATCTTCATGCTATTTTGTCTTGCTTCCTCACTCTGAACAGAAACTCTTATTCCTGTAAATTTTCTCCCCAACGAATTGAGAAATTCATCCAGCAAACTCATAGAATTATAGGTTGTACAGAGTGTCCAAAACTCTCATCTGGTAGATGAGAAAACTGTGTCACTGCTGCAGTTTATTCCCTTATAAAACTCTAGCAAATTGGAATCAATATTAGAAATATAAGATGTCACTTTGGTTAATTTGCTTTTGTTTTTCTCTTTTAGAATTTTTTTCCCTTCATTGCCTAAAGTAATCTAGCTTATTTACTATACAATAAACCTGTCATCATTGGTCAGAATATATGCTTAAATTGTCTTTGTTTAGAATCAGGGCAAAGTGCCTGTTGGAAAGAAGAATGAAAATAAATTTGTGAGACTAAGTGTTCCCATTTAGATGCCATGATATGGTTGTAATGAAGAAGAAAGAAGGGAGCAGAAGGAGAAAGAAGAAATTGAAGAAGGGGAGGCGAAGAGAAGGAGAGGAAGGAAAGGAGGAAGAGACATTATTTCTAATGAAAAACAGCTTTTGACCAAGGCCCTAAGCCTCAATGAGTCATTATCAGTTCCTTAGGATACCCAGTCCTATATTTGAACTTAGTCTGAGAGTCCCTTGAGTTTTGGTCTTCAAACTTTCACCTATCCCTCCTTTCTAAGCTTTCCTTGACCTTTGAATAGCAACTGCAAGAATTACAAATTGGAAGGGATTTCCCGGACTCCCAGGAACCATGCTTTGTTATAGTCAACCCCTAATTAATGTTTTCCTCTTTTCTACCCCTACCAGTATGACTAGATTCCATCTGATATCTCTTCTTTATTTTTTTTTATTTTACTTCTCATTGCTACACATTATAGATCAGAAATAAGACTATATTTTCTAGTAACCACATACAGGAGGAGGGTACAAATAAAAACTGAGAAAAATACTCCAAACCATGTTCATTAGAAGCACATAAAAGTGACATCTATGTAATTTACTGAATAGAAGGACCAGTGAATGTAATGCTGGCCTAAGAGTCAAGACATTTTAGTTCAAGTCATATCTCTGACTCATACACCTTTGTGAAGTTAAGGAAGTTACTTAATCTTGCAATGATCTAGCAAACACTCTAGGAATATAAGTTGGACAGAAGCTGCTACATTGGTAGAGGGGGTTAGCACAGTAAGAGTTCCTTAGACTGCTGAAATCAGAGGTCCAATTCTAAAAAGACCAAACTAATAAAAAGTTAATAAAATAAATTTGAATAATATTAAAATAAAAAATAACAATATTAAACTAAATAAAGATAAATAAATAGATAAATAACTGGGTTTTACAAATAAGTAAATATGTAAATAAGTGAGGGAATGAATGAATGAATGAATGTGATTATATCTTAGTCCACTGCTAGGTAGTCCATATGTGACTGTTGATGATTTCAAAAAACTTTTATAAAGTGTTTTCAATTTTGCAAAAGACTTTGTAGATCCTTAATTTTATGCTCACAATCTTTTTGGTTATGTTCACAATCTTGTGAGATCAATGTTATCATTCTCATTTTACAAATGAGGAGATGGAGACTGAGTGAACTTCATTGACTTGTTCAGAGCCCCACAACCAGTATCCAAGGCAAAATTCAAACTCATTTCTTTCTTCCTTCAAGTCTAGTACTTTATCCATTAAGTCACATCCACTATGGCATCTCAGGGGACGGAGGGGAGGTGGTGGAGGTAAGATGGTGAATTAGAGGGAACAACCCTGAAAAACTTTCCCATATTTCCCTCTAAAAAACTTTAAAATAATAGTTCAAATCAAATTTTGTAGTGGAAGAGTCAACAAAATGTCACAGTGAGACATTTTTTCAGACTAAGAAAACTTTGGTAGTCAGCAAGAGAGGTCTTTAACAGTGGGATGAGGGCTGGCTCAGAGTATGGCAGCAGTACCAGATGTAGATGTTGGAGGTGGGCAACAGCAGCCATAACAGCTTCAGAAATTCTTGGCCCAGAGATAAGTGGTTAGAAGGAGATTATAGGGGACCCTTTGCTGGCACTGGGAGTAGTTGGCACTGTTTGGTAACTCTATTGCCTATTGACAGTACTGGGTCACAGCTCCTGGGTAGAGTGGAGCTCCAGTGGTCAAAAAAGAGCCAGGTCCTGGTCATAGTTCCAAGAGAGAGGAACATTAGCACTTATGGCTGCAGGACAAAAGGGGTGCTTCATTATTAAAGACCAGAATGCAAATCAGAGAATAGTGAATACCTCTTCCTGGATCATACTATTTTGGATACACACACACACACACATACACACACACACACACACACACACACACACACACACACACAAATTGGAGATGTCTAGAACAAGCTCTGAAAATAGCAGCATGAAAAATCCTGAAACATGGGACATTGCTTCCCTATACCTAGGTCAGTAGAAGCTAACCACAATGTAAAATTCAAAGTTAAGAAATCAGCTGGATGAATAATCTAATAAGAAAAATAGATCTTGACCATAAAAAAGCTACTACGGTGGCAGGGAAACCCATGTCACAAATTCAGAAGAAAACAACAATGTAAAAATAGCAATAGCCAAAGCCTCAAAGGAAAAATGCTAATTGGACCCAAGCCAACAAGAATTTCTGAGTTAAAGATGAGTGATAGAGAAAAATTGTGAAAAGAAATGAATATAATGCAAGAAAATTTTGAAAAAATTTAATAATTTGGTAAAAGAAGCATTAAAAAGAGTAAAGAAAATAATACCTTGAAAACACACACATAATTTGCCTAATGGTAAAAGAGGTACAAAAGCTCACTGAAGAAAATAGTTCTTTAAAAACTGAAAGGAAATTGTATCTAATAATCCCATGAGACATCAAGAAACAATAAAACAAAGTCAAATAATGAAAAGAAAATAGCACATGTGAAATATCTCATCAGGAAAAAAATGATCCAGATAATAGATTGAAGAGAGATAATTTAAGAATTATAGTACTACTTAAAAACAATGACCAAGAAAAAAACAAGATCAGAGTACCATAATTCAATAAGTTATCAAAGAAAATGCCTCCACCATCTTAGATTTAGACAGTAAAATAGAAACTGAAAAAATCCATTGATCGCCTCCTGAAAGAGATACCAAAATGAAAATTCCCAGGATTATTACAGCCAAATTCTAGAGCTCCCATGAAGAAAATATTGCAAGTAGCCAGAGAATATACAAATGTCATGTAGTCATAGTCAGGATCACACAAGATTTAGCAGTTTCTACAACAAAGGAATAGAAGTCTTGACATATCATATTCCAAGAAGGCAAAGGAGTTAAGATTACAACCAAAAATAATTTACCAAGCAAAACGGAGAATAATCCTTCTGGGGGAAAATGGATATATAATTAAGTAGAGGATGTTCAAGAATTCCTGATGGAAAAATCAGAGCTAAATAGAAAATTTGATTTTCAGTTACATGACTCAAGAGAAGCATAAAAAGGTAAACATGAAAGACCAATCATAAGAAACTCAATACTTTATCATCATGAGGCAGTTAGAAACAGTGTACATTAATAGAGGACATGGGTATGAATCAATTATGTTGGGATGATCTCAAAAAAAATGACGTGATGAGAAAGAGAGATGTGCTGAGAGAAAGGGGAAGGGAAAGGTGAAATGGGAGGAATCGTCTCATATAAAATAGGCATGAAGGAAAGAGCTTTTGTAGTCAGGAGTATTAGGGGAGTGGTGGGCATTCTTAACAGAATTGGTTCGAAGAGAAAAGAATATTCTCTCTCTCTCTCTCTCACACACACATCTATTTTATACAACAGGGAAATAGTAAGGAAAGGGTAAAGGGGATAAGAGAAAGTGGGAGTATAATATAAGGGATGGCAGATTAAGGGAGGCTGTGGTCAGAAGTAAAACAGACTTTTGAAGAAGGAAAAGATAAAAAGAAAGACAGAAGTCAAAGCAGAAGAAAATAGGATGGAGAGAAATGCACAGTAAACATATCTGTAGATGTGAATTACATGAAACCACCCATAACATAGAAGAATACAGACTGGATTAGAAACCAGAATCCAGCAATATATTGTTTACAAGAGACACATTTGAAAAAGAAAGACACATAGAATTAAAATAAGGAAATGGAACAGAATCTATTATGCTTCCGAAGAAGTAAAAAAGACAGGGGTAGCAGTCATTACCTCAGAAAAAGCAGAAGCAAAAAAAAAAAAGATAGACTTAATTAAAAGAGATACTCAGGGAAACTATATTTTGATAGAAAGGTAATGAAGTAACATTTAAAAAGAGCAAGTTTTTTGATGAAACCTCTTTTCTCAAATATGTAGGGAACTGAGTCAAATTTATAAAAATAATAGTCACTCCCCAATTCAATTAATAAATTGCAACAGGATATGAGGGCAGCAAGATTACATAGATTCCAGTGACTAAAGACAACATTTAGGCAATGGAAGGGCAACTGATTCAGGCCTCTTAGAAAGGGAACCCTCTAATAGGAGTAAGTTTAGGGATTTCATTAGGTGTGCCCTCTAGGAGGACATTGATTACTAGGAGGGTTGAGAAAATAGAACTACAATTTAGGTCTATTAATGTTATCTTGGGATACTTTAGAGTCTTATTATTTCTTTGCCTTATTATATGGACTTGTTAAATGAAAGTACACGTGGGAGTGGGGTGGGGACTGGGAATGCCAGTCTAGAATCAGGAAGACACATCTTCCTGAGTTCAAATATGACCTCAGACCATTACTAACTGTGAAACCCTAGATAAGTCACTTAACCTTGTTTGTCTCTATTTCCTCATCTGTAAAATGATCTGGAGAAAGAAATGGCAAACACTCCAGTATCTTTACCAAGAAAACTCGAAATTGGGTCACAAAGAATCAGACATGACTCAAAACAATAGAACAACAACAAGGGGTATGAAAAGGCAATCTTCCAAAGAAGAGATAAAAGTCACGTCATCATATAAAAATGCTCTAAATCACTATTTATTGGAGAAATGCAAATTAAAACAACTCTGAGGTACCACCTCAAAACTATCAAATATGGAAAAAGCTGGAAAATTAGTCATGCTAAAGACTTATTAGTGGATTTGTGAACTGGTCTAACCACTCTGGAGAATAGTTTGAACCTATGTCCAAAGAGCCATAAAACTATATACACCTTTTGACCCAGTGATGTCATTACTACAAAGAAACCAAAGAAAATTAATTCAAAGAAAGAGATCAAATAAAAAGGGGAAAATGCATACATGCATTCATACATATACATACACACATATTCTTTAAGTGATGACAAAGATTTGGAAATTGAGAGTATGACCTCCATTTGAAGAATGGTTAAACATGTTAGGTCATATGATGGTGACAGAGTACTATTATGGTATAAGAAATGATGTGATGGGGAAATGGTTTCAAAAAAAGACATATGTAAACTGACACAAATTGAAATGAACAGAACCAGGAGATCATGGTGCACAATATCAGCAATGTTGTTTTCATAATAAACTGTGAAAAACTTGGCTGCTGTGTTCAATACAGTGGTCAAAGACAATTCCATTCCATCTCATAATGAAAAATGCTATCTACTCATTAGAAACTCTGAGTACAAATTGGAGTATAATTTCCTTCCTTCCTTCCTTCCTTCCTTCCTTCCTTCCTTCCTTCTTTCCTTCCTTGCTTTCTTCTTTCCTTCCTTCCTTTCTTCCTTCCTTCTTTTCTTCCTTCCTTCCTTCTTTCCTTCTATCCTTCCTTGCTTCCTTGCTTCTTTCCTTTCTTCTTTCCTTCCTTCCTTCCTTCCTTTCTTCCTTCCTTCCTTCCTTCCCTCCTCCCTCCCTTTCTTCTTTTCTTTCTTTTTTTTAAATTGCTATTTGGCTAATATGGAAATATTTTGTATTATTTCACAATTATATTTTATATTATGTTGCCTTCTCGTTGGGTAGGGGGGAGGGACAAGAAGGAGGAATAGAATCTGGAACTCAATCTTAAAAAAACTAAAAAATAAATAATAAAGATTATTTTTAGGAAAGGAAAGACTCTTCTTTACTAAAGCACCCCAAGCCAATTTAAGGATTTGCTTACATGGAGTCTATGGCTTAAACCCATTAGTCAACTTGACAATCCCAGGTTTGTTCTTAGCTAATTATGAAACCTCCATATTTTTGGATGAACTTTTATCACTTTACCAACATCACTCCATAATTACTTGTCTTCCTAGACATTTTCCTTCTCTCTTTCCCAAATTGTGGGTGGTGATAGAAGAAACTATTGTAGAAGATGAAAGTTTATCCCTTCATGTCAAAAATGAAAGGCAAAGCTTCTTCTAAAATTACCCCAAAATGAGTCCATCCATCACAGCTTCATCTCCTGTTAATGAAGAAAACACTTAGGGAATGGAAGGGCATCTGACTCAGGCTTCTTAGAAAGGGAACTCTCCAATGGGGTAGATTTAGGGATTTCATTAGATATGCCCTCTAGGAGGACATTTCATTAGTAGGACAGTTGAGAAAATAGAAGAACTACAACTTAGGTCTGTCAACATTATCTTGGCATAGTTTAGAGCCTTATTATTTCTCTGACTTTTTATATGGACTTGATAAATGAAGGTACACTTAGGAAAAAATAAATGGGATCTTTGTCTCTCTTCAGCATATTCATCATTTTTTCCCCTTAGCATAGCTTTCCATTCTTTTATGAGATATGTAGATGCCCTATTCTTTGATTCCCAGTTTTTCAGGTATTTTATTAGGTTCCACCAATCAGTACTTTTTGTTGTTTTTGTGGTTGTTTTGTTTGGTTCTGTTGATAGAGCATAGCCCAAAGGTACCCATTATTACAGGAAAATTGACCCATGGATGGACTTTCAAAATTAAGCTTTGTTTGTGAATCTCCCAAAGCAGTTGTTTGCACAGAAAACAAGCAAAAACTACTTATCATAAATTATCTTATGATCCATGTCATATAATAAGGTAATATACAAGAATCCTGTGTTTTATATAGTGATGGCATTTAGTGCTCTGCTGCATTGCCAAGTCTTGGAGAATTAGAGTGAAGAAGTTAGTGGAGTCTCTCCCTCTCTCTTTTTTTTTGCTCCAGACAAGAACGTAGCACAAGATTGCATTTGTTTTCTATAGTTTCTTTTTTGTTAAGCTATTTGAGACTAAAGGAAGCTGTAATGCAGTTTTCTAGTTAATGCCAATACAAAATATCCTCCACATCCGTGGGTTATTTTGGTTAAATTTTCTGAATGCCCTTTCTTGTCCATCGCTCACTTGCCTAAAGTCAATTTGAATGTTAATACATTTATATTGATTGGGAAGCTTTCTGGGAGTAATTTTGTAAAAAATATTGGAATGAATCAAATATATTATTTGGCAACAGAAACTCGTATATCATGGGATCCCATTGTGAGTAGATAGATCCTTTCCAGTTAAGCTGTGTTTTTATTTTTTTTGTTTCTAATTTTTATTGTTGTATATGAGTTGTATTCAGTAAAATATCTAGATAGTTCTAGTATTTGGAATTAATATATTCTCTTATCATGGCCATATGGTTCTCTGTTGCAATATCATGAAGGTCAGGGGAAGAGTTGAAGAAAATAATGTTTATAAGCAAATGTTTATTAAGTACCTACTACACAAAAACCACTGTCCTGTCATTGGAGATAGAAAGGCAAAGAGAAATGTTGTACTTACAGTCCTAAAGTAACTGAGAATCTCATATCAAAAGCAATGTGCCTTGAACTCAGATCTAGATTTGAGTACCAGCTCTGTGTCACTATGTATAAATGTCTTAGACTCTCTGGATCTTAGTTTCCTTATCTTTAAAATGGGGGAGAAGAATGGTTGATATTTACAGACTCTTTAAATTTTCAATGTTTGACACTATGGCTGACATTTATTTAGCATTGTTAGTTTGTAAGGTATATTTTGTACATTCTTTCATCTCATTGTCACAAGAGTATTATAATATAGGTATTACAGGTGGGAAATCCACTTTTAGAGTCAAGAAAACTGAGACTCAGAAGGATGAGATGCCTTTCTAATGGTCACATGACTAAGTATCAGAGCCTTTGAACCAAGGTCTCTTTGACTCTACATTGAGAACTTCCATCCACTAGGTCATTTAGCCCTCTGTTCTACCAATAAGGCCTACTTTTTAACAGATGTCAGGTTTATAACCATCTTCTTCAGTGTGCTACCCATTGACATTTGATGTCCTTTAGTTTCCATGAGCAAATACAAGGAAACTGTATCACTTACTATATTTGATAAAGCCAGGTAAGGTAAGAAGGAGAGAAATGGCACCATTGACAATGAGCTAATTAGAATGTCATTAGCTGAGGTCAGATTATTTTTTCCAGTCTGTTATCCATTTTAATACTTGCATACTAGAAATAATAGATAGTTTCTCGCAAAGGGGAAACAAGTAATACAGTTAGAGCTCTGTTGCTTTAAAAGTTTAAAGTCAGCTCTGAAATTCAAATTTGAAATGCTTGAAAACTCTTCCAGGGATCACAGGAACAAATTGATTTGAGTAGTCGTAGCAAGCAAAATCTAGTTTTTATCAACTACTGTCACCTAAGAGGTTTACAATATTTTAATCTCTCTGGGGAGTTGAATTCGCTAGATCTGGGATGAATTTAGGAACTGTGTGCTCTCATTCTTTCATGAGCACATTTCTTTAGCCAACATGTTTTGTCCCTTTGATCAGATGCATATATGCTAAATCTTGTGACTATCTAAATAATTTGTTCAGATATCATAAAATGACTTGAAGATGTTATATGTAACGATCTATCATTTATCTGTTGCATTCTTTGAAATTTAAATCATTTAGATAACAACAGGGGAAACAAAAATGTACCTGAAATAATTGTCACAAACTTCAGTTACTTTGAAGGAAAAATTCAAGCTGCATCGATATAGAATTCTATAGAGAATTACTCTCAATCACATTCAGTCAGTTAGCAAATTTGAATATGTGATCTTTCTTAGAAATCTCCAAATCTTCCTGGTTTACTTAAGATAGGAAATGTAGAGTAGTGGCATGGTGGGAAAGTAGTAGGATCACAGGCCAAAAAAAAAAAAATCCAGCCAATAAATATCACAGGATTGGGATGGTATAATAGTAATAGTTATGAAAACACTATAGTGTGAGGCCATTTGTTACAAGAACAAATAGTCCTCTATACTTCAATTCTTCTCTCATATATTACTGAATTCCAATACAGTATTACTAATAAGTTATATTCACGATAAATTCACAATCACCAAGAAATTTTTAAATTATTTTCAATCATCTTCAATTTACACTGCTTATGAATGTGGTGCAGAGTTTCATGCATTGTGGAAAGTTTTCCAATAAAGTAGTTAAACATTTTTAAAGGTTTTTAAAAGGAAAAGCTTCAGTAAGATTGACAAAATTTTGAACTGGTTAGCCCTGAAAATCTTTAAGCATTTTTTTTCTAGTTTCAGAGTCATTGTTGGGATGAGTCCACTAGGATTTTTCCCAAAGAAACTAAAACTTGAGTGATCACACATATTTTAAATAACATTTTTTTGAATTAGAAGATTTTTTAAAAATAATTATGTATCTCCAGTATGTATTTATCTTCAGTTACAAATCCATAAGCTAGTAATGGTAATTAACTAAATTATGACACTTTGATATTGCCTCATATTGTTGCCATGGTGCCTCATGATGGTTAATTTGATATATATCACTTCTAATCTGAAAATATATTCAGGTCAATTTAATGTTTGTACAACAGTATTCACCTGTTACTGTAACCTATGACAATATCTTAAAGGTCGTGCTCTAGGTCTGAACCTCCTTTTTGATGACTATATTCTATTGACTTAGACTATGAATAATCTCATTTGGGTACTCACTTATATGTGTTGACTAAATTTTGATTGTATCTTCATTCCAAGATTTTTCATTTCACGATAACTACTTTATGACACTAACTTTATAATAGGAAGTGATCATGTAGAAAAAAAAAAACTCTAGAGTTGGGAGTCAAAAGTTCTGGTTTTGCAAGAATTAGACTTTAAACCTTGAACAAATCAAATGAACCACATTTTCTTCATCTGTAATATGGAAATAATTCTTGCTTTACTTATATATCAGGTATATTGTGAGGACCACAGGAAACAATGGGTAGAAAGCGCTTCGAAACTTTAGAAGGATACACAAATGTCATTATTTTCCCTCTTTGTAGGCTGCTCTTTGTTACCAGGAAGTGTTGGGCTTGGAATAAGTCAATGGGTGAATAGCATTTGTGTGAGCCAAGAATAGCAGCTAAGAACTGAGAATAGAAAGAAAGGGAACCACACTCTGCCTGTCCTTTAGCACCTCCCATTTTAATGGAGAGATAACATGAAACATCTATGAAAATACAAGATATAAAGAGTCTAAGTAGAAAGTAACTGCAGAAAGAAGGCATTTGCAGTTGGGAAGGAAGATTAGGAAAAGGTCTTTTAGAGAAGGTAAACTGCGACTTGAAGGAAGCTAGGAGGTGAAAGTAAAGAGGGACAAGTTCCAGGTATGGGAGACAGTCAGTGAAAAAGCATAAATTCAGGAGATGGTACTGCATAAGAAGGCAAATGCTGATAGGACACAGAGTATATGGAGGATAGTGAAGAGTAAGACTGGAAAAATAATGGGAAGGGGCCACATTATGAAGTGTCAAAAACAGGATTTTATACTTGATGCTGGAAGGAATGATGATCACTGAGTAATCATATTGAGTAGAGACTTTGACCAGGTCAGACCTGTGCTTTGGAAAATCACTTTGGCAGCAGGGGTGTAGAATGGACTGAAGTAGGGGGAGACTTAAGGCAGGAAAACTAACCAAAAAGCTATTGAAATAGTCTAGACATGAAGAAATGAGGTGTGCACCAGCATTCTGGCTGTGTAGTAGAAAGGAGGAATATACAAAAAAGATGTGAATATAGAAATGGCAAGACTTAGTAACAGATAGTATCTATAGATTTTGAGTGAGAAAAGAATTGAAGATGCCACTGAGCTTGTGTACCTGGGTGACTGGGAGGATGGTTTTACTAGCAAGAGATAAGTTGGGAAGAGGGAAGAGGAAGATAATGATAGCCAGCATGTTAAGTCCTAAGCTATTATTCCTTAAATGGTTTTGACCTAGTGGGGGGGAAAATCATTTATTTATTTATTTAAACTTGATCTTGAAAGAATGCTTTTATTTCTTTACATACCATACAGCAGAGGCCCTCCATGGTCAGACACCAAGGACAGATATCAGCATTAGGCTTCTGAAGTACTAAGCTAAGATCAAAATCTTCCTTATGCCTAAAAGGTCAAACAAAGCATAGGGCAAAGACAGTCAATGCAAAGTGAAAGGCCTGGGGCTTACTCTATCTGTGAGAGCTCCAGGTTGACAGAATTAAACACTTTAGAGAAGTCCTTGAAATGAAAAATATGCTCAGACATGTCTGCTGTCATTTTGAGAACTTTACTTTGAGATTCCTGGTTTATTTATTTGATTTTACCTACTTCTAGAAATCCTCATCCTTTTTGGCATGTCTTAATTCCTAAGTTCCTATGAATATAGGGAACCATCTTCCTCAAGAGGCTAGGTTTCTGCAGAGCAAGGGAAAGTCTAAACATGGCCACCACTGAATGTCCAATCAAACTGGTTCGGGGGGATTCTTCTTTATGCTTCTTGGCGTCAGAGATCTGGAGTTACAAGGGACCTTAAGGGGCATCTAGTCCATCCCCCTAATTTGGTAAATGAGAAAGTGAGACACCAGGATTTTATACGATTTGCCTAAATTTACAATGGTTGTAAACAGGGGCAGGATTTGAACCCACTTTCACACAGACTCCAGATCCACTGCCCTTTACGCTGTACCTTACTCTTCTTCATACTTCCTTGCTTTCCTAGATGTGGGTATCCCCTCTACTAGTGTATATTATAACTTCTCTTCCTTTGTGATTCTCCTCCACAGTCTCCAACAAATCCTTCCTAGAAGAATTGCTTAACATGTTAAAGGCCTTTCTCTAGGTTTTTTAATATGTTGGCTATCAGCAGTGCTTCATTAAGACTATTATACTTTCCTCATATTACATAAATAACCTACCTTCTTTCTCAGTCATACTTCCTAACCATTTCATAGTGTGTCTACTTTAGCCATCATTCTTATCTTCATTCTGAACCTTTTTAGATTCTGGGACTCTGGGCTTTTGTACAGGACTATTAGCCTTAACTTGCCTAAAACCAGGCCTCAGCTTTTATCCCAATCATTTCCAAACTATCCTGAACTGTACATATCTCCCTTCTCCTTAATAGCTACTCTTTATGTATTGCCTTCCCTATTAGAAGGTATGTTCCTTGAAGGCAGGTGATTCTTGCTTTCTTGTACTTGTATCCTAGGTGCTTACCATTATTATATTATATAATTTTATATAACATCACATGATGTCATATCTTATCATATTGTATATTATATTATATGAATGAGACAGATAGCACTTACATTTTTAACCGCTCATTCATTTATATATTTCAATGAATTTTCCTGTTTCTTAATTATCAGTCAGAAGTCAGAGTTTGCTGCACCTACTGAGTCAAGAGAAGTTAACCAGCCCTGAATTAATAAGCAATTCTATGTCCTTAGTGATGTCTTCCTCTGATAAAGTTCCATGACATTGTACCCTACATTTGACATTTATTCCATGTTACCTTAAACTGTTTTATTTATATACCCATCTTTCCTTCTAAATTCAAATGCAAGTTCTCCAAAGACAGAAACAGTGTTTAATGCCTCCAACCCTGTGTCTTACATGTAACAGGCTTTTAATAAACTTTGGTGATAGATAATAAAGGAATATCTTGATTCTCCATGGTAGCTGAAGTGACATATTCCCAACCTTAGTATGGCATTAAAAAGTTCAATTTTGGTCTGTTCAGCAAGTCTCTTTTGATCACCTGAGACAAAATAACAACTGATTTCACACTTACCCCAAGACTAGGCCTGAAAATACCTTCTTAGTAGTTCAGGGTTAAAGGGGGTAAGGTCGGTGCTCTACTGGCTTCTAGTGAATAATATGGTGATGTAAAAAAGAAGCCAAGACTTGGATTCAGAAGCACTGTGTTCAGGTCCTGCCTCTGACACTAGCTGTGTGGCCATGACTAAGCCATCCAACTTCTCTGAAGCTCATCTGTAAAATGGACATGATATTTGCCCCACCAATGTACAAGGCTGGTTATGGAAAGGGAAAAAAAAAGTGAAAAGTCTTATAAATGCTAGAGAAATGTGAACTATTTTCATTCTCAAAGTTCAGATAGGTCCTAGTTCATCAGCTATAACCTGTGGCAGTCAGGAATCTTATCCTTGTAATGAACACTTGAGATACTTTGGGAAGGGATTATGCTGAGAAAGGTCCCATAGAAACAAGCTTCCTTTGTGTCTCAGATTTCTACTGACATAAGCTTCAGGCATCATAAATGGATTTGTTCCATGGCGTTTTGAAAGAAAATTTGGCTTCTGCTTTGTGATTAAACAAGACCTGATTCTCTTTACTAAATATGTCATCTTGAATAATTAACCAATGCTTCTCTGGCTCCCTATTCTACCTACCTATATATCTCTACGGCTTGAAGCGATTATGTGTATACCTATATATATTTGTGTACACACCTATACACACATACATATATGCATACGTATATATGCATATACACACAGATAGATAAATAAATAGACAGATATAATATTATTGGATAATATCACAGACAAAGACCTGCAGTGTAGTAGATCCTACAGAGCCCAGCCCTCTCATTATACATAGTTAGGAAGTGAGATCAAGATTGGTAAATGATGTGGCCAAGGGCAATCAGGTACTAAGACTCAATAAGAGGTAGGATTTGAACCCAAGTCCTCTGATTCCAGATTCAAGGTCGATTACATGTCACTATTGATGCTCAAAATCAGTAAGGCAGGTGAGTTTTGAGTTAAGCATATAGAGATGATACTTTCGTGTTCATACTTACTTTTACACTATATTCTTCATTCTGGATTGTTACTGATTTAATAGAAAGGTATTCTGATTTTTAAACCCTCTTTCTATGTGTATTCAGAAACCTAAACAAATTTACCCTTCAGCCTCATCTTTCTTTTATCTACATGGATATTGAAAATTTGTATTTGACTGGTTTTTCATGAAACCAAATGAAAGAACAAAATTGCTCTGTATTTCAATGGATTACTTTGATGTTTGTGGAAAAATTACCTTGCATGAAATTGTAAAATTAAGTTTGCCAAATGTTTATTAAGGGCTGTCCATGTGAAGCCATGTAGAGGAGATAGAACTTCTTTAGGAAGATACGGATTCAAGTCTTGTGCCTGGGATAAATTAGCTGTGTGACCATGAGTAAATCACAAAATGTATCCATGCCCTGGAAAAATTTCTAAGATCTATAAATTGAAAATGACTCATTCTGGGCTTTGGTGGAGGGACCTTCCACTACGAGAGTTCCTCACAAAGATAAAATGTCAGATCTAGACCTGATTTGTCAACCAATTTTTAGAGTACTGTGCTAAGCTGCAAGGGACACACGATTTAGATAAATGTGCCCTTCTTAGAGCTCTTACCCTCTATTGTCTAGTAAAAAGACATATGCTGACCCTTGTGCTGTGGTAGAAAGCATATGGAGAACTTGTTCTCTCTCATACAGTTTATGACAGTGGTCATCTCATCTCTTCTCTCAGCCTCATCTAGCAAACAAGAAAGGAATCAACTAGAAGATTTTGAAAATATCTTCCTTGTGTTATTTCTCTTCAGAAGAATGTAAGCTCCTTGAGGGCAGGGACAATTGAGAACTGAACCAAATTGAATCATATGCCATATACTAAGTAGCTATTATGATTCTAACATAAAATGATACATACTGAGTATGCAAGGTATAAGCAATGTATGATGTGAAGTTAAAAGAGGAAGGGGTCACTACTGATTATGTGATGCCAAAATGACTTGATTTTATCTTTAAAGAATGGTCAGAATTGAATAAAGAGATGGGCAAAGGAGGGGATTTAAGGAATAGAAAAGAACACAAGGAAAGGCCATGGAATCAGGGTGGGAGGAGAATTAATACAATTCAGTTAAAGTAAAGAGTATACAGAAGAAATGAGAAGAAAATGAGACCGGGAAGGAAGGTGGGAAATAAGACCATGGAAGACCCTGGATGTCAAGATCTGAAGGACAAATTTGTTGGTAGGCAATAATTTCCTGCTTGCTAGCAATGTGGAAGAAAGTGGTGTGAAAGATGATTGGAAGGTAAAGAGATTCCTGTCTGGAAGCCATGTTGGGAGGCTACAGCAATCTACTAGACAGATTTGATTAAGGGCCTGTTTGAGGATACTGGAAATAAGAATGGAGGAATAAAATAGCTATTGGAGATATCAAAGAGTTAGAATAGATAAGACGGTAATTGGCTGGATAGGCAAGTAAGGGGAAAGAAGTAATGAAAACACCAAAGCTTCAGGCATGGAAGAATGAATGAATGGCAGTGATACTGATAGAAATAATGAAGCCAAAATGAGTGTGATGTCTGGAGGGGGAAAATCACCTGATTTTAGACAAGTTAAAGATGAAATTCCAACAGTATCTACAGGTGGATATTCAAGGCTAGAATTCAGGAGTGACATCAGAGCTCGGCATATAGATTTGGGAATTATGCACTTAGAGGTAAATAAAGGCTTAGAAGTAGGTGAGATTGCCAAGGTTAAAAATATTTGAAAAGAGGTATCAAGCAAAGAGCCAAAGAAGGAAACCTTAGGAAAACTCACTTTCAGGCCTTTAAAAGATGGATGGGAAGCCAGCAAACGATTACAGGATCCCAGTCCTAGAACTAGAAGTGAGCTAAATCACCATCAAGCCACTCATTTTATAGAGGATGAAACTGAAGCCCAGAGACAATAACTGATTTGTCCAAGATCATACAGCTTAGAATAATGACAAAGCAGGGACTCTGACTCAGTTTCTGCGTCTCTACTTCCCGAACTCTTTTCACTCCACATTCTTAGAAAAATAAGAGGAAGACCAGGCAGCTAAAGGATGCAAGGGTATCTAGAAGGCAGATGGTGGTCAAGAGTCTTAGATACTGCAGAGAGTCTAGGTAAGTGTTTATTTTCTATAAAGGTTTTTGGTTTTCCAGTGGGCTATGCTAGGGGACTGGAGAAAATTGATCTCAGAGACACAGCCTTTTGTAGCTGCCAAGAGGAAAATGTATGTGTGTGAGAGAGGGGGATTGTGGAAGAAGTAGAGAGTCTTAGCCACATTTGGCCAGAAGATATCAGCAGCAAAGGGGACTCAGTTGTCATAACCTGAATATCCCAATGAGTAAATACAAGGAAATCTGAAGGATTTCTCATAAATGCACCAGCAGGGTCCTTTAACTGTTCCCTCCGTCTTTGATAGTTAGTTTCAAACTATATCTGCAAACATCAGTAACATGCGGTTCTCACGGTCACCTTTCTCAGAGAAGTTGTTGAAAAGTGGAAACCAATCCAACGACCAGGAGGTTTCTACAGAATCTTAGGCTCTAGGGATTTCCACTCTTGCAGTAACAGTGATTGCTCTTTATCTGAGAATTTGTTTGAGTTTGTATTTATTCCTCTTTGATTCATAACTTTTAGAATTGGACTAAAGTCTATGTGCTTTATCCACACATTCTTGCTAGAGTATGGCTGTAAGGGAAGGGAAAATAATCAGTGTCTACCCATGGGTGGCCAGAATGAAGTAACGGACTTGTCTGAGCTGCTCAGGTTGTTAAATGTCAGTTACTGATGAGAACTTCCCCAAACTGGGCTAACTAGGTCTCTGTCTGAGAAAGGGATTGTGAAAATCCTTCTTTTTCTATCTTAAAGGAAATATTTGGGGAAGTAGAAAGCGCTATCCTTAATATTCAAAAAGAGTATTCGACTTAAATTTGTAATTAAGCAAAGAAAGTTATGCCAATAGACATCCTTTAACTGAAATCTTACTGTTTGTTATATATTCCAAAGGAGTCAATGACTTAAAAAAATAATAATAAGAAGAAGAATGGGTCAGCTAGGTGGCGCAGTGAATAGAACACTGGCCCTGGAGTCAGGAGGACTTGAGTTCAAATGTGACCTCAGACACTTAACACAAAACTAGCCATGTGACCTTGGGCAAGTCACTTAACCCCAATTGCCCTACTTACATCCTCTAAAAAACAAAAAAAAGAAGAAGAAAAAGAAGAATGGTTCCCTATACATCAAAATTTTTATAATACCATTTTGTTATAGCAAAGAAATGGGAAAAAAATAGAATCCCATAAACAAAGAGAAGACTAAACATATTGTGGTATAGGAATAAAATTAAATATTGTTAGACTATAAAAATGGTGACTATGAAGAAGTTAGTCAACCAGTCAGTAAAGAATTATTAAGTTCCTATTATATATCAGGCACTTTACTAAGTGTTAGGAATATAAAAAGAAACAAAAGACAGTCTCTGCTCTCAAGGAGATGACAATCTAATGAATGTGACAAAAAACAAATGAATTGGTACAAACTAACCATATGGAGTTAATAATGAGAGGACACTATAATTGAGAAGGGTTGAGGAAGGCTTTCTTTACTGCAAATGGGATTTTAGATGGGACTTAAAGGGAACTAGTGAATGTAGTAACTAGACACAAGGAAAGAGAACACTCTAGGCATGGGGTTGGTAAGATTAAATGACCAGAGCCAAGAGAAAGAGAATTTTCTTCATGGAAGAGCAAGGAGTTCAGTGTCATTGATTTAAAGAGTCTATGATAGGAATTGTGGTATATGTAGATTGGAAAGGTAGGAGAGGGCTATGTTGTGAATGCTTTGAATGACAAATAGAGGGTTTTGTATGTGATCCCCGAGGTAATAAGAACACACTGGAGTTTATTAAATAAAGGTGTAATATGATCAGACCTGAGCTTTGGAAAATTACTTTGGTGGCTGAATGGAGGATGAATTGGAGCTTGAGACAGGAAGACCCATTATCAGGCTATTGCAGTAGTCTAGGTGTAAGGTGATGAGGACTGTATCAAAGAAGTATCAGTGTCAGACAAGGAGGCATATTTGAGAAATACGGCAAAGTTGAAACCAAATGGTCTTATCAATAGATTGAATATGGGTTGAGCAGTGAGAGATAGTGAGGAGTCAAGGATAACCCCTAGGTTGTGAGACTGAGGGCAAGGAGGATGGTGTTACCCTTCATAGCAATAGGTAAAAAATAAAAAGTGAGGAGGGTTTGGGGAGAAAGAAAATAAATTTTGCTTTGGGCATGTTGAATTTAAGATGTCTACTGAATATCTTGTTCAACATGTATTATGGGAATCTGAAGATCTTCCCTGCCCCTAGGCCCTTTGCTTAAGTGGCTTAAGTGGCTCTGAGAACCTTCCCTGATTTGAAAGTATACTCTGCCCCCTAATAGGCTGAATGTGGTCACATGGAGTCTGTGGCGGGAGGCTTGTTCTTCAGGAATGCCCGCGCCTTATTACTTTGTGATTGGGCAGTGGGTCAAGAGGGCTGTGACAGTCTCTGATCCAGGAGTAGGCTATATATACACCCTGATGTGAGGTTTTGCTTTGGGGCTCACTTTGGAAAGAGTTTTATGATTTGACCAGATGAGACTTTGGGAAGCTGTTGAGCCCCCCGGCTTTGAAAAACCCAGATGTTGGTGGTTCCCTCTCTGGTAACTGAATAGGTAACTGATGTAATGGTCAGATGGTTGGAAGCCCATCTGCTGATCTGTTTTTCTATCTGCTTGTAACTTGTGTTTTGTATTCTGTTTGTGTTCTCTGAAGTTCAGGGTGCTGACTTTTTCCCCTGAACTAGGTAAATATGTGTTTGATTGATTAAAGTGAGACTGTTAGCCCATTTTGAGTTGCTTTTCTTTAGAAAAGCAGACCTAGGAACCTGTGCTAGCAGCCACCCTGGGTATGCTAGGGTGCTTGCTGATACAATATGTCTGAAAGGTTGTTGGAGAAGTTTAAAAAAACATATATGAACACATACCAAATGGAGTAAACAGAATCAGAAATACATACACATGTATACATACACAGAGACTGGGATATATATGTGCCATACACATTTAATATATATTTATAACATATGTATATATACTACAAATGGAAAGTACTAAAAGAGAAAACTGAATGCTATGAAATCATAATGTTCAATCTTGGCATTAAATAAGAAAGCAGAAAATTCACTTCCTTTGCTTACTGAGGTGTGGGACTCTGGGTGTGGCGTGTTGCACATACTAACAAACCTTGCAAGTGTGTTGGGTAGTTCTACTGTAGAGCTATTTTATCCTCTTTTGTATTCTTTGCTATAAAAGATGACTAAAGAATGGAGGGAAGAATATATCTGGAAAGTATATTAGTCAAATAAAAGCAGTAAATTGATTTAAAAAGATTATTTAGCTTATTATGTTTGGTCATTTAGGAAATTAGTTTATTTTACTTCAGAAGCATGCTGATTTATTCTTTTTGAAGATTCTTTTGTTTTGTTTTCCTTCAAGTGAATTATAGAGAGCATACTTATTAATGATGCATCAGCAGATGTCTATGTAAACATGTAGATTAATGACTAGACACCCAATGAATTTGAGAGTTCTCTTGAGAGGCAAAGACACACTCTCAGTTCTGTTCTTTCAGATTTGCTTTCTGAAAAAGAATTTTTGTCCTCCATGACCTTTACAAATGTTTCCATTAGAGAGAAAGACAGAAGCAAATGAATTTGAGGAGGCACTTGAGGATGGCTCATCACTGTATGGATGGGATACCATAGAGTTGTCAGCTTTAATCATTGTAGTATTTTGTAATGTCGTAAAGAACATAAAGTCAACAAGTAATGAAGTCATCCTCCTGTAATCATGATTTCTTACAGACTGGAATTCTTCACTGAGGGAGATGAAAAACTAAGTTTTTGAAGCAGAAGGTTAGGCCTCCCTGGAAAAAAAAATCTTCATAAATTTTCTTTTCTGGATCTCAGAAATGGTCCCATTGGTCATAAGTGTTGTTCTTGAGTCATTTCTTCAGTTATATCTGATTTTTTGTTTCCCCTTTTGGGGTTTTCTTGGCAAAGATACTGGAGTGGTTTGCCATTTCCTTCTCCAGCTCATTGTACAGATGAGGAAACTGAGGCAAACAGGGTGAAATGACTTGCCCAGGGTCACACAGTTAATAAGTGTCTGATGTCAGATTTGAACTCATCAAGTTCTGCCTCCAGGTTCAGCGCTTTGTGGACTATGGCACCACCTGGTGCCATTTGTCATCCTCATGTGACATAAATAACTAAAAAGTTATGCTTCCACCTGAAGGACTTGCCTTCCCAAAGGCACAAATTACACAATGTTTGGTTGCTGTTTGTTGTTGTGGACTTGTAAGACGTTCTCACAAACTTGTAACTTTGATGAATCTGTAGTCTCCTGGGTTTGGGTGTCCCTCAAAGGGACAGATGACAATTCATGTATTCCTTCCCATCTTGTGATATGGTTGTACCAATAGCACTTAAAAAAATAATCTTATATGACTCTGAAAGTGATAATATTGTAGAAGGTGAAATTTTTTATATTCAAAAGTTATTATTATATAGACACACTCTTCTGCATCATGGAGGAAAAAAAGAAATACACAAGGATAGAGAATCGGAGGTGATAAAGACAAAATGACAGATACAGTGAGAAGGGAGAGAGAAAATATACCTTATCTATTATTTAAACATATTATTATACAAAATAAACATGTTTTATTTTACAGAACATTCGGTCATTCTTTGAATCATTTTCTTTTCTTCCCCATCTTTTCATCTGCTGCTCTCATCTCCAGTCTACTAATCTTTCTTTAAAAAGCCAAATGATTTGATAAATGATGCCACATTTGTTTCTTTCTTAAATTAAACCAATCAATGCAAGGAAAAATATTTAAATTACTTGGAAAAGTACAAAACAAATATAAGCTTTCAGTACAGTTGGTGAAATGTTATTTCTCTCATTATTATTATTATTATTACCATATTTTTTTATTTTTGCAAGCATTGCAGCATTCAACAATATGGAAATCTAGCCAGCACAGAGTATAAAAGCTATGATGTAAAACTGTATCTATGATTTTTAACCTGTATGAATATCTGCCTTTAATAATGAATGGGACATATAAGGTTCAGACCACTTCTATCATGTATTGACAACCCATCCACTGGCATGTCAAGCTCTGAAATAAGTACATGGTGAAAACCAGTTGGTGAGGATTTTGCTTGTTTGGAAGCAATATATTATTAACAATAACCTTTATGTAAGAACATATATAAGATGCAGTCTTGGAAATCTGCAGTTAGAAAAGTGAATGGGCCCATCGAGAAGTGAGAATTATTTTGTTCTGCTTTTATGGAGGTCAGCCATCTCCTCCACCTGCCTATAGCCCTCTTATACAGTCATTACCCCACCCCCACGTACACACACATTACCTGGTGATGAAATCCTTTTAGCAGACTTTGACTGATTTTTGTATTATAGACCATAGACCTATCACTGACCTTTGTTCTCAGAGACTCAGGGTTTTCACTCTACTCACAGCAACACTGAGAACCCATAGTCCTCTGCTGGCCCAAGGAGCCATCAAACTAGGACTTTAGTGGAAGCACTAAACAGATTCTACTATAATTTAATTCATTTATCTTCAGGACATTTGAAACTCCTTGAGGGAAAAGTAATATATCTTTTCTCTGATCTGTAAACTCTTAGCACCTAAAAAATGTTATAAATACATTTTGTTTGATAACTATTCAGTGACTGACTTAATTTATTCTTGAATTAAACTAGTTTAGATGCAAAGTGAACTTGTGGAAAAAAACGTCATGACACAATAAGATTATTCTTATTGATTGTATTCTTCTAAATTCCCCATTAATAATGATATTTTCAAAATTTAACTTAAAATATATTTATGTGTAAGGTAAAGATGAGGTTGAAGTATATAACAATAACTCGTATTTTAAAAACATTGTAAGATTTTTAACTTTTTTGTGTGTTATAGACCCCTTAGGTAGGTTGGTGAAGCCTCTGGGGTCCTCAGAATGTTTGCTTTGTTTGTGTGTTTTTTTAAAATCATAATTAAAATAAATGCTAACTTTCAGCTAGCAGATAGTGAAAATAAAGATTGAATTTTTCCTCTCTCTCTGCTTATAGATTTACTGAAATCTATACAATGCAACCCTTGTGTGGGTGGGAAGGACCATGAAACTCAAGTTAAGAGTTGTCTCTTAAAGCTTACAAAGAAAGGAATCATGAAGTAAAGCCTAAATTCTGACATCAGATTAGAAAGATTGAGACTTAATTTCTGTCTCTGACACAAACTGGTTTTATGGCTCTGGACCAGGCAGTACAACGAAATAGCCTCAAAATTCCATATTTGCATTAGTTCCCAGTGAAAGTTTTCTGTGCCAGTGGAATTTATAGGGAAGTTAAGAAAGGGTGGGGGGTGGGGAATGCAAATACATAGTGTTTTTCCTCCTAACAACTCTGTGAGGTAGATAGTACAAGTATTATTATTTCTACTTTGCAGAAAATTGAGGCTTTGAGAGTTCTCAAATTTGGCTACACTGTTTACATGACCAAGTAACTTGTTGATGATTGCACAGCATGGAAAATGAGATTCATTGCCAAGTCTCTTAATGTGCCAAGATAGCACTTTTCTGACTGTCAAATTATGTTTCAAGGATCTCAGAAACTGACTGTGGTCCCACTGGGGCTGTCCAAAGTCCCTTCCTAAGATATATTACACAGTCCCTTGTCCAGAGGCACATGCAACTAGATTAATCAGTCTTTGTGAAGAAAGAAACATATTTGGATTTGAGTCTTTGGGGTTAATCAACAAACATGCCATTGGAGGCTGAAGCCATTGACCTAAGTCATCTGTCAAAGTTCCCTCTCACAGACAACACTGATTCTGAACATCAATCAATCATCAACAAGCATTTGTTAGTGATTATTACTATGTTCCAGTCACCGTGCTAAGCACTGGGAATACAGACAAAAGTGAAATGGGTGGCTTAACGCATCCTTGACATGAAGACCCTGCAAAAGAAAAGCTACCAGATTTTTTTTTTTTTACATTTGGACAGTGCTACTGGTTGGTAACATTCAGATTCGAGTTGGGGAAAGGAAACCTGGCCAGAGAGGACATTTGTCAATTCCATATGGTAGAACCCACGTGTCTTTTTGCTAAGAGTCATGAGAGCTGAGAATTCTCGTCTGGAAGAAGGTCTATCTACCCAGTGACTCTAGTCCACTGTAGCCTAACAGCCTTGTAACCTAGAGAGCTGCAGATGGCCAGGATTTAGATGCACAGATTTGATATAATTTCAGTTGGGACTCGTTCATTAACTGCAATACTAAAACCTCCCCCTCCCCTCCAACACACATACCCCATGCAAATCTTCAGGAGCAAACCTTTCCTTCTGCCAACAGTTTTTAGCTGGGCTCCTGTCTCTGGTTGTCTGCACGTTGTTTCTCATTTATTGGTTCTTGGACAAAGTCGACTCATCCCCCTATAAAGGACTGGCTGCCCAAAGGGTACCAACCCAAATGCCACTGGTTCATTCAGCTTTGACACTTCTCAGTGTGATCCTAACTGCCTCTTTTTAAAACAAGCAGGCGAGGGGAAAAAGCTCAAGGGACTTTCTTCAATTCATTTCTATAATAGTTTTCTTGCCACAGGAGGCTTAAGAAGATTTGTACAGCCTGCTTTCTTTTCATTAGCAGCAAGTGCAATGCTGTTGGGTAAGTTAAATGTGCAAGGCACATTTAAAAATATAAAAATGAAAAGGGTGAGAATTTTAAGAATAGATATTTTTCCTTAATCCTTTCCTTTAAAATTCTCATTTTATGAATTTCCTTACAATGCAGATAACGCAGCAACAACCTATATATTATTAATATATGTGTGTGTATACATTTATACACACAGATATATATATATATATATACATATATATAGATAGATAGATAGATAGATAGATAGATAGATATAGTTGCACAGAGAGAGAGGTGTCTAAAAGCAAGGAATTCAAATCTAACTTTATTTTGTTTGTTGAATGCCATATTATGCTCTACTGACTTTTTGGCATGAGTGTGTTAAAATTCTCGTTATTAGACTGACAAGGAAAGCTGATTGAATTTTCAACACAATCATTGAGCCTGTCATGGAATATAACAATATTTAATGGTTTCTTTGTGTTTTCATATGCAACCACAAATATACCAGTCTCTTGGAGGCTGAGTTTGGCTGTCCCATTGCATTAACCTGCCAGAGCTAAATTATCATGAGCAGTACTGATTTTTTTTTTTCCATTCTCATTCTCTGGAATAAGACCATCACAGAGAACCTGTGATTCTCATTGAAGGAGGGAGAGAAATGATATTTTTTTTACAGGTTCATATTTTCATATTTTCTACAAACCAGTGCAACCGGTTTTAGAGGGTTTATATGTTTAGATAAATAGAAGGGAAGGCTAAGGACCACTTATGAATTAGAGAATTCTTGATATAATGTATAATTTCCTTGCTATGCTTACATTTGTTTACTTCTTTGAATATTAATTCATTTTCCTGCTGTTGGACATTGTTTCTGCATAATTTCAGGGTTCATCAAATGTATTGGTTACTAACTAATGTATATGCAATGGAGTTTTATGAAATGATTGGTAGTATATTTTTTCAAGTGATTGTTGATCCCTGGGAATGGAGCCATAGGGAACATTGTGACAGGTTCACAGAGGAAGGAGGAAAAGGTTGTATGGCCCTCTTGTTAAGCAATGATCTCATCAGAACATTGTCAGTGGATGGATACACAGGAATTTTGTCTCCCTGTGCCATACAGACTTGGAAGCAATTCTTTAGTGATCTTTTGAGAGAAGTAGTACAGAATCTACATTTAATAAGTTCTGACTCGGTGTCTTTGAGGATGTGTATCATGTGTTTAATACTCTGTTTCTAAGTTCCTCTGGGATATTAATTTCTCCATGCAATCTTTTATAGATTACCTAGGAAAAAAGAATAAATAGTAACTTGAAAATAAGACTGATAATATGGCATTCACCATTTTGTGCAATCATCCCTTTAAAAAAAAACTTAGTAGCAGGACAAATGATTTATATGTCTTCTGCTTGTGATTAAGGACTTAACAAAAAAAAAATCATGACTTTTAGGTTTTAAAGGATCATGGATTGTTATGTAATGTAATCTCTCCCCTTTCCCCCAAAGTTTTATTTTTCTTTCATGATAGTCTTTGATAGCGAGTTGACATTTTGAAATATCAAGGCAGAGAATAACCATTGATACAGCTGTCTGACTTACCCCTATTCCTTATTATAGCCGCCCTGTTTCCACAGGCCATACTTCTGTCAACAGCACTTCATCACTGATGCCCCAATTGCCCATATATGCATGGAAGCTTGAAGGGCTGCCAGCTGAGTGCTCAATAAATCAAGGAGCAAATTATGGTGGTTGCTTAGGCAGGGTTTGGATTGTGCTGCATCCACATGGCTGCAGACTATTAGCCAAAGTTAGTAAGTCCCTAAACAATGCATTAGTGGGAAGATGATTCCTTGTGATCTATTTGTGTCGTATTTTATAGGGTAGGAAAATAACTCTCTAGAAACCCGAACGTGGCTCCCAGTCTTAAAGAGCCCCTTCCTTTCATGTGTTTGATGCTCTAGAGGAGAAAGGACTGGTCTAACCCTCTTACTCAGACTACTTCTTGGAAAAGAATTTCTGAATCTAGTTGAATCCCCGATTCATGACTTTGAACATTACCCATTTATTTGACGTTTTCACCTTTGTAACATCTCTTGGATATTCCCTGTGACTCTGCCAACAAGTCATCATCACCTCACATGTGGAACACTGCAGTAGCCTGGAGATGGGTCTGCTTGCCTCAAGTCTCTCTCCACTCTAATCCATCCTCCCTTCAGCCACCAAAGCAATTTTTCTGGAGTGTGGATTTCTTCATGTCACCCTCCCTGCTCAGTGAACTCCACTGGCTCCCTATTACTTCCAGGATAGAATACAAACTGCTCTGCTTAACACTCAAAGGCCTTCACTGCCTACCTCCCTCCTACCTTTGCAGTCTTCTTATTCCTAACTCTCTCTGGCCTCCTGTTTGTTCCACGAATAAGATACTCCATCTCTCAGCTCCAGATATTGAGTCTGGCTTTCCCGCCAGTCCACTTACTGACCTCTCTGACTTCCATTCATTTCCAATTCAAATACGTTCTTTTACTGGAAACTTTCCCTAACCCCTCTTAATTCTAGGGCCTTTTCTCTGTTAATCAATTCCTATCCTATATGAAGTTGACTTTGTATTTATATCTGTCTGCATGTTTTCTCCCAAATTAGATTGTTAGTTCCCTGAGGGCAAAGAATGTCTTTTGTCCCTTTTTGTATCCCCTGGATGTGTTCACATTCAGTTTTTAGTGGTATCTGACTCTTCACTCAGCTAATAAGTGTCTGATTGAACTGATGTCTTCCTGATTCCAGGCTCAGCACTCTATCCACTGAGTCACCTACCTGCCTCAGTACTTAGCACTGTAATAAAAGGGTTTTTTTTTTTGATTGATTGGTTGATTTTAGGGAAAAAAAAGCCATTCTTTTATTAGCCTTTCCTGTTGACAAATAATTCATCAACAATTCAAAACAATGCATTAATTCCTAACCCCAAAGTTTTTTTTCTTCGTTCTTTCTTTAAATGTTATTTATTATTGAGGGGAAGAGTTATGGATCTGTGTGATTTCATCAGTACTAGAGTCCAATATGGAAACTCCCTTCACATGTGAAATAAATTGCCTAGGATAGAGTGAGAATATAGAAAATGCTCTATCTTTCCATCTCTCTCAGTCTCTGTCTCTGTGTGTGTCTCTCTCATTCTCTCTGTCCCTCTGACTCTGTCTTTGTCTCCAACCATCTATTCATTCTTCTGTCTCCTATACTGACGAACAGCTCCTTTGTAACTTAAAATCTGGGAAAATTTTGAATGTTAAGTAACTTTCCCAAAGATTTCC
>CM053581.1:560084478-560102585 GCA_028627135.1 Pseudochirops cupreus | reverse complement strand
GTCTGTCTATCTATCTATCTATCTAGCTATCTAGCTATCTGTCTATCTATCTATCCATCTACCTACCTGTTTGTCTGTCTATCTACCTACCTACCTGTCTGTCTGTCTGTCTATCTATCTATCTATCTATCTATCTATCTGTCTATCTATCTATCTATCTATCTATCTATCTATCTATCTATCTATCAACTCTGGCCAATGTATGACTTGATATAAGGGAAAAACAAAACAAAAACAAAAACAAAACCTCTAACTATCAAAAGTGAAATGGGCTTTCATGAGAGACAATGATGTCAACATCAAAGGAGGCTGTTAAAAAAGTTAGATGGACATTAGTTGTGTTGAAGAGGGATTTCTTGTTCATGGGTAGGTAGGCTTAGTTGGGTTCTGTGGCCCCTTCTGGGTCCAAGACCTTGTGACTAATTTTGTTGTGTTCAATTTAGTTGTCATGTGTTTTGGGATACTCAATTGCTAATGCATTGATTTATTAGAAAAAATGAAAGACGATCTAAGAACCAACATTGAGAATATGAGAAGTATGCTGGAATGCCAGAGTAATCTTTTTTTTTAATACTTTAAAACTAAGGTGAAAATGAGTATAGAAAATCACCGTGTACATGACTTTCCAGTATGATGAGCTTTAAATGGGGTGGCATTGAGGTGGTGGTGGAGGAAGATGGTTTTCACATTCAAATTGTAAGAATGAAGTAAATCTCTTATGTAATATTTGTGTTCCCAAAAGGTGGAAAAGTCATTTAAAATAATATAGTCTTTATGTCCCACTGAATTAAATTATGATTGAATTATAAATTCAGAGATGGTTTATCTTCATTTGATTGATTTTTAAAATTTGCTTTTAAGTCTATAGTTAAGTCTCTGGCCATCAACTTCTCACTTAAGACATTAAATATGGAGACACATACAATCACACACACACACTAAAAGAAATTCATGTTAAGACAATTAAAATAAGATGAGAAATGTGGCACATGAAAGTGTCATGAGAGTCAAAAAGACCTGAGATCCCATGTGACACATATTGGCTGGGTGATCCTGAGAAGGTGCTTCATCTTTCAGTGCTCTTGGAAGCTCTCTAAGACTATAAGTTGCAAAGAAGGTGACAACCAGCTTTGGTAGAGGGAGATTCCTCATTTGGGAGTTCTCTATACCAATGAAATGACATGTCCAGTCCCTATTCTCTGTAACAAAATAAATAATTCTTTTGTAATTTGAGTGACTACTCTAATTTTCATTGATCAGAATTTTTTTCAATCAAAGCATATATGTGTGTATAAAGGGCACTTAGGTGGCACAGTGGATAGAATGCCAGACCTGGAGTCAGGAAAACTCGTATTCCTGAGTTCAAATCCAACTCCAGTCATTTACTAGCTGTGTGACTCTGGGCAAGTCACTTAACCCTATTTGCCCTAGTTTCCTCATCTGTAAAATGAACTGGAGAAGAAAATGTCAAACAGCTCCAGTATCTCTGCCAAGGAAACCCCAAATGGGGTCACAAAGAATCGAACACAACTGAACAACAAAAGATTTTTGTGAAAACCTCAATAATTTTTAGTCACATGCATATAATATTTATTTTTTGTGATAGTAAAGAATTGAGAAAAATGGGTGTTTGTCAATTGAAGAAAGGCTAATATAGGAATATTATGGAACATTGCTGTGCTATGAGAAATGACAAATGTGATTAATGCAGAGAAGTGAAAAAAGCCTAACATGCACTGATGTAAATAGAAGTAGAATGAGAAAAACAGAATATGCAATAGTATAATAGAAATGGAAAGACTAGTGATCACAAAGCAAATGAAAGCAAGCATTGTGAATTTATAATTGGTGAACTGAGCCCAAAAGAGGGGAAATGAAAAGTCGCCTAGTTCTTTTTATTTTTTCCCCCAGGCCATCATCCAAAAGTGTGGAACATATATAATGCCATCTTTAGTCAACACATTGTTTCTTTTTTTCTGATTTTTCTTATTATAATTTTAAAAGTTCCTTGTTATAAGAAAAGACTTTCTGGGTGGGATATAGAGAGGCATAAAGGGGAAATGTATGTTATATAAAAACAAGTTATTAATAAAATGTTTAAAAATCCATATTCGTGATGGCTTTGAGTGTTTGTTTTTTCTGAATTTGAGCCTTGAGATATATCATGTAATGTATATATCTATCTATAGAACTATATCTAATATATATGTGCAATTTATATTTTTTAGACATAAATACAATGAAATAAATAAAGATTAAGTCACAAGAATATCAGGAAATTCAGTATATTTATAGTGCTTTGTTATTAATCACATGAATTGTCTTTTTAACTTTCTGGTTAGGTATAACAAGGACTTATTATTATGGCTATAAAAAAATCTAGGAATAAACAATTAGTAATACAATGCCAAATAGGTCTGTAGGTGAACTCAATTACAGTGACACAATGGGGCAAATAACTGTAAAAGTCATTGGCATTATTGTTTGCCGAAGGTCAAAAGCACTGGAGTGGAGCATGGTGAAATTAGATGACAGAGCAGGATAAGAGGCTGTGATTGAAGACGCTTTGGATCAGAGACCTTTATTGTACTTTGA
Organism: Pseudochirops cupreus; assembly: GCA_028627135.1. Classification (NCBI taxonomy): domain Eukaryota; kingdom Metazoa; phylum Chordata; class Mammalia; order Diprotodontia; family Pseudocheiridae; genus Pseudochirops; species Pseudochirops cupreus. Next base: position 560,099,990 of record CM053581.1, on the reverse strand, counting down.
TTTTTTTTAAGCTGCTGTATTTGGGTCTTTCATATGTGGGGGAAAAATAGTGGACGTTGTAGTCTGCTTTGATTGAAGTGTTTGAACTTTTAGAAACACTCCACTTCCCGTTGCAAGATTTCTTCTAGAAATCCAACTTGGAGGTTAACTTCTCTTAGTTATAATGTAAATCTCTCAGATCCTTAATAATGCTACTTTCTCTGCTGATTATGAAGTGAGGGAACTTTGTATCTGTAAAGTGTATTGGATCCAAGAAGATAATGGAACCTGAAAAATGAACACCATTTATCTTCTTGGTAGAACAACAATGTTGTTCAGTCATTTTTCACTTGTGTCAGACTCTTCCTGACCCCATTTGGGATTTTCTTGGTAGAGATACTAGAGTGGTTTGGCATTTCCTTCTCCAGCTCATTTTACAAGTGATGAATTGAGACAAACAGGGTTAAGTGACTTGCTCAGGGTCACATAGCTAGTAAATGTCTGGGGCCAGATTTGAACTCACAAAGATTTGTTGTCCTACTCCAAGCCCAGTGCTCTGTCCCCTTCTCCACCTAACTACCCTAGGTCAAAGATAGGGATAGTGAGTATTTCTTGACTACCTAGCATAAACTCAGCCTCTATTCTTTGATGCATGGGATGACAAAATGTCACCAACACCCCACGAATCCCAGTAGATTTACCCAGGTTTTACTGGTGCATAGGATCACAGCCTTAGAGCTGGAAGGGACCTCAGGAGTCAAGTGCAACTGCCTCATTTTGTTACAGAGAGGTTAAATAACCTGATCAGTCACATAGCTGACTAAGTGGGATTTTACCCGGGTCTTTCTGATTCCAAGCCTAGCACTCCATCCATTCCATCATTTTGTCTCTCAACAGTTTTCTTTTTTTTCTTTTAAATAATTGTAGTAGCAATTGACTGCCATTAAATTCTTTATTTGCCTATTCTGCAGAATAGAGTGTTTGAAGATCATTCATCCTGATAGAGAAAAGACAAGCAAAATAGGAACTGAGTAGTTCTAGTGCCTTTCTTTTTTCCTACCATTTGCCTTTACAGTAATACCAAGTATGGCTCCTATCCTCCCACCCCTTGACTTTTCTCTTATCCAGGCTCAAATAATTCCTTTCCGATGGATTCCTTCAGAATTTCTAATTTATTACATGACTTTAGCACATTAGTAAATACTTGTTCTATTTACTATGGTTTCATGTGTTCTGGATTTATCTCCCAGAGAATATTAGAAAGTCTTTGAGGGCAGAGTCCAAGATCTACCCTCTTTAAGAATCACTTCCAATGTTTAATCGTGTTTAGCAGATAGTAGAGAATCATTTCACACCCGATAATAACTTAATCAATTGTTATTAAGCTAAAAGTTTTGGAAAGTTTTTTATTATTATTATTGCTATTTTTAGTTTGGATTCCATCCACTGTGTACCAGCAACATCAGGAATAGACACAGGAGGGAAGACTGCACGAGCAGAGTTAGCCATCCTTTCTAGATATCACGATGACACTTCTCATCTTCCCAGTAGAAAGAGAAGGGCATGATTACTTCATGTTTTCTTGTTATTCCCCAAATACCTAGCCCAGTTCCTTAAACATAAATGCTATTAAATAAATGTTTGACACTGCTTTTTTTTGGCTCTGATCACATCTTATCTTTTGCCACTTGCTTGTCTACTAATAACTCATTTCACCTGGTAGTCCCACAGACATCTTAAAATCATGTTCAAAACTGAACTCATGATCTTTCCTCCTACACCCTCCTTCCTTTGACATTCCCTGTTGTTGTAGAAGGCAACACCATTCTCCCATCTCACAGTCCTTCAGGCTTGCAAACTAGGACTCATCCTGAACTCATTGTTTCTCACACCCCCTTCCCAATATCCAATCTGTTGTCAATTTCTCTCTATTTTACCTTTTCAAAATCTCTTGCATGTGCCCCCTTTTCTCTTCTGACCCTGATAATGTTCTGGTTCAGTCCCTCATCACATCGTACCTACACAACTCTAGTAACCTGCTAGTAGGTCTGCCTTCCTCAAGTCTGTCCCCACTCTAATTCATCTTCCATTTAACCACTAAATGATTTTCTCAAAGCACAGGTCCAATCATGTCACATACCCTATTTGCCCCTTTTCCAATCAATAAACTCAAGTGGCTCCCTGTCATCTCTAGGATCAAATAAAAATGTCTCCATTTGGATTTCAAGGCCTTTCATAACTTACTCGCTCCTACTTTCCAGTCTTCTTACCCATTACACCCTTCCACACACTCTTTGTTCCAATGACACTGACCTTCTTGCTGTTCCACAAACAAGAGTCCATCTCTTGGCTCTACATTTTCTTTGGTTGTCCCCAATGCCTGTAATGTTCTCCCTCCTTATCTCTGCCTACTGACCTCCTTGGCTTCTTTCAGATCCCAAATTAAATCCCTCCTTCTACAGTAACCCAAACCCCCTGAATTTTTGTGCCTGTCCTCTGTTAATTATTTCCTATATTCTTGCATACAGCTTGTTTGTACATATTTCTATGCCTGTTGCCTTTTAGATTGTGATCTCCTTGAGGGCAGGTATTATCTTTTGCCTCTTTTTGTATCTCTGGTGCTTAGCACAGTGCCTGCTATGTAAGGTGCACCTAATAAATCTTTACTGATTGACTACTGTATGTTAAACCTGAGAAAGCAGTTGTATCTCTTATCACTGGAACAGATATTTAGCATTGGAAGGTGTCTTAGAGGCTATCTAGTCTCAATCCCCCTCCTCATTTGATAGATAAGGAAACTGAGGTCAAATGAGGCTAAATGACTTGAGCAATCACCTAATTGTCATTTAATTAAGGTAAATAGCTGCACTGGAGCCCTTTGAGTCCCTTGAGCCAAATCCAGCATCCTTTCTATAGCACCACGTTGGCTCTGATTTCTTCCAGCTCTAGACCTCAGTTCCCTGAGGGAAGAGTCTGGGTCTCACTCCTCTTTGCAGTCTCCATGTTGGTTCCTGGAATAGCATCTTACACATAGTAGGAGATCAAGCCTTGTACTAGTGCATGAGAAAGGCCCTTCCGGCAAGGCAGTCAACTGTTTCCTACGAAGTCATGAAACATTTTGTGAGACAGATGGGAAAGTATTTCTGGCCAACAGATCCTGGTGGCATGCAGCTGTCATGGAGTTCTAAATGGCTAAACCAAAGAACAAGGCTGCAGAGTAAGCCCCAGTCTATCAGGTGGAGGCCAAGTCCAGTGTTAGCACAATCAACCTTTTGCAACCTCTGCCTGGACTGAGGATTGTCATAGACAACCCTTCCTATGGAAAGTGGCCAAATATTTCACGACTAGAAAATGACAAATATTTTTTCTTTCACCCATCCAGTGTATATCACTTGATTAAGTTTGTCCAGCCTCTTCTAAGGTCTTGCACTGATGCCTCCTTGTGGCAAGGATGTGACTCAGGTCCATCAGAGGCCTCTGCATGAACTCTGGATGCACTAGAAAGTTAGAATGGTTTCTGGCATGGGAGCAGTGTTAGCGTGTCTGAGTCATCCAAGGGGCAGCCTACCTGAGCGATAGATGCTGGCCACCAGCTTATGACTGATTTTCTGCTACATCACTTCACAGATGATACAGAACCACAGACATCAGTTAGACAGAAGATCTTTGTTGAGCCAATACAGGGTATTACTTTTTAAAATATTATTCCTTACTATTGTGCCATAAGAAATGAGACACAGACAGACTTCATAACAGACTGGAGAGATTTATACAAAATGATGCTGAGTGAGGGGAGCAGAACCAGGAGAACATTGTACACAATAACAAACACATCATATCTGTGATGACTGACTTTGATAGACTGGGCTCCTCTCAGCAACGCAAGGTTATAAGAAAACTCCAAAAGACTCATGATGGAAAGAGCTATCCACATCCAGAGAAAAGAACTATGAAGTCTGAATGCAGATTGAAGCAAACTACTTGCTCTCTCTCTTTTGGGTTTTGTTTTGTTTCTTCTTTTTCATTGTTCATTCCGTTGGTTGTAATTGATCTTAGCATCTTCACTACTGTTTAATGTAGACCTAAATCAAATGGCAAACCGCCTTTTGGTAGGGGAAGGGGAAGGAAAGGAAGAGGGAGAAAATTTGAAACTCAAAAGTTATGGAACTGAATGTTGTAAACTAAAAATAACTAAATTTAAAAATATTCCTAAATGTAACTAACAGTAGGAAATAACTGTGAGTTGACTATATATTAGGTGCCACACCCAGAAATCTGGAGGCATATCCTCTCCTTGGGAACTCTTGGGATGGGAAGTCCCTCCACCCACATGGATTGTAACTTATCTGTGACTTAGTAGATAAATCTTATGGAGGAGCCTGAAGCCCAGAGAAGCCAAATCATTAAATCATTTGACCAAGGTCTTACAGCTGGTGGAATCTGAGGTCACTTCCTCCTCCTGGGAAGCCCAGTATGCTTTCCCTTACACCAAAGGATCTTAACTTTTTCTCTGTCATAGAAGTCCTTTGTAATCTGGTAAAACCTACAGGTCCTTTTACAGTATACTATATTTAAATTAATAAAATATATAGTATTACAAAGGCAACCAATTAGATTATTACACATTTATGTGAATACAAGGGTGTGTGTGTATATATATATATACATATATATATATATGCATATCATATATATGTATGTATGTATCTACCTCTCTATCCGTATTTCATGAATCCTACATTAAGGTCAATATTTGATGCCATTCAGCCTCTCAATGAGCCTGTGACATAGCTCCTACTCAATTATAACCATTAAAAAATAATAAGTTTTCCCCTTGTGCTCTATTAATATGATTAAGCATTCTCTTTTTAACTGAGGAAAATATTTTCCAATTGGAAATAAAGCATGTGGAAGAACAATGTATGAAATCCAAATGAATGGTTTTCAACACATTTTGTTTACTCATTACTTTGAAGAATAAGTTTATTTGTCAGTACAGTCAAGCTCTCAGCCAGAACAGCCTTCCTAAGGGCTCAATATTTGGGGAATTGTTTAATTACTACTCAAATGGAGCAGTTTGGCCCTGAAACCTGAGCTCACTCATCATATCACCAGGATTTTCCCCTGTTGCATTATTGGTCTGTGGGTATTTTTTAATTGTCAACACATTTCTGGCAGCCTTTTATATTTACCAATTGGCTCAATGCTTTTAGAGCTCTTTTATCATTGGCAAATTTATTTGGGAGAAGGGATATTTCATAGGAAAAAAAAAAGTTCTTTTCTTCACCTAAATACTCGTTGAGTCATTTTTCAGTTGTATTCAACTCTTCATGTCCCCATCTGGGGTTTTCTTGGCAAAGATACTGGAATGGTTTGCCATTTCCTTCTCCAGCTTGTTTTATATCCTGAGGCAAACAGGGTTAGGTGACTGACCTAGGGTCACACGCCTGAACAGGTAATTCAGTTGTTGCTCTAAAGTAGATAAAGGCCTAGATTTGGTGGCAGAAAGAAAAAAAAATATTTAAATCCTATCTCAAATATTTATATATTGCCTTAACCTGGGTCAATACTTTATCTTTTCTAAAACTCAGTTTCCTGTTCTGTTAAGTGGAGATCATAATAATGCTTGTCTCACTGGGTTATTGTGAATAGCAAATGAGATAATCTATGTAAAGTGCTTTACAAATTTTAGAGTACTACATAAGGATTAGCTTTAATTACTAATTTTCTCAGGGGGAACATGATAGAGGTTAGCATTATGAAAACAAGGATACTTGGAACTAAAAAATAAACTCTTACTTTGTTTCTCTCCTATTTATTTTAAGAGGACTACGTGAGGCCTAAAAATGTTCACACTTTCATTAAAACTCTCTTTTTTTTTAAGGGTGGCTTCCTCAGAGGATCTTATAATTCAATATCAAAACAGGTTTAAGTAAAGCCAATAGTCCCCTGTGATACATACTAATTGTATTATCTTGGACTAATCACTTAACCTGCCTGGGCTTTATTTTCCTCGTCTGTACAATGGAGCTGTTGAAACTCCATAACTTCAAATTTTCCTTCGAGATCTTTTTCTCTGATCTCATGCTATACTGAATTCAAAGTTTGATTTATTATATGTGGAGGGAAAATGTTAAAGTCATTATGGATGAAGTTGTAAAGGATTAAATTAGGGTGGTAAGTCACTGAATGATTCCTTTTGGGTCACGTTTCTATCAATAGGCAGTGTGGCAATGAGGGGATAGAATGTTGGGTCTAGAGTTATGTTCACATTATATCTTTAAAACTTATTAGCTGTGTGATCATAGAGAAATTATTTAACCTCTCTGATCCTCCATATCTTCATTTCTAAAAGAGAGGTGGCATGTCCTACTGCACAGAGAAGGATTATAGCAAGAAAAATCCATCATATTACTCTTTAGAAAATATCAGCCAGAAGTTTCATTCCCTGCCCTGTTATATACCGTGACAGGGAGAAAAGCATACGTTATATCAGAGAGAGGTGAATGTACAAGGCAAGTGGGCTTCTGACTAGGGGCCATTGCCCACCAATACCTCTAGTATACCGTCTAGTGGATAGAGTATTGTATCTGGGGTTAGAAAGTGCTAAGTTCAAATCTCATTTCAGTAATTTACTATATTTGAAACACAAGGCAAGTCATTTAACCCTTAGCTATGTCAATGCCCTTATCTGTGAATAATTATAGCACTTAATAAGGTTTTTGTGAGGCTTTAATGAGATAACATTTCATACTTTTGTTGTTGTTGTTCAGTAGTTCAGTTGTGGTTGATTCTTTGTGACCATAGCATGCTGGGCCATTCTATACTTCCTTATTTCTTGAAGTCTGGCTAAGTTTACATTTCTTGTTTCCATTACTCTATCCATCTTGTCCTCTGCTGTCCCCTTCTCCTTTTGCCTTTGCTCTTTCCCAACATCAGGGTCTTTTCCAATGGGTCCCATCTTCATCTTCTCATTATATGACCAAAGTAATCTCTAGCTTCAGTATTTGACTTTCCAATGAATAGCCTAAATTAATGATTTAATAATTCAATCATTAATAATAGCTCAACAATCATTGAATTAATCAACATACTTTGCAAATCTTAAATAACTATAAAAATGCTAGTTGTTACTGTTATTAATTAATAATCAATGATTATATAAAATGCTAGCTAGTATTAATCAATAATTGATGATTAATGATGTAAATGCTAGCAATTATTATTGTTATAATAATTATTATTATTTAGGAAATGGTGATACTGGTTCAAGCTAGTAAGTCATTGGCTTTGGGGGCAGTTTGCTGTATTTTGGAGGAGGGGAGATAGATGTTCTAGTTTGCTAATATGTTTTTGGCTCAAAACTATTTACCTTGAGTATCTAAGACAAAATGAACTGTCTTTTGATTACACGTGCATTGGAATAGAGGAAGACAAAAAACATGAGTTATATGTGAGTGTCCATTTAACGATGCAATAGAGACCTATCATCAAATGACTTTACATCTGTCTAGAAAAGGTAGAATGACTCTTTTTCCTCTTTCATCACAGCTATTATGAGACCCCAGTGAAATAATGTATGTGAAGCATGATGGTATATATGCAACAAGAGCAACATCATTATTTACATGTGTGCCATGGCCTCTTGTTGGTGGACATGTTAATTACTTGTTTGATGTCTTCTGATTGAGCCCCAGTGACTGCGGGATTTCATCCAAGATGATTGGTGTCTGAGAGCCCAATGGAGAATAATCGGGGTCCATCAGCTAGGGACCATAGCACATGTCCTATAAAGAGGACCTTGAACACATATCTAGCCTGAGGGGAAGTGCCTCTGTCAGACAACTCATGGCACCTTTTACTACCCTCCCTACCGAGAAATGCATCAGTATTTCATATCTCTTTATAGTTCTAATGACCTTGATTCACCTCATCTTGTTTTATCCTTACAGAACCCTGTGAAGTATCTTATTCTTGTCTGCACTTTATAGATGAGGAAACAAGACAAGAAAATTTAATTGGATTTGCTCAAGGCCACACAGATGGTAGTGGCAGAGCCAGGACTGAAATCTAGGTGTCCTAATGTTGTCCATTGCTCTTTGGAGAGACCGTACTGCTCTTCAACTCTTCCCATGCATGAGACTGAAAACACTGGTGAAAATTGTCTTCTTTAGCAGTTGGAAGCAGGCTAGATTCTGGCTGCACAGCTTCCAGAAGATCGGAAAAGCTGTTCCCAAATTCATCCAGATGCACATTTGCTCCTCTAGAGAGGCATTGAACTCTTGTTCAAATCAGAGACTCTCCTACATGTGGCAAGGTGTCAAACAGCAAAGAATCAAACAGTGTTCCAGACTACAATAGGATACTGCCCTCAATGAGGCCCATTCCCCCTTCCTCATGAAAGAGAGACTGAAGAACACTTGGACAAGTTCATTTTCTTTTTCAAAATTACTCAAAATTACATTTATTCATATGGGTATGGGAGTGACTCTGTGTTCACAAAGGCCCCATGCCCTGACACACTTCTTCCCGGTGTGGCAGAAGCTTAGAGTGCTGTGACCAAGTGAGGGGCCCTATATTTTTGATATTTAAAGACCAATCTTTCTGCATCAGTAGAATTTTTACTTCTTCCTAAGTAATTTAATTATTTTCCCAGCAGCACAAAAACTAATGTCTAGAGGAGTTCCTATCTACAAAGATGGAGGGCATACATGCACATATGTGTGTATACATATACATACATACATACATATGTATTTATTTGTGTATATATTATATTTTGTTATATTGTATTGCATTGTACTATATTGTATTATATTACTATTTTATGATATTATATATTATATTCAAGAAGGATGAGTACTGCCATCCTCCTTTAAGAAAGAGAAAAAAAAATATTGGCCTATGATTTAATCGGTACAAATACATTTTATTGTATTAATTATGTAAATACTTATTCACAATACAAGCTTACTATTCTCCAACACCTCAAAAAATATAAAATCAGCTCCTAGAAGGCAGCTTTGTGTCCCCAGTGTATGAGATGTTTCTGGCACATTGTTGTTGTCCAGTAGTCTTGGTCTCTTCGTGACCCCACAGACAATAGCACACCAATTCTATCCATGGGGCTTTCTTGATAAGTGACACTGGAGTGGTTTCCCATGTCATTATACAGCAGGCAAATAGAGGTTAAGTGACTTGCCCAGGGTCACATAGCTATAAAGCGTGTGAGGCCAGACTTGAACTCCAGTTTTCCTGACTCCAGGCTCAGCACTCTATCCATTGAACCACCTAGCTCATAGTAGGCCCTTAATAAGTAGTGGTTATTGATTAATTGAATAGAGAATTCCCAATGAGGAAACTACCAGGATGGGCTGGCAAGTTCTAGACAGATTTCTTGAGGTCTCTTAGAGATGGGGACAGAAAAACCAAGTCATTGAGTAACTTTGTAACTCAACTTATCATGCTTTATAACATGGTACTGGGGACATGGAACTGGCCTCTGACTTGGACACACCTGCTTCAATGTACTCTTTTTGGTGAGGGGCTCCTATGAACCTAAGCAAGACACTTGGCCTTTCACTATGCCCAGGAAACTTTTTTTCTTTTTAACTTTGTTTTAAATTCAATTTCCTTAATTAACAAGCATTCACTTTCTTTCCTTCCCACTTCCCTTCCACCTTCTTTAAAAAAAAAAAAGATGCAGGGGCAGGACTTTGCAACCCTTGTAACCATGTAATAATAGCAGGTACCTGTCCACTTAGTAGAGGACGTGTACTCACAGAGACCCCTATTCCAGTGAAATATCAGTTCCTGTCTCCCACCTCCCCACAAATAATAACTAAATATAGTCATTACCTGACTAATGTTATTAATTCATTCCATAAAAACAAAGTCTGTGATGAAATTATATCTGAGGGGACAGTTGGTTCCATAGAAACATTTCTAAAAGTGTTTTATAGACTGAATGATGAAATAGTAGCATTGGGCTCTTGGATCCAACAGGGACAGCTGGTGGCAGAGTGGACAGACTGCTAGGCCTGGAGTCAGAAGACCTGAGGTCAAATCCGGAGACTGTGAGTTCCTGACCTAGAGGGAACTTTTTCTCTTTTGTCTCTTTTTGTATCCCCAGAGCTTTGCATAGTGCCTGTCACAATGGTAGGCCCCCAATAAGTGTTTATGAATTGAAGCAAAATTAAATTATTAGCCCCGTAACCCTGGAAAATTAAATTATCCCCTGTTTGTTTCCATTTCTTAATTACAAAAATGACTGTAGTAATAGCACCTACCTCACGGGGTTGTTGTGAGGATCAAAACTGATATTATTTATAAAAGGGATCCTGGTGCGTAGTAGGTCCCATGTTGATGCATGTCCCCTTCCCTTCAGTGGGGATTATTATAACATAATAATGAGGCCATGCGTCATTGACATTAAGTTGGGACCTTATGCAGGCCATGGCTAATGATAATTATTATCAGTATAACTATTAATTTTTGTTCTGTTGTTTAGTCATTTCAGTTGTATCCAACCCTTTGTGAACCCATTTGGTATTTTCCTGGCAAAGATACCAGAGTAGTTTGCCATTTCCAGCTCATTTTACAGATGAAACAAATAGGGTGAAGTGACTTGCCCAGGGTCACACAACTACTAAGTGTCTAAGGCCAGATTAGAACTCAGGAAGATGTGTCTTCCTGACTCCAAGTCCAGCCTTCTACCCACTGTGCCATCTAGCTGCCCAAATCAGTGTTACAGAGCACTTGAAATTCTATATTTGCTTTTGTTCCATATAACCTATGAGCTACACTTTTCTTATAAATAAATAAGATGTAGAGAGTTAGGTGACTTAGATCACAGAACTAATAATTATCAGTCAGGATATAAATGCTGTCTTCTCACTTACATACACTATGGTGTATGTAAGACCACAATTTTTAAAAATAGGACCTATTGAATCACAAATACAAAAATTCATTGAAAGGAGTTGAACACCAAAAAGAAATTATTTATAATATATTAAATATAAATATGTAATATATAATGTATATAAATATATATTAAGTAATGGAGTGAAGGTGCTTAGTTTGGACATATTTCAGAGAGAAAGATCTAAGTTGCTATGGAGCTCCTTTCTCCCTCCCTCCCACCAGGTCATGTGCCTGAGGGACTTAAGAATGTACCCATTTATAGCTCTTGCCTCTATATTTATCCTGTACCTTTTACAGATGGAATGACGAAGGGCCATCTGTATTTTGGTCCCAAAATATAATTATTCCCTTGATGGCAATCCCTTCATGTTACAAGGTAAAAATAGAGGAAATATTTTCTTGTTTGCATGTTTTGTGATAGCCTTGTATATACTTCAGTGACTTTTTCCTCCCCTTGCCTGTGTTTTTAGCTCCTTCAGTAATATGACTTCCATTCGCCATAGGAACAGCTAGTAATTCTCTTGCTATTTTAAGGCATCTTGTTTCATCTCCTCCTTTTGCCCCCAAGCCCACAAATGCTAAAAATTCTGGATCTGGAGGGGATGATAATTATGCCTCTGGCTAAAAATAATTTGGAATCAGAAAAGGCTAGAGAAGGAACGATGGCTCTCCTTTCTATTAACATTTCAAATTCTGTGGGGTCTTTTTGGGTAAATACTGAATATGATGGGCAACCAATATATAAATATCAGAAGTAATTGGTAATTGTAATTCATAGTGAGGATAAACAATGATTGAGTGGATATATAGGCATTTTGGAAAGCAGATTATTTTTTGGCTATGGGTTAGACTTGGGAGAAGCTCAGAAAATTCTGTTTCTAGGATTCTGGGATCTCTTGGAGATCCTCCAGTTCTAAGGGTTAAGATCCTTTAGAAAGTACACTGCTAGGTGCTTGGAATAGGAAGATGAGTTAGCCAGTGTCTGATTGCAGGCAGTGTGTATGTGTGTATGTACACACACGATGGTGTATGATCTGCTTAGTTGCAGAGCAGGGCATATGGATCCTTTTCACCTGGATTGTCTTTCACCTCTAGCTCCAAATCTCTAATTTCCAAGGTTGCCTCACCTACAAAGGTTTCCCTGATTTCCTCATTTAAAAGACAGGTACTTTAGTGAGTGAATTACTGAATGAGATGTCAGCTGCTCAAGGACATGTGCTCAATAATGTGGATGCTTCCCTTGATGACATGAAGCCAAACTCATCCATGCCTTTGTATCCTTTGAGTCACTCGCCTCTACCCTCCTGTAATGTTTGCCAGCACATTTAATGGGCCTTACTCCCTTCTTCAGACATCATGTGCTCCAGTGTAACCTGTAGGTTGTCCATCATTATTCCACGCCCTTGCCATGTGTCCAGCCAATCTTTTTTTTTCACATTTCTAATGTCATCTTTTACCTGGGATTTTCTTCACAGTTCCTTATTTGTTATGTCTTCCAACCTGTCTCCTCTTTTGCCTTCTGAATTATAAATACCCATCAGATAGTACCGTTCAGTCTATCCTCTGTGCAACCTATCTAACCTTTAAAGCATATGTAAGTAACAATTGGTAGGTTATGGCTTGAGTGATCAGGAATGTCTGTCTTTGATCTCAGTCACTTTCTCCATAGTCATACACTAATGTTCATTCATTGTTGTTCTTCATAATTGAAGAGGACCAAAAAACATCACGATGTCAGGGTCAAGGTACAATGTGTCCAACTATAACTGATCAGAGAAATATGACCTTAGAAGGCTTAGCCACCAGTCGAGCACAAATAGTCATCATAAATATTTGGGATGGAGATGTCTCTAAATTTGCTCCTCTTACATTTTGTTTGAGCTACTACAATTCTGCTTTGTTCAAGGAGCCCGGTGCCTGCTTTGATATGGGCACACCATGCTGTGCATTTCTTTTCTAGTGTCTACCATGTCTAAAAATTGATTCCAAAGTTCTTCAAAGAGACCTTGAGGGTGTCCTTTTATTGCTTCTTCTGGCACTGTAGGAGTGCTTATCTTGTATGAATTCTCCATAAAATAGTCTTTTAGGCAAATGCACATTTGGCATTTGAATAATATGACCAGTCTGCAATAAAACTTGACTGCTTGGCAGTTCAGCTTGAGAAACGACCTTAGTGTCTGGTATCTTGTCTTGCCAGGTGATCTTCAGAGTCTTCCTAAGACAATTCAGATGGAAATGATTCAGTTTTCTGGCATGGAGCTGGTAAATATTAGCGTCACCCTCTGGCTACACTCCTCAGCTGTCATTATCACTCCCTAAGGGAGACTACCCCGTGTTCCAGTTTTTCTGTTGTTCCAAACTCCTAAGATTTGCACAAACTTCCAGTAATGCATTTATCCTTCACATAGTGGACATAATGACCTCAACGAAGGGTATTTGAAATGGGATAGTAACCCAAAGAATTACAAATGCCCACGAATACCCCAAACTTCAGCCAAGAAAGTTGATTCACGTGGTGGTATGAATGCCCAAGAAGGAGCATCTCAGCACCACTGTTGCAAGGTTTGAGGGCCCTCAATGCACCAGCACTGGGCAGACAGACCTTGGTCTGTCTTACAGGATCCACCAGATCATGTTTCACTGGTTGGTGTGGGACATTGACTGGCCTGTCTTTAGCATTTCTGACTTGTGATATAGCTGAAATCCTTGATCAGGGCATTGCTAGTGTCTTTTGGGGAGAATGAGGACACTTACAGTAGGACCAGTAGGAAGCCTTTCTTTTTCTCTTCCTTTGAAATCTTCCAATCAGGGCGGCTAGGTGGTGCAGTGGATAGAATGCTGATCCTGGAGTCAGGAATATTTGTGGTAAATCAGGCCTCGGACACTTACTAGCTCTATGATCCTAGGCAAGTCACTTAACCTCTCTCTGTTTACTTGCATTTCCTCATCTGCAAAATGAGCTGAAGAAGGAAATGGTGAATCTGAAATAAGCCCATGAAGAGTTGGCCGTGATGAAATGACCAAAGCAACAAAACCATCTTCTAATCAACAGGAACCTGACTCTAGGCACCAATATTTCTCTCCTTCTAAATTCCTCTTTAGCAAAGTTTTTTCTAACATTTTAAATCTCTCCACTTTTCCTGTTTGCCAACTCCTGAGCAAAAATAATTTAGAATAACAAAAATGTTACTAGACTCTCATCTGCAACCAAGGTAAGTCTACAATCTTTAGGGCCACCTAACTCCTCTTTTCCTAATGCTTTTATATGAAAAAATATGGCCATTTAAATTCTGAAAGTGATTCTGCTCGCCTCCCCACCCCCATATCACTGCAAACTGACCAGCTTGGAATTTCCCAAAGTCCACAATATTATTGAATTTTTAAATATTTCATCATTCCTATTTTTTTAAGGCACAATATATTTCAAAATTTTAGCTAACATCCCAATCCTCCCTGACAAGATAACAAACCTTTTAAACATTTCACAAAGATATGGAATTCAATCTGGTTAACCTTTCACATTTTTAATTCTCTTGCACAAATGATAGAGTAACATATTCCAGACTTTGCCTAAGAATATTTTATTAACTATTTTATATAACTTTAATTATACAACTGAAATGGTCTTTATTTCTTTCTTTTTTCTTCTGAAGTTTTTGTCATAGGATAGGGACTACAATTGAGGGTTTCAAGTATAGAAAATGCATATTTTGGGGAGGCTAAATGCTGCAGTGAATAGAGCGCTGGCCCTATAGTCAGGAAGACCTGAGTTCAAATGTGGCCTCAGACACTTAACACTTACTAGCCGTGTGACCTTGGATAAGTCACTTAACCCCAATTGCCCTGTCTTCCACCCTCCAAAAAGAAAAAAAAATGTATATTTTTAGTACTGTTTTTTTGTACCATTTCTTTTTGTTTCTAGAAAATAGGTGGCATGATTCCATAGGTAGGTCCTCTCCTTTAGGCTGCTGGCTTGACATGTATATAGTGACTAGAGAAGCAAGATTGCCTTTGATTTTAGATTTGTGTTAAGGGGTCACATGAGTTGATTTTTTTTTTTAATGAGAAGAAACAGCCGTTGGGGAAGGCTTTAAGGGAAATCTGCTTCTCTCTCCACAAAATGTGGTTATGTACATTGTGTTCTTTAACAACAAAACAAAATCAGAAATTGAAATATAAAGACATAAATATTATCCAGTGTTCAACCAAAAAAAAATGTATATAGCCAAAATGCTAGTTGTAGCTCCTTTTATTTCTTATGTTTTACTGTAATAACATTAAAAAAAAAATCTCTCCATTACAGTAAGGTAAATTCCAGGGGAAAAATCAATCGCAAAAACAAGATTGAATTGCTTCTCTAAGTAAGCATATAAAACAATTTATTATATTTTAGCATTGTATTGTACTTATTTATTATATTTTAGCAATTTACTTTATATGAGGAATTCATGTTCCTCTTGCAAGGGAACTGTTATGGGAATCTGAAGATCTTCCCTGCCCCTAGGCCCTTTGCTAAAGTGTCTACGTGACTGAGGACCCTTGGATATTTGAAAGTATACTCTGTTCCCTAATAGGCTGAATGTGGTCACGTGGAGCCTGTGGCGCCA
>CM053581.1:560073088-560083978 GCA_028627135.1 Pseudochirops cupreus | reverse complement strand
GCTTTCCTTTAGAAAAGCAGATCTAAGAACCTGTGCTAGCAGCCGCCCTGGGTATGCTGGGGTGCTTGCTGATGCAGGAACACAAATAAATCCTCAAAATTTTTCTTTACTGTTGGTAAATCATCCTAGCATTGTTTAAATTTAGAGGTTTATTACAGTACTGAAGATGTTTCCCATTTTCCCGACGTTGGCGTCGTAGTTGAGGCAGCATCTCGTTTCTGGCCGTCAGAAACCTGCAAGTGATTTGTCCTGATCCCGAATTGGACATTTGGTTGTTATGTCCCTCTCAGGGAGTCAGTTTCTCTTGCCTTGGTATCCCTGTCCATCAAATGAGAAGATTCGACACGATGATCTCTAAGGGTTTTTACACTCCGAAATTGTAGGACACTATATTTCTTTGAACACAAGTCTGGGATCAGTCCTTGAGAAATGGTTTTGATGAGAGAAAATGTTTCATTATATAATATTCATAACATTAACCTATATATCCTAAACTCTCCTTAAGTACCAGAGATGGATGTTACCCATGCTCTTATCTTTATGTTTCTTGACCCCATGTATATTTTCAGGTTATGGGACATAATAGACTAACATGTTTCACAAAAGCATTCTTAGTTATGGCCTCTTGGGTGGTGTTATTTAGGGGAATCATTATACAGAGATCCTGGTATATTAAGTGAGCCCTAATCTCAAGGATTAGGGAGGGCATCATCGTGCAATGATCAGACCACAATCAGAGTAGCATGTCCAACTCAGAGTGCCTCCTTTTAGCGAGGATATTGGTAATTTGAGGATTGTCCATAGGAAACAATCACGATGTCAGTGTATGTTGAGATTAGGTCATAGCAGGATCATTTGAGGGAATACAGGTCATTTAACCCAGAAAAGATTTAGGAAGGCCACAATAGCAGTATTCAGATGTTCAAAGGATTGGAATACAGAAATGGGACATGATTTGTGGTGCTTGGTCCCAGTAGCTAGAACTAGGAGGATGGAGGAAAAGTGTCCAAGCACTGAATATGGACTCTATATTGGGAAAACTTCCTTACCAATTAGAACTAGTTAGCAGTGGAATAGCCAGGCTCAGGGACTAGTGGGTTCCCTGCAAACATGTGCTCATAGATGTTTAATAACCAGATCTTTAAAAAAGAATGTACCCACAACACTCTTTTAACTTTAATTGGCCTTATGAACATTTACTCCAGTGCTTTCTTAAGTCTAGAGTGGAGAATCTGTGGTCTTGAGGCCACATGTGACCTTCTAGGACCTTCTAGCAGTTCTCAACCTGTGGGTTATGTCCAATTTAAATACACCCTTCATATCAGATATTTACATTATGATTCATAACAGTAGCAAAATTACAGTTAGGAAGTAGCAACAAAAATAATTGTATGGTTGGGGGGTGACCACAACATGAGGAACTATATTAAAGGGTCATGGCATTACGAAGGTTGAGAACCATTGTTCTAGGTCCTTGGATGAGGCCTTTTTTCTGAGTCCAAGTTTTAGAGAACTGATCTTTTTATTAAGGGGATTTGTTCTATGAAGTTTGGATTTAGTCAAAGGACTGACCTTGAGGACCTAGAGGGTCATATGTGACATTGAGGTCGCAGGTTCTCCACCCCTGGTCTAGATAATAAACAAAACAACAAATCAGGTCCTGTTTTGTAAGCCTTTGCTGATTTCGGAGCTGTAAATGCTCACATTGACATTTTTAAAAATTATCTTATTCTGAACTTAAGAAATAAAATAAGCATTTCCATAACATAATACAATAGGGGGAAAAAGATGATTGCACATGGAACTGCAAATCTATCATGTACAATTTGCTCTTCCTCTTAAACATATGTTATCCTGTCACTTTCTGGGTTTTTTTTTTCCATTTTTTTCTTTCCTCTTCCCTCCCTAGAGATGGCAACCAGTAGACACACATATGTATTGTGTGTATATGTGTGCATGTACATGCATACATATATGTGTATGTTAAACACACATATATACATACACATATACACTTACAATATAGGTATATAGGAAAACATGTGTGTGTGTGTCTATACACACACACACACACACAAACATTCTATCGATACTTCTATTTATCGGTTCTTTCAATACAGATACTTGAGTATGATTTTACACTTAGTACATTGGCTAAAATGATTGAAGGGGAAAGTGACAAATGTTGGAATAGATGTGGAAAAATTCCTTGTTGGTGGAACTCTGAACTGACCCAAGTGTTTTGGAGAGCAATCTGGAATTATGCCCAAAGAGTTATTAAGCTGCACATACCCTTTGACCAAGAAAACCTGCCAAAACAAACTCAGGAACTATACAGACAAAATTATAAAAATATTAATACGAACAAAATGGGATTTTAATCATTGGAGAAATATTAATTGTTCATGGGTAGTCAGGGTCGATGTAATAAAAATGACAATTTCACATGGATAATTTAACAGTTAGCTCCCCTGAGCCAGTTCTAGGGGACTCTAGCACACTCATTTAATAGAAGTCTTAAAACAAACAAACAAACAAACTCGGTGACTATCTATTTATCAAGCGTGCTGGAGTGGTGATTCTTACTCAGTTTGCTGCTGGACCAGGTGGCCTCTGGTATTTATACCAAAGTTGAGAGTCCGATTCTGGGATTCTCAGTTACTGTTTTGTTGTCCTGTTGTGTTGTTTTTGCTGTCTTACAGGTCTTCCTTGAGGTAGGAACATATTTCTAAATGTCTGTGTAGTTTATAGTAGTAGCATATAGTAGTAGTAGGAAGAGAAAGAAGAAGAAGAAAAAGAGACAAATTCCTGAGGGAAAAAAAAGGATGATTTTGTGTTTGTCTTTTTATCCTTAGTATAACACCCTGCATATTGTAAGCATTGGAACAAATATTTGTCAAATTGAATTAAGTGACTCCCCAGTGTATTCTCTGTGGCCCTTTTCTTTACCCTACAAATCTCCATGTCCAATGTGTATTTCCCCTCTTCACCACAGTCTTCTGGACCTTTGAGAATTTATTTGGCAAGAACTTTTTGTTTTGTAGAGAAGAGCAGAAATAGGTTAAATAAGATATTTGTATGTGGTGATCTTTATTTTTAATGAAAAGTAATGCAAAGTTCTCCCTCTGACATTTGAAAACTTTTAAGAATTTGATCACACCTATTGGGCCAGACTGGTCCCACGATTTGCTTTCTCATACGCTTTAACTTTGAGTATGTTTTTCCATACCCCCCACTCTCCACACACACGGTGGATAATCTTTCTCCTCTGTGTCTTTGCCCCACACCTGGAATGCACTCTCTCCCAAACTCTGCCTCACAGACTTCCTGTTTCCTTTCCTGCAAGGTTCAAGCCCTATCTCCTATACGAGTCCTTTCTGATCCTCCAAATTGTTAGCAGTATCCTCTTATCATCCAGATGACATTGTTTTGCTTCTGTATTTATTCAGCATGTATCTATGTATATATTCTCTGGGACAATATCAGTCAGTCAAATAAGCATTCATTTAGCACTTACTGTATGCCCAGACACCTACTGTATTCCAGGCACTGTGCTAACTGCTAAGAAGAGGAAGAAAGGCAAAAGACAGTCTTTGCCTGGAAGGGGTTAACATTCTAATGAAATATAAGCTCCTTGAGGGCAGGAACTAATTCATTTTTGTCTTCCTATTCCAAGTGTTTGGAATTCCCTAAATTCTCAGTATTTAGCATAGTTCCTGGCAAATTTTAAGTGCTTAATAAATTCTAGTTGAATTAAAGTATCCCCATAAAATAATAACCAAAGTTGGCACAACTATCTTTTTCAATAATAAAAATGATAATTGACTTTTATGTACTGCTTATTGTGTTCCAGGCACTGTATTAATCACTTACAAGTATTATCTCATTTGATAACTCACAGCAACCTTGGAAAATAGGTGATACTGTTCTCCACATTTTACAAATGAGTATGGTTTAATTTAGAATAAATATTGCATCAGTTTCTTTTAATAGTTAAAAAAGGAAGTAGACTTGATTGTCCTATTAATCTGGTTGGCATAAGTTAGGAATGCTATCACTTTGGGCATCCAAAGCTTCTCACTCACTCATATTTACCATACTCTTTCTATTGAATGTGCTGGGTGTGATGTGAAGATCTACTGAATTTGTGATTCCTTGATCGTTTTGGTGCAATTATTCCATGACTGTTGTCCTTCGTTTCTGAACATGTTTGTGTCCCATATTTCTTTGCTCAGTTTCAAATTTTTTTAGTTTAACCTTTCCAATACAATGCAAGAATGTTTATTAAGCAAGCAGCTTTTACTTGGAATCAGGGGTGGCTAGATGGTACAGTGAATAGAGCACCACCCTGGAGTCAGGAGGACCTGAGGTCAAATCTGGCTTCAGACACTTAATGCAAAACTAGCCATTTGACCTTGGGCAAGTCACTTAACCCCAATTGCCCTATCTTTCCCCCTCCAAAAAGAAAAAAGAAAAAAAATTGGACTCAGGATTGGGACCCAGGCATTCCTGACTTTAAGCTTTGGATTCTACCATAACACACTGCTTACTACTAGTTGGTGCTTAAATATTTTTTGAGCTGATTTAGGATGCATACTTGCCAGTGAGCTGAAATGTCACCTAGTTCAAAACCCTTATTTTATAGATGAAGAAACTGAGTCTTAGCAAAACAATGTATGTGATTTGCACACAGACAGGTGGATAATAAGTATCCCAGGGAGGATTAAATGTCATGTATCCCTGTCCCGCAGCCAAGTGCTTTCCACTAGAGCATAGTTTTCTCAGGTGGGAAAAGTCTATAAAAGAAACAGTGTAGATAGACTTAGGACATGACTGATTTTTCTGGGATGTTTGCCTAGAATGGGAGCGCTCGTTTTATGATAAGTACAAATAATGCCTGCATTCAGCCAGCTTGCCTTCTGGTTCCACATAGGGTGACAGATCAGTTATTTAAACAAGCAAAACCACATCTGAATATGCTTTTATTTTTCACCTCTAGTCAGTTTTTTTATGCTTATATAGAAATTCTTGCTGGGAAATGGGGAGGGATGGAGAAACATTTAGTACAGTCCCTATAGCAGTCATGAGTATATGTTAACTTCAATAAGCCACACAAAGATGGCGACTAGGAAAGACTGGGAGGCATGTAGTGACAATGTGGTCTGGTGGGAAGAAGGCAGCTTAGTATTCTGGTTCTGTTATTTATCAGGCAAGACCATGTGATCATAGCAACATAGATTTAGACCAAAGAGTGACCTTAGAGGTCATGTTGTCCACCCCTCTCATTTTAAAGAAACTGAGGGCCAAAGAGGGGAAACAAGGGATGCAACTTTGCACAGGTAATACATCTCAGGAGCTGAGATTTGGAGGTAGTTCCCCTGATACAAAAATTCAGAGCTTTTTCACCAAGTACCATGCTTAGCCTTTCTTCTATAAATTATTGGAGTTGGACTAAGGGTCCTTCTAGCTCTAAATGCTATGAACATGAATTTAGCTCACAGACGAATTGAAAGGAAGGGGGCAAGAATTAAATGACTACTATGTACCAAGAAGTGTGTTAAACATTGTAAAAATATTTCATATGAGATGATGAGGTCCTATTACACACACACACACACACACACACACACACTCTCTCACACACACATACACACACACACATACACACACATACACACATACATACATATACACATACACACACACACACACACACACACACCAGACAGGCATCCATCCAAGTGAACCTCCCAAATGACACTTCCCAAAGACACACCAGACAAGCCACTCTCTCTCCTACCCTCTTCCTTTACCAAAGGTATTTCTTCTCACCTATAAAATAAAGGGGTTCAACCAGTTGATTTCTAAATTCTACTTCAGGCATCAGTTCTCCATCCAAGCTCTGTTACTTCCTACTTTTATAACCTTACGCAACCCTCTTTATTCCTCAATCTCTCTGTTGCTTTTTCTGCAAAATTTTAATTCAGAAACTACATTAATGATTCCCATGGGATTGTAAATGCAATTTAATCAATCACTTATCAGCATTTGATCAGAACTATAGATCAGGTACTATGTTAGACACTGGGGACACAAAGACAAGATTAAGTAGTTTTCCCTCAAAGAAATTTCTTTCAATCAATGCAATGCTAAAGACTAGTATTAAGTCTTACCTGGTTCAAAAGTTTTGTAATTCTATGCACATGATTGTTCTAGAGGGTGTATTAAAAACACTGTATATATGTTTCTAATTTCTTTGTCTGTTTTTCAGTGTGCAGAGTCTAAAAGTTTCATATATGGGTTATTTTTACAAATGTACAAAGTGAGTCAATTATTCTGTTTTTCAGTGTATTTTTTTTTGCTAACCAGTAAATGAATCCAAATGAAAACATTTAATTTTATATTAATTGATTCATTTAACAAGCATTTGAATAAACTGGTATAGGTCTTTCTCTGTACCAGTTCTTTACTGAATAGTAGGATATAAAGACAAAGGAAAAAAAAAAGATAAAGTCCCTAACCAACACCATGTATGCTGAAAAAAATGTGTGTGCATATGAGCACACACATATGCATATACATATATACATATGCATACATATGTGTGTATAAATAAATGTATATACATATATATATATATAATTTCAAAGGGAGAAAGTTATTGGGGAGCAGGAGCAGGCACTGGTGCGAAATAGAAATCAGATTAATATAATTGGGCACAAGGTGAAGAAATTCTGCTCACATGGAAGGAGACACTGCTACTCAGAAAGATGTATCCCTGGTGTGACTAGATCTCGTTACATGGGAAAGCAGCAGCAAAGAGGCCTTTTGTCTTTCGGCCTCAGAATGGATGTACTGGGTTTTTTCAGCTTATCTGCATCATGGTTTGATCTGACTCTCCAAGCTAATTTAAATAGGCCTATTTCCTTGAAACAGGACCCATTTGCCCTTGTCTTCTTAATTCCCTTCCTTTACTCCTCCTGTCTTCACATATTCTTGGCGCTAAGTGGGTCTCAGGATGTAATCACCAACAAGATAGTCATTCTACAATTCTCTAGCACTGTCAGCTAGTCAATTATTTTTGGTTCAAAAGATGGAATGAAAGTTGGTCACCAGCCAGGTACCATCATTGCTGGCTCAGCAAAGTGTTGCAGACGCTTTGTTATGAGTCACCCAGGAGGGGTTCTTCACGTTCATGTCACTATCTAAGGTAAGGAATTGGTGGGGTTGAGCTGTGATCACAGAAGAAGCAGCTTCGTCTGAGATTTGTTACTGACTGTTTTACCCTGACAGTTCTTAGGCTAATGAGTGCTTGGGTTTGAATTAAGGGATGCAAGAAGTGATTAGGTCCATGAGCTCATAGAACACTTAGACGGGACTTTACAGGTCACTTCCTAACAACACCTTATTTGATAAATGGATAAACTGAGTCCCAGAGAGGATAAAATGACTTGATCAAAGTCACAAAGATATTCAGTGACAGGAACTAGGATTTGAATATAAGTCCTTTGGAATGCGGAACCATTTTTTTTTCTCATGGTAGCGCACGATGGCCTATAGTGGGCAACAGAGTTTGAAAGAAAATATAAAGTCATTGGTGGAGAAGAAGCAAAATTAAGAGAGAAGCTGGATTCACAGGTGTCAAGGCTAATGGACTTCACGGCTTTAAATAATCCTCATCTCCTGCAAATGCCCTCTTCTCCTTTTCTCCCCTTTCATTTATCAAAGCAGCCTTTCATTTCCTTTCCATTAAAAAAAATTGTTTTTAATGCCTTTGATTTTTATCATATCATTTCTGGATTAATAGCCCCCTAGTTCCCCTGATCTCAGCATAACAAAGAAAAGGAATTAAGAATAATCAATCACTCACCAGCCTGTAAGACAGTTTATGTATGCAGTGTTCTTCACCTATAGTCAGTCCCCACCTCTCAAAGGAAAAGAGAGAGTTGTTCATCTTTTCTCTGGGCTAAAGATGATTCACTACAGTTACATTGAATTTTGTTTTAATGTTCTTTTTATATTACTGAATCCTTGTATTTATTAGTTTCATGTCTGAGCTTAGGGACTGTAACATCCCATACAAATCTTCCTGCATTTCTTGGAAGTACTTGTATTAATTTTTTCTTACATGCAAAAAAAGTTTCCACTAATTAAGACAACGTAAGTTGTTTAGCCATTCCTCTGTTGATAAGTATTTCTATATTTCCCTCCTCCCTTCCTTCCTTCCTCTCTTCTTTTTTGTCTTTCTCCCTGCCTTTCTTTCCTTCCTCCTTCCATTGCCCTTCCTCTTTTCCTTCCCTCCTTCATTCCTTCCTTCTACAAATGCTGTTAGGAATATTTTGGCCTTTATCAGATGTGTGTGTCTGTTTATCTCTGTCTCTGTCTCTCTGTCTCTGTCACTCTGTCTCTGTCTCTCTTTCTCTCTGACTGTCTCTGTCTTTCACTCTGTCTCTGTCTGTCTCTGTCTCTCTGTTTCTCTCTCTGTCTCTATCTGTCTCTCTCTTTGTCTCTGTCTCTGTCTCTCATATCTCTCTCTCTGTCTGTCTTTCTCTGTCTCTGTCTCTTTCTGCCTCTGTTTCTCTCTCTGTCTCTGTCTCTCTCTGTCTCTGTCTCTCTCTCCCTTCCTCCTTTTCCCTCTTTCTCTCCCCCCCTCCACCAGCAGTAGGGTTTCTGCTTCAAAAAATGTGAGCAGCTCAGTAGCTTTTAGCCATGTGACACCACGTTCCAGAATGGTCAAACCAATTCCCATTCTACCAACAGTATTTTCAGTTGTCTGACTTTCCATATCTTTCACAAGTGACTATTTCTATTTTTAATGATCTTTTTCCGTTTGCTGTCACATAATCTTTCTCTTTCTCAAGGGAAGATCATTGTACAAAAATTAAATATTTTAAAACCACTTCCTTACTCTGTGCTTCAGTTTTCTCTTCTGGAAAATGAGAAGAGTTTACCAAATTGCCCTATTCTGACTTTCAGCTCCCAATGTGCCTAGGGTTTGAGGGTTCTTTTTCTTTGATCTAGATGAGGATTTCTTATAACCTCTGTGTGTATGTACGTATGTATGTATGTGTTTATATGTGCATATACATACGTGTATGTGTATATATACACGCATGCATGCATGCATACCACAAACATAAATAAAACACAATATGAAGAAAACCAGTTGTATTGAAATACAGTCATCCATCATAAAGAACACTGACGGACCCCAGTCAGCCAAATAAACATCATAATGTTCAAGGTCCAGAAGCCTGTCTCTGAATTAAGCAAGTACCAGAAAAATGGACGATTCTGGACCAGACAATTTGAATCTCTCCCTTCATGTACATTTGGAGAAGAAAGTTTTTGGAAATTGTTTTCTCCACATAAATCATAACCCCATATTGATTTGTTTGTTTTCTTCTTTAGAAAAGTAGCTGCCGTTTCCACCCAATGTATAGTTTGCCCTTGCTAGGTCTGAGACAGAGTTAAGACAACAGCCAGCTGCTTATCATTGGCTCTGGTGGAGGGAGGAAAATGAGTTAGGTCAGCTTATTGGAATCTGCCATGAGACCAATACTAAAATGGGGGGATAAGGGATAAGCCCAACCCCTACTAAATATGGGAACTGCCAGTTGAAGGAGGTTGAGCGAAGTCTTAGTCGAGCAAAAAGAAGGAATGATAAGGGAACCAAGATAGATTTAGCTGGCTTTCAAGATTGCACTGACCTGGGTTACCCTAGGAGGAAAAGGGAGGGAGGAAAAACATGATGTATTGACTCAGAAGATACGAGCTGGCAGAGAAAAAGGAAAAGGAGGAATGAGGGATTCTTTCTGGTGGGCAATGCCAAAACAAACAAAAGGATAAAATGTATAGCTTACTTAGAGGCTAGTAATTATTGAGTTACTAGTTCACATTACTAGTCAAGTTTCAGATGATGAGATTAGTCAATGAGAAAATCGAAAGGAAATCATGATTTCACATATTTTACGATTAGATATAATCAGTGTCTAACATGTAACCAGTGTAAACAAAGTAAATAGAAAGCAATTTTGAAAGTGGCCATTTACCACACTCATTTTAAATCAAATTAAATGCATTTTATATTTGCTCTGTGCCTGTGCCTATTCTACTAAAAGGTAGAGTGTAAACTCCTGAGGGCAGGAGAGATTTCAATTTAAAAATAAAAATGGGTCACTAGTCCTTACACAGTGTCTGTCACATTAATAAAAAACAGTTAGTCAATAAATAAGAATAATCATAGAATACAAAGCTGAATAATGGTGCATTCCTTTGTTGGAATGGATAAATTAAGTACAGGGGCTCTGCAAGGCACCAAGTAGCAGCAAATCGTGACCAAGATGGGAAGTAGTATTATTCTATTTATCACGGCGGAAGGAAGTATAATAACTGGTGGGACCATGACAGACTTTACCAAAATTTGGATATACCTTGGTTTGCAGACAAGTAAGGCTCTCTTCTGGCAGGCAAACTCTCCTAGGGGAATTCTGAGAGTCTGACAATGGGATGCTCTCCTACTGTATCCAGGTTCCTTACCAATTGTCCTGACCTATGTCTTCCCACTGGACTTTGATGGCTCTGGAGGAGTGAGGGAGACTGATGACTTTCCACAGTTATGCCTCACTTAAATTCACTTCACTTGTAAGTCAAGACATCACCCTCCTGATGTCATTGGTCCTCTTCAAGAATGAAGTGATGAACACTAAAGAAAA
This sequence comes from Pseudochirops cupreus, assembly GCA_028627135.1. Classification (NCBI taxonomy): domain Eukaryota; kingdom Metazoa; phylum Chordata; class Mammalia; order Diprotodontia; family Pseudocheiridae; genus Pseudochirops; species Pseudochirops cupreus. Next base: position 560,073,263 of record CM053581.1, on the reverse strand, counting down.
CACGGACTATAAATAGTAAGGGTACTATACTGGTACTAACTGGACAGCGCTTTCTGGGAACGCTTACCTTTGGAAGGAACTTGAAGTCTATCGATCTTAAGGGAAATGGAGGCTTAGTTACAGACGCCCAACCCCAGACAGTTACTTACTGTGCCTTGTCATCTAGGGAGAAAAC
>CM053581.1:560065588-560068088 GCA_028627135.1 Pseudochirops cupreus | reverse complement strand
TCTTAACTCGCTTTTCAGTAGCTAGGGATGCACGAAGGAGCAACATAGCTAAACTTTTTTTTCTGGTATATTCTAAAACCTAAATCAGGATTCCTTCCTACTTTAAATTTCCGATTCAGGTGTCATCAGCATAGAGTGTATAGGAATTGACCCTTTGCCAATCTTCTATTCTACTGCTTAAAATGCAACCTCTCCTCAATGGTGTGGAAAAATGAATCATTGGGTCACAGGAATTTCTTCCATTCCTCATAGAAATTTATTGGGATTGACATCATGCTGGAAAATTAAGTGAAGGAAGGTTTATTGCCTCATCCTTCACCCCTCATTTGGCCTGCTATGGCATGGCTCCCATCTCACTGGTGTCAAACTCCGGGCATCATCACTTATCTGAATCATCTCATGGAGGTAGGTGTTGCTAGAATTTTATTTTCTCATAAGTCACCCAACTGCACATGGAAATTAATAGCCTACCACAGATGGGCCTGGCCCAATCTGTTGCTCACTGCGGTCTTCTGGAATGGTCTTGTTTAACACTTCTTATATCACCACCTGTGGGGAAGTCTGCTGTGCAGCTCTTCCTTCAGGAAACTTGATGAAGGTTTGCTGGCATTTGGAATATTTGTTTTCAGCAAGGCAATAGTCTTTTTTCCCCATGTTCTTCCCAGATTTCCTGAGAACAGTGTGGAAATCATATAATGCAAGAGATGAAAAGAGAGACGCCATATTTATATTAGGTTGCTATTGTAATTATTATCTCCCTCTTAAAAATGACAAAACGCCCTGAAGGATTAAACATCTCACCCAAGGTCACATAGCTCTGGTGTAGTGAAATATTAGTACTGACAGGAGGCTGCAGTTAAAATTCTACATCCAACACTTAATAGCTTTGTGATGACGGGCAAGTTGCATAACCTTTCCGAGCCTCAGTTTCTTTTTCTGTAAAGAAAGGATAGAATGCTTTCAATGGCAATGAGAATTGCTGGGAAAGAAAAATATTTTATAAATATAAATTGCTATGATCTTTGCATTTATGGAAAACCATAGAATGAGGAGCAGTATTCCTTAATCACAGTATGTGAAATCTGTCTCAATTTGCAAAAGATGTCAATTACAGATCATTTAAATAAGAGGAATCCATATGACCTTTTCAATTAAAATCAGTGAAAAAATTATAAAGAAAAAACTTAAAAAGAGAAAGAAATGAACTGCTGAGGCTATGGGCTTCTGTCTATTGATAATCTATGGAAGGACAGATAAGGGTCTACTTTGCTCTCCCCAAGCCACTATTGCTACAGACTGCTCACCACTTCAGCTAAGAATGTTCAGTAGAGGTTCTCATATGGATTCCAGTACAAACAAGTGTGCAATTATCCCAGTAATCTAACAAGAGGAGTCACTGGCAGGACTTGTTAGAGTATATATCATCAGTGGTTTTATAGAGTTGCATTTTTTAATGCTGATGGGGCACATTCTGGTAATGACTTATGCAAGAATAGCATGTGGCTGAAGACAGAAGGAGGAAGTATGCATCAATGTGGCCGTCACCTGTTTGCCTGAAGTCACAGTAAAGTAGTTAAAGGAAAGTGGAATGCCTTTGTTGACTCTGAGTTGGAACAACAGAAATGCTCCTTCTTCCATCACAACTACCAATGTCCATTCCAGCACAAATTATACACACATGCATATGAACCAAGAATTGCCAAAGTGCAGGAGCTCTGACTTGACACTGTTTACTGAAAATTACTATTTATTATGTGTTTCAATTATTGGGAAAACTATGGATTTCCCACCTGACCAAAGCAATGGAATTACTGATTTTCAATGGTCAAGAAATTTCAAAGCCAATTATGTAAAGAGGACTCGAGGGGTTTAAGCAACTTTGTGGTTTGATCAATTCAATCTCCTGAGGTATTGTGAATCTTTAACATAAATACATGAGTAGAGACATTTTTATAATTCTGTTTAAAAAGATAATGTTGTTTGTGTTTTCCATTGTTGGTAGTGACAATAATGTTTAAAATAGGAACCTGTAGATTTATTCATGTGCACTGGAAATGGAATCAAAGGACCTAAGTTTAAATTCCATATATTCTATTTACTATTTATGTGGCCTTGGGTCATTTAACCTTTCTATGCCTTGGTTCCTTCTGATGCAAAATGAGGGGTTTGGACTAGATAACATTTATTGTACCTTTTTGATCCTGTAACCATAAATGAGTGAGGAAATATTTTGGAAAAAAAGAAATAAAAAATAGAAAATGTTTTGAAGAGGATCTAGAATTTGAAAAGACTTTGAAAATCATCCCGTCCAAATCAAGAAAGGAGGAGAAGGAAGAAGAGGAAGAAAAGGAGAGGAAGTGTAACGATACTGGGATTTGAAGATCTTCCACGCCCCTTGAGCTTGCTGATGTAGCAGGAAGGGGTGGAGCAAGAGAACGCCGGAACCAAGCTAGTCTCCGTGCGGTGCTGACTGGAAGCGGCGGCAGAGGCAGTGGCTGCG
>CM053581.1:560053962-560065088 GCA_028627135.1 Pseudochirops cupreus | reverse complement strand
GCGCCACAGGCTCCACGTGACCACATTCAGCCTATTAGAGAACAGAGTATACTTTCAAATATCCAAGGTTCCTCAGGGTCACGTAGCCACTTTAGCAAAGGGCCTAGGGGCAGGGAAGATCTTCAGATTCCCATAACATCCAGACACAGAGAATTTCTGTTTTAGAGTTGAAGATACACTAAAAGCTTCTGAAATGGGAGTTGTAGATATCCTGAGAGTCTATGAAAATCTAGATATAATGACATGTGCTCTCCATTGCCAAGGCACAGAAGAAGAAAATATGCTGTATTTGATTCCAGAACAAGAAAAGTATAAATCTCACTTTACAAATAAAGAGACAGGGGGGCAGCTAGGTGGTGCAGTGAATAGGGCACCTGCCCTGGAGTCAGGAGGACCTGCGTTCAAATCCAGCCTCAGACACTGAACACAAAAACTAGCTGTATGACCTTAGGCAAGTCACTTAACCCCAATTGCCCTTCCCCCCCCAAAAAAAAGCAAAAAAAAAAAAGACAGGACAGGAACATGAAATGATCGAAAGTATGACACTGCTGGAATGATTTGGAGCAAACTTGGAAGTTGTTACACACAAGTCATAGGAAGGATCCAAGTTGGTGAAAAGATTTGGTGGAATAAAAGGCATCTTGCAGCACTGAGTTGATTACCAGGAAATGGAATACCAAGGGGGAAAGGATGAATATTTTGACCTTGATGACTACTAAATGGTCTTCCTAGATTCAGTAAAATGTGGATAACCCTCAAACATCCAACCCATGGAGCAAATGCAAGAGAAACAAAACAGATCCTTCCCTTATGACTGGAGCATTTCCAAAACTTGATCCATTACCATTGAATATCTAAAACAAAACCGACACAAACAAAATAACAACAAAAAAACAAAACAAAATTTAAGTTGTCATCCTGTCAGGGGAGCAGCAAACCACCAAGTTCCAAATGCCACTTTGGAGTGATTTTTGAAAAGAATCAACTTTTACTTTTATTCAGTGCCAAAACTGGTTGTGCTTGTATCTTACGGAAATACACCCTTAATACATAGGAGCAAAAAAATATTTTTTGAAGCCACAGACTTTCAAAAGTTAAAAGAAGTAAGACCATATGATTTTGTTTTTTGATCGGAGAAAATTTCAAATGCTCCATTTTGTGGTCACCCATTGGCATGGCATTCTCCGTTTAGGCTGCATAAGAAGAAGTATTTGTGGTGAAATATTAGATCCACTTCTTTCTTGGTCTCTGTTTAATGTTGAAAGGTTAAGATAACAGGAGCAATGTCAGTGTCTCTCCCTTAAACCCACATCCTGCAACAGCCAGTTCAGAGGGTCCAAGATGCACAGAACATTCAAACTGACTTAGGATTCACTGAGTCACCAGACTGTTTATTCACATTCATTGTGCCCAAGTTTCGGGATCTCTCATCACTGTATACTCCAAGAGGGTGCCCAGGATCTGAGCCTACAAGAAATTAACTTGGGGATTGTAGTGGGTAGGGGAGGGGAGAGGAGTAAGGGGATGCTTGTGCTGAGATTGTGAGGAAAATAAAAATGCAATTTAAATTAAAAAAACAACAACAACCTTAGCCTTGATTTCCTTATCTGTGGAATGGGACTAATAATAGTACCTGATTTACCCAGACATTGTGAAACATTATATATAAAATGCTTTGTAAATCTTCAAGTTCTACAAAAATGTTTAGAATACTGTTTGTAGTATCTTTATAAGTATAATAATGTGTTTAATGTGAAATTTTAATCATAAACATGAATTTGGAGATTATGCCCCAAGCCATTTGCATATGTATATAAATATATACAGACAAATCCATATAAATTATATATTCCAAGATTACATTTTTATGATCCATACGCCATAACATTCCTCCTTTTCCTCATATTTTCTCCCTTGCTTTTATTTATGGCTTTCTTACTTTATTTTCTCTTTAGCAACAGAATAAATTATTCCTTCAGGCTAGACCTACCAACATGACAACATGTACAATAGAAACTGATGCCTTTCATTAAATGTACTCTTTTAAGAAATGTTTATAATTTAAATAATTATATTTCTTGATTTTTTTGCCAATGAAATTGGTCTCTTTGGGAACTGAATTTGAATGCGGTAGCTGAACAGGCTTTTATAGATACCATCTCTGGGCAGGCACACCATCAAATGAAAGAAGGCTTATCTAGCTATGATCTATGTATACATCTATCTGTCCATCTAGTTTTCCTTTCTTTAAAATTTATCAAGTAGAGACAAAAGAAAAATCATCAAATCAAAATCAGAGGAGAAGCTATGTGGAAATCTTTACACATGGAATACATTAAAGAAAAATTTTAAAAAAGATTACGCCTAATAACCCTTGAAGTCAACATGATGTGTGGGAGAGATGTAATAGAAAATATTAAACATACCTCAGAGAAAATTAAAATTAGTAACAAACGGTAGCCAATAGCTATTATACTTCAATTAGTCAGACAGTTATAATGAACCTGTTCACAGAAATGCTGGAGCTGGTCTCAAAATATAATAATAGTAAGAGTGACTTAAGATGTTTCTCCTGTCCTACTGTAGTGCCTATGTTCAGCTTTTCCTGGGCAAACCCAAATTCCCTTGAGGATTAGAATTATATTAGCTAAATGCCTAACAGCTGTCTCACAAGCATGAGACTAGATCAAGCAAGCAAGCTGCAAATCTGGCCAGGCAGCATGAAAGGCTCCATAATGCAAACTGATTACTTTAGGACTTGCATTAATGTGGCCAGGAATAAAAATAACCCACTGACAAATCCTCGCCTCATTTTCATGAAGGCTGATGAGAACATTTTAGCAGCTGGATCATGAGGCCATGTGGAGTCTGGTGAGAATGAGTGCCATGATCAAAAAGAGTGATAAAAGGGGACCCCAGAATGTCTGATCCCCAAGAAGTCAGAGAATCCTTTTCTGTTTCTTGAAAGCCAAGCATTTGCAACTTCATCCTGAATTTATCAGAAGGACTTCATGGAATTTGAATGAAAAATCACAAAACTGAAAACAACAGGCAAATTTACATTTTAATAAAGATAAGGTTTATGATGTAGAGACTTTCCAGGGCAAGGCAGCCTTATCAAAATACTCCTCTTATCTCCTTCCTGACCTGCAAGGGAGGAGTTTCATGTTTTGCTATTTCAATGTAAAAGCCATCGAATGAATAAGAGTATGCCATTTGGATCTTCAGGTTAATGACTTCCTTCTCAAATAATATTTGGGAGTGAGATGGTCTAAATATGCAAAATCAGTCACATTTCTGAACATGGCCAATATGCAAATCCATTTTGCTTAAATATGCATATTTATTGTGAAGGGATTCTTTATCTTTCCCTTACCTTTATGCCAAGGGTAGAAGGAGATGGGAATAAGAAAGACCACATGCTTGATAATTGAAAAAAACAAAAGTCTAGGGCATATTGTTAACTTATGTTTAAAGTAATCAAGCTTTGACACAGTAGACAGTGTGGAGAAGTGGAAAGAGCTCTAGATTTGGAATCTGAGTTGAATCCCAACTCTTGGGTTGGCTTTGGATATATAATACTACTTGGGCCTCAATCTCCCCACCTGAAAATTAAGTTACTGTAATTAATCACTAAGATGACTTTAACTCTGGATCCTATGATCTTTAGCCAGTAAATATTTTCAAACAATTTTTGTGTGTAGATAGATAGATAGATAGATGAGATAGATAGAGGATGGATGATAGACAGATAGATAGACGATAGATAGACAGACAGACAGATAGAGACAGACAGACAGACAGATGATAGATAGATAGATAGATAGATAGATAGATAGATAGATAGATAGATAGATAGATGATAGATAAATAGATGTGGTTATGTGTCTGTTTGTATGTGGGTATGCACATATAATATCTAGCATTTATAGAGCTGCTTAAAGTTGGTAAAGTGTTTAATGAATATGTCATTTTATCTTCTTGATACCTCTAGTGATAGGTACTATTATTACCCTTTTTTATAGATTATGAAACTGAGTCAGAAGTTGTGTCTTTCTCAGGGCACATAGCTAGTCAGTCCTACCTGGGCTTTTATTAAAGACTTCAGTGCATTTTGTAAACTATAGCTCTTATTTTCCTTGTGAGACAGCATGGTATAGTGTACAAAGGCCGTTGAAGTTAGAGTGAGAAGACCTGAATTCCAGCCCTAGTTTTGATGTTATTTGTGTGACTTTGGGCTAGTTACTCAACCTTTGGAACCTCAGGTTTTTTCAGATATACTATGGGGATAATGATATTAATGTCTGCCTCAATAAATCATGGGAAAATCTTCTGGGCAACTTGCAAGAGATGATATAAGGGTGAGGTATGGACTGGCACGTGTTCAGTCATGTCAGTTCCTCCAATGTGACAGGCCCTCAGTTGTTTCATTCATATCCAACTTTTCATGACCCCATTTGGGGGTTTCTTGGCAAAGATACTGGAGCGGTTTGCCATTTCCTTCTCCAGCTTATTTTCCAGATGAGGAAACTGAGGTAAACAGGGTCAAGTGACTTGCTTGGGGTCACATAGGTAGTGAGTGTCTGAGGCTGGATTTGAACTCAGGTCTTTCTGACTTTAGGTCTAAAGCTCTATTCACTGTAACTCCATCTAGGTGTCCCATAGAATAGAAACATTCTTGTTAATGGCATCTGTTAAACCTCTATTTTCCCTTCTGTGACTGCCCCTTTTGTATTCTGAATTCCAGTCATACTGATCTACTTGCCATTCAATGGAGATAGCTCATGTTACTCCATTGGGGATACCCTCCCCTTTGCACAGGCTGTTGTCCCTCCTTACCTTTGCCTCAGAGGATCTCTAGCTTCCTTCAAAGTACAGCTCAGGAAGCGTTTGCTAACAGGGGCCTTTTCTAATTTCTGCCAGTTTTTTTTTTTTTTTACCATTTTCTCTCCTCCACATACATATGTAATCACATGAGCCTACACCCATGCATACCAGCGCATATGCCAACATTTACATGGTATTTTCTGTGTGACAGACCCCACAGCAAGAACTTTACAAATATTGTCTCATCTGATCCTCACAACAATCCTGAAATGCAGGTGCTACTATTATCCCCATTTGACCAATGAAGAAACTAACACAAACAGTGGTTAAGTGACTTGCTCAGGGTCACATAGCTAATAAGTGTCTGAGGCCAGATTTGAAATCAGATCTTCCTGATTCCAGGCTTGGCACTCTATCCATTGTACTACCTACAAACCTACACACACACACACACACACACACACACACACACACACACATACACATGTATTTGCCTATATATGTATGCATATATGCTGCACATATTTTCCACATATATACTTTTTACTTATGTATGTACATTATGCACTTTTTTCTCTAAGTTTAACGTAAGTTCCTTAAGGGTAGGGCCTGATTCACTTTTGTATTCTTAATATTCTTCCATTTCTTGGCTCTTGTATCCTTACAATGCCTACAGTACATTTTCATTAAATGTTCATTTAAACACTTGGACACCAATGTTCTCCTATTTTAAAAGATGGCAGGTTTTCTTAGAAAGACTGTTCCACTGATAACAGCATGACACCATGCAAACTACCCTGACTGTTTCAGAGGATGTTGGTTCAAATCTCACCAAGGACATCCACTTCCCATATGACCTTGGATTTTCCCAGGCATCAGTCACCTTACATCTAAAATGAAGATGTTGGCCTTGCTGACCTCTGAGTCAACATTAGATCTAGGATCCTACATGAGACAATCATTCCTGGGCTCTAAGAACACAGAAAGTCTTTCACAATATTCTTGCCATTTGGGTTCATCATGTTTCCTTGTACATGTCCTGTGCTGTGACACAGCTCACAATGAAATGCCTGCCAGACAGATTCTCAGGTCTTGGAGTAATTTTGTCTTGCTAAACAGAGCTCTCACTGCATGACCAAAAAGGCTTGTGATTTGTACACTGACAGGAAGCACTGCCAGGTGCTTCCAAAGATGGAGTGTGATTGCTACCATATGTGATCCATACAGCACTCACATGATTGGGAGCCTGACGTGACATGACTGGTTGGGAGGCAGAGGCGCTGTCAAAAGGAGCAGGGTACCTAATTCTTCCAACCTTGGGCCATCAATTAACCACTATATTTCCATTAACCAGTAGTCAAGGCAAAAGACTCTTCATCTTGGCCATTTCTAAAATATTCAGCCCACACCCTGACCATCTGCTTCATCTTCATCCCGCTGGATCTTCGTATTCTCACCTTGGAGGGATGGGAACTTAAGGCTCTGACGTGAGCTTGCCCAATACCATGGCACTGTGCCACTTACTGATTTCTGAATGATACCTGTCTTCTCACCCCCTTTTTAGCTTCCCTTTTTATAGCATCTTCCCTGTTTAGAAGGCAAGCTACTTGAGGGCACAGATGGTTCTGCTTCTTTTTACTTGTATCCCCAGAGCTAAGTATAGTACCTAGCACATAGCAAGTTCTTAATGTTTCTTTCTTCTTTCTTCTCTTCTTACTTCCTCCTTCCCTTCCTCCCTCCTTTCCTTCCTTCTTTCCTTCCTTCCTCCCTTCCTTCCTTCCTTCCTTCTTTCCTTCCTTCCTTTCTTCTTTCCTTCCTTCCCATAACCAGAAATCACATGTGTGCTCTGTTTAATTTAATGCATTTTATTATATAGGTAAAAAGGGGACTACCTAGATAAATGCACCCCTCCATACACATGCAGGCTGAAAGTATAAGATTTCATTTAATGAGATAGAAGAGAGCTATTCTAGTAGGGGTGGGTTGTTCTGTAGTCATAACACATATAGCAAGACACTATCCTTTAACTGATGGCTCTCTTCAAAAATCTGAAGGTTTCTCAAGTCAAAGAGGGATTGAGTTTGTTCTGATTGTTTCCAGAGGACAGCACTAGGAGCAATGGAGAGAAGTTTGTCTGATAAAAACCTGAGGGTTTAATGAAGTTCAAAGTCAAGATGAATAAGCCCAGTAATATGCAGCAGCCAATAGAAGTGAATATGATTTAGGCTGTATGGGGAACATGATGACTAGGACAAGGGAAGTGAAAGCTATGCTGTTCTCTGCTCTTATCCTTCATGTTTGAACTTTGGAGGAAGCACTGGCAAGATTCTGTGGATGCCCAGATGGTGCCAGTTGGAGACTGTCCCTGGGAGTGTTTCAGTTGGGAATTTCAGTATTATTTCAAAAGATGACAGACATGAAATGAAAAACTTGTGTCTATTAGTCCCTAATGGAACTGCATTCTAGCATAGAAACTTTGAAGAATATATGGTGGGAAAAAAAAAAGAATAAATGAGCAAATAGCCAAAACATTGCAGAGTAAGGGAAGATATTTTGTGCCAGCATAACTGAAATTGAAGTATATCACAACAAGAGCAGTGAAGGGGAATGTAAGTGACTAAGGATCTACAAGGAGCAACTTTAAAAAAGTAAAACCAAACAAATTTGACAGATTTAATAATTCTATACAACTCAAAGATTCTAGAATAACCAATGAAGAAAAAGTTTACCCACCTCCTGAAGGAGAAACAATATATTCAATTTGCAGAACGACACATGCCTTTTGAGATATGATCAATGAAAGATTGTGTGTTGTTTGAATAGGTACATTTATGACTATTTTTGTTTGTTTTGTTGGGGTGGGCAGGGTAAAGGAAATGAAATAAACGCTAGTTAAAATACGTTATGAAAAGAGTTGATGTAAAGAAATTAAACCAGAACATGGGTAGGACAAAAATAACTTAACCATTTAAGAGAACAAAGGGGAAAAGATAATCGGTCTATTTGAAAATACAAGATTTCATTTTGGTGATATGCTACAGGCTGTCCCTCTTTAGGTACCATTGTATTTTAAGGCATCAGCACTAGTCTGTCTTTTCTTTCTGTCTCTTCTTTGTCATCATTGCTATAATCATCTTCTTCATCTTCATCATTATCATCTTCATCATCATTATCATCATCATCTGCCTTCCCATCACCACGTTCTTCTTCTTCTTCTTCCCTCCCCCTCTTCCTCCTCCTTCTTTTCTTCCTTCTCTTTCTCCTCAACCTCCTCTCTTCCTCTCTCTTTTTTCTTCCCTTTCCTTCTACCCCTTTTTCCCCTTAATCCTTCTACCTCATTTTTCTCAGTCCCCCATAGAGTAGACTGTAATATGGTAGGTCAGCAGGTAAATTTCTGAATTTCGCCAATCCTGGTGTATTTCCAGAAAGAGTCAATAAAGCTAGTTCTGAGCTATTTGAAGTAAATCGCCACCCTTTCACTAATAGGCTATAGAAAGCCAATTGCAGGATGCTGTCCTGAATCAGCACACTGCTGAATTATAGGTCTGAGTTTGCTGGCTCCTCTGTGCTCTTGACTTAAGTCTTCTCTTTACTTGCAATCATGTGGCTTAACATTTCAAACTACTTTGGGTCCATCTCTCCATCACCTTCTGGTCTTCCATTTGAGCTCTCCATAGCTGTCCAATCAGGGCCAGGGTCTGGTGCATCTTTTCTTGTTCCCACATTCCTCTTTTTTATGTTTCTAATTTTCCTGTCTCTGTAGTTGATCTTTTTTTTCCTTTGATTCTCTTGGAGCCTTTGTCCTGGTTGTTTCTACCTTACAGCTACATGTTTGCTTCTTTCTTTGGTTATTCTGACATCACTCATGGCAACTTTATTTACTTTAACAGTATTTCTGTTGTCTTTCTTCCTTCTCTGGGATTATTTTAATCCTAAATGCATTAGTGTTATTATTTCAGGTACATAGTGAAGAATGGAACATAAGAATATTTATTTGTCCATTTTCACAGGAATGATTATTTTATGAGAGAACCTTTGACCTCTTAGAAAGAGTACTGATTTGGAGTGAGAAGGACCTGGTCTTAATGCTGCTTCTAATATTCAGTAACTTAATTTAACTATTTTTCACTTTGTGTTCCTGGAACTTAGCCTAGAACCTGACACATAGATGACTTAAAATATTGATTGATTAATGGAATTGTTATCTGTAAAGAAACTGTGGCGTATCTTGATTCAGGATTACTAAATTATAGAATTTTAGTGACCTAATTTGGTAATAATTTTATTTTTAAAAATACTCTTTTCCTATGAGGGGTACCTTCATTCAGTTGAAATACTATGAAGTATAAATTTTGACATTTTTCTCTACCATTCTATGAAGCCTTTCTTTCCCGATGTTCTCCTTTACTCTTTTCACCATTCTCATTCTCATAAATCTTTATACTTCTTGATCCCCTTTTAACCAGGTGGGATTCTCTTATAATTTCACCCTCAACTCTCTTAGTCTTTCTACCAGTTCCTGACATTCTTTTTCCCAATTGCATCTCTCCCCCCCTACAGGCAGATAGATGTTGCAACTCTGAAGACAGTTATGTTCTTTTGTTCCCTTCGTTATGTATGGTAGTTGTTAGCATCAAAGCTACCTCCAGCCCCCAAAATCTTTGAAATACTAACATATATTCTATAACCCCATCATGCATGCCTTGTATTCACTCTGCACACACGTAACTGCTAGCCTTTCTCTTTGATGCTATTGTTCAGTATCTCTTCTTTAGGATCCTTTCCTGTGTTTCTCTCCTCAGATTCCTGAGTATGACTGTATCATTCTCTTTTACTTGCCATTTTTGACTTCCCTGGGAAATAGCAATTCACCAGTCTCCAGAGGGCCTCTGTGTTTCTCTGGGCCTATGTGTTTGATCTCCCTTCATTTTTTCCCACTCTCCGTTTCTTATCTGCTAGCCTCTATGGGCTACCCTAATACTGTGCTGAAGAACTCTTCCCATCTGCTCTTTCAAGTCTAAGAGGAGTTTGCCCTGGTTGGAATCCAAGAGAGATCACCTGATTCTAGGAGGTAGCATGTACAAATGAACAAAAGACTGCCTAAAATTGGGTGCATTGGTGATAAAAAAGGACTCTTGCTGCTATCTCTGCATCTCTACTATTAATATTTATATGACTAACATGTAAATGCAGATTTACCATTAACTAGTTATAGTCATATATGTAGGCTTTCATGGTAAAGTACAATTAATAAGACCATATTGTGAAATATTTAAGAGCAGAGATTCTGCATCATTTCTTTTGTCATGAACCCCTTCAGCAAACATATATGCCCTTTCTTAGAATCATTTAAAAATGTAATTAATGGAAATATTAAATTTCCATGGAAGATTACTGAAAATAAAGGTGTAAATTTTTTTCCTATCAAAATCATGTACCCTCTGAAATGTATACATGGATACCTTGGGGGTAAGAACCCCTACATTAGCAGATATTATGAACAAAGACTCTGAGGTAAAATTAGTCAAAAAATATTATTCATACCTGATCTCATGTTTTCTTTCCCTTTGTGACCTATTTTTTGTGTTTTTTTCTTTCATCATTTTTTATTTACATTTTATTGTTAATTAACTTTTATTTTTCATTTACATCATTCATTTCCATGAGATTTTGAGTTACGTGTTTTCTCCCCATCTTTCCCCTACTCACCACCCCAAAACAGCGATTCCATTATATAACCCCATCCCCCAATCTGTTCTCTCCTATGTCCACTCCCATTACCCCTCTGACTTTCTGGCAGGGCAAGATGGAGCTCCCTATCCCAGTGCCTGTATATCTTAATTCCCAGTTGCATGTAATTAATAATAATAATAATAATAATAATAATAATAATAACATATATATGTATATATATATATATATTTAACATTTTATTATAGAACTTTAAATTTTAGATTGTTTCCCTTCCTCCCTCGTCACCCACCCCACTGGAAAGATAAGCAATTCAATAAATGCTGTACATGTGTAGTTAATGCAGAACATCTCCACAATGGACATATTGTGAAAGACTGATTATATTTCCCTCCATCCTATCCTGCCCCACCTTGTTCCATTCTCTACTTTATCCCTGTCCCTTTACAAAAGTGTGTGCTTCTAAGAACCCTCTGACCCCACTTTGCCCTCCACTCCATCATCCTACCTCTCATCCCCATCCCCCCTATTCTCCTGTAGGGCAAGATACCCAATTTAGAATGTATGACGTTCCTTCCCTGAGCCAAATTCAATGAGAGGAAGGTTGA
>CM053581.1:560019064-560047595 GCA_028627135.1 Pseudochirops cupreus | reverse complement strand
TTATACTACTATGCATAGTAATATAATTATTACTAGTTATGTCTATAGCATTAAGAGTAATGAAAATAGCCTGGGTCTTCAACATATAGAATATCCATGGTTGTTTAAGAGAAAACAAGTAATTGACGCTCATTTGTAATCTGAGGTTTGGAAGTAAAGTCCCATGATTTTTACTTGACATTCTTTAAGGGGGCATTTTCCTCTTTCAAAGTAAAATCTTTTTATAGTCAAGCAACAAATGTAATGGAATTTAGTGTTCTTTATAGTCTTTAGTCACATGATTCATGTAAATATGTGACTTATAGAATATGACTAGCATTAGCCTTCATCTTACCTCTGTCATACCTTCATCCAGGATGTAATTGGCACATGAAGAGATTACTCTCATAAAATTTTTAAATAGATGAAAAATCTGGCACTTGTGGCTTGTGACTCTAAACCCTGCTACTAAGTAGGCTGAGGCTGGCAATCTTGAGTTTAGGATCTCTGAGCGATCTTGAGCTTAGGAGTTCTGAGCTTCAGTGAGCTACCTGATTTGCTAAACACCCTAATTCTGACGCCAATCTGGGGAGCCCTTGGTAGCAAGAGGCCAACAGACTGCCTAAAGAAAGACCAACTAACCCAGGTTGGAAGTGGAGCACTTTGAAGTTTCCATGCTGATCAATAGTGGGACCAGAGCCACTTACAGCTGTTGCACTTTTAACTTCGGCAAGACAGGGAGACCCAGTAGATAGAGAGATACATACATACAGATAAATGAATAACTAAATATAAAGATAGATAATAAACACACATATAAATGAACAAACAAAAAAGTAAATGAACTAGTAAATAAATATATACTTGGATGGATTAATAAGGGAGCAGGTATATGACTCAGTTGATACTGATGCCCTCTCATTTCTAAGCCCCTGCACTACTTTGGTAGTATTTAATGTCCAAGCTTTTGTTCTTGTTTTCTTTTCAGAAATTTGGTATCTTTTTTCTCTTTCAAATAATTTAATAGTGGATCTCTTAATACTCTCAGAACTTTATCTCCCCCAACACACATCTCTTCTGTATATATTTTCTACAGTCTCATCTTAATTTTCTTCTGTATCATTTCCACTTTGTTTAAGTACTTCTAGGACTGTGAAGTTAGGGTCCAAATATTGATTCTCTATTGTCCATGATGCTAAAGAGAATGTATTATTTTTTAAAAAAAATCTATGCAGAACTTCTTTTCTTCTAAATTTGTTGGTTCATTTTTCTTCTTCCACTTTTTAAAAAAATCTTTGTATACCCTTGGGATAACTCTCCTGAGTTGGTTTTCATTTGGATATGTTTTCCTTTACTACCTCTTCCTTTTATCAGGTGAAAGGGCTCATAATTTACCATCTTGGATAGATTTTACCAAAGTATTTTATTCTAAATTGGTTACCCTTCACAAAATGGCCCCAACCTCTCTATTCAGCTTTATTGGATATTACTTCCCCTACTGTAATCTGCAATCCAGCCAAACTATCAGTCCCTCTGCTCTTCACATATGATACTTCTTCTATACCGATGCCTTGTACTAGCTGTTTATCATATCAGGAATGATCTCTGCTCTAACCACCAGCTCAGAATGTGTCTCTTCTTTTAAAATACAACTCAGGCACCGTATTGTACGCAAGCCCTTCCTAGTACCCCCCAACTGAGTTTCTAGTGGCCACCCTTCCAAAATGGTTTGTACTTTAAATACTTTGTATATATTTATGTTTATTAACTTCATATTTGGGCACATACACAATATGCTTCTGAAGTGCAGTATTCTGTCGATAGAATATGTTGAGGCCAACATGTTGAGGTGGTGAACCACACTACTATTATTGGTGGGTAGCAATACTGACAGAACAGAAATTCCAAATGAAGGACTGATCCCAACATTTTTTATACCAAGCTCATGGATACAATGAAAGCAGCATTATATGTTCTGTTCTTTTTAAATCATCCACAATTTTTACATTTTCATTTTATTCTGCAAATTGAGTAGAAGAACATTAAATTGATTGCATTTGGGAAACTGATCAATATTTTCAATAACTGTAAATATCTAATTGCTGTCAAAGCCTGTGTCTTGAATGCCAATGTTGTCTTAGTAAAGACTGACCACTATAGGAAAATGATGTGGATTCATCCATTCTTAGCCAAAAGCACAAACACCTAAATGAACAATTGGAAGACATGTTGGGGGTAAGCCAGATATGACAAGTAATCAGTAATAAACATTGTATTAGTCATGGAATGAATGGCACCATTGAGGCTATGTATGATTAGACATGCTAGTCATAGAGCAAAGTGAGATGAGGCAACATATGGACAATTTGAATAATATACTGACATCACGGAGATACAAATGAGTCACTTAACCTTTTTGTGCCTTGGTTTCCTCATCTTTAAAATGAGAGGATTGGACACAATATCCCCTAAGATTCTGAGTCTAAATCCATGATCCTCCATTTCTAGGTCTATGACTTTTAGAGTTTGCTTTCTTTTAAGTAGTGCATTTCTCCAGTGGCATGTAGAAGGAAGAATCCTAGAAGCAGAGTCAGAGAAACAGGATTCAAAACCTGAGTCTACCTTTTAAAATATATGATGTTGGGTAAATTAATATAGGTCTCTAAGTTTCATTTTATCATATCTGAAGCTAGGATCTTGGAGTCTATTATCCCTGAGGTTGCTTCCAGTTTTAGGTCCATAAATCTTTACCTTGTCATGGTTGAGGAGTATTACAGAGGATTTCAATTTCTAGCAATTGGTGTGGAAAAGGATTGTTTAACTAGGCTAGGAAACCCAAAAAGGAATAAAAGAAAGTTATATATAGAACAAAAAGGGATTTTCTTTCATTTCCAAAATAGACAAGTATATAGTAGAAAGTCATCACACCTATTTTTTGACCATTGCAATCCAAATCCATTAAATATCTACACCCACTGCCTGGTCATAGATTTCTGACATTAGTTGTAGTTGCATGGGATACACAGGGGATACCTTTTTTTTCCTGTGCATTTTCTTTCCAACACTTCTATGAGATATATAGCATAAGTGTAATTATCCCTATTTTATGATCGAAGAATAGAAGTTTAGAAAAGTTAAATGAGTTTCTCAGGGGCAGGTTAGCTAGACAATATTAGACAGAGATAGTATGATACAAATCAATTAAACAAGGATTTCTTAAACACTTACTATGTCAAGTCAACAAGTATCAACTAAATGTCAACTGTGTTCCAGGCTCTAGGGTAGGGGCTGAAGATACAAAAACTACAACCAAAAAATACAGGCCATAATAAAGGAGTAGGAAAAAACATTTTCTCATTCCAAACCCATGATTTTCTCTTCTATATTCTCCTGCCTGTCTTCTGTTCAACGACAAGTCCGTATGTTTGCTGAGGTCAGAATGAGAAAAAAAAAAAGAGTTAAACCTGGATATAAAAAAGAATTTTGTGATAGTGGTTCAAATGAAAAAAAAAATCTTTATTGAGTGCCTGTTCTAAGCAAGTTATTGTAAATGAGCATTATTAGCACAAGATTGAGTTCTCCTTGATTTTTTTTTTTTTTGCTTTTTGGAGGGGGGAAGGGCAAGGCAATTGGGGTAAAGTGACTTGCCCAAGGTCATTGTTATGGGAATCTGAAGATCTTCCCTGCCCCTATGCCCTTTGCTTAAGTGGCTTAAGTGGCTCTGAGAACCTGACCTGATTTGAAAGTATACTTTGCCCCCTAATAGGCTGAATGTGGTCACATGGAGCCTGTGGCCAGAGGCTTGTTGTTCAGGAATGCCCGCACCTTATTACTTTGTGATTGGGCAGTGGGTCAAGAGAGTTGTGACATGCTCTGATCCAGTAGAAGGCTGTATATAACTTAATGTAAGGTTTGGGTTTGGGGCTCACTTTGGAAAGAGTTGTGCAATTTGGCCAGAGGAGACTCTGGGAAGCTGTTGAGCCCCCTGGCTTTGGAAAACCCAGATGTTGGTGCTTCCCTCTCAGGTAATTGACTAGGTACAGATGTAATGGCCAGATGGTTGGAAGCCTGTCTGCTGATCTGTTTGTTTGTTTGCTTGTAACTTGTGTTTATATTCTCTAAAGTTCAGGGTGCTGACTTTTTCCCCTGAACTAGGTAAATGATATATGTTTGATTGATTAAAGTAAGATTGTTAACCCATTTTGAGTTGCTTTCCTTTAGAAAAGCAGATCTAAGAACCTGTGCTAGCAGTCTTCCTGGGTATGCTAGGGTGCTTGCTGATACAGTCATATGGCTAGTTAAGTGTTAAGTTTCTGAGGCCAGATTTGAACTCATGTCCTCTTGCCTTGAGGGCCTGGGCTATATTCACTGTGCCACCTAGCTGCGAACAAGTTATCCCTGATTTTAATATGCTCTCATGGTGTAGACATCATTAAGAACTGAATAGAAAACCATCTATTGAGGAATTTCACACCACTACAGAATTTCAAAGTTGGAAAAAATCTTAAATGGTAACTGAGTCTTACCCTTACCAAGACCAAAAAAAAAAAAATCCCCTCTACAACAAAGTGAATTTTAAAATTTACTTGGTCTTTGCTTAAAGACCTAGAGAATGAATAGCAATTTACTTTCCCAATAATCAATGAATTTGTGATTTCATGGATGTGGGTATTCCCTCCAGTAATTCAGATAAAAACTCATTCATGTCTACACGTTCTATCCTGGACAGCTCTTATCTAGGTCCTCACAAATGTTTATTATGGGGGTGGGGTGAAGGTCTACCCAATGTGTTTGAAGCTTTCTTCACTTTCTTTTGACTTTGAGAGGATAACATTAAGGCACATGAGTTATCTATAAGATAAGATATAAATGTTAATTTCAAATATGAATAGAAGAAAAATGCAGAAAATATTTATAAAAATTGAATATAGAATATCTAATGTAAATAAATTACTAGATTAAGATGATAACTACTTTAAAATGTTGAAATTATCAAACCCTTGACTTGCCATGTAGAGTTATATGATAGCTAAGGGTAATCAATATCACCACATAGACTAATACTAGATGAAACTTGAGTTTTGTTTGGTTTTGTTTTTAAACACTGGAGAAAGAGAGCCAACTAAGGACAGTTATCCTAAAAGTATTCTTAAGGATGAGGCTAGAAGCATAACAATGAAGAGAAGAAAGATGGAAAAGATCTGCAAAGATTTTTTTTTTTTAACAAACTGTATTCATCCTCAAAAGCACTCAAGTTCTCCACAGTTAAACCTAAAGTCATAATCCCTGCTTTGCTTATAAAAAAGATAGAAATAATACAGAGAATTCCCCCAACAGATGGATCATGCCATGTGTATGTAGAAAAGATCTATGCCATAGCTGAGAAAATCTGGATATGGTGAAAGATTGAGTCACAAGGTATCAGAAAGACAGGAAAATAACAAAGTCTAGGGTAAAAAATTCTGAATTTTGCCAAAACACAAAGATGAAAACAAGAGAACATCAATAGTTACTAGCCTCTATGCTTTTTTCTTGTCATTATGGTTAATTATGTGTGAGTCAAAAATACATCCTATGTACACCAATTTTTTCAGTATGAAATTAGCTTTAATTTCTCTATATTGTTTCAAAATATCCCTAATACATCTTTATTTTAGGATTATCTTAAACATAATTTATTTCCCACCCCAACCTGCAAACAACTAGAATCTATGGCGTCTATCAGTTTAAGTCCAAAGGAGTCCTGTGACCAACTTATTTTGGGAAACATTGACACATGTTGTATGCAGGCCATTCATTAGACTAGACCGTACATAGTGATCCATCTAACATTTCTGAAAATTATCAAGAAAAGTATAATAAGTCTAAAAAAATTCTGTTAATGTCAGTAAGTACAGAAAGTGATTTTGTTACAGAAAACAATCATTAAATATTAAAGTGAGTTATATTTTAAGGGAAAGAACAATACATTGACTTTAATCTGGAAAACTGTTCCTTTTAGGATTGGAACTTTCTGTTTTAAAACCAACCGTATCACGGTGGTTTAAAATGTCCAGTTCTGAGACATTTTTGGGTATTGAATTAGCCACTGGAGGGAGCCAATATACCATGAGTTACTTGAATCATTTAGACTGCAAATGTTAATTAAAATAATCACTTAAAAAAGACTTCACATTTCAATCAAATTGAATTTCAATTATTTTTAAACCAGTAGGCAGGAATAGAAACCTAATAAGACATTGTTAATTGTATATCTTCCCCAAAGCCATAAGGATTAAAAAGAGATAACAAAGATACAAAAGATCTGTCATTTTGTTCTTTCCAATTTGAAACAATTATTTTACATGTGATAAAGAGGAAAATGAACAAAAGAGTTACTAGCACATTATTGCAAATCATCGTCCATAGAGTGACAGAGAAGATCCATCATAATTTTTTTTTATTAATAAATATACAATCACTTAAAAATGAAAAAAGATGGACTCATAAAAAGTATCCAATGGGCTACCCTCTGTTCCATTGGTATCCACACATCAATTTAAAAAAAATCCAAGGAAGATCCCCAGTTCATTGAGAGGTCTCCCAGTGGTATAATGAGAAGAGAATAACAAGAGTAACACAGGTTGGGTGGGTGTGGCTAACATGATCCATATTATTAAGGGAATATCAACATTGATGAGATCACAGATCCTTTGGAGGTTTCATACAGTGCCATTAGTATTTTAGATGAATTCTAATTTTGATATTCTAAATGGCTGTATGGATACCACTCCCCTCCTGGCTTCCATCCTCTTTTTTTTTTCTCCCCAACATGTAAGTTGCCTCTTAAGCAAAGACTATGTACTAAGAATGTAAAAGCAGAAAAACATAATAGGGTAAGGATGAATTAATGTTCAAATATTTGATAATATTTGTAAAAAATTTTGAAAAGCCTAAAGCATTATCTAAACGCTAGCTGTCATGTATGCAATCTATTACTTTCTATAACAAGTTGAAAGTCGGCACAGTGTTCAATCTTTTTTTTTCCTTTGTGGATTACTCAATTTAGTGATTGTCATGTGATGGAATCATCGAGCTGTAGCTGGCATAATCAAGATGATTTGTCATAACATGACCAGAAAGCTAAATTCAGCAGCAAGTTCATGCTGATATGGATATTCGGCACAAATAGACACAGTGGGAACAGATGATGCATGATTCAGATAATAAATACCCTGAATAGTGAGAAAAAAAATGTGGAACGTTTCTTTCATAATTTCAAGTTGAAAAATAGCTGGATGCAACAAGAAGCAAATTCAAGATATCTGGTTTAGGGTACTTTTATTTAGATTTTTTGCTTGTTCAGTGGGTAGGGATGGGAGGAGAGAGTTGTACCAAAAATTGAAGTGTTCCCCCAAAATACTATATAACTTAATAGACAATCATCTTTTTCACTTGCTATCTGGCACATGTGTTTCCAAAACCTTAGCCGGATGTGGGAAGGTAATTTGAATGAGTTCAGAGGAAGAGCATACAGGGTGCTAAATTTAACTTGAAGGACATGTTAAAGTACATTTTCAAAACCTTTGAAGAGTTTTACATTCCATGGAAACTGAAGTTATTTATTGGATAACCTTTAAAAACATTCTTCCTGGAGACCATGAGTTATCTCTGCATATCCCATGCATTAGTGCCCAGGTTATAGGCAGACATAGCAAAACATGGATACTTGAAATGTGTCCATGGGTGATTTGTAGGTTAAGAAAGATATCAGTTAGTTTATGGCATGTTACATTTCATTGTTTGTGTTCTCAATCACCTGTTGTTCATCCTTTCTATCCAAATAGAAAATGGAAAGTCAACTAAGGGTATTCTAAAATAGACAATTTGTTGGAATTCCTTATCTCCTATCCAAGTGTCATTTTTTCAGAAAGTTACCTATATGACAGTGGTTGCAACACACACACATACACACAATTGTATTGGTCCATTTATTTTGATCCATGTCCATGATTCTTCCAACCTGTCCTTCATGAATTTACTTTAATGAGCCACAACTAGCATAAACTTACAGTTCTTTTGACTGATTTTGCTATCATCAAATATGCCCAGCTCTAGGTCTATCTGCAGCTTTTGATAAATGAATTTTTTTTTAATCTTTTTGGAGAGGAGAAGGCAGGGCAATTGGGGTTAAGTGACCCAAGGGCACACAGCTAGTAAGTATTAAGTGTCTAAGGCTGAATTTGAATTCAGGTTCTCCTGATTCCAGGATTGATGCTCTATTCACTGTGCCACCCACCTGCCCCAGCTTTTGATAATTGACTGTTAAATGCCTCAGAGAAAAGGAGAAATCCAATTTAAAAAATAAATAACTACATAATATTCTATATCATATTTTGTTATAATTTAAATTAAATATATATGTATATATATATATATATATATATTTCAATAGAATTTTCTATCTAGCTAGCTATCTATTTATCTATCTACCTATCTATCTATTTATCTCTGTGTTTTGCTTCTTTGATCATAAATAGGATTTGCAAGTGCCCAGAGAAGAAACCCTAATTTGAACACTTCTTCAACCACACATCTGGAAGAGCTAGACTAATGTTCACAAGACTTTAGCAAATCAAATCAGGGAGAAAAGGAATAGTTTTTAATCTAATGAGAGCAATAAATAGAAATGTCTACTTGGTGAAGCGATATTGAGTTAAGGATAGAAGTACATTTCAAAAATGATTGTTCTACATCGAGATGTCCCTAGAGATTTCTGGGCAAATTTTTTTCAGGCAAGCCTAAGGCAGTCATTTACTATACTTTCTCTTCTGAGACTGCTAGGCCGAACTATCCCAATCTTTACACTCTAGTTTTCAAGGGTAAAAAACCAGGGGTGTGAAAAATGCAGATGAGCATCTGTCTCTTAAAATTCATATAATTCTAGCTCAATTATTAAAATTTCCTGAGAGATGTTTTACTTTCCAACATTTCCAACCGTGATATATCAAGTCAGAATCTCATTATCTCCCCCTGCCAACACCACCCAAATCAGTTTTGCTGCTTAATACACTTTGAGCATATTCAGCAATTAATTTTGAAAATAAATTTCAGCTGCATTTATAATGAACATCTAAAGAAAAGTCTGTGGTTAAATTAAAATGAAGTTTCTGTATGCACTGTGATTTCTCTTCATATTGTCATGAATTAATGCTTTTTGATCGGCTTGAATACATCTTTCAAAGGGATGTTAAGCTGAATAGAACATTTTCAATACCCCAAAATGACAGATAACCCTTCTCTCATGGGCTGGATTTGTCAAAACAGTAATAACAAGGTGGAAAAATCATAGGAGTTATTGTAGATCACATTGAATTTTTAAAATTATTTTTAGGATGTATCAGTTAGTATTAATAGCAGTATAATAAAACTTCCTTCAGCTCCCATTAATTAGAACATAAACACCAAGAGGGCAGGGGCTATTGCTGTTTTATATTTAGATTGCCAGAGTCTAGGACATTTTCTGGTAGATAATAATCATAATTTGTCTTACTAATCCCAATCTTTTACACTTGAACCTGATCTGAAGTTCTGTCATAAAGAAAACTGTATCCTTTTTCTGTTTTCTGAAATACAATCTGGATGTCTGGCTTCTCAAGATACATTCCTTTGATTAGCCCCATGTTTGATGATGCCCATGAAGTGTTTCTTAAGCCCTTCCTTATTTTATGATGGCCCTGCTTAAGCTGACCATACAAAATTTGCTCCTATAGTCAATCTTCTGTTCTCTGAATAGGCCAAACCAAGCATAACGGTTCTTTCATGACCTCATTGGTGTAGCTGAAATTATTGCAGATGGTCTAGTTCTTCCTCCCTCTAATGTGGAAGTTGATCAGAATAGTTTCTGATCTGCTACCCTCTGTCAAATCTTGGCCCTCCCCCTGAATTTATAGCAGGAGAGGGTGCTTTTGTCCGCACAAATGGGCACTTCTTATATAATTGCAGTATCAATTGGTAGGAAACATAACCTAGAGACTTGTTGAGATGGAATAGCAAGCTTGTGATTCTTCACACATGGACTGGGTGATCCAGTGCCTTAGGACTGACTAAAAACGATTACAAATTGCATATCAAGGGGAAACGATCTTTCATTGGAGAAAACTCCTTCAGTGAAGTATATAGGAGGGAGAATTCACCCTCTTTTGGACTTATGATTTTGTAACTCTTTTTTAGTTCTTTCTCTATCTTAAAATTCCAACAAAGAAATTCCATCAAAGGAAATTCCCCCAACCCCTTCAAAGGAAATTGCAGTTTGTTAGAGAAGTATATGGCAGCAGGAGACATGTGTTTTCTAGGTAAGCCTGAGGTAAGATCCAGCAACATTTTAATAAACATAAATTACTTATACTAATGAGTCTCTTTCTTTAAGGTAGACTCCATAGCAGACTCAACACCTTTTTCCAAGTGATAACATTTCTCATAGTATTTTTCACTACCTTTTTTTTGGAATTGTCTAAAGAGGCAGCAGCCAACCAAACAAGAAAGTCAGTCTGTGTAATGTTATAACTCCTGATATTTTCCCTGGGTTTGACCTTTTTCCTCCCTCCCCTTATTTCCTCTTTATTTCTTTGCCAGGTTGGCTATTTCCTTGTCTAGCTCTTCGTCCCTCTGAACTATGCTTGTTCTGCTTAGAAACTAAGGAATTCTGTAGAAGGTTAGTAAGGAGGAACATGGAAACCCTGAAGCAAACACATTAGGAAAAAGACTAAACAAAGTAATTTTTTACATATGCTACCCAGATGGTGGAAGTTACCCAACATTGTAATGTCAGGCAGCTAGGTAACATAAAAGATACAGTGCTTGACCTCGAATAAGGAAACTTAAGTTCAAATCCAGCCTTGGATATTTATAAACTGTATGACTCTTAAGCAAGTCATTTAACATCTAGATATATCACTTCCCTTAACTGTAAAATGGAGATACTAATAGCGCCTACTTCCCAGGACTGAGGTGGAGACAAAATGATATAAGATCTGTGAAACTCCAAGCATGGTGCCCAAGGCATACTAAGTACTTTGGTCTCTTCTTTTACCTTTCCTTCTTCCTTGCTTCCTCTCTCTCTCTCTCTCTCTCTCTCTCTCTCTCTCTCTCTTTCCCTCTCCCTCTCTCTCTCTGTCTCTGTGTCTCTCTCCTTCTTTCCTTCTTTTCTCTTCCTCTGTGACAAGTATGTGATTTGTTTCTCAGAATTCTCAGCTATTTTCTGCTATTTCACTCATCTACCATGTACACTTACAAAATTATATCCACCATGTTTTTCTCCTCAGGTTTCTGTATCTTCTCATACAATTATATAACATTATTATACAAAGCAATTCCATCCTTCTTTATCTATTCCAGGAGTTTTTAGCCTGTGGGCCATTTATTTGTAGATAGACAGACAGACAGACAGACAGATAGATAGATAGATAGATAGATAGACAGACAGATAAACAGATAGATAGACAGATAGACAGATAGACAGATAGATAGATTAGATAGATAACTGAATTTCTATACCATTGACTTCCTTCACCAATCTATGCATTTTATGCAGATACAAATATTATTCTGATAAGGAATCAACAGGCTTTAAACTGACTGTCAAAGGGAGCCATCCCTTGTGTGTGCATGTGCACACACACACAGACACACAAATTACTAAATTCCAATCTATTCTTTTCCTGTTATTAGTATTATTAGCTAGCATTTATGTAGAGGTTAAAAATTTACAAAGTACTTTACAAATATCTCATTTGACACCCATAACAACTTTGTAAAATATGAGCTCCTGTAATCCCCATTTGATGATGAGTAAACTGAGGCAGATAGTTTAAATGACTCACCCAGGATCACACAACTAGTGAGCAGCTTATTCTGCGTTTGAACTCAGATTTTCCTGACTCCCTAGAATCCTGTATTCTATCCACTGTGCCACATCACTGCCTTTTAAATAAAATCTAGCTTTCCAGAGACCATTTCTAGACATGAATTCTTCCCGTTAAACTTCAGTAGTAACTATAAGATTAAATGTCTCTTCCTGAATTTGGCTCTCCAATATGCTTTGTTTGTTATGCACAGTCTGTGCTTTGTATATAGAAGTCTGCCCATTGATGCAGCTGAAATCAGGGTTTAGACAGTGTGCTCCAATTAGGGCCTTTTGGTGATGTGCCTAGTGGATTCACATAAGGCCAGCTCCCTAAAGATTTCCTGGAGTTACACTTAAAAGATTTGTGTCTGAGACCCTGACCGCAGCCAAGCCTTTTGCCCCCCAACTTCAGATACTTATAAAAGACATGTCTCTTATTAGATTATTAACCCTGTTGATGGGGTGTTGGGATGTCTATGTTTGTAACATCCAGTTGCAACTTCAGTTGTAAAGTCACACCTCCCCCAGCCATAAAACCGTTAACTCTGCCTCTTCCCTGAGCAGCACTCTGCCTAGTTGTAATTATCCCTGCTTGTTATAATAACAAGCTATACCCATAAATCCTTCACCCAACTATCTATAAGCAATTAGAGAAATGTATACCTCTTTTGTCTTAGTGGCCAGCTGCAACCTATGAATCCTTCAACACATTACCAATAAGATAACTCCTCACCATTAGGCTCCAGTTAGTCTACCTTCCCAACATCTATCTTGTCATATGGGATACTGATGGGTAACAGACTGGGCACCTCTCAGTCAGAATTGACTGCTAGTTGACTTAGGTGATGTTTCAAGGCAAAAACCACACCTCCTGCTAGCCCTCCCATGGCCTTTTTCCCAGTGAATTATGGGTAATACGCCTGAGCAGTAGATATGAAAAGTACATGTCCCTTTAAGCACTGATTGCTCCTTAACTCTTCCCTAAAACCACCCTTACTCACCTAGTTAGCATAATTTATACCCGATTTATGTTATTAGGGCTATATAACCTGTATTTCTAATTCCTGCACTTTTGCAGGCTTCCAAAGTACCCCCTACCCACTGAATAGCGTAACGATAAACTTTTACAATCTTGACTCATAAAATCGTTAAACAGAGTTCATGGTTCTTTCCTGAAATATCCCTGGTTATTTTTTTCTCTCACCCACGTCTCTGCTCACACCTGAGGCTGGCCCTTAGGTGGACCAGCAACAGCCCATGTGTTTTACTGCAAGCTCTTTCCATCTCTCCTTCTTTACTGGTCCTCTCTTCTCTCCTTCCTCCTTGTTATGGGAATTTGAAGATCTTCCCTTCCCCTAGGCCCTTTGATAGGCTTAAGTGAGAACCTTCTTAATCTGAGAACCTTCCCTGATTTGAAAATATACTCTGCTCCCTAATAGGCTGAATGTGGTCACATGGAGCCTGTGGTGGGAAGCCTGTTTTTCAGGAATGCCCACACCTTGTTACTTTGTGATTGGGCAGTGGATCAAGAGGGTTTGACATTCTCTGATCCAGGAGAAGGCTATATATACCCTGATGTGAGGTTTTGCTTTGGGGCTCACTTTGGAAAGAGTCGTGTGATTTGGCCAGATAAGATTCTGGGCAGCCATTGAGCTCCCCAGCTTTGAAAAAACCCAGATGTTGATGCTTCCCTCTCGGGTAACTAACTCAGTATGGATGGTCAGACAGCTGGAAGCCCTGTCTGCTGATCTGGTTCTTTGTCTGCTTGTAACTTCTGTTTGTATTCTCTGAAGTTCAGAGTGTTGACTTTTCCCCCTGAACTAGGTAAATGATACATGTTTGATTGATTAAAGTAAGATTATCAACCCATTTTGAGTTGCTTTTCTTTAGAAAATCAGATCAGGGAACCTGTGCTAGCAGCCACCCTGGCTATGCTGGAGTGCTTGCTGATACACTCTTATAGTGTACCCCCTGTTTTCATTGGTAGTGGATTTGTCAGATATCCTTGCATTCTTTTCCCTTCTCTTTTCCTTTGATTTTTCACCCACTTGAACAGATTTTCAAAACCAGGAAGATAAATTATTCCTAGCTATGGCAGGTACACTCTTTACCTTGCCAAGACACCATCATCTCTATTTGTGAAGCCATAGTCTTGAATAGGAATCCTATCCTCAAGCTCCACCTCTGTGCCTGACCACCTCCAAGTTTGCCTTTGTCTTCTTGAACTCTTCCTTCAATATGGAGGAAGATGCCACCTATTCTCCTAAAGTCTTCAGGTCTGTTTATTGTTGTTTTTCTTTTTCTCCCATTGTCTGGGGCTTCAAATTCAAATTCAAATAATGTTGTCTAGGTTCCTTCTGGAGATATCTTTTGTCCCCATGTCATCAGAGTCCTTCCAGCACCTCAGTCTTACAGATAAGTAAACTTATCTGTAAAGGCCCTGAATGAGTAACCTATTTACACAAGCCAATTTAGCAGTAAAAGAGAACACTGTGAATTTTATTTTAAGGAACTGATAGTAAATTCTCAAACATCCAAAAACAACAGTTAATTTTAAAAAATAATTTGCCATCTATTTCTGAGTCTTAATCTGTGTAGGTCAAATGATCAAATAGTAAATAATGAAGTTCTTTCAGGGAAGACAAGCTATCAAACCACAGACATAAATGTACCCAATATAGATTAGGACATCATTCTTATCTACTTGAAATCCAATCTGCTGATGATACATTGTACTTTCTGTTGTCATATCTTTAATATGATAGGAGAGGAAACATCAATTTGTCACCTAGTGCTACCCATCAATAACAGTTTTTCAAATGATCTTTTAATGAGGGTATTGTTTAATGTAAGTCCCTGAAAGCTGTCTGACATTATGCAGAGAAAATCCATGGAAGACAAACACCATTAGTGCTGATCATGCTAATCACTCTCCACCCCCTCCAAATGCTCACACATGCTCTTTACAGGGGAAGTGGATGAGATGAGAATTTTTCGCCCTAAGCAGTTTAGGTTCCCTTTAGCAGGAAGGTCTACAGAATCAGCCAAAAGCTCCAGCACATTCCAAAGTGTTACAAAGATACATATTTGCATGGGAAACAGCTCTTCCATTTGCTTCAGTGGAAATTAAGGAAAACCATTACAAAGCTGCATGTTGTAGATCATTCTTTATTTTACAACAGATTTTATATTTCTAGAGCCTTTAAAAAATGTGCCAACTGGTAGGGGAGCTGTAATGCCACTCGAAATCCTGATTGGCATTCTGGCTCTCAGTAGCCATGATGCTGAAGGTGCCACCACTTTCACGTATTAGCTGTACTGCTTCCATAAAGAACCTCAACGTTGTCAACAACTGTGTCAGGAGCCAACTGGATGGGTTGTTCTGGGGGAGGGTTTATGGGATTACTATTTCCTTTCCCGCCTCCCTGGACTTTTTTTTTCTTTAGAAAACAGGTGCCATTGGGTGTTCAGAAAAGGATACCTCCCCTCCTACTCTGGTTTAGCACAACATCCTGAAACTGATCTGCAATCACTTCCATGAATGTCTGATTCTTATCCCAAAACTTAAATAATCACTCTGGAAAGTAGAAAAGTAACCTTTCATGCTTCAGGGATGGCAGGTTCTTTTTTTATTCCCTATTTATTAATCTTGGTATCATTGGTTTACTTTAAGTATGATCCCACTGCTGCATGATAGCCAGACCTGTCAAAGTGTTGTTCAATTTAGGAAGTTCATAGAAGATGTGATATTCTAGGCAATATTTTCATCTGGATAAGTCTCTAGTTGGAGAAAACATTAGGGAAACCGATATCAGAAAACATTGAAGAGAGAAAATGCAGAGACATGATTTTTCTCTCTTATTGACTGGTATTCCAGATAAAAAAAACCCATGATCAGCTTTTTGTTTTGCTTTGTTACTTTTTGGTTTTTAACAGCAAAACAGTTACATTAAAAAGGAAGACAAAGAGCAGCTGTAAAGGTAGGAGAGAGCCAACAATCTGATCATATTCAATTAATCCCTTGTGTCTTCTCCTAAGCAGACATTCTGTCACTTGGAAAGCCCCATGGTTGACCAGAAACGGATTATGAAAATAAATTCTTTGGAGTTGAGAGGACTATATTAATTGAACTGGGAGGGTATGGTCAGGCAGAAAGTCAGGGTTTTCCATCCATCATTTTTTGGGTTGTTTTTGTTCTAGGAAGGGACAAAATAACTTGATCCTCCAAATGTCTTTTTAGAGTCTTTATAGTTGATTTAAAAACTATAACTGTTACATGTAGCATTGCTTTGAAAATAAGGTAAATGAAGAAAAAACATAGCTAATATTGTAGCATGTATATACATACATACACATATATCTATATATATTCTCATTTGATCTTCACCCAAAAAAATATGGTTATGTCAGAACTATAGGCTGTATAGTTCTCTTTTTATAGAGCAGGAAACTGAAACTCTGAAATTTTCTATGGATAGGGGAAGAGTTTCTGACCAAAATAGGGAGATGTTCACAGGAAGCAAAATGGATAATTCTTATTACCAGAAAACCAAAAAAAGATTTTCTTTGCACATACAGAACTAATGCACCTAAATTTAGAATCTCTTTAAAATATCTGTAACAAGTTTTTTTTTTCTTAAAGAAATCTCATATTTGGGCTGCTAGGTGGCATAGTGACTAGAGCACTGGCTGTAGAGTCAGGAGGACCTGAGTTCAAATCTGACCTCAGACACTTAACACAAAAACTAGCCGTATAACCTTGGGCAAGTCACTTAACCCCAATTGCCGTCCCTTTCCCCCTTCAAAAACAAACAAAAAAAGAAATCTCATATTTAAAATATATAGAGAACTGAATCAAATTTACAAAAAGAAACAAAGACCATTTCCCTAGTTTAAAAAAATTGTTAAACGATATGAATAGGTAGTTCTCAGAAGAATAAATCCAAACAATCAATAGCCATATAAAAGTTGCTAACACTTAGAGAATTGCAAATTAAAACAATTCTTAAGTATCATTTGACACCCATCAGATTGACTAAGACAAAAAAAAAAGAAAAATGCCAAATATTGGAGAAGCTGTAAGAAAATAGGTACACTAATACATTGGTGGTGGAATTGTGAACTGGTCCAACCATTCTGGGAATCAATTCTGAATTATGTTCCCTAGCTATTAACCTTCACATACTATTTGTCCAAGCAATAGCCCTATTAGTACTATATTCAAAGAGATAAAAGAAAGATGAAAAGAAAGAAAAGATGAAAAATATTTATAGCAGCT
This sequence comes from Pseudochirops cupreus, assembly GCA_028627135.1. Taxonomy (NCBI): domain Eukaryota; kingdom Metazoa; phylum Chordata; class Mammalia; order Diprotodontia; family Pseudocheiridae; genus Pseudochirops; species Pseudochirops cupreus. The sequence goes on along the minus strand of CM053581.1, from coordinate 560,030,454 downwards.
TTGTGCATGTAAGAGGTGATAGTGGCAAAGAATTAGAAACTGAGGAAATTCCCACCGAATGGGAATGGCTGAACAATCTATGATATGTGAATATGATAGAATACCATTATTGTGCTATAAGAATTTATGAAGAGGATGGTTTCAGAAAAACCTGGGAAGACTTATATGAAGTGTTGCAAAGTGAAGTGAAAATTAGGAGAACAGATTTATATGGTAACATCAACATTCTAAAAATAATCCACTATGAAAATCTTAATAACTTTGATCAACACAATGACCAAATGATCAACCGCAGCGCCAAAAGTCTCATGATGAAATACGCTATGCTCATTCAGATAAAGATCTAATATACTCAGAGTACAATCAAAACATATTTTCTTTTTTTATATACTTTTTTCAAGGCTGATTCAAGAATTCGTTTTGCATGACCATCTATATTTCTAATGGGTTTTATATTTATTGCTTTCTCAATAGGTTTGGGAGGGGGGCAAAAGAAAAGAAGGAATTTGAAACTGAAAATAAAATTGAGTTCAAAAAATAATGCATGAGATATTTTCAATAAAACCTGGGAAGTCTTGTAAGAGACAATGAAAAGTAAAGTAAACAAAACAAGAACAATTTACACAATAAAACTGTAAAAACAAAATGTGAAAGACATAAGAATTCTGCTTAACCCAATAACCAATTATGATTCCAGAGAAGAGAACATAAAGCATGCTGCCTAATTCCTGGCATTGAGTTGATGGATTCATCTTAGAGAATCATATATACATAAATCCACATATGTATATATTATATTTTATACATGTATATATATATATATATATATATATATGTATACACATATATAATGGGTCTCTGTGTGTCTATGTATCAATACAGAGCTTTGTTTGGTTTGTGTGACTCTGCATATTTCTTTTTTTTTTTTTGAAGGGGAAAGGTGGGGCAATTGGTATTAAGAGACTTGCCCAGGGTCACAGGCCTAGTAAGTGTTAAATGTCTGAGGTGGGATTTGAACTCAGGTCCTCCTGACTCTAGGGCCTGTGCTCTATTCACTGGGCCACCTAGCCAACCCATGACTCTGTATATTTCTTACAAGGGTTTTCTTTTTCTTGTTTTATGTTTCCAGTGATGGAGGGGGTAGAAAGGAAAGAAAATAGATTTTTGTCAATAAAAATAGAACTTACTTTTAAAATAAAAGCTGATAGAGTCTTACTGGTTAATTGATAATAGGTAACACCCTAAATGGAAGCCTGTGAATGATAGTACCAGAAACCCAGATGCTTGGGTTTATCTCTCCTAAGATAAAAAGTAAGGAGATATCCGCTAGGGGGACCTCAAATCACCAGTGCAAACTGGGGAGGAGTAAAAAGGGTTGGGGATAAATTGTCATCATCATCGTTATTGCTTGGTTTATCATGGTATCATTAACATAATTTAAGGATTTCATTGGAAAGGGAGATAAAAAGATCTTAATCTTATAAATTATTTAGGAAATGTGCAAAGTTAGGCTTCCACCAAAACATTTACTAGCTGTGTGACCCTGGGCAAGGCACTTAATCCTGTGTGCCTTAATTTCCTCTTCTGTAAAATGAGCTGGAGAAGGAAAAGGAGAACCATTTCAGTATGTTTGCCAAGAAAATCCCAAATGGAAGAGTTACACACTTTGAAACAACTAAACTACAACAAGAAAAGCTATCAGGGCCAAAGGCCCCCAATAGGGTTTTGCTGCAGTCTGGATGTCTGTCCACTAAGGACCACACTAGGTTAGTTGTGAATATATCCTCACAGCATTAGCCACAGACTGATGGATGTATTTGCCCAGTCACAGCAACCTTCAAGTAAGGTTATAGAAGGCCTGTGGTCTGCATCAATCGAGCAAAGACTCATGCCAGCAAAACGAGGGATCCTTGAATTATTGGAAAAATAAAGTTAAAAGAAGCACTGGGAGGATTCAAGCTGCCACACTGTGAAAAAACAATCTCCACAGTTAGGTGTTCAAATGCCTTGCCTCTAAGCAAATGCCCTTATGTTTAGAGTTGACTCTCAGATTCATTTATTGTAAATCTGTGCACCAACAGTATCTGACACCATGGGTCACATGTCAGCTGATGGCCCCATTTAAAAAAAAATCAGCTTTCTCAACTAAGGACTAAAAATAGTTCATAATCCTCAGCAAACAGAACTATTCTGAAGCACAGCTGTGATTTCCTAGAACCGTTTCTGAGGCTCCAGAATCAATTATCGGTCTTAGTCTATTGTGCCTTATTTTTGCAGTGAAAGGTCAGGTTAAATTAATTAACTTTAAATAACTACAAAAGTCTATGTGACTCTGCTGTCAACCTCCTAATTAAACACGTTTCAGGGAATTTGTGTGTTAGAGAGAATCACGAGCTTGAAGAACGGGTCCTATATTGAATGTGCTTCCTCATGAATCGATTTCCTCAGTGGTCCAGCATTCCAGAGTGTGGCATGTTTGGGCTGCAGCTTCTGGTCCCCTGGGAGACTTGTTACAGCTCAATGTCACATGTTGACTGTGATTCTTTTCTGATTTCCAGATGCATATGAATCTGACAAAATGCAATTGTCAAAATTGTTATGTCCCTACAAATGATAAAAATGATTTTGAAATTGATGTTATTTTTACCTTCATGAACAGACTGATGATGGGTCAAAGAAATCATCTAGTTTAACTAATTAATTTTAAGATGAGGAAACTGACACCCAGAGTGGTTAAGAGCTTTGTCCAAGATCCCACATGCAGTTTAGTCACAGAGCGAGAACTAAGGACCCAAGACTCCCCTATCCCATTGACACTGACTTTTCATAATAGCATGCTACCTCTGCTCTTGTACCTCTCCCAAAGCAAGGTTTTCATCTTTCTGTTAGGTACGAACCCCTTCTTTTTGTAATTCAGCCTCTCTCAGCTTCATCTCAGTATTGTTATAAGGATCAAATGGGGCAACATGTAAAGTGTTTTACAAACTTCAAAGTTCTCTAAAAATACTAGTTGTTTATGTTGATTATCATGGTTAATCATCATCATCAGCAGCAGCAGCAGCAGCAGCATCGTCATCATCATCATCATCATCATCATTATCATCATCATCATTATCATCATCATAATCATCATCATTATCATCGTCATCATCATCATCATCACCATCATCATCATCATTATCATGTATAGGAATTACTTCAAAACATATTTTTCCAACTGTGCAGGGCAGAGCAGATCACATTCTCTAGGAATCCAGAGTGGACAGAAGGATGTGAGTCCTAAGGGAACCAATCTCACTTTTTTTTTCTTTTTTTTGGTTTTTCTTTTTTGTCTTTGACTTCTTCTTGCCTGGCATTTGTACAAATACATGAATATGGAAGTAAAATTTGACTTCACCAATGGAAGAAACTCCCCCAGATCATAACTACCTAACACTTAGTAAGCAAGGAGATAGACGTGACTCAGAAAAGTTGTGATAGGTCCTAGAACTCACAGCTCCTAAGTGGGAAAGGAGGGAAGTTAATTTACATTTTCCTGACTCCAACTTTTTCTGCTCTGCCATGACACTTTACCCAAGTGACTTGTATGTAGAGACATCTGGGAGGCTTAGTGAATAGAGCTCCATGCCTGGGATCAAGAAGACCTAACTTCAGATCTGGCCTCAGACCCTAACTAAGTCTGTGATGCTAGTTAAGTCATTTAATTTCTTTTGCCTTAATTTTTCCCTCTATCAAATGGGAATAACAGTAGCACCTCTTAGAATTATTAGGATCAAATAAGATAATATCTGTAAAATGCTTAGTATTATGCCTGGCCCATAATAAGTGCTATACAAATGTTATAAAAATGCAGCTAGGTGGCACAGTGGATAGAACACTGAGCTTAGAATCAGGAAGACTCATCTTGATGAGTTCAAATTCAGCCTCAGACATCTACTAGTTGTGTGACACTGGGCAAGTCAATTAACCCTGTTTGCCTCAGTTTCCTCATCTGTAAAATGAACTGGAGAAGGAAATGGCCAACTGCTTTTGTATCTTTGCCAAAAACACCAAAGGGGGTGAGGACGAGTTGGACATGACTGAAATGACCCAACAACAACATATAAATGTTAATTATCATCATCATCACTGTCATTATCATTGTAGTCACTGTCAACAAATGCTTGTTGAATAAATTTGATCTGGTTGTACTTTAACATGCAAAGGGTTCCATAGAAATTAAGCTGAACTTTCATTATATAACATTTTCTCTTGGTCCTTTCTTACATAGAGTTGGGAAGCAAGATTAGTGCAAGTATCATGGAAGTGATGCTTCTTTGCTAGATTAATGATCTTGGAGAGCCCAATCAAATGGTGAAGTGTTTGGATGGAAAGTAATGTTATGACATTGAACTCAGGAGAATAGTGCTGATTGGATTTCCATAGTGGGGGGGGCGGGGATCTTCCTGAAATCAGCGTTACAAAATAGGCATACAATGCTGGCCATTATCCTACATCATACAGAGCATTTAACATAACTTAGTTTAACTTTCCATCTGAAATTAGTAGGAGCTCAATCTCTACCAAGCTTCCCTAAATTTTAACCTTTAGTGTCATTCTCACAAAAGACAAAGGGCTTGTGTTTGACCAAGAAGATCTAATTTGTAGATGTAGAAGTGGAAAGGTCTTGGGGTCATCTAGTCATGGGGTCATGGATTCAGAGGAAGGAATCTTAGAGCACATCTAGCCCAACTCTTTCTTATCATAAAAGAAATTGAAGCCAAGAGAAGTTAAGTGACTTGACCAAAATCATATAGGCAGAAAGTGGAAAAGATGGGGTTTGCCACAGGTCCTCTCACTCTAAATACATTGTTCTTTTTTTACTATAGCACCTTGTCTCAGTCTCCCTGTTTTATTGATGAAGAAATTGAGTCCTAGAGAGGTTTTGCATCTTAATCAGTGTCACACAACTAGTAAATGTTAAGGATGGGATACACATTGTTGTGTTCTGACTCTCAACTCATTGTTCTTTCCACTGCACCCCGCTGCTTCTGTCTTTTTGTTTTGCACATGAGTTACTAAGCATAAGAGTGGTTAAATGATTTGTCCACAATAAAAAAATAAAAATTAAGTGGCAGAGCTGGGATTGCTTTGGGGACTCATCCCACTTGATATCTCTACTGCCCCCATGGCCTACATATCTAGTTTGATGACCAATAGAACAGTAGGAACCATTCCTTCTGCATTCAGTCTTTGCTTCATCACAACAACTTGGGAGAATAGTGGATGATCAGAAAAGGACAAAGAAGATCATTTGACTCACCAGGCAGTTGGAGTCTCCTCTCATTCTTTTAGCATAGCCCGCAATCAGTGCTAAACTCCAAGTACAGAAATAACTGAAGCCACAACTTTATTGTGTTCTTCAAGCTGTATCTTCTAGCTCCCTACTTCCTACTCACCCCAAGCCCATTGTTCTTCTTCCATATACCCTGAGCTTGCCTTATGTATGCCTTCAAAACTAGGAGATTGTTGATACTAACAAAGGGAGAGGCCTGACAAAGGACCTTTGTTTCATGCCAAGTCATGGATAAACCAAACTCCATGTATACAAATTTTCTTGGTAAATATGATTTTGTTCTTCTATCTGAGCTGTCTTTACAATACAAAAGTGAATTCAGCGGACCTCCCCATTAAATTGTTATGTTTTTCATTTTGCTAATGGTGGTGATGAATTTGCACCTCTTAATCCATGAGCGTTTTCTATTTGTGACCAAAGTCACGCATGTGTCATTTAGATCTCTGATAATAATAATTATAGCCACAATAATAGCTAATGCATCTAAAGTATTGGTGCTTACCTTACCCTATCATATCTGATTCTCACAGAAAATGTATGACAGGTGTTGCATGTTATCAGCATCCCCATTTTCCAGATGAGGAAATTGGAGGCCCAGAAACATTCAGTAACTTGCCACTGCTCAGATAGCCAATAATAGCCAGAAGTTAGATTTGATGCCATATTTTCTCATTGCTAGTTTTATTTCTGGGTCAATTAAACCAACCTCCCACTAAGGGTTAAGGCACATTGCGATGCAGTAGGACAAGGACTGGGCTTTAATTTTTCCTCTGTTGTTGACCAGTCATATGGTTGGGGAAAGTCATTCTTTGGGATGAGCAGAAATATTGAATGAATGAAGATCTCAAACCCCCTTTCCCTTGAAACTCTCTTTAAAATAATGAACTAGATCTATTGCAACAAAAAAAGGAATTTATCCTGAAGTTATGAACTATGTTCAGAATGTAATCTCTGCATATAGTTTTGTTTGTTATTGTTGTTCAATAAAACCATGGGACTGATTCAGAATGTGGAGGAACAGTATATAATCACTTGAGTTCATTTTAGTTTGTCATATTTCAGGAAGCACTTTGACAAATGGGGAAATAGGGGAGATGGGGGATGTGGTCCAGAGACCATAGAAGTAAAGATTAGTTTAAAGAACAGTGAATGTTTACCCTAGAGAAGAGAAGAGTCCAGGACAGGGTTTTTTAACCAAGGGATCATAACTTTATTTCCTTAAAATGTTGATAATTTTTTTTTTGGTATAAATGGTTCCTTTGTGATCCTACATTTTGTTGTTTCCACATTTATAACATAATTCTGAGATGGGGCCCATAGGTTTCTCAAGACTTTCATTGTTCATGACCCAAAAATATTGAGAACTTTTGCTTTAGGGCAAACATTTTAGCTGCCTTCAATTACAACTGTAGTTTCAACCTTGACTGGCATCCTGGGATTTGTAGAACAGAGGGAAGAGTGCACATGCCAGTGTTTATTCTAAGTAGTCGAGGGACTGCCTTATGTATGGAGAAATGCTCACACTTGATCTATTTGGCCCCCGAGCTTAAAATTAGTACCTAAAAGTTGCAGAGAAACAAATTTAGCTTCCAAGTAAGAAAAAAAAAGGGAAAAAAAACTTCCTACCAAATATAAACTGATCTCTTTGCCATTGGAAGGCCTTCCCAGTCCAGCTTCTGCATACCTTGCTCATCTTCTTGTACTTTGTTCTCACTGGTGGATTCTGACCCAAGACCACTGACTTCTTTGCGGTCTATCCTACATTTGCTTTATCTCCTGGCTCTTTGTGTTTTCCCTGACTGAGCCTTATGCCTGGAATTATCTCCTTCTCATCTCTGCCTTCTGGCTTCCCTGGCTTCTTTAAAATCTGCCATAAAATCTTGCCTTCTGCAAGAAGTATTTCCTGTTCCTGCTGATTGCTAATGTCTTTTCTCTGTTGATTATCTCCAGTTCATTCTGTCTATACTTTGCACATAGTTGTCTACATATCTCAGGTTTTTGAAGGCAGAGTCTTTATTTTTTGTGTTCATGGTGCTCAGGACAGTGCCTGGCTCATATTGGAACCAAAATATATACTTGTTGGCTTGTCTTAGCTCATAATTTGAGCTAGTGGTAAAGATAAAGGCTGCCTGGGGGTGGGAAGTACTAAATGTTCTATTACTAGAGTTTTGTTTGTTTGTTTTGTTTTTTTCCAATAAAAAAAAGGATAGGCCATCAATTGGTTAGTATGTTGTATCAAGAATTTCTGTCTATGAAAATGTCAACCAGGTAGCACAATGGATAGAGCATTCAGTTTGGAGTCAGAAAGAGCTGAGTTCAAATCTAGCTTTAGACAATTGCTTGCTGTGTGACCCTGGGCAAGTCATTCATTTGCCTCATAGTCCTCAATTGTAAAATTGATAATAGCAGTGCCTACCTCCTAGGTTGCTGTGAGGATCAATGATAAAATATTTGTAAAGCCTATAGCACAGTGCCTGGTACCTAGTATTTGATATATAAATGCTTATTCCTTGTCAGAGTGGATAAGCCTTTTTCTGACTCTGAGATTCTGATTCTCTAATAAATATAAAATCATATTGTTCTGTTACATGTAAGCGTGTTTTAGGATGCTCAGGAAAGAAAAAAAAAAGGACAAAATTCCTTTAAGATTCTTGAAAAGGGCTGAGAGTTCCTAGGCAGGATAAAGGATAATCTCCAGCCATTCTCTTCAAATTAACAGTAATTCATGGTGAGCTTCAAAGGAGTCCAGAGAAGGATGTACAAAGACTTTTGCCAGAGTAATCTTCTAATGATTGGAAAAGAAAAAGTCACAGGGTTGTTCAGAGACTCAGATCAACATCACATAGCTTGTCCTTTTTCTCTGGCCTTTTTTGATCTGAAAGAGGAAATATGAAGCATTAATGATCACAAGAAAAAAGCTATTATCCTTCAACTAGTCAGGCAGTTCCCTTTCTGGAGAGATGCCAGCTAGTTTGAGCTATAAGCAGACCACTAGTAGTATGATGCTGGCATGCTGGTGAAGCCTTCCGTATAAACAAGGAGAAAAGTTACCAACACTCTTGTGGCGGTCACTGCAGAGGTCAGTTCATGGAGATTTTGGTACTAAAATGGGAGAAAACCAAAAGGAAAATTAAGATTTTGTTAAACATATGGATACTTGTAAAACCTTTGCCCCAAGCTCCTCTAGAGGGTGCTGGAGGAGGATGCATTTATGGCAAGAAGCTGATAAATACAATGGGGAAGGTGTACTACAAGGATGGGAGCCAGTTGAGTTTAGTAATAAAGGTCCCAGTGCCTGCTTATGTAATTCTTTTATACATTTCTTTCACAATGTTTCCGGATTGTATTTTAATTTGAAAGTATTGTCAGAGTAAAAGTAATTAATATTTTGCTAATAATTTTATGGTTATTTTAACTTTTAAAAAGTTTTGCTTTTAAAGTAGAGGGAACATAGTGTGGCAAATGAGATCTTGCCTCAGAGCCAAGACATGAGTTTAAGTCCCACTTCTGACACATGTTTACTACTTGATACTGATCGAGTCACTTTGTTTCTTAGAGCTTTAGACAACTCTAGGATTCTTTGGTGGAGAACAATACTAACATCCATTGGGAGAAGGAGTTTGTTCACCAAGATATTCCCTATACCAATGAAATTGCAGGAATAAACCATATTCCTATCCCTATATTCTTCATTGATAAATGGTAAAGGGATATGAACAGGAATTTTTCAGAAACAGTGGTTGTGGTGACCCCCAACCATAAAATTATTTTCTTTGCTACTTCATAACTGCAATTTTGCTAGTATTATGAATCATAAGGTAAACATCTGATATGCAGGATGTATTTTCATTGTTACAAATTGACCATAACCCTCAGGTTGAGAACCGCTGATCTATAATGATATGGAAAAATTCTCTAAGTCACTACTAATTAGAGAAATGCAAATTAAAACAACTCTGAGGTACCACTTCACACCTAAAAGTAAGGACAAATACTGGAGAGGGTGTGGGAAATTAGGTCCACTAATGCATCTTTGGTAGAGCTGTGAACCAATCCAATCACTCTGGAGAATAATTTAGAACCCCAAAAAGGGCTATAAAACTGCATGCCATTTGTCCCAACAATATTGCTACTAGGTCTGTATCACAAGGAGATGTTAAAAAAAAAAGGATCTATATGTACACAAACATTTATGGCAGCTCTTTGTGTGGTAACAAAGAATTAGAAATTAAAGGGATATCTATCAATTGGGGAATAGTTGAACAAGCTATGGTATATGATTATGATGGAACATTATTGTGCTATGAGAAATAATGAGAAGGATGGTTTCAAAAAAAAAAAAGAAGAAGAAGAAGACCTAGATGAACTAATACAAAGTGAAGTGATCAGAACCTGGAGATCATTGTACACAGTAACAGCAATATTGTAACAATGATCAAGTATAAAAGACATAGCTAGTCTAATCAATACAATGATCCAAGTACATTTGGAAGGATCCTTGATGAAAATTGTTATCTACCTCCAGAAAGAGAACTAATGAACTCTGACTATAAATTGAAGTATAATTTTCTCACTTTTTTTTTGCTTTTTTGTTTCATGGCTGGAGGAAGGGAGAAAACTTGGAGCTATGTTTTATTTTTTTATTTTATTTTTAATTAAGTTTTGTTAATTTTTAGTTTACATCATTGATTTCCATAAGATTTTGAGTTACAAATTTTCTCCCCATCTTTCCCCTACCCATCCCCCCAAAATAGAGATCCCACTGTATACTTCCTCCCCCAATCTGCTCTCTCCTATATCCTCCCCCCTGCCCCCTCTAACTTTCTGGTAGAGCAAGATGGATCTCCTTATCCCTGTGCTTGTATATCTTATTTTCCAGTTGCATGTAAATAATAATAATAATAATAATAATAATAATAATAATATATTTAAATATGATTTTAGAACTTTAAATTCTAGATTCTTTCCCTTTCTCCCTTGTCACCCATCCCCACTGGAAAGACAAGCAATTCAATACAGGCCATACATGTGTAGTTATGCAGAACCTCTCCACAACGGACATATTGTATAACACTGACGATATTTCCCTCCTTTCTATCCTGCCTTCCCCTTGTTCTATTATCTACTTTGCCCCTGTTCCTTTATAGAATTATGTGCTTCTAACAACCCTCTCCCTTCAACCTGCCCTCCCTTCCATCATCCCCCCTCTCATCCCCTTCCCCCCTACTCTCCTGCAGGGTAAGATACCCAATTTAGAGTGTATATCATTCTGTCCCTAAGCCAAATTCAATGAAAGTAAGGTTGACCCATTCCATTATTGCCTACCTGTTCTTCTCCTCCACTGTAACAGTTATCCCTTGCCTCTTCTATATAAAATGATTAACCCCATTCTGTCCCTCCCTGTCTCCTCTCATTCTATTCCTCTCCCACCTCTTAATTTCACCTTTTAAAATATTTTCCCTTCCTATTCAATTGATCCTGTACCCTCTGTCTATTTACATATATGCAAACACTCTCATATGTATTCATATGCATATATACCCTCCTATATAGACATACACACACACACACACACACACACACACACACACACACAATTACATACATTTATATTCTCTTCACCTATCCTCATACTGAGAAAAGTTTCATCAGTTACAATTGTCCCTTTTCCATGTTGGCATGTAAACAGTTCAATTTTGATAAGTTCCTTATGGTTTCTTTTCCATGTTTACCTTCTAATGCTTCTTGTGTTTGAATGTCAGATTTTCTGTTCAGTTCTGTTTTTTTTCCTCAAGAATGTTTGAAAGTCCTCCACCTCACTGAATGACCATATTTTCCCCTGAAACATTATACTCAGTTTTGCTGGATAGGTGATTCTTGGTTTTAATCCTAGCTCCCTTGATCTCCAGAATATCATATTCCAGGCCCTTTGATCACTTAATGTAGAAGCTGCTAGATCCTGTGTTATCCTGATTGTGTTTCTACAGTATTCAAATAGTTTCTTCTTGGCAGCTTGTAATATTTTCTCCTTGATCTGGGAACTCTAGAACCTGGC
>CM053581.1:560006476-560018564 GCA_028627135.1 Pseudochirops cupreus | reverse complement strand
TCATATGAGGAAGAGTTTCCTCAAATGAGAGTTCCCAACCCCAAAGAAATGATACATCCTATTCTTTTGATATCTTACTTATAAGTTAAAAGTAGACTCAAAGTCTTGGAAAGACAAAACAAACAAGTCAGCCTGAGACTGAAAATTTTGCTCCCCCCATCCTATCATTTCTGCCATTCATAATCAAGAAGTTACTGAAACCATTGAGAGTAAAGAACCTAATAAAGTAAAGGCCTTTCTAAAGGCCTAATAGAAACTGGCTCATTCTTTGCTCCCTGCCATGTTTTGGCAGTGGTGAGAGCTGTGGTTGACAAGGTATTTGTTCCTGCAAGAGACAAAGAAGAAAGTGACAGAATCCATAGAGAGTAAGAAGATGGATAGCTATGAGCAGCTGTTACCCACTCACTTTAATAGGAGCACTTGTGGAGATCACGCATTAACTGTGACAGTCATAAGGTCATAGAGATTCATGGGAGCCTTAAAGAGGTTAAGTGACTTACCCAGGAGTTAATGGAAGACAACTAAGCCTCACAGACAAAATTTGAACCTAGGTCTTCCTCACTGGAATATCAACACTCTATCCACTTGGACAGTGGGTTTTCAAAGTCTAATTGGGGGACTTCCAGGGTTTTTCAAGATCCTTTCAGTCTTTAAGGTCAAAATTATTTTATGACATATCTTTTTTTTTTCCTCCACTTTTTGGAGGGCAGTTGGGCTTAAGTGACTTGCCCAAGGTCACACGGCTAGTAAGTGTTAGGTGTCTGAGGCTGGATTTGAACTCAGGTCCTCCTGACTTCAGAGCCAGTGCTCTATTCACTGCACCACCTAGCCACCCTATTTTTTGACATTTCTAAAATATGCTGGTAAAGGTTTAACAAGTGGCTTTTTGTAAAATAAATAAAGAAAAATAATAAAACAAATAAACTGTACATTTATAAAATTAATCTCCACTGTTAACATTTTCCAGAATGTTCTTAAGTCTAAAATATCTACAAAAGAAAAGAAATCAAGCCCTGATTTATATTGAGATTTTTTTTTTTAATTTCCCTCCCAATTTCCAAGTTTTAAATGCTCCCACTGAAAGTTTAACAGTCAGCTCTCCTGAGCCAGTTCAGTCTGGCACCAGCATATCACAACATAAGCAAAAACTCTTTGGGGAAGGTATTCAAAAATTCTTAAGCATGCAAGACAGTCTTGAGACTCAAAGTTTGACAATTCCTGTACTGGGCTATACTGGTGATTATAGCTGTATCTCTTATCTAGAATATTGTACTCAGTCTTAGACTCCACAGTTTAGAAAGGACAACAATACCTTGGGATCTTTCCAGAAGAAGGCAAGCAGGATGCTGAAGCGCCTCCAGTCTGTACAGGATCACAGAGTTTTAGAGCTAGCATGAACCTCAGAGCCTACTTAGTTCAACCTGCATCTGAGAAAGCAACCTCACTCTAGCTTGGCCAATAAATGCTCATCTGGCCTCTCCTTGGTGACCTCTAATGATGAGAAATCCATTCCATTGTTGAATAGCTCCAATTGGGAAGAACCTTTTCCTGATATCAAGTCTAAATTTGCCTTTTTTGCAACTTCCACTTATGGTTCCTACTTCCTCTGTCCGGGGTTCAGCAAAATACCTCTCGACCTTCTTCTTGCATTTTAAGTACTTGGAAGCAACAAGATGGCACCATGGATAGAGAACTGCTCCTGGAGTCAGGAAGGCTCAAATTCAATTCTGGCCACAGACACTAGTTGTGAACTTGGGCAACTCATTTACTCTCTGTCTTCCTCAGTTTCCTCATCTGTAAAATGGGGATCTTTGCAGCACCTACCTCTCAGGGTTATTGTGAGGATCAAATTAAATGCTATTTGTAAATCACATTGCAAACCTTCAAGTACTTTTAATTACTAGCTATTATCATAATTATTGTTACTTCTTTTATTACTTTGCAACTTCTAGTACAAATCTGGAACTTAGTAGTAGGCTCTTGATTGAATGGTTGATTTTTCATTTTATCCTACGTCTAGAAATAATGGAATCTTAGACTTTTGCCTCAACTTATGCTAAAAAGACCTTCCTGGCATGTCTCATAGAACCTACAAAGAACAAGAAAAGTTGATATACATTAGCATAAAGATCAGGAGAAAAGAGGTCAAATTTCCAGGATATGAAACTGAAAATGGACTTTAGAAAGAAGGTGGATGGGTTAGCATTATGACCTAGAGGACCAACTTCCTATTTAGAATAAGATCAAATTTGAATAGAGCACTGGCCCTGTAATCAGGAGGACCGGAGTTCAAATCTGACCTCGGACATGAAACACTTACTAACTGTGTGTCCTTGGGTAAGTCACTTAACCCCAATTGCCCTGCCTTCCCCCCTCCAAAAAGCAAAAAAAAAAAAAAAAAAGAATAAGATAAAACTGGGTAAGTATATAAGAAGTAAAATGTAGGCAAACACAGGTTCTTTACAAATGGAGAATGCCAGAGATATAATTTTCTCTGTACCAGGCACCTTTTTCAAGTAAGGGAAACAGCTTTTCTTTGTTTAACTGGGTATCTCCATTCCCTTGTCTCTGGGTTTTCTATTAGATCACATGAGCACACTCCTTTTGTTTCCCCTACTTTGAAAACAGAAACAGGGATATTTTAGAGCTACTTTGTTGTTGTTATTATTTTGTTTTGTTTTGAAAAGTCTGCCATTGATCTGCCCTCAAAGTCACCCCCTGCTTACAACATTCTGCTCAGAGAGGTCACACAGAGTAGAGCAGGTGGGGGATCTGCATTCTAATGTAATGTGACTCTGGAGGGCCATCTTGTGACAGGCCGACTTCATTTTGGAAGAAATGAGGGCTGCATGCCCAACCACAGAACCCTGGTTATGTGGCAGGAGCTCATTTCTGTCTCTTCTTGTCTGAATTGAAAATGAGATCACCATACTGATCAGCAAGGTCAGCATTGCCTTTACCTTCGCTTCTTAGCCGTAATCAATTTCCTATATTTCCTGGTAGGCATTTCACTTAGAATGTTTTCATTTGTCTTTGGAGTGAACATATTTTTTAGGAAAAAGGAGAGATGATACTTCTATTCTTTCACTAGATGGGATGTGTCCTTTTCATAGGGGACCCTCCATTTACTCTTGGTCTCTGCTCCATTCTGCATGTGTTGTCTCCTAACTGGTACTATTTCTTTTTTTTTTAATATTATGGTCAATGGATTGGGGGCCAGGAAAAGGGGAAAGGAAGAGAGGGAGGAAGAAAGGAAGGAAGAAAAAGAAGGAGAAAGGAAGGAAGGAAGGAAGAAAAGAAAGAAGGAAGGAAGGAAGGAAAGAAGGAAGTCCCTTCCCTTACTCAATGGTGACTCTCTCCCAGATATTAGGCTCTAACTCTGGTTTACTATGTTTTTCTTTTTTTTGATTAAATGTTTAATGGAGTTACTGCTTTTGTATGTAGTCCAAGAGGTGTGTCTTGATCTTCTGAACCAATCGAGGTACTTCCTATATAGTATCAATGACTCAATGTCCCATATGGTCCATTCATATTGAATGATATTTTGTCTATACATCATGGTGAGGTTATGGGAAAATTCTTTAATACATAGTTAATTCAATTGATTGACTGAAAAGAGAATAAACCTTTTAATATATACATAATTCGATTGATTAAAAGGAGAACAAACCCTACCTTTGTGCCATTGATTAGTTAATCAACAACTTAGTGACTACTGTAGCCCTAGTGCTGTGTTAATGTAGCACAGTGTAAAGAGTGCTAGATTTAAAGGAAGGGTGTTTCAATTCTAAAACCTTTTCCCCAATTACTTAGCTTTGCAATTCTTGGCAAGTCACTGAACCTCTCTATGGTTCAGCTTCCCCATCTATAAAACACAAGAATAATTCTCTCAGAGTTGAGAACTGCAGGTACAGGAGCTCCCTGATTCAAGAACAGCCATCATCACCATCATCATCATCATCATCATCATCATCTCGCCCTCATCATCGTAGTTATTATTTATTATAGCATGCATTCAAATATCATTTTACGGTTTGCAAAGCACTTCACGAGTATTTGATCATTTCACCCTTTGCAGATCCAGCCCTCTATGACTTAGTGTATAATTCCTAGGTAGCTGCCAGAGGTACAAGGAAGTTTTTTGACTTGCCCCAAAGTAAATATCAGGGGCAGAATTTGAAATAAGGCTGAAAAGTCCAAGCCCAAGATTCCCCTCCTTCCTCCAGGACTGATGATACTGCACTTTCACCACCTTCCTCACCTCAACAAAGAGTTGCAAGCAACCCTTTATAAAATTAAACAATGTGAGTTACTACAATTGTCAGGTGTTATGGGAAGCTGAAGATCTTCCCTGCCCCTAGGCCCTTTGATAGGCTTAAGTGACTCTGAGAACCTTCCCTGATTTGAAAGTATATTCTGACCCCAATAGGCTGAATGTGGTCACGTGGAGCCTGTGGCTTGAGGCTTGTTCTTCAGGAATGCCCTCGCCCTATTACTTTGTGATTCGGCATTGGGTCAAGAGGGCTGTGACATTCTCTGAGCCAGGAGAAGGCTATATATACCCTGATGCGAGTTTTTGCTTTTGGGGCTTTGCTTTGCTGTTAGGGTTTTGCTTTTGGAAAGAGTTGTATGATTTGGCCAGACGAGACTCTGGGAAGCTGTTGAGCCCCACAGCTTTGAAAACCCACATGTTGGTGCTTCCCTCTCTGGTGACTAACTAGGTATGGATGTAATGGGCAGACAGCTGGAAGCCTGTCTGCTGATCTGTTTCTCGATCTGCTTGTGACTTTTGTTTGTATTCTCTCAAGTTCGGGGTGTTGACTTTTCCTCCTGAACTAAGTAAATGCTATATGTTTGATTGATTAAAGTAAGATTGTTAACCCGTTTTGAATTGCTTTCCTTTAGAAAAGCAGATCTATGAACCCGTGCTAGCAGCCACCCTGGGTATGCTGGGGTGCTCGCTCATATATCAGGTCAACTAATAGTTTTGATTTCATTGAGTCATTGGTGTTTCCTCTGCCTTTCCATTTCTTAATTTCTGGTGTCAGGGAAGGTGGTGTTGCTATGGTTAGTGATCCCACAGTAGACTTAGAGCTAGAAGAGACTTCAGAGGTGACCTAGTAAAGTGCTTCTTAAACTGTGGGTCAAAACCCCAGATGGGGTGGTGAAAAATTTGGCAACAGTAAAAGGTTTCTGAATGTGCAACCACCAAAAATTAATTAATGAATCCTAAGTGTTTCTAGCAGAGTTTCTCTGTAGCCTTGGTTCTGAACACAAAGCATGCACACTTTGTACTGTGCATGCCCTCAGGCCATGCAACACTAAGAACTCTGCAGAAAGTCAAAAAAGGGTAGTGAGTGGAAAAAGTTTAAGCCCTGACCTCGTCCAGAGGAATTATACACATGGCCCCAGGTTCCACGTGACCCACTACATTCCAAACCACACTAACTTATTCCAAAACCTTAATACTGATTAGGAAACTGATAGCCAGTGGTTAAGCCACTTCCTCAAGGCCATACTGTTAGCATCATTACTAGGATTTGAATGGTTATTGTAGAGGTGGGGGATGAGGGAATTCTCAGAGTCCTGGGAAAATTGGTCCTATAGTAGTGACAACATTGAACAGAAGTGGCAACCAGAGTGGCCTACAGCTACTAAGTCCTAAGAAAGTAATCATTGTTACAGGAGATTTTGAATGTTCCAGAAGGACTACTCTTAAGTATCTGAATACTTTTTGAATATTAAGAATACTAAGTACTTTAAATGAAACCCAAGAAGTTAGATCCTAGACTGCTTTTGGAGGAGGGAAGAAAAAGTCAATTTTAGAATTGTAGAATTGTACTCAATTGAGGACTCTCGCATAGCATCCTTTAAAACAACCAACCATCCAGTCCTTGCCTGAAGATTTCCAAGAATCAGGAGCTTACCAACTTGCCAAAAGTCAAGTCCTTTTGTGCACAGGTTGATGGGTTGATGATGAATATGATGAATAGCACAAGCTTTTAGGAATACATTGACTGTCATACAGGTTTGGTACATAGGGGAGCCAAAAATTTTCATACCCTGAAGCAACAGATTGAGAACTGTAAGGAACCTTGGAAAGTCATTGAATTCCACCATCTCACTTAATGGAAAAATGAACTGGGACACAGAAAATGCTAAGTAGTTAGCCAAAGGTCACACAAAGACTTAAGTGGCAAAGCCGGGATTTGAGCCAGAGTCCCCTGACTCTCAGTCCTCTGATTTTGTTTCTACAGTATCATAGGTAGTGGGGAGGTGTCACTGCAATGCTTAAAGAATAGAAACCTGATTTCTTAATTAATTAATTAATACTTAATTCAATTGATTGACTTACTGAAAGGAGATTAAACCCTACCTTTGTGCCATTGATCAATTAATCAACAACAACAACTGGAAGAGCTAAATAACTCTACACCATTCCCTAATTTAGCGTTTACTACATTACCTGCTATATATAAGACCCTGTGCTAAAGGACATGGAAACAGAAGCCAAAAATCAAACAAATAAATAATCCCTACTCTCGAGAAGGTTGTATTCATTCAGCCGTAGTCTCATTCACCTCCCTACAAAACCAATTAATTGGCCATATCCTTCTTCTTTTCCTTCTCTCTACTCTCTTCTTAGTTCTAAATAAGCCTATCCCTAATGTTAATGTCCCCTTATGTCTATCTTCTCTTAATTCAAGTACTTATCCTGTTTTTGAAATAGCCCTCTGAATTGAGGTTTCACAAAAGCTTCTGGAATTAGAATGAATTGAATTCATTCAACAAGTGTTGATTGTATATAAGACACTGTATACAAAAATGACCTAGTTTGGAACCTCATGGAGCTTGCACTATAGAAGAATGATTCATCAGTGGTAAGCCATACCTAGGCTTTTTCAAATCCTCTGATTATTGAAAATTGTTTATAATCACCCATAATATCAGGCAATAGGAGGGCTCGGTGTTATATACAAAATGTCGAACAATATAGAGATCCAGTGAATACCACTCAGACTTATTGCATTTGAGAATAATTATGGTAATTATGATGCCCGTTTTCACTGATTTCTTTTTCAAACGCAAGTTAGTACGCAGAAAACATTGTCAAAATAAGACAATGTGGTGAGTTTCAACATTCGGTATTGTAAAATCAATTTAAAACAAAAAAAAATAGAAAAATGACTATAAAAGAGAAAACAGAAGGAAGAAAGAAATAAATTATTTCACCAATCCTGTCTGCAAAAGTCATTAGGTTGATTTTTATTGTTTTTCAATGTAAATCGGATTGGGTAAAGGCCATGATAGTTAAAGGAATTTTAACTTCAAAATGCCCATATTCTAAAAGCAGATTTCCTATTCTCTTGCTAATAAAATATCTTGGCTATTTTTTAAAACAACTGAAAACACATGATGAAGCCAAGTTCCTCTTCCCCTCATGCTCCAGTTCAGTCAAATTGACCTCCTTGCTGTTGCTCACGTATAACATCTCATTTCCCACCCGCTTGTCTTTCCACAGACACATGTTTGGAATTGTCTCCTTCCTTAGCCTCGCCTCTTGGGATCCCTAGTCTCCTCCTAACATCAGTTCCCACACTTGACTCTTACATGAGAGTTTTACTCATATTCCAGTGGCTAATACCATTCAATTCTTAATAGAGGATAGACAGTGAGATCGATAGAGCGGTTGATCGTTTGGTCAATTGATTGATAGATAGACAGATAGATAGATAGACAAATGCGTGGATGGATGGACGGATGGGTGAATATAGATATAAATAGATTCAGACATACACAAATATATAGAGATGGAGGTAGAGGTAGAGGTAAAGATAGAGATGAAGAAGGAGATGGAAGTAGAAATAGATTTCTGTTTCTATTTCCAGGTTTTTTAATTCATCTATGCCCATCTTAGTTCCCAGATAGACTATTATATTCTTGGGGGACAAGGACTGCTTCATATTTGTCTTTGTTTCCCTGGGTCTAATACATAATAGGAACTGAATAAATGCTTGTTGATTGTGCATTTTCATACAGACAAGAGGTTTTTTTATAGTTTGTTTTTTATTACACCTCATATTTCAAATTTAAAAATATTTGTTTATTCAGTCATTCCTCTGTTTTCTATTGTGCCATAGCCTTGTGGTATAATAAATAAAAGTGCCAGTCCTGGAGTCAGGAACACTCCTCTTCCAGAGTTCAAATCTGGCCTCAGACACTTACTTGCTGTGTGATCCTGGGCAAGTCACTTAACCCTGTTTTCCTCAGTTTCCTCTTCTGTAAAATGACCTTTAGAAGGAAATGACAAATTACTCCACTATCTTTGCCAAGAAACCTTTATTGGGGTCATGGGGAGTTTGACACGACTGAAAAATGACCGAACCACAGCAACAACAATGTTTTTTAAATAGAGAAATCCTCATCAGGAACTTTTACTACCAATGCAAATCTTTGCACAGATTAATATTAGAGAATATCCTGGGGTATTATGAGGTCAAATGACTTGCCCTGGGGCATGTGTCAGACAGAGGATGACCCTATCCCAGCTCTTAGACCTGTTCTCTCTCTGCTATACCATACCATACCACACCATACTGTATCTCATCTGCACATAGTTGTTGTTTCAATTAACATCATTGACATAAGACAGCTGAAAAGCCACAAGCCCAAACCAAATTACAAGATGCACAATGAGAAAGTTCAGTTTTGGAAGCCACGTGCTGGAAGGTGGGTTAGCCTGGGAATGGGAGCCTGGGCAGCCTCCTCTACGATTGAAGGAAGAAGGCTCCAATACCTTTGTCCTGCCCAGCTATCAGGAGGATAAAAGAGGGCCTTTCTCTCCTTCTCAGATCCTGAAGGCAGAGTTACTCCCCATGGAGTGGAGAAGTAAGACTAGAGATGAGTGGTTTTAAAATAGCTTCCTGATGCCTGTTTTAAGTGAAGTACAGAGCTCTCTTTGGGAATGCAATCATCTCAATGCATTCAGGGGATAGAGCAGAAATGTGGAGATCACTTATTCTACTCAGAGCAATATGTTCATGCTATGGGGAAGTATTAGGAAAATTTAAGGCAAGATTTCTGTCCTGGAGGAATGTAGAGTGCATTTGGAGAAGGCAATTTAAAAAAATATTTACACTCACATGTGCATATTTACACATATGTGTATGTATATGTCTATCTTGCATATATGTATATCTTGCATGTATGTTGTTTATACCCGTGTGTGTGTGTGTGTGTGTGTGTGTGTGTGTGTGTGTGAGAGAGAGAGAGAGAGAGAAAGAGAGAGATAAGGAATGATCAATTCTAGCCATTGTAGAAAAAACCCTAGATTTTGGAGCCCAGAGGATTTTGGTTCAAATTTTTGTTCTGCTCCTGAATAATAAGGACAAGCCATGTTACCTCTCCCAGCTCCATCTTCCTCATTTTTGACTAGATACTCTCCAAAGTTTCTTCAGCCTCTATATTGGGGATTCCAGAAATCATTTAGCCTAAGCCTGGCATATTACATGTCAAGTCAAATCAATGAGCATTTATAAGGTACTTACTATATGTCAAGCATTGAACTTATAACCAGGATTAAAAGAAGGGTAAATATCATCGATGCCCTCAAAGAACTCAAATTTTGCATATGAGGAGTTTGAGTCTCAGAGAAATGACTATCCCAAGGTCACACATTAGGGCTAGGGCTCCAAGTTCTCAGTCCAATGGTTGATCAAAAAAAAAAATCAAAGTATTCAGTTCCTTATGGGACAAATTAATCTCAGATGTACTTGGTAGATTCAGAGCAAAGGGATGATAAGGTTGAGTAAGGTTCATTAGGGAATGCTTTCTGGAAAAGGAAGGTGTGGACTTTATTGTTGTTTTTGTTATCCTGTCTAACTCTTCTTGACCTCATTTAGGGTTTCCTTGGCAGAGATATCAGAGTGGTTTGCCATTTTCTTCTCTAGCTCATTTTACAGATAAAGAAACTGAGGAAAACAGGGTAAAGTGACTTGCCCGGGGTTCACACAGCTAGTAAGTATCTGAGGCTGGATTTGGACTCAGATCTACCTGACTTCAGGCTCAGTACTCTATCCATTTTGTCACTTAACTGACCATAACAACAACAATTTGGAAACATTTCCCAGAACAGGAAAGTGTTGACACAGGCTTTAACAGGAGGGTGATAAGGTCACAGCAAAGACATGGCTTTGCAAAGCTCATTCCCCATGCCTGGAATGTCTTCTCTTCTCACCTCCACCCCTAAGAATCTGTGGTTTTCTTTACAACTTGGCCTCCTACGGTAGGTCCTTTGTAACCCAGAGGTTTCTAATTCCCCCTCCCTATTATGTGGAACACATATATTTATTTTCACAGACTTACATATGTACATATTAGCTCCTTAAATGGAATGTAATGTCTTTGAAGACAGGAGTGGTCTGTCTTTTCCCTTTGTATTCTTAGTAGATGGCACATAGAAGATACTTCAGAAATATCTAAGGTCTGATCAAGAGCATTTTATAGCCAGAAGAGCTCTGGATTTGGAATCAGAGAACGAGGGTTGGAATACTAAGTTTCCTACTTTCCACCTGTGTGACCCCGGATGAATTATTCTCTCCAAGCCTCAGTTTTCTCATCTGTAAAATGAGAAGGATTGACTAGATCCGTGGTCTCAAACTCAAATAGAAATGGATCCTTGCTGCCACATACTGACTTAGGAAACCACAAATCACCATTATCTATGTTGTAATATATTTTTATTTATTTTATTAAGTATTTCCCACTTTCAGTTTAATCTGATTTTGTCTATACTCAGGAATTTTGCTTGCTACAAGTTTGATACCTCTGGATGAGATGATTTCTAAGGTTACCCCCTCCCCAACTCTAAGTCTCCCTATGATCTGAAGTTTATACAAAGAAGAAGAGAAGGAGGGGAACTGGAGAGAGTTTAACCTAGGAAAAAGCTCATTTTATATAATGATCGATGTGTATTCTAAGACCATAACATTTTCGTTTTAAAAATAAATGTCAAGAAACGATTTCTTTTGAGCTTCATTCTCTTTTTTTCTGGCTATTCATA
Source organism: Pseudochirops cupreus (assembly GCA_028627135.1). Lineage (NCBI taxonomy): Eukaryota > Metazoa > Chordata > Mammalia > Diprotodontia > Pseudocheiridae > Pseudochirops > Pseudochirops cupreus. The sequence continues at coordinate 560,007,502 of CM053581.1, read as the reverse complement.
CTCTGAAGTGTAAGAATCTAAGGCTCCTTGCTGTATAAATCTGATGAATACTAAATAGTATGGCTTTGGCCAGCATCTTTGACACCACCCCTTTTTGGGCAGTTGAAGTGGAACGCCCCATTTGGAATGCTGGGGAGCAAACAGATTCGATTCCTTTAGTGGTTTTCTTGTGATGGGTTCCAGAATAGCTTAGGCTTTCCCTGCATCCCAAGCCAACAGGAAAAATGCGAGTGATCACCAATGGCCTCTGAGAACACAGACTTTCTTTGTACACTGAGAGCAAAAATTCCAGACACAAATATTTGCTTAAGGGGGAAAAAAATCACCAACATTGAACACCTACTTAAAAATGTAAGGGATCGTTCTGAACTTCTGTAAATGAATACTCTGTGACAAAATGTTTGTAGGGGGTCAGCTAAACTGTATACAGATGAGGACGGGAAAGGGAGGCCAGAGAGGAGGACGAGCGCTAGCTGGGAATGACTGGGCAAATTAATACACTGTTGACAAAGGCATGAGAATGATACCACTAACTGACATTGTTATGGTGCTCTAACATTTGTAAAGTGCTTTAAATAGATTATTTCCTTAGGCCTTCCCAATAACCCTGTGAGCTAGGAGCCTAAGGCATTATTATCATTCCCATTTTACGGATCAGGAACACAAGGCTCAGGGAGATGATGGAATTGTCCCCTGCTCACACAGCTAGTAAATGTCCACGGTGGGGTCTGAACTCATGTCTCCCTAATTCTAGCTTCACATTGCATTTCATGATAACTGAGAAGTAAAGAAATCCATTTTAGAAACCCCTCTGGACAAATGATAACTAAAGCCTGTCTCTGTCTCTGTCTCTGTCTCTGTCTCTCTCTCTGTTTCTCTCTCTCTCTGTCTCTCTCTCCTTTTCACTCTCTGTAGGTATTCACACATGAATGTATATGTCTATGTGTATACACATATATGTGTATATATATATATATATATATATATATATATATATATATATATATATATATATATATATATATA
>CM053581.1:559984613-560006376 GCA_028627135.1 Pseudochirops cupreus | reverse complement strand
ATTAAGTGACTTGCCCAGGGTCACACAGCTAATGAGTGCCCACACATATGCACATGCATACATATGTATATATCCTCTGATTCAGTGATCTCCATGACAAGGGACAGAGATTCTGTTTACTGGATTGTGTTTCTTTGATTTTGCTTTAATATCAGAACTGATTTTGAAAACAAAATGTAGACAAAAGCTCAGAGCTGGAAGGACCCTTTGGTGTCTCTTCTAACTGGTTTGTTTTATATGTAATAGGAGGGTTGGCATGCAAAGCTATTTCTAGTCATGAATGAAACCTTGTTGGATATAGATAACTGAGGCCCAGAGAGCTTCAGTGACTTACCCAAAGTTACCCAGATAGTTGTAGAAGTAGAATTCAAACCCATTCCAAATTTCAGAGCCTTTCAGCTGTGGGCTTGCTGCTCCTTCAAGAAGGAGTAGCCCCAGTATCTTGTCTACAGCCCAGATGAAAGTAGACATTCAAAAAAAAATGTTGACTCTTATTGACTTGAAAGCCAAGACAAAGCTCCAAATCAATTTTCACAAACAACTGTTCAGTTCAGTTAAAAAAAAAATTGGTCAAACCAGCTGTCTTATTGGAATTGACTAGTATGTTTACAAAAACATTCAAGATCTTCGATGTATCTAAAGGCTGTGCTCCTGGGCTAGAGGCAAGGTGGCCAGTTGTCCTTGAGTGGTCAGAAAAGATGGATGTGCCCTTCTAACTGCCTAAGCAGAATGACTGCTGTTGCAAGTCTCTGTATACGATGTGTGCCACCCCCTCCATTTCCCCCCCTTACTCTGTTTTGCTTGTCTGTATGATGGGCAACAAAACAAAGCAGCTATGCTTTGGACTTCAATAATTCAGAGCATATTGGAGGCAGACTTAGCTAGGAAGCAGCTCGTAGAAGCAGATCCCAATGGGGCCAAGGGAAGCCTGGCAAAGTTTGCCAAATCTCACAGGGAATGGGATTGGTTCAATTGAAAGTGTTGCTGGCACTTGTTTTGGTCAAGGAGGGGGGAAAGCAGTGTTCTTTTTGACTGTTATAAAATATTTTATCCATATGTTTCTCCTAAACATAGTGTTATTTGGTGTGGAGAAAAAAAATTCTTTGAGTTGGGAGAATCACCGATTAGAATGCCTTCTTAGACACTTACTAGCTGTGTCCAAGTTCCATTTTCTTTGAGGTTCAGTTTCCTCACTGTATAAGTGCGTATGCACAAGAGATGCCTCATCTCTAACCTAGAGTGCTAGGGAGGAAACCTAAGGTGTTGAGGTGGCCTTCTCTATGGCTGTGAGCTATATTTCCTCTATTGCTAGGGACTACTAACTACTTGTCCAGTTCCATTCAATTACCTATTATCAGTGAGCTTTTTCAAAGGGATATTTCCTTCAAATATTTAGCAAGAACAGAGTAGAGACACTTCCTCCAGTATATTAGAGACATATTTTCCCCCATACCAAATCAGTTTCCAGAGACTTACCTCAATTCCTACATAGCATTGGATTCAGAAAGTTCCTGGGCAGATGTCATCACAGCAGGATGGTTTATTGGGCTGTACTGGGGTCACTCCCAGAGACTGGGGTCTCTGCTTGCTGCTCAGGACATTTGTCTCTTGAGCCCAATCTCTGGACTGCAAGGACACTACAACATCCTAATGATGACCTTTCCAATTCACTAGATGTTAAGGGTCCACCTCTTTCCCCCAAAATGGAAAAGAACAAAAGTGAAGACTAAGGACCAAACCTCATTTCTTGAGGCAGCATCTTCATCATCATCATCATCATCATCATCATCATCATCAACCTTATAACTGGGCAAGAATAACTTCTACAAGATGCCTGAAAAGTGGTCATCCAACCTGTGCTTCACGATCTCCAATGAGGAGAAATTCACCAACTCATCAATTTCTTGGGAGCTCACTCTATTTTGGGACCACTTTCATGGAAAGCTTACTTTACAACTAAAGAATTGCGTTAGCACTATATATGTCTGTGCATGTATGTATGTATGTGTATGTGTATATCATATAGAATTATATCTCAATAGATGTTAGAATGTGAAATGTTATGTGTTTGCTACACCATATATACACATATATAATCATGATTATATGTTTATGAGTGTGTATGTGTGTGTGTGTGTGTGTGTGTGTCTGTGTGTATCACAAATCTAGATGTCCTCTGAGGTCCATTCCAGGTTTTCATCTATGATTCTAGAATCACAAGATCAGACATCTAGGGGGAAAAAATGTTGCCAATACTGTTGACTATATATCAAATTGTAATGTAGGGGAAGTGGAAAGAAGCCTGTGTTTGGAGTTAAAGTGCTTGGGTTCAAATCCTGCTACTTCCTATCAGTGTGACCTTGGGTGAGTCACTTAAATTCTCCCAGTCTGTGTCTTCCTTTTTAAAAAAGGTTGGTTAGCTGACCTCTGGGACTGATTAAGTGCTTCTTGAATAATTGCCTGACCCCTAAAGCTTTTCTCAATCTGGATCTATGATTCTACAGTCAGTAAATTGAATGAATGGCACACATAGAGAAGATTGACCTTATTGTATAGTCTGCTATATGTCCAAGAGCAAATATAAAGTTCTCTTTGGCTTTCAATGCTCATCCTATCCTGGCTCCTTCCTAGCTTTTCAGTCTTTCTGTGCTTTACTCTTTTTTTTTTCTCTTTTTGGAGGGGGAAGGCAGGGCAATTGGGATTAAGTGACTTGCCCAAGGTCACACAGCTAGTAAGTGTCAAGCGTCTGAGGCCAGATTTGAACTCAGGTCCTCCTAACTCCAGGCCAGCACTCTATTCACTGTGCCACCAAGCTGCCCCTACTCTGCTTTACTCTTGTATAGACTCTACAAGTCAGCCACAGTGGCCCTGTCACTGTTCTTCAAACACCCCACCCCCCTTTCTGTGATCCTATCCCTGACTGGGAAGCTCTCCTGCTTCCTTTCGGCTCTTGACCTCCTTTGATCCTCAGTTCATACCCTGTCCTCTGCTGGAGGTCTTTCTAACGTCCCTTCATGTGGGCGTCTTTCCCCTCTCAGAGTACTCTCCATTTACTCTGTGCTTACCTTGTATAGCCTAAGTTGACTCCCCCACTAGAATGTGAGCCCTTGGAGAGAAAGGACCATGTTTTTGTCTTTCTTTGTATCTTTTGCATGTGGCCTGGGACATAGATATGTGTATTTACTAATAAAGTCTCATTATTTACACCCCTGGGAGCAGCACCTGGATTTTTACCATCATTCTATCTAAAAGCAAAGTCACTCTTCCTTGTTCTTCAAACACAAGTATGTCAGTTGGCAAATAAAGGCAATTTTGAGCAACTCTGTGTGTGTGTGTGTGATTGTGTATGTATGTATGTGTGTGTGTTTGCACGTGTAAATGAAGGGGGAGTAAATAATTTGACATTATTCTCTCCAGAAGTCTCAAGACACTGTGAGGCGCACTGTACTGTGATGTAATATATTTTGAAAGAAGTCATGTTTTAATTAGTCACCTTTTGTCATCTCCTTTCAAATTTGGGTTTTGCACAGATGGCTCTGTCCCATTTGGGGAAATGACAGAAATGCATCATTTTACTTCAATAGAATTCATTCCATCTCACAGAAACACACACACACACACACACACACACACACACACACACACACACAAGCTCTCTCTCTCTGTCTCTCCGTCTCTCTCTTTCTCTGTGTCTCTGTCTCTCTCTGTCACACACACACACACACACACACACACACACACACACATGCACATATATAAGCTTTCGGTCTCTCCCTCTCTGTCTCCCTCTCTCTTTCTCTCTGTCTGTCTCTTTCTCTGTCTCTCTCTCTCTGTCTCTCTCTCATCCCCCCCCCCCCACATACACAGAGACACACAGAGACGCACACTCACACAAACACAAATCTTCACAGTTGCGTTTTCTCTACCACACACCATTAAGCAGTTTAATAATTTAATTATTTCTCAGGAAAATGACAAGTTCGTCCAGTTTTGATGTACAGCTCTTTCCAATCTATTAACATAAATTGACTTTCAATAAACCTAAGAAAGGAAGGCCTTTTGGGAGATATGGGGGCAGACCGTTTTCTCTTGCAATCTTATCTGGTGATGGGGCCTTATTAGCTTTGATCCTGACCAAAGGTAGCATGTTCCATGTGCATATCTCGCCCTCTCTTCTGTTTTTAACAGACTCTCTGTGGTTAAAGACTTTTCTCTTCTGATATTGCCATTGAGTTTCGCTTCACCAACGGAGGTTCCTGGTTCACTTTGGGGATATTACTATTGACTGTTTGCAAAATTATCTCCTTGGGCCAGAAAATTCATCTGTACATAGCAACGCTTGACTTCATCCCCAGAGTGAGTCTGCAATGTCTGATGAGAAGAGAAGTGAATTAAAACAAAATGTGTCTGCCTCCCGTACACACAGTGCGTGCTTTGGACTGGTGGGTACGGAGTGTGGGGATGAATGCAGAAGCAACCAGGAATCAATGTTTATAGGACAGACTGAAACACAGAATGCCTAGGGAGGAATCAGTGGGGTGGCCTTGCTAGAATGTTACTTTGGCTCACACAAAGCATATGTTTAGAAGGAATGGCTAAGCCTGAACATGCATCTGTTTATCAGGAAGAAGCGATGGTGTGTAGTGAATAATGAACTGAAATGAAAAACTGAAAACTTGGGTTCAGCTTTCATCTCTGAAATTTAGCCCTGGGAAATCTCAACCTCTCATAGTGCTGAGATAAGGTATTGACATAATCTCAAATGGGGTTATGCAGACAAGGTGTTGACATGAGGTGGTAGAGGGAGTTTCCTCACCTGGAAGTTCCTCATGCCAATGAAATCCTGGTACTGTCCTTATCTTATAATAACCTAGTTCACATTTTGTAAGAGTAGTTGGCGATTCCAAGGACAAGCTCAAGCTTAGCAGTGATGGAGTTTTCTGTGCCTGTGCCGTTCTCTAAGATTTGCAGATGTAGTAGAGCACTTTTACCCCTAAGGAAGAATAAACCTTTGTTCCACTGTCTAGTTGGGTGATTCAGTGAGTAGCTTGAGCAAGAAGTGCCCAGTGTGGGCGTCACTCTGTCTTTGAGTCCCATCACCCCTGTGGTTTGAGGCATTCATACTCTTCAGTCTCTCCCTCGCAGATTCTCCCCTTTTCAGGAATTCATCTTTCCCTTAACCTACCTTCCTTTCTCCCCTCCTATTTAATTTCAACCTGCCTTCACTTCTTGGTTACTCTTTCCCACTCCAGTGGGCAAAGATTCATCAAACATTTGCAAACTTCCTTTAGAGCTGAAAATACTTCCAGTGAGTATCACAAACCAGGACCTAGGAGGGGCCTTAGAAGGCATCAATCCCAGCCATTGTTTTATAGATGAGGAAACTGAACATCAGAGAGGTGAAGTGACTTGTCCAGGGTCACAAGTTATAGTAAGTGGAGGAGACAAGAGGGGAGATTAAGCCTGGGTTTGGTGTCAGAGGACCTGGGTTTGAAACTCATCTCTTTCATTTACTACTTGTGTGACATGAGGAGCTTGTGCTTGATACCTTCTGTGTTCCCTTACTGTTCTAAATGTAAGATCCTAAACTACACCATTCTTTCCACTGTCTACAATGCCTTACCATTAAAATGTCAGTTAAACACACACACACACGGCATCAAGGTGGTACAAGGGGATCTGAATTCAAATCTACCTTCAGATACCACTTAACTTCTGTCTGCTTCAATTTCCTCAACCGTGAGATGGGGATAATAGTGCGTACTTCTCAGGATTGTTGTAAGAATTAGATGAGCTATATCTATAAAGTACTTAGTATAATGACTGGTGTATATAGTAGGTGCTTAATAAGTGGTTTTTGACTGACTGCTGACGGAGAGGGAGATGCATTAGTATCTGGGAGATGAGAGAAGGCCTCCTGAAGAAAATGGGCTTTGAGTTGTAACTTGAAGGAACTCAGAGAACCTAAGAGGCAGAGGTGACCATAAAACCAGTGTAGCCAAGATCCATTAAGGATATAAACACTGTGCTAATGGCTGACAACTACCCTCTGCCTTCTTCAAGAACTACCTTTGGGGGATGTGATCAAGGATTTATATCAGAAAGAAATGCAAGTAATATAATGAAACTGAATGTTAAGTCAAGGAAAGAGAAGATCCTGGGAGCTTAGCCTGCATTGGCCATCACCATCACTTTTCTAGGTTCAACCAGACTCTATGGATGAAATGAAGAGGCAATTTAGAAAGTGGGGATTGGAAAATTGGTTTAAAAATTTTCATAGATAGATAGACTTCAATATATACACACATATAATATATGTATGTATATACACACATACATGTATGTATATATACATGCATACATATATTATGTATATACACATGTGCATGTTTGTATGTGTGTATGAAATTACTTTTGACTTGTTGTTGGCATGAATTAGCTCCTGTTTGTTGGGTGCTATAGGAGGGTTTGGTCAGCAATCAGAGACATTTGGAGTCAAAGCTGAATTACCTTCTGCTTTTCTCCACCTCAAGACAACCATATTGCTAAATTTAATTTCTAGTGGCAGCTCTTTCAAATCATTTAAAAACTTTTCTTTTCCTAATTGATTCCCAGTCAACCACTCCTGTCATGTCATATATTAATTAGACTCAAATAAATATTCACTGGCCAGATTATTTCACTCAGAGAAACCTGTTTATTGAAAATTCCACTGTATTGAGGTTAGCAGGAGAGGGAACATTATTGGACATTTTCCTATTTGAGCTTCCTGGCAAAGAGAAAAGACATTTTATCTGTGGTTTCCCTCTATGGAAAAAAGTCTATTTTAAAACATTTCAAGTAAAGTTCTAGGGTCCTCTTTGAGACAGGCTTCCTTTTGAACATATTACACAGTGCTCAGTATGTAGTTGGTGCTTAATAAATGTATATTGATGAACTCAGTAGATGAGCTCCAGCCTCAGGTCATCAAAGTATAAAGTTTTAGTTTTATGAGTAGTATTCTCTTCTTCCTAAGGTGAACCTCCAGTGAAAGCTGGGAAGACATAGGGGGAGAAATGATCACTATGCAAATATAGACAGATTATTTAACTTCTCTATGCCTTAGGCAATTGTCTAAGGATAGAAATTGCAAAGAAGGAACTGACTTGCATTGGTAATGGTAGTTTCTTTATCTGGTAGCTCCCTATAATAAATCTCAGATCCCATTCTCTACATCAATCAGTATAGATAGATAGATAGATAGATAGATAGATAGATAGATAGATAGATGGATGGATGACAGATGATAGATAGATAGATAGACAGACAGATAGGTGGAGAGATAGAAAGTTGATAGATAGATGGATAGGTAAAGGGATGGAGGGATAGATAGACAGACAGATAGATAGATAGACAGAGACACAGAGAGAGACAGACAAACAGATAGATAGATGATAGATACATAGATAGATGACAGAGATACACACAAATATCTGTATATGCATAGGCATATATGTATATATACATACACATGTGATTTGTTTTATATAATATTTGCATGTGCATATACATATGTACATGTGCTTATATATGTGTGCACATGTATGTATATATACATATGTTTGTGTCTGTATACTCATACATAATATACTACAAGGCATATATAAATATGTGAGATTGTATTTGCATCCATAGGTATATGCACACTATATGTTATATGTAATTTTATATGACACATGTATGTGTATATATATACAAATATAGGTATGTATACACACATGTATATCATAAACATTTATGTATGTGTGTGTACGTGCATGTGTGTCTTCAAAAACCATCCCTCTTGTTTGTGTATCATTTTACCTAGATTGTTTGGTACCATCAACTTTCTAACATCGTCAACTTATCATGAAATAAATACTTACATGCCAGAAGTGAGGTGAATTTTCTAGTATTTAAAAAAAAAAAGTCTTATTTTTCAGAGTATTTTCCAAAGTCCTGTTTGCTCTCTCCACATTGTGTCCCCTAGGTCATAGGTCCCCTTTGCCTAGTTCTGACCAGTTGTGAGTCTCCACCTTTGCAATGCTCTGTTTTAATAGGGCCTTTCACACTCCCACTGCTTGTTAAACAGTGAGAAAAAAATTTCAGTGTATCAAGGCCTCAAAGCATCTGAACTTATCTATTAATTTGTAGGGTGATTTTCTTTACAAGCAAATACATGGCATTCATGGTAAAAACTCAACAGAACGTGTCATGTAAAAGCTACCAAAGTGAGCTAAGATGCCATGGGAACAGCGCATAATGGCAGAGCAGCTTCCTATGTCAGTTACACCGTTGGAAATGCCATGTTTTAAATACGTTAGCTCCAAGAACCTGGCTATGTAGACTTTGATATTTTTTCAAGGTATTATGATGTTTCCAAGCAATGCATCAGGCATTAGGAAAATGCACATTCCAAGATTATTAATTGTCTGACAATGACTAAAAATTGTTTACCTAGGGCTGACGGTGTATCTAGCAAGCCAATGACAGAAAACCATTAAGACATCTCTGACTTTGACCTGTGATCCTACTGTTGTTCTCATATGTGTGGGGTACATGTTTTGCCCATGTAAGTCATGGTTATAATCACATGGATTGTCTAAATATGGTTCACAGGATGATATGAATAGATATGTCTGGAATCTCATACACTCCTTTTCGAGAGACTCTGCTCTATTAGACTGTAAGCTCTTTGAAAAACCAAACTGCTTTTTTGCCCCTTTTTGTATCCCTGCTACTTAGCACGCCATCTCTAACACATATTAAGTACTTAATAAATATTTATTAATTGATTCATTGATTCTTGCCAAGAGGCAAACAGAGAAAGGGGCCATGAAGCTGTCTGCTCTGGTCTTCTCAGAGAGGGTAATAGATTAGAATTATATCTATCTATTGTCCTAAATAGTGTTAGTCTAATGAAAATGATTTTTAGGGTAAACTTATTTTCCTGGTCACTATCCCTTAAAAGGAAGAAATGACCCCAAACTTATTTCCAAAGATTCTGTCCCTTTGGATATAATGCTCATTTCACAAAAGTTCATTGCAAATAGCGTAGAAGGAGAATAATCTATCCATCCAAGCATATAAAAAAGAGAAACCAGAGAAATTATAAAGATTAAAAGGTTCCAGACAATAAAGTGACTGTTGTTTGTTCTCTGAGAGGACCAGTGACATCACTGACAGTAAATTGAGCCGTCTTTGTCTCAATTCTTACCTAGCCCTCAGTCATTGAATGGGTGTGGCCTCAGACAATCTGAGACCTTAATTTAGAGAAAGTGAATAAGCTCTGAAGGAGAAGGAAAAGAAGGAGGAGGAAGATGAGGAGGAGGAGGAGGAAGAGGGAAAGGAAGAGTAGTAGTAGGAGGATGAAAAAGAGGAAAAGGAAAGAGCAGAGGAAATTTTATATGCTTTATATAAGAGGAAAACTATGACGACCTTTCTACCTCAAACCTGTCTTCATTCATAATACTGGAAATAGCCTATGCTACTCTACCCTGCAAAGTCTGTGTTTTTTAACAGAGCATTATGTAGCCAAGAAAAGGAAAACCATCCCTTTTAATTAAGGAAAAAACGATATCCTTGACTTAATGAAGTAAGGTGTGCCTGGTTAGAATGAAATGCAGTAAAAAAATTAATAATATAATTAATAATAATGATATAAATATAAAATGATAATTAATAATGTAACATACTAAAATAAATAATAACATATAATGTTAAATAATACAGTGATGAAGCTTTTTTTTCAAGTTTGGGAGGAGAACCTTTTTTGAAGTCCAAAGACCTGAGTTTGAATCTCAGTTTTGTACCTACTTGCCTTTGTGACCTCCGCCAAGGTCACTTCAGTTCTCTGCGTCTTAGTTTTCTCATGAGTCAAATGAAGGAGTTTTGGAGGCAGGGAATTATTGTGAGAAGAGGACTCTCTCTGGCCCTTGAATACATAGGTCCCCTATCCTGCTTTTGACATTTATTGTGCTTCCTTAAGTAATTCATCTCATCTCCTTAGGTCTCAGTTCCTTCTTCAGAGGACATCTAACCCAATCCTCTTGTTTTAGAAATGGGGATATTAAGGACCAGCTATTTAAAATGATTTGCCCGCATCACACAGGTAAAATGTGTCAGATATGTGATGTAAACCCACATCTTTGGAGGGCAAAGATTTCTTTTGAGTCATGTTCCTGTTAACTAGCATTTCACGTACCTTCCAGCTCTAGGGAGGTGATCCTATTTTCCTATGAATCTCTAAGGCCCTTCCAATTCTTGACCTATGACCCTATGATGTTAGCTTATAGTAAAAAAAACTTCCAACTTTGACTTTCAATAACTCTCCCAGGGAACTTAAAAGTAATGTTGAATTTCCTGGAAAAACAAAATGATTTCCTTGTGAAACATTGGCTTAATTTTTCATCTTATTGATTTCTTGAAATCTTTACCCTCCATCGATAACAGCCAGGGCTACATTTGTGTTCCCTTTAAATACAGTTTATGCGAAAAGGCTGATTTGTCTTTCTCAATCCCTACTGACAAATCTACTTCATCGTGTGAGTAAAGCAATTAAAAATTCATAGAGGGCAATAATTATGAACAATGGACAAAGCAAGACTCACAGCCTGGTTTGCTTTTTTTTTTTAAACAAACATACCAGTTGTAACCTTCATAATCTTATCTTCCTTATATCAAATAGCCCCCGTATGGATGAATGCAGGCTTGAAGAACATTTCCCAGTTCCAACAAACAGCTTTTGTCATTGAGATCTGCTTCACATCTTCGAAAATCCTTTTCCTTTACTTTTTGGGTGAACTTGAGATAAACCCAGTGGTATGTAGTCCATCATTTTGTAACGATTTAATGAAGTTGTTTTAAGAGTCTGGAAAGGTTACTCTTGGCAATGGAAGGGGCTGGGTTACCAGTGCTAACAAATACAGCAAAGTAGACAGGGGCGAGGGCTACAGAGGAAGAGATGATTAATTATCCTGTGGGGACCATTTAGAAGTGATTCACCATCTCTCTGATAGACCCTCAGGATAAATAGGGTCAGAAAGACTGTAGTTCATGGATTGCAACTGGAGGAATGTTTGAGGATGTCTAATCTGCTCTAAAAAGTCTGCAATTCTGATTCCAGCAATATCTGGTGAAATTTGGAAGTCAAGGAAGAGAATAGCTCTGTTAAATGCTGTCAGTCTGGCACTCAGTAAACACTTATTAAGAATAGGAGAGTTACATTTTATTTGTATCAAAACATCTTTGGGGTTTTTCACATTATCATTTTTATTAGGGGAATAAAAGCAGTTTTGTCAAACAATATTTTCAAAACTATACAAGATAGAACTTAATGGAAAAATAAGTTTATTTTCAAGTTATAATTAGCCAAATATTTCCACATATTTTAATAGGTTATTTTGTTATGGAACAGTGAGATGTGGTATTTATGCTTTCTTCTCAGCTTTACAATTGTACCAGGAATCTGTGCCCAAATCTATGTGGGGGTGGAATGGGGAGGAATCAGCATTTACATGGTGCCCACTATGTGTCAGGAACTGTACTAAGAGCTTTACAAATATCTCATTGTAGCCTTACAATTCCAGCTTGCAAGGTAAGTACTGTCATTATTAGCCCCCTTTTGCAGTTGAGGACATTGAGGTGAACAGAGGTTGGGTCAAAAGTCTCATGTCTGAGACCACATCAGAATTAAAGTCTTCCTGACTCCAGACCCTACACTCTATCCACTATGTCACCTAAGTGCCTAAACCATGTGTAGAAATCTATGTGCTGATAGGATTCTAGTTATAGAGCTGGAAATGACATCCGTCTGTTTGAAAATGTTGAGGAGAAATTGATGCTCAGAGATGTTAAATTCCTACTCAGGGTCACATAGGGAGGATGAATTCTGAACCCAGTCCTCTAACTCCAGAACCATTGGACAACACTGGTCCAAAGAGCTTTACCTAAAGCTTCACATCTTTCCATGTCCAGAAGTGTTATTATGTGTTTTACACACACACACACACACACACACACACACACACACACGCACGCACGCACACACACATCTCCTCTTTCTCTCTGTCTCTCTGTCTGTCTGTCTCTGTCTCTCTGTCTCTCTGTCTGTCTCTCTGTCTCTGTCTCTTTCTCTGTCTCTTCTCTCTGTCTCTCCCTTTGTCTCTCCCTCTCCCTCTCCCCCCCCTCGCTCTCTCTTTTTCTCTGTCTCTGTCTCTGTCTCTCTCTCTACACACACACACACACACACACACACACACACGCATCTCCTCTGTCTGTCTCTGTCTCTTTCTCTGTCTCTGTCTGTCTCTGTCTATCTCTGTCTCTTTCTCTGTCTCTATCTCTGTCTCTCTGTCTCTTTCTCTGTCTCTGTGTCTGTCTCTGTCTCTGTCTCTGTCTTTCTCTCTCTGTCTCTGTCTCTGTCTCTCTCTCTGTATCTCACACTCTCTGTGTCTCTCTCTCTGTCTCTGTGTCTGTCTGTCTGTCTCTACACACACACACACACACACACACACACACACATACACACACAGAGGTTATTTCTTTCTTTGTCTTTCTAGAACATGAGAACTTAATCCTTGTGCAACCTTGGTCATTTTACCTAATTGTGTTGAGTTTCCTCATCTATAAAGGGATGTGGTTGAGGCAGATGCCCACTGAGGTTCCATTCTACTCCTATACCTTTGATCCTGTTATTCTGATGCTGATTGAGAGTAAACTGTGAGAGAAACGTGTTTGATGCAATGATTCTCCTTCAACTTTAGTCTCCTGGATTTTAAAGGGATGTTGTTTTAGAAGCCCAAATGAGTAACCTAGAGAAAAGGAAGATTAAACCAATCTTTCTGCTTTTGAGGACGAGGAGGACAGTAGACTTGTGGGTCCACATGGATTTCTTCCATTTGCCAACATGTCCAAGACAATCTATCTTTCCATAATTGTTTGCTTGATAATATTTTCCTTCAAAGCAGAAGTGCCACAGTTTAGCCATAAGCTCACCTGGAAAGACTCTGCCATAGCTCAGATATACCCTGGAAGCTATTCTTCTCTGAAGCTTCTTAGTTGTGTGATGTTGAGCAAATTATAATTTTGCTTCTTGGATATCCCCACTTTGATTATCTTACTTAAAAAAATTTGGTAATACACGCTACTTCTGATTTCTGAGTTACTATAATAAAATGTCATGTGAATAAATGTTTGTATTGAGAGGGATTGTAGTATAGTGATTGTATAGAGAGGTCACCTTAGATCAGGAAGTCCTGGGCTCAAGACATTCTTCTGAAATATACTGGCTGGATGACTAAAAGAAAACAGCATCCCTTGGAGCCAAAATGCCTGCAGCCTGAAACACTCCTGAAGGTGGCCCAAACAAGATTGTATTTAACAAAATAAGTAAAATGCCTCCAAAAAACCAAAACAAAACAAAAAACCAGAGAGAATGAGAGGGGTAATATTGCTTCCTTTCACATCAATAGATCTAATCTCTATCCTTTGTAGGATCTTATATTGATGCTTTATTTTCTATAAGATAGCCTTTCCTTTCCCAGTAGAACATTACTGGCCAGTTGAACACTACTTTTGTAACAAAAGAATAAAAAACAAAACAAACATCGTAATCATATCTGAGAGTATATGCCTCATTCTGTACCCATAGTTCACCACCTTTCCACTGCAAGGAAGGTAGTATTCTCATCAACAGATTCCTTGAGTCATGAATGGTCACTGAATTTTGGTCTGAATTCAAATGTCTTTTGAAGGTACTTCATTATGTCTGATCCATCATTCATTAAAGGCTTACCACACACAAGGCATTTTACCAGGTGGTGCTTATGAAAAGGAAAGGGAAATAAAAATTTATATAGGTGCTAGGTGCTAAGTGCTTTTACAAATATTATTTCAGCTATTGATAGGAACAGGAACTCGAGCTGTGATTTTGCTGGTATACTGATCTCCTTCTGCCAATTACTGATTGGCACCTGCTGTGATATTGATAGTCTTAGAAACTGAGAGTTCAAGTGATTTGCCCAGCATCCCATGGCCAGGATTGTGACAGGTGAGATTTGCACATAAGTCATTCTGCCTCTTAGCTCAGCTGTGTATTCACTATACCATTGTACTCATATGCTGGCATACACAAAAGCATTGGTGATATGAAGACTAGATAGATAGATAGATAGATAGATAGATAGATAGATGGATGGGTGGATTAGATGATAGATAGATGGATGACAGATAAATGATTAAATAGATAAATGAACAATCAAAAAGCCTTTAAACAAACAAAGAAATGAAATGAAGTGCAATGAAATGGAGTAAAGAACAGTCCCTGCCCTCAAGGAGCTCATATTCCACTGTAGGTAACACCGAATAGTCATTTAGTTAATGTACCCTGCCATACTGTGTGGGCTTTATGTTCCATGCTGCATTAATCACATGACTCAAACCCTCATTAGCTTGCAACAGTCATCTCCCCATTGCTAACCTCCCAGGCTTGTTATTAGCTGAAATGGAAATAGAGCCCATGGGAATTCCATCTAGGAGTATCATCTCTCAAAGAGAGAAGAGACTGCCCGTAGCCTGGATGATCATTTTTGTGAAGTAGGGGGCTTGGGTTGAAGACTTTCTTCCACATCACTGCTGGTAATGATTCCTTTATATATAGCCCTAGTGGTATCTATTTCTAGGTCTAGAAGCAACCTCAGTAGCTATCTATTTTAAATCTCTCATTGAAATGTTAGGAAACTGAGGTCCAGAGAGTAAGGTGACTTGATAAAAGTCATTCAGGTAGTAAGTAACTAAGAGGAGACTGAAGTCAGAGCTTATGACTCTTCAGTCATTGTTCTTTCCACTGTGCCAACCAGTGTCAGAGACAAGCTGATCCTCTATTTTTCAAAGGGATTAGAAGAGGCGATGCAATCTTTTTTGCTACCCTGTTGTCCATATAGAAACTAAATTGTCTGAGTCATAAAGGATTTTCAGGGAAAAATACGGTATGTCTTTTCTGCCAACTAAGTTGGTTGTTTCAGGCAATTTCAATTTTATATCTGGAGATTCCTGTTGCCTAATCATTGACTTTGACTTTCCAAGTGGCACGACATCTTCTAGTTCATCAACATTTAGAGGAAAAGGAAAAACACTTACTATAAATTATAGAAACAGCACTGGGAAGCCCTGTCAGGAGGGATGGAAGTGAATTGAATCCTCTGCAGAAGGGGTAATTGAATCTCCCAAACAAATGGCTTCATCTCCATTATCAGAGCTTGAAGCACCCTTCCTTTGTTCTCATTTACCACTCTGAAAGTGAACTCCATTTGAATATGTCATTCCCTGCTGGAGTAGACCATCCAAAAGAGAGCAGATGTGTTGGGGTGAGCGTTGGGGGGTTGTGTATCTAATAGAATTTCTATTTATCAGTAGAAACTCCTTCATGGAGCTGTTTTTATGTTACGGTTTTGAAACGATCTATTTGGGGCACGTGAATCGGTATCACTTTTTTTTGCCTTTGAAAACTCCTAGTTGGAATAAAAAGAATTCTAGCTTTCTCATTACAGATTTACTAAACACTGCTCTATCGTTTATACAACATTGTGCTTTTTTTTCTTTTCCATAAAATTTGTGTAAAGGGACCTTGAAAATCCATGTTGTTCATCTCACTGGCTGTACAAGAATAGATTCCAATGCCTTGGAGAAGGATACTTTACAAAGGCAGAAGGAAAGAGAGATTAAAGTGCTAATTCTAAACTCAGAAGACCTAGGTTCAAATCTTACCTCATATACTAGCTGTGTGGCCATGAGGAAGTTACAGTATCCCTGGTCTTCAATTCCCTCACCTATAAAAGTGGAGAAAATAACATTCTTAGAATCTACGTCATGGAATTAATGTGGAGACTTAATGAGCTAATGTATATATAGGGCTTTCTATTTGTTGTGGCATGGCTACTGTTTATCCTACTCACTTAAAAGTAATTACTTTTGCTAGAAAAAAAACCACAATACATCCTGACTGACTCATTCAGTCTAAATTGAGTATGAAATGCACCTTTCTGTTAAATTTAAAATTAGGCAGAGAAACTAATTGTGCTCTTCCTAAGTGTCAGGCATTTTTCTGACCGAGGGCTCAGAGCTGCTGTGGCTGAACTTTATTTTTTAATCTAAAATAAACACCATGAAGTTGAAAAAGAAGGAACCATGTGAACCTTAGAGGCCATGATACCACTCCCCTCTCAGGCTTTAAATGAGTTAGTCATTGTAACAGGTTATTACAGAATAATGAAAGCCCTATGCAAATGTTAGTTATGATTTCATAATCCTCCCCCCACATATTACATTCAGAAGTTCTATTCCTTATTTCTTTTGACATTTTATCTTTATTTTAAAAAATATCAGTTCATATCTAGCTTAGTAAATTTCTCGATGATTTATAAGTCAATTTCTCAAAATCATTGGTGGAAAAACTGAAGTCAAAATAAATTTCATTAGGATTTTATAAAGGGAAGTTACTGTGACAGTTTCTTATTATTATTCTTAAAATTTATTTCCCCTTTTATCTACATGCTACTGAAATAATAATAATTTTGATTATTTGCAATAATAATATTTACAAAGCTATTTTCTCACAACAATCTCATGAGACATATAGGGAAATTTGTATTATCCCTGTTTAACAAAGGACAAAACTAGACGGTTTTATGCCACTTTAAAAGCATAGAGTCAAACTCAATTTTTAGACCACAGACCTCTCCAAACAGAAAGCACAGCATTAGAACTGCCCCAAACTGATGTGCTATCTCTCCTAGAGACACATAAGCAAAGACTAGATGTCTTGGCATGCAATAGAAGGGATTTTCATTTAGGAGCAGCTTTTCAGGTTCATTCAGACTTTGAGATTCTCTGATAGAGATTTCCTATATATCGTTTATTTATTCATTTTGCCAAGACCTTTGAGGTTTTCATTAAAATTTCCTGGAAAGGATAAGCATCTGTATGATGGGTGTATCACAGGAAAGAGAGCAGCTGTTGTTGTAAAAAGGTTGACTACAATAATGTAACCAGGTCATGAGGTTTCATGATGTAACAAAACTCAGGGTCATTCCACATTGGACTAAAAAGGATTAGCCAAGGAAAAATAAATCTTTATCTTTCTATTTTGTTTTGGGAATCTGTTCCAGTGAATGGGTCTACAATTTCATTTTCCTAGTATTGTCCCCATATTTATCATTATTGCTTAAGTAACAAATTATGTTTATAATGTTCAAGAATCTGCTCACTATTCTAGCTTGCATTTTAAGCAATAATATTCCTGAATCAACTTTCTGGCAATTTACTTAATAATTATAACAGCAACAACAATAATGTCAATGGTCATTTCCATTTATGCTGCATTTTAGGGTTTATAGAGAAGATTTATCAGGGTACTCCTCAAACTCTGTATTGTGGTTCCATAAACTCATGCTAACATTCATAATGTATAATGCCCTCTGGATACAATTTTGTATTCTGAATTACTTCCAGCATGATTAGTTTGAATGGTAGGCTGTGTGAGTTTTCTTTATAACAAAACCAATTTATGCTATTGACAAAGAAGTTTTCTTATTACCACTGCTCCTATTACTACTACTACTTTTAATCCAAACTCTCAAATGCCTACTATGTTCCCAGGACTATCATAGGCATGCTGAATTAAAAGCTAAAAATTAAAAGACAAAAAGAGACTAATCCTCAAAGAGTTAAAATTGTAGTGAAGAGAGAGAGAAAGAGGGAAGGAGGGAGGGAGACAGACAGACAGAGACAGACAGACAGAGAGACAGAGAGAGTTCCAAAAGTCTTGTGTAATTTTAAGCTACCTAAGTTATTAAAACGTATAAGTGCAATAAGATTTTAAGATTCTTAGAACACTCTATATATGTAGACATAAAATACTTTAAAAGTAAGGACAAATCGATTACAGAGTGGAAGCACTATTACTACTACTATTACTACCACTGCCGCCACCACGACCACCACCACCAGCAATGCTAATAGCTGACATTTATGCAGGGCTATAAAGTCACCAGAGTGCTTTACACCCATTATTTCATTGGCATTATAGTTGATGTTAGCCACTGAGGCTAGAGTGTTAAGGAATCACAAAGCCGTCAATAGCTCTGGTGCAATTGGTCACCATGTCTTCTGCATGCAGTCTAGCATGCTTTTCTGTCAGAATTAGGAGGACAAAATGCCAATCAGGAGAATCCTAACCATATTGGATTAAGGATATTTGAAGCAGATGTGATGTGGAAGAGATATTGGGGCAGCAAGGCCCAAGTTAGTATGTGCCTCTCACACACAAAATTCCCAATCACTATTATTTATCCCATTTATACCCTAAAGGATTTCCTAAAGGATTTTATACCCCGTAGTTTACATGGTGCCCATTTGGGGATCCTGAAACTATCTCATCTAAGAGGAAGGAAGCATTTATGACTTCTCTTTTCCAAAGAGAAACAACAGTTAACATTGACTTCAGCATTTCTGTTTCCAGGAATAGGATTAAAGTACTGTTTTTTTTTCCTCTCCCTAGCCTCCAACAAAATCCTATTATCTCCTTTATTGTCGATTATTTTTAACCACCACATTTTGCATACATAGTGCTACCCCTCCACTGAATTACAACAGAGGGCTAATGGTCATGTTAGCCAGTTTCTGGCAGTGGCTACTAATAAAACCATCTGTTACAGGGGAGAGTTCTAACAGATCAGTGTTGTAATTTGGGAAGGCACATACTTATGAGACAAGACTGTTATTAGAAGGCCCCTGAGACCTCTAGCAACTGTAGACATAATTATATGAAAACAGCTTCAAGGGGATATCCATTTACCCGGGGTGATTATACCAGGGGCTAATTCTGTTGCTAGATGCATAAACCTGAAGGATGAGGTGAGGATACAAGAAACAGTAGTGCTTAAGATTTAGATACTGCTATAGTTGTGGATATGATCTTCAAGTAGGTGGTAGAGTGGGGTAGAGATACTGGTGTAGGTAACTAATATTTTCTTATTGGTTTAAAGGATCACAAAAATAGAACTAGAAGCAATGTTGGAAGTCATTTAGTAGAAATACCTCCGCTTATAAGAGGTTAAAAACTTCTCTTGGGTCATGGAAGTCGTAAGTGGCAAAGCCAGGATTCAAATCTACCTCTTCTTACTCCAAATCCAGAACTCTTACAGGTGCATTAGTTTTATTTTATTTTAAATATGAAACAATAATTATGCCTCTATATTAATAACAAAATGATAAATATGAATGTGTTTGTAATTTTCATAAATAGATATTATTACCAAAGAATCTTCTATGTAAGGGTATGTACCATCAGACCAGCAAAGTTTAAGGTCAGAAAAAAAGAGGGACAATTGAGTATAAGAACAGGGCCTTTTCTGGAATAAGAGAAACATTCCATATCTAGCGGGCAATCCCACACATCGAGAAGTTAAATTGGAAAATGAAAGGGCCAAGCAAAATAAATCTTCGTGCTCTCATGACTGAGATTTCCTCAGTATCCTTTTTTTTCCAACAACTCATTTACAAAGACCTCAAAAAGATTTGGGAAAGGTACCTGGATGGGCAATATTTGTTGAGGTAAGATTCCATCATTGAGGGAGCTCAGCTCTGAATCAAGAACAGTTGTCGAAGAGGAGAGGTTACATGTTTTCCAAACCTACTCTGAGAGGACAAAGCTTATAGCAGAGTTCTGGAGGAAATACAACTAGGAAAGGTGCTATCAGTTCTAGGCTAAAGGTACCACTCCTTTGTGTAAGAGCTGAAAGAGAAAGTGGCATCATTTCAACTGGAGGAGCCCAGTAGCATTGAACTTATCCTCAGACTAGATATAGCAGAAATAACAACTGCCCATCAGAAGAGTAAGCCTGAGGAATTCAGCCAATTAACCCATCCAATAGAGATGCCTCCCCTGCTAGGAACAGATGAAGTTTAGCAGCAGTATCCCTGATTCATTAGTGACACCCAGCAGTAGTCTTCATGAGAACTCTCCAGAGAGAGAAAGGACATAGAAGCCATATCCTACTGTTTGGAATTGGGAGTTACTTTGGCTACAAGTGTTTCTTGTGTCTTACTACCACTGTACTTAAAGTATATGCCCACTCACTCCCCACCCCTTAGAGACCCTAGCCTTTCTGTATATTTTCTATTAAAGGGAATCCTCTGGTTTGAGAGGGGAGAATGCTTTATAACTATTGTTCTTGCCACGTGATTTGAATAAATGCCTTTTCTCAGAACTAATTGATCTTCAAGCTGGTTGTTAATAGGAAGTACAGTGGTAGGGGCTCACGAGGTTCATCATTAGTAGTAGTTACCTTCAGGGTTAATCCCAGAACATGAGGGAGAAGCTGTACCTGCTAGTGCAAGAATTTGTGGAAGTGAGACAAGAAAGAGCACTGTATATTTGGAACAAACCTTAGAAATCTAGTCCAACCTGCCCCAAATAAAGACAAAAAAACCCCACCTTTCTATAACTCTTTTCTCCCATTAAAGGGAAAGCTTTTCTGTTTCTCATTTCCTCTTCTTCTCATTCCTCTCTTTTGTTCCCACCGGTCTTCCACAGATTATTTACCTTCATAAGATCCTTGCGATGTACTAATGAAATTGGCATAATTCTCCCTGTCTCTCTGTCTCTGTCTCTCTTTCTGTCTTTCCCTGTCTCTTTCTCCCCCCCTCTCTTTTCTCTCTCATCATTATCTCTGTTTACTTGTCTCTCTGTCTCTTGTCATGGATTTGGTAGCTAGGCTTAGACTATATCTCAGAATTTTAAATTCATCATTCACTTCTCTTTCTTCTAGAAAATAGTGTCAACATTTAATAAAGCTGGTAAGAAGAGCTGTATCTACATGGCAAGAAACTATTCAATTAAGTTCCACAAATGTAAATTAAGCATAGACTATGCTCAGTGCACTGTTCTATGTTTTGGGAATTAAAAAAAAAAGAAATACAATAATTCCTACCCTACAACATGTAACAAGAGAATTAAATACAAAACTATAACTGAAAATAAAATATGATTTCAAGAGTTGGGGATGACTAACACCTTTTGGTCAATGAAGGGTCTCCATAGAAGATGGTATCTGAATTGTATTTTAAAAGTAGATAGGGATTCTTAGAAGTTTAGGTGAGGAGGAAAATTTCCAGACATGAGTGACAATTACTTTTATGAAAAAATGGAGGGTGCAAGATGTGATACAATGATGATGGTGATGATGATGATGATGATGGTGATGATGATGATGATGGTGATGATGATGATGGTGATGATGATGGTAATGATGGTGATGATGATGATGGTGGTGGTGATGATGGTGATGATGATGATGATGGTGATTACAGTAACAACAACATTTAGTGTTTACTGTGTTCCATGCATTGTGCTAAGCACTTTTCAAATATCTCATTTGTATTTCACAACTGGTAAGTGTCAGAGAATTTTTTTAAGTTTGGTCCTCCTGACTCTGCACAGTGCTCTAACCAATGTGCTATGTTACTAACCCAGATGGCATAACATGTATGTGTAACGCCATGCACCAGCAGATTCCCAAAGGAATGCTACTGTGAACAGCTTTTAGAGTTCAGATTACAAAATAGAGTGAACACTCTGTTTATTCCATTACAAATCAAGACAAACATTCAAAACATTATAATATTCACAACATTACATCTTATCACAGAAAATGGCCACACAGTTTTCACTACAGTGGCCACAATA
>CM053581.1:559960731-559984113 GCA_028627135.1 Pseudochirops cupreus | reverse complement strand
AAAAAAAAACATAGAGAACTGAGTGTTGGGGGATGCTTGAAGCCCCCCGATCTCTCTTCACCAAGTTGAGTTGTAGTCTTTGGCAGAATTTGTAATGGCACTGAATCATGGAAAGTTGCCGGCAAACTTAATGGGATATAGAGACAAAAAAAGTTCCCGTCTTATTTACGATCCAGGAGATTTGGTCAATATTAGTGTTTCATTAAACATTTGCTTTGGTGGATCCTGAGGCAGGAAGGAGGAGGGTGGGTGGGTGGGTGGGGACCCAACAAGCAGTCTCTCATTTACAGGGCTTGAGCAGCTGAGAACGCTCCCCTGTTCAGAGAGATCCCCGGGTTCTGGGGCTGGCAGGAGACACTGCAAGACTGAGAATCTTAAGCCTAGAGAGAGAGAGATCTGTGAAGCTGTTCGATATTTGGTCAGTCGAGTTGGGCGTCTCAGCGGAAACCTCTCTGGGATTTACGGCGGAGCCGCCTTGTATAAGCAAGCAGAAGGCTTGGTGGGGTGCAGATCAGTGCTGGCTAACCGGTGCATTCCCTCACTGGGGTCTTGCAATGAAATGTAATGGAACGCTGCAATTGACTGTAAACTGACTTGTGGGGAAGGAAGAAAGAAGGAGGTAGGGTTGGGCTGAATTAGCCCAGAAGCGGAGGATTGGCATAGAGACACTTTGCTGCGCCTGGAAGTTATGCTTTCCTACTGTAAGTCCAATCCATCCCTCAACCCGACCCAGAGGGGGCTTGAGCTGTTATGTACTTAATGCTGAGATGTTTGCATGTCCAAGTGGAGGGAGGATGTGGATTGATGCCAAGAGAGATACTCCAATGGATTTCTGGGTTTCCACCAAATAAGAAATCCAGAGTTCACTTGGAACTGATTTCTCTTTTTAAAAGTGCTTCCTTGCTCTTTGGGTGGATTTGCATGGTAACAGTCTTAGTCTACATAGCATTTTCCTCGGGGGGGTATTCGAGTTTGTGTTTGTTGCCAATGCACTCTCCCTACATTTGAGGGAGAGAGAGAGAGAGAGAGAGAGAGAGAGAGAGAGAGAGAGAGAGAGAGAGAGAGAGAGAGAGACCGTGGAAGAGCCAGAGTTAGGAAAGCTAAAAAACCTTTGCTTGACAAGTCTTGATCCCCTGGTAATTTGTTTTATATCTGAAAAGGTGTTTGAAAAATGTTGAACGTAATTCAGGAGAAACAGCCCCTTTTTGTAACCTCATGTGCAATAGAATCTAGCTTCAGGTTGTGCCTCCTTTGCCAGACCGTGAGCTTAAGATTGTTCACTGGCAAAACTGTAATTAGTTGTGTCAAGCTCGGAATTACTTATTAGTGGTATTATTGTTGTTGTTATTATTTTGTTTGCAAAAAAAATGGGGGGGGGTCGATATTTCTCCGGGCCCAAAGACTATTTAGTGACTGGGATTGTGTTGTACAGTCAGTGGTGAGAGTACGTTATGGTTGTAACCGAAGTTATATTTTTGGTCTCTGGCAACAGTTTCCTATGTGATTGTGGCAGGCAACTCTGGTTAACCAGAGAAGCTACATGGTTTAGAAGTGCTAGCTAGAGGTCAGCCATATGCAATTGGATTAAAATATGGCTATTATAGGAATGTTCTTGGGGCCAGATCCTGTTATTATCGTTTTGCCAATCCAGGCTGCTGGCACTGCAGGCTGATTCACCGGCTAATTTGTTTCATTGTGTAATGTAGGTTTTTAATAGTACAAATTGAAATGTGGTGTCCTACTTGAGAGGGAGCCATGCTCTTCTGAAGAAGGCATAGCTGAAGTTTTCTTCGTGGCATGAGGGGGCAGCAGGCTGGAGACTAAAGCCTATGGTTACCTTCTTTCTTTCCTGAGAGGGAAACATGTATTCGGGAATGGCACTTATTGCAGATTATTTCCTGCATCCACTTTCTGGATTGCCTAACATATAGCTTGAGTTCTCACCTAGCCCCAGTAGAGCAGACCCCAGGATTGATGGCAAAGGCTCAACAACATGAATGAGGAATATGATGATCCAAATGTCTAGTATTAATGACTACCTACAAGCCTCCTGCTCTCTGGTTAATCCTAAATGGCATTTTTTCTTCATGCTTCTACCTTATAGGAGTTTTTGGTGATTCATCCTGTTGCATGTTCACTTATGCCACTGTGGGGCTGTGTGTGTGTGTGTGTGTGTGTGTGAGAGAGAGAGAGAGAGAGACAGAGAGAGAGAGAGAGAGAGAGAGAGAGAGAGAGAGAGAGAGAGAGAAAGAGAAGGATGTGTGTTGGGGGGGAGTGGTATGGCTGGGTAGCTAGTATGGGTGTGCATAGGAGGGTGCTTATGGAAACGTGAATTTGGGGAAGGATTTTGAGCACAGAAAGAAAGGGGTGCTATTGTCCTTTTGTACCAGTAGGGCTCTTTATCCAACTGCTTTGAATGAAAGGCAGGTTTGGGGTAAGAGATAGGGTGAACTGGTAAGCCAATCAGACTGAAGAAGGTTCTCTTTTAACTCACTAGGCTGTATAATATTTGACTGTCTAGAGATGTATATGCTGCATCCCCTCCTCTCAGGAAGCTTCATGGTGCTCTCTGGCCCCTTTTACAACTCTGCCCTGCTGGCCCTGAACCCTAGCTTGCAACGCTCAAAGTCAATCACATTTGGAGGCAGGAGAAGTCAAAATTTTAGTTCCCAAGAATAACTCTCATATTTGGAGAAAGTGGCTGCTTCAGAATTCTCAGTCTAATGGGCCCTTTTAATGACTTAAATCTGACTCTTATTTTCTATTGAAATTTCAGTGCTCCTATTTTCAATAATTGTTCATTTGCACTTAATGTTGGGTGGTGATTTAAGAGTTTGCTGTTCAGTCACTGTGGAGACTTTTGTTACTTACTCTATCGATCATTCCTTACTCCGAGTTAAATACAACTTTGGGGGAAAAATAAGAGAAAAAACTGTCTGGCAGTCGTATCTTCCCAGGATTTACTGTAAAAGAAACGAAAATACTAAATACTTATGTTGCTTCCACCTCCCTATAAATATTTTACATTGTTAAAAACGACATTTGCCAAGGATGAGTGACCTTTAATAATTTATCCAGAGATGAAAGAAAAGCTTCTGTGAGACTTCTCCCCTGATTAGAGGAGAGAGGCTGTGGGTGGTTGTCTACAGTAGCTACACAGAGCTGATGGAATAAAGAACTAATCGGATTCTGCAGCCAGTGCTAAGGAAGGGGCATGTGCACACCAACCCTTCTTTATAGAATTTGGCATTGGGATTGTTGCTATGGTGTAGCACTTACTCCTAGCTCCCTATTTGTCAAGGATCCCACCCTTCCCACCCACCTGGGGCTCAGGTCTTTGAAGCTAGGGGAAAATGTCATTGCTACCAGTAAGGTCAAAGAATACCTGGGACCCATCGTTGTCCAGAGAGGTAGTGCTGGACGCATCCCTTGCCTAAGGGAGAGAAAAACAGGGCACAGATGATGGGTCTCTGTAGGTTGGTTCTGCATGGTTGGAAACCAATAATGTGTTTTATGGCTGGAGACAGTCAAGAAAACACTGCAGTGAGGTTGCAGTTCTGATGGAATGTGGGAAGCT
Source organism: Pseudochirops cupreus (assembly GCA_028627135.1). Classification (NCBI taxonomy): domain Eukaryota; kingdom Metazoa; phylum Chordata; class Mammalia; order Diprotodontia; family Pseudocheiridae; genus Pseudochirops; species Pseudochirops cupreus. Next base: position 559,980,536 of record CM053581.1, on the reverse strand, counting down.
TTCTGAAAATCCTACCTATAACTCCTGCCCATTTACAATGAATATATGTTGTATTTACATAATTATCTCTTGTTTTCTACCCTGTTAGAATGTGAGCATCTAGAAGACAGCTACCCTGGTTTTTGCCTTTCTTTTTATCTCCAGTCCTTAGCAGAGTATTAGATACATTAGAAAGCATGTAACAAATACTTGTTGACTGTCAAGTGTCCTAAAATAAATCTATATAGAAGTTGAAAAGTAACAACAACACAAAATAAAAGCTTCATTAAATTGACGATTAATGGAAATATTAATTAAGCCTGGGGGAAAGCAGGAATACTTAAAAGGAGGGAATGAGCCACTCAAATCAAAGCTTGTCTGTACTTAGAACTGAGTTATATCCCTTTAAATATCCAAGTAGCTTCAAAGAGAGTGAAGCATTAAGTAGTATACCTTTCCTGGCAGGAAGGACTTAAAAGAAAGAGGAAGCAATAAAGGAGCCAGAAAATTTAAAAAAAAAAATCTTGCCTGAAAATTTCTGGAAAATTCTAAAGCTTGAGGCCCTGACCACAGGGTTTGTGCATCATCTATTTCCAGCATCATTTTCAGTCTCATCTCAGGACCTGAACATCATCAGGTCAGCATTTACTCCTTACTGTCATGTTAACCATCAGGTTTCATTTCTGAAAAGCAATTTAAATGGAGGGGTAGGGGAAGAATTTTTAGCAAGAAAAAAGATAATGAGGAAATAAATAATCAGAACATATGCAGGTGATAAAAAATTGCCCCTTTTCTAGAGTTTAGCACATCCTAATTTGCTTCTGGTTTGTGATCTTTCATGCCAAATTGTGACCAACACAGAGGCTTTCTTAAATACTCAGGATCTTCTTGATTGACTGCCAAGAGGGAGACTGATTCAGCTCTCACCTTGGAAGCTTAGATTCTTTAGTAAAGTTTAAAGCCGATATACCAATTTTATGTGAGAATGTATCTGAAACACAGGTAGGAAGTTGTTCATATGCATCCTTTTTGTGTTTGTTTTTTGAGGGTAGAGGAATCTGAGCTGTTTTGTTATTCAGTCATCTTTCAATCTTATGTGACTCTTCATGACCCTATTTGAGGTTTTCTTGGCAAAGACACTACAGTGGTTTGCCATCTCCTTTTCCAGATCATTTTCCAGATGAGACAATTGAGGCAAATGGGTTCAATGACTTTCCCAGGATCACACAATTAGTAAGTGTCTGAAACCAGATTTGAACTCAGACCTTCCTGACTGCCGTCCCAGTGCTTTATCCACTGTGCCACCTAGCTGTGCTTCATTGAAATGAAATGGAGAACAAAAAGAGTACAAGTGCCTCAATGGATTTCATCAACTCTTTTGTAACTTGTGCTTTGAGAGTTGCCTAGTGGCACTGGGAAGTTTATTGACTTGTCTGGGGCCATAGAGATGGGCTAGAACCATCTGAGGTACTAGTTGAACCCAAGTCTTTCTGACTCAGAGTCTGCTATGCAATGTTCCATATTCTCAATCTGTGTCTTTGTCTCTATCCCCTGGCTTTTTCTCTGTTGCTAACTATCTCTGTGTCTCTCTCAGGAATTTCTTTGTGCCAATGCAAGGATGGAGACATGGTGAGATGAAATAATTTGTCCAGGGTCACACAAGCAACCAATACGTGTCAGAGACAAACCTGAATTCGGGTCTTGCTGACTCTCAAACTCAGCTCCCTGTATCACTACCTCTTATATGTGCATATACATAGCAACATCTATGATGAATGAACACATATATTTGCTTTGTTATATCCACATGCACATGTATTGTTATGAATAACGAATAAACTTCACATGCATATGTGTATACATATACTATTTAATATAGGTAACAATTCTAAACTAGATGCCCTCAAAATACCATAATCGCCATATTAGTAAGTTGCCAAATTATCTATCTATCTATATATCTCTGTGTGTGTTAAGAAATGTATAAATGGCAGGTCAGCTCTGTTGAAAATTGTCATAAAGCAAGGCCTCCTAAACCAAAGAAACATGATCCATAAAAATATTCCCTTAAATGCTTCATTCTATAAAATTGTATTAATCTATTTAAAAATGTGTTTCATGATCAATTATATGTCTTTATGTAAATACATATAGATATGAAACCTGAGATTCATCGTATTCTCAAATTCTAAACTCTGAAATTCATTTTATCTTGCATCTTCCCAAAGAATACTTTCATTTAAATCACACACACACACACACACACACACACACACACACACACACACACAAACACACATGCACAAAGTAACAGTTCCTTAGTTGCTGTAATTATATGGAAATGAAGTGAGTTTATTTAAGGGATAAGTTCCCAAATCCACGAGCTAATAACGACTGACAAAGTTACCCTTTTGTGGGTGGCATAATTGTTCCAAAAAAACAAATGAAAAATTTAAATTAGTGGTTTCCTGCCTTCGTTTGTGAAGATCTGGCTGCAGCTGCTGTTGACTGGAACCTCTCTTTATCGGACTTCGCGCGTGTGTGTTTGTGTGTGTGTGTGTGTGTGTGTGTGTGTGTGTGTGTGTAAGTCTATTTTTGTGTTCCTGTGCATATTTGTGCACATGCTTAACTATTTGGATGTTGAATTGGCTCTAGATTACATATGCCAAGATGGCATCTTCTTTACCCTTATCTTATACGCATTTCTTTTTCACAATAGTCATTGCTCCAATGGCAAAACTCCTTTAGTATTGTTTTAAAATGCTACGGTGTCAATTAACCAATATGAACATTATGATATTTTTATGGGCAGCCAGTTTAGAACTGTTTCATATATTATATTGAACTGCTTATGTGGTGTATTATATCAAGATTTAAGAATGGTATCATAGCTCTTTCTGCCTATAATGGCTAAGGAAACAGTGATGGTTATGTAAGCAGAAACCCAAATGTCATGGAATCTCTCCCTGTTTTTGTTTAATTAATCATTTTAAAAGTTATTACATATCATTTATGACAAAGTTTAATTTTTCAATTTTCCTAGGTGATTGAGGACATAAAGCAGAAACATAGCATAAGAAGAGTCTAGAATTAACCAACTTTAGAGTGTGTGGGATTCTATTTGAGCCAAATTACCAGGGTTGTAAATGGGAAGCTTTGCTACTCTGTACATCCTCCAGCTTTTCCTTTGTATCTATCCCTCTATTAGAATGCTAGTTCCTTGATGGCCGAGGTTGTCTTGCTTGTCTTCATTTCTGTGCCCACACTGCTCACAGTCCCCGATACATAGTAAACTTTTAATGAATGCCCTGCTCCCCAAACATTACTGTTAGAGATAATGGGCCAGACTTACTTGACATCAGGGAAGCTGACATCACTGACCTATGTATGTGTCCTAGAGGTCATGATTACACTGAGAGGACAACCATGCAGATTACACTGCATGGTTGACCCAGTTTCTTGGTTCCTGAGTTTCTGTGACTTGAAAATAAATGTAAAAAGTTGTTTGTTTTTTTTCGCCCAAGAACACAGATGTTTCATCAGTTAGAAGCATCAAGACAAGTTCATATTGCCACATAAGTAAAGGAAATCAGGCAAGGAGTCTTTGATGAAATGTAATGTCCTCTCTCCCTCTTTTTTTTCTTTTTGATTTGGAATTTGGAAAGATAGAGAGGGTAAAAGGAAAAGGGACACACTGAAGAATCATACAGATCATCCACCTTACACACACACACATGCACACACACATACACACACACATACTCCCCAAGATTTTCACCTGTGGTAACCACATAACTAAAGTAAAAATACTTTGAAATTGAAGTCTTTAATTTTTCCTGGAGTGTCCTATCTCATATTTGTTGTTTTTGTTGTTACTGTTTTTGTTGAATTATTTCAGTCATGTCTGACTCTCTGTGAGCCCATATGGGGTTTTCTTTGCAAATATATTGGAGTGTTTTGTAATTCCCTTCTCCATCTCATTTTACAGATGGAAAACTGAGGCAAATGTATGTACCTCCTGGCAGTTAATGAATGTTTGTTCATCAAGATTTAGAGTTGGAAGGGACCTTAGAGGCCATCTAGTTCTACCTCTTCATTCTACCCATGAGGGAATGGAGGTCCAAGGGGTTATATACCTTGCTAGAGTTCACACAGGCAAGAAGGGGCAGGAGCAGAATTTGAACCTCATTAACACTATTGCAAATCAAGGGCAACTTTTGCTGATCCATGCTGAGTTGTATTGAGTTGAGTTTATTTGTTCCAACCAAATATTTGGTTCTCTTTCCCTAGACATAATGGGTAGGTAAAGGAAGCACATTCAGGGAAGTGGATCTGTATAATTTAGCACAGGGAATACCGGTTCATACATATACATAGACACACACACATACACACACATATATACATACACACAATACACATATACATGTATATATGTGTGTGTATGTGTGTGTGTCTATGTATGTATGTATACTGTTTTTTTGGACCAGAGCAAAAGTCTCTGATTTGGGACAAAAATGCCTGAATGTTATTGTGACCTGTGTGGCAAGTTGTTGTATGGATTGAATCAATTGATTGTGATAGCAATATTATATGTGAAAACACATCAAAAGCCATGGGACAGTATGGTTCAGTGGACTAAGAATTAATTTTGGAGTCCAAGGGCCAGGGTTTGAATCCCGTTTCTCCTGTATAAGGTCTGACTCTACTTTGGGTAATTCTGTTACCTCTCTTGCATCTCAGTTTCTTTTTCTGGAAAATGAGCCCTGGGTTCCTCAGTTATTTTTGTGTCATAGAACACTGGGACAGTTTGGTGAGGCCTATGGACCCCTTCTCAGAAGAATGTTGCAAATGCTTATAGGAAATGTTAAATTTCAGTTAGTTGTTAGTGAAAATAAAGATTTATTTTTTTTTTATCGAAGTTAATGAACCTCCTGAAATCTCCCTATTGATCCCAGGTTAAGAACACATGGCCTAGATGTTCTCTAAGGCCTTTCAAGCTCCAAACCCAGGCTTATACTACATTTTACAAGACAAGAAATCACTGTCACTAGTACCATTATCAAGAACTATGGAGTTTCCTCTCTGTAGAGTTGAGAGAGTACCTGGGTTTGGCAGCTCTCTTTGTCCCTTTGGGGTTTAGAACATTGCATCCAGAGTAGAGACCTGCCACTGCATAACTTCATTTTTTTTTGTGAAGCAATAGGAAGAACAATTTCTCTTAGGAAGAACTTAATGGGATCTTCTACATCTCTCCAAGCAATTGCGAACCAGCATGTGATTCTCTGGGCAGCTAAGTGACAGAGCAGATAGATAGAACATTGGGTTTGTAATCAAAAAGACTCATCTTCCTGAGTTCAAGTCTGGCCTCAGAGATTGACTAGCTGTGTGATCTTAGACATGTCACTTAACCCTGCTGGTCTTAGTTCCTCATCTAAATGATCTAGAAAAGGAAGTGACAAACCACTACAGTATCTTTGCCAAGAAAACCCCAAAATGAGGTCTGGAAGACTCAGACATGTCTGAAATGATGCAACAACAACAACAACAACAACAACAGGAGAAGTAGCAACAACAATCTGATTCTCTACTGCCCAGGTGGGTCTTTAGATGTGTTAAAAGCTAAGAAGGCTGCATTTGCTTCTTTGACAAGCTAGCGTTCTATTTGAGAGTAATCTAGCTAGGGGTAGAGTACCAAGGTTTCTTATACTGGAATAGTAATAGGAAACAACTGTCTCATTTTAAAGGCAAAGGAAATTGAAGCCCAGAGAGGTTAGGCTTACCTGGTAACACATGACTAGTAAATTCTTGATATAGAATCCAAGCCATGATCTTGCAGATTTCCCATTAGAACACTATCCACTGCACCATGCTGCCTCTCCAGCAGCCTAATTCTTAAACCATCCATCATCCCATCACATACAGTCTGGCTCTTTCAACCCAGGCTGTACCTTCTACTCTTTTTTTCCCCTTTAGTATTTTGATTTCTGTTTGATCACCTTCACAACTCTCTCCTGGTCCCCACTAAAGGAACAAATATTTCAGTATTTCAGTGAGACTGTGATCCCTTTGATGTGAACTCTCTGTCCAAAGATGCAGATTGCAACCTATCAAGACCTTCCCATCTGGCGTGGTATTTGTCTATTCCTGCCCATAAATCTAACACAGAAAGTTAACTTAGCCTGCTTAGGGGATTTCACCTTTGGACCTCATGTCAGGAAAACCTGAGTTCAAATTTGTCTTTAGACAATGACTAGCTGTATGACCCTGGGCAAGTCACTTAAACTGTGTTTGCCTCAGTTTCTTCAACTATAACCAGAGGATAATAACAGCACCTACTTTGTAGGATTGTGGAGAGGATGAAATGAGATAATATCTGTTGAGTACTTAGGACAGTGCCTGGTACATAGTAAGGGATATGTAAATACTTACTCCCTTCCTGTTTCTCCCTTGGAAATGGCATGGATGCCAATGCAGTGTGTGGAGCACCCACTGGCTATCCCTTTTCTTCCTATGTAATTGGTCCATCTGTCACACATTTCTCTGCTGGCATTGATTATAGATTTCTATTCAGAAGGGACCTCAGAAACTATCTAAAAACAAAGCGACTTGTCCAGTGACATACAGGTTATAAGTAGCAGGAATAGGATGTGAACCTGAGACATTTGACTCTTCACTTAAGAACACAAAGGTTATAAGTAATTAGCAGACCCCCTTCACTTTTTTCCTGAGTAATTCCTTGACTGATTTTAAAATATCCTTTACTTCTTTTATGTTCACAACCTTGAATGGCATATAAGTACTTTCCTTTCACAGATGAAGAAGCTAATGCTCGAGGACATTATCATTTGCCTATAGTCACGTGTTGTTGTTTGGCCTTGGTTTCCAAAGAGCACCAGTGACATCATGAAGGCGATATCTTGATTGGGGTGAATTGGATTCAAACTAGTCAGTGGAGAAAATGGTACTTGCTTTCAAATTTTTCTAATTCCTAATTCCTTTCTCTTTTCATTGTTCCCTGCTGCTTCTGGTGAAGCTTATACCAGAATAAACAGTGTTCAACTTGAGCTCTCATCCAATGTAAATTCAGAGTTGGATCTCACTTTAGACCAAAATAGCTTCCTTGTGTAACCAGCAGGTGTCGATGTGGAGTGTGAGGCAACTTGGCTGACTACTCAGTCCTCAACGTGGAAAGGAGAGAGAGAGATGGAGAGAGCTTAGGAAAAGCCACATGAGTAAGTGTGATCTTGGGCAGGTCACTTCAGATCTTTGGGGTTTGGTTTCATCCAGTAAAATAAAGGGGCCGAACCTGAGGATCTTGTGAATAGAAATGTTGTTGGAGACAAGAAGAAAATGTCTAAAGAATTCAACCAGAAGCTATTCAGCCCAAATTTTAGGTATTTTTTAAATTGTTATTTGTTTTCCATTTAGAAAAAACTGAGGAAGGATACAACCAGTTGCTTTCTCAGAGATCTCTTTTGCATCTTGGAAATATCCCTGCATTTGTGTGTGATAGGATATGTAACTTGTTCTTTTGTAATGTGATATAACAAATAGAAGTCCCTGTGGGTAGAGGGAGAACAACCCCATACACCTGGCCAAGGGTTGAGGGCTAGTAGTCTTCTTTATTTAGGGCTCTAACATGACTAGACATACTGTAAGCAAAGAGGGTTTATTATTAGTGGCTTGGAAAGGGAAAAGGGATTTATTATTGATTTTTATCTATCCCTCAATTTGTGGCTGCACTTTTAAAGACTGATTTCTCTGCCTGACTGAATCCACTGGCTTAAAAATTGAGGGGAAAGAAATCTTTCCCATTCCCTGTATGGATTTATTAGCATCTTTCTCAAATGTGGTTCAAGAAGCATGCTGGTGGTTCATAACTTATACTGCTCAGGCTTGTAGGAAACATGGTTGGAACGTGGCTGCTAGGGGGCATTTACTTTCCCCTGCATCATCTGAAATGTTCCTGGTCACCACAGGTGTTTTAATTAACTACTCTAAGGAATGACAGGTTATAACTTATTGGTCCATAGGGTTTTTGCATTTTGTATCCCAAAGATGCTATTATCCATTACATGGTCTATAAGAAAGCAGATCATCCCCTTTCCCTCATAAAGCAATGTAAGAGACTAAGGACTTATCTGGATTTTGAGAACAGGGGATACAGATTTTAAGGAGAATTTGTTTTCTTGTAAACAGCTGATTTGTTCAGCTGTCCAGAGAAAGGAAGGAAGCTTGATATGGTGTAAAAAAACAATCACTGGCTCTTTAGTCAAGGCTCCTGAGTTCAAATCCCAGTTTCTGTAACTTACTGATTATATGATATTGTTCAGGTCATTTAACTTTCTGGGTCTCAGTTTCCTCATCTGTGAAATGGGATCAGAGCAGTCAATGATTAAATATTTATTAAGCACCTACTATTAAGTGCTTAGGCACTGTGTGACACAAAGGTAAAGATAGTTCTGCTCTCATGAAAATCACAGTCTAATGGGAGATAAATCAAAAAAGAAATTATGTACCAACATGCTAAATTTGAAATAATGAACAAAGAAGGAACTACAATAAAGGAGGTTTGGGAAGGAATTCCACTAGAAACATGATATTTTAGCTGGAATATGGTGAGTTAGAGTAAATGCCTCTTAAGTTCTCTTGCTATAGATTTCTGATCCTTCACTTTGAGATCAGGAGTATTCTCAAACACTGCATTCAGTGGCAGTTGCTGGCAACAGTAAAGTTGGAAGAGACTTTAGAGATCATCTAGTCCAACCTGTTCCATCAGTTTACAAATAGGGAAACTGAGGCTGGAGGTTCAATGACTTATCCTGGGCTATATGCAGCAAGTCAATAGTAGTTCAAGCTAATAATCTGACCACTACCTTGCCTAGGTACCATGCTACTGTTTATAAAATAGTGAGTGTGGCAATGGGTAGAAACTCTGTTCCGCAGGAAGAATATTAAATCTCCCTGAACTGCCTAATTGCTTTGAAATAAGTGCTGTTGGCTGGAGTGAGAATTTCACCATATATAAAATCTAGAACTTCTTTATATGGATCTTAATCTCTAATTATTTCTAGTTTGTTGAGGTTTCACCCAGGCAAATGACCAAGTCTTTTATTGGCTTATTACCACTCTTATTATTATGATCTATCATTTATATAGCATTTTAAGGTTTGCAAACCTCTGGCCAGATATCTCATTTTATCCTCACAACCCTGAGAGGCAAGGGGTATTACCATCACCCCCATTTCACAGATGACGAAACTGAGGTGTAGGTAGAAGTTAATTGACTTGCCCCAAGTCATACAACTAGGAAGTGACTGAGGCAGTATTTGAACTCATGTCTGCCATCCAGACCCCAGAACTCTGTTGTGCCACCAGTTGCTTCACTCCTAGTAGTACATCCTCAATGCCTTGCACACCACAGACTCCTGAATAGGTGCTGAGAATTGACATATGGATTTTGAATCGCAGAATATAAGAGCTGGAAAGGATTTGGGAACCCAAAATACTGTTGCTGTCAAGGGCAATTAGAACAAAACATATTGGAGTATTGGATGGTAGAGCAGGAAGGAACCTTAGATCGCATAGTGTGAGACTGCTATAGGATGAACAGTTTATTCAGTTGCACAACTGGACCTAGAACCGTTGGGTATCACCAGTAGTCTTGACCTTTGTCTCACCACTGGACTTCAGTGGTCTAGAGGAAACAGTGAGGCTGATGACTTTACACAGCTCTGCACCACTCAAGTCCAGTTTACACTCATGATGTCATTGGTCCTCTCTGAGAACAGAGAAAGAGCAACAGGAAAACCCTAGTCCTGGGTTCCTTCTCCAATATTATGGTTTCACTCAGCACAAGTAACACACACACGTGTACACACACATACATGTACACACAGATGCATGCACGCATGCACTCACACACACATGTGCGCATGCACAATATGCCCCTGTGGCTAATAGCAGATAAGCAGCCTAATTTCTTTCAACTTTAGGCAGGGTAACATTTAACTCTCCTACTCTACAAAGTTGTAATTTCCCCTTTATTCACCATCCAGTTTGTCTTCTCCTGAACATTGATACCAATGTGGCTTTTTTTTTTCTGCTTAGAAAAATTAAAGTCCTGAATTCAACTTACCTTCCCTGAGACACCCTGAAGGGGTACCTTTTGTTCTGTCAATTTTGTGAGCTATTCTTCCTTCACTGTGCACAGAAGCAAAGGAGTGAGGGCAGGGATTGCAAATGGCTGGGCTCTCTAACAGTATGACCCATCACTGTGTTAAGAGTCAATATACATATTTTTAAATAAAAGCAAAAACTTTCACTGTAAACACCTCTTGGGATGAAAGACCAGACTCTGATTCCAGCACTGCAGAGTCTAGGGCTTTTTTCTCCCTCATTCAAATAATTTTTCAAGAGACCTGAGGCTTAATTTAAAAAAAAATAATGTTATGTTTAGGGAAGGAATTTGAGTTTGCTAGTATTTGCCAGTGAAAGGCGATCTTCTCACCTCCTGTCAAATACCCGTCACTTAGAAGAAAGAAGCATTTAGTGTGCTAGGTATGGGTCTATTATGAAATGAGCAGAGTGCACCTTTGTTTTTCTATTATTACTAGTAAATGGGGCTGCTAGAAGCAGCAAATTATTCAACAGTAGGGGTTATAGGAGCTTGGCTTCTACTGCTGAGTATTTTAAAAGAGAAAACAAAATGAACACACAAAATAGAAGCAATTCTGTCTCAGTGGGATTAAGACAAAGGTAAGTGAAGATTGCTCAGAATTGCCTGGTGTGTGTGTGTGTGTGTGTGTGTGTGTGTGTGTGTGTGTGTGTGTGTGTGTATGTGTGTATGTGTGTGCATGTTAGTGTGCTATGTACAAAATGGAAACGAAAATGGATAACTGATGGTGTTCTACTGTTAACTTTGCCTCCAACTAACTGTGTGACTTTTGACAAATTGCTTAATCACCCTGGATCTTAGTTTTCTCAACTCTAAAATTAAGAGACCTAAACAGTAGAAAAGTTTGAGTTCTTCCTGATTAAAGCAATAAATTATCATGCATTGTAGATAGTAGTGATGTGACAGAAAAAAAAATCTAGATTTTGATTCAGAGAATCTAGGTTCAAAATTTGGTTTTGCTGTTTGCTACAAAGGTCCTTAAGCAAATCTATTAATCATTGTGAGGCTCTTTTTTTTTTTTTTGCAATGTAAAATGAGAGGGATTGGTCTAGGTGACTTGGAAGGTCCTTCTACCTCTAAATACCAGAGACTATGATTTATTAAGTACCACCTAGGTTTCAGGCAGTGAGTTAGGCACTGGAATTTAAAGACAAAGAAATTGAAAACCCTTGTCCTCAAAAAGCTTATGTTCTCTCATGTGAATTAATATGTCATATATAATGTAGATCCTTCCAAGAATTGTTCAGAGTAGATGACTAGTTCCCATTTCTGATAATACCTTTGGATATAAACATATGGCCAGAAGGAAACAAGAAAACATTGCCAAGGATTGCTGTGTCTTAGGCAGGAAAATAAAGATGTTAGGAACATTGTTTTCATAACAGTTTTCAACACTGCTGACGGTCATTGTCAAGAAGGAAAAGGCAGAGTTGGGAAATGATTGAGACTATCGTAGGGTGTTTGAGGACATGTCTTGGATTCGTAGACCATAACTTAATATATAGGAATGGTTGGCTCTTGGCCAGGAATGGAATGCACCTAAGAAGGATGGTCAAAATGTATATGTCGAAGAGCAGTAAAATGAAGAGAAGTGGAGGGAGGAACAGCAGAAAAAGCACATTTGCATAGTTACCAAGCTACATGCCTTAGAGAATAATTATAAAGTATAGAAAAGAATAACAGTATAGATTCTCAGAAATTCACAGGAAATTAAGATCGAAGACAGGAACTAGCAATAAAAAAAGGCTTCAGATGGCTATAAACAAATGCACAAAATAGGGTCTTAAAGTAAGGCAAACCTGCGGTAACAACATAAGGGAAAGCCAACCTCCTAGCTATCACTGAGGAGTTAAGGGACTTGATAAAAAGTCACAAACTGAGTATGTGTCAAATGTCCGACTTGGATCTGGGCCTTCCTGACTTCTGGGCTTCAATAGGGCCTCCACGGTAACTGCCAAAGATGTGAATTTGCATTACACTTGGCGATAGGCGTTTGTGGAGGGATTATGCTTACTGGGAGTTTGCTTCACAGATGAGATCAGATTCATTACATTTTTTTGAAGGTATCACTGAGAGCTGATAATTCACTGTTACCCAACTATACCTATGAAAGGTATACTTTATTCACAAGAAACAGGGTAGGCATATGGTAGGGATGGTAATTAGTGTTATATGTTAGAAATATAGGATCATGTGATAAAATCTAGGACATTTCCCATGAGGGAGCATGGTGGAGAGAACTGAGGTGGAAATCATCACAGGAAAAAAAATAAAACAAGACAGAAAGATGTGGTTATTGAAATATACTAGACGCTGTTAGGCAGGGCAGCACCGTTGTTAGAGTACCTGGTCTGGAATCAAGACTCTTCCTGAGTTCAAATCCAACCTCAGACACTAAATGTGTGACCCTGGACAAATCATTTGCCTCATTTTCCTCATTTATAAAATGAGATGGAGAAAGAGATGGCAACCATTCCAGTATCTTTGCCAAGGAAACTCCAAATGGGGTCATGAAGAGTCTGATTTGTCTGAAAGCAACTGAGCAACCACAAGGACAGCATCAGGACTGAAAAAGGAAATACATGGACAGTTTAGGAAAGAGATTGAGGGTAGGCTTTTGGGGCATGATATACAAATAATGAACATCTCAACATCTGCTATCTTGATTTTTTTGATTGAAGCTGAAAAGCTAATTTCCTAATTTTTCTTTAATGTGCATTTAATTTTTTCAAAAGGTATAGTTGGGAATAAGAGAAAATAGTCATTCTTGAACTGATTTTTTTTCCTCACAAGTTGGAAAGAATTGCTGGAGTAGAAATAAGGAGAACCTTGGAGAAAGTGATACTCCTTTTTAGAATTTAGACTAAAGGAAGTGAGGAAATCTCAAGAAAGTATAGCACGTAATTGGAATTTTTAGAGAGAAAATTAATTTTTAAAAATCTTGAAATCTTTTGTCTTTGCATGGCTCAAATTTCCCTTTGTATTCCTCCCCTCCTCCAGTCTCCCAACTTTCTTTTTCAAGTAATAAATTTCTTTTTGGGAAAAAAAAATCATCTGTTCATTCAATATATCACAAATAGAAAAATATTCACAGTGTTTATCCATGGACATCCCAATTCTGGGGAAAAAAAGAGGGGAAAAAAGAGGGGAAGGGATGTGTGTGCTAACAAAAATAGGTAGGATCCCAGCCCTAAAAGGGAACAAAGTCCCCATGGTTTAAGAGGAACTCATGAATGAAGTTCCAAAAGCAAAAAAGAGAAAAATATCCAGTAAGAATAATTTTTCTCTAAAGGGAATCATATGACTTCATCAAAGAAGAGTATAAAGCAGGGTCCAGTGACAAGCCTGTTAAGAATGATCAAACTTGAAATCAACTAAGTCTGGAGAGGAAAGCCAAGGACAATTAAAGAAATTGTTTTGTGATATAGTGGGGAAAAAGAAAGATCAAAGAAATGATAGGACCATTGCTTAGGGTGTATTGGATGGAAGAAGATGAAGAGAACAGAGCTGCCCATCTCTAATCTTACTTCTATTTCCTCTGACAAGATGAATGATTTTTGGACTGGAAAGAAAAGGGAGAAAATTGTGTTAACTCAAGCTACATAAGAGAGAGGAGAGATGTGACTGAATGCCTTCCATGAGCTTTTCTCCAGGTAAAGACAAACTACATTCCAGAGTACCAAACTAACTGGAGGATGAACCCACAGTTATTCTCAGTTGTCTTTAAAAGGCTGTAGAACAGAGCCATGGGCAAGGAGGTAGCACAAGGGGTGGAGCTCTGGGCCTGGAGTCAGGAAGACTTATCTTCCAGAGTTCAAATCTGGCCTCAGGAACTTACTAGTCATGTGACCCTGGGCAAGTCACTTCACTCTATTTGCCTCAGTTTCCTCATCTGTAAAATGAGCTGGTGAAGGAAATGGCAGACCACTGCAGTGTCTTTGCCAAGAAAACAAATGGGGTCACAAAGAGTCAGATACAACCAAAAAATCACTGAACAATAACAAGAATAGGACTAGGAGAAAGGTAAGTTAGTTATCCTGATATTCAAAAAAAAAAGGGGGGGGGAGGGTAAAGTCTACACACTTAGTCTAGTTAGTTTTTATTTTATTCCTGGCTAGATTCTAAACTTCATTATTAAAGGACTGCCTAATTAACTTTTTATTCAACTCAATTATTGTATACTACCTACAATTCTTAGAGGGAATATGTATTAAGGAATAAAAAAGGGAGGCAACAGTTTAAAAGAACTAACCAAGACTTTAAGCAAGTTTGAGAGTATATGTGAATTTGAACCCATTTTCTCCCCCATCCTCTGCAAAGAAGGGAAGAAGCTGTATTTTCATATTGCTTTTTTGGAAGCAACTTAGTTTCATTGAGCAATTGCTAAATATTTACAGTGTGCCAGGTATTCTATGGGACCCTAAGGATAAGAAGACAGCAATGATGCAATCCCTCCCCTCAGGGAGCTTTTGTTCTTCTCTGCAAGCATTAGAAAAGGACACAGTGATCACAAAAAGCCAGTTTGACTTCATTAATAATCACTCAGGCCAGATTATATTCAATTCTTTTTTTTTCTTTTTGATAGTTACTAGACTAAATGAAAAGGTAACAATAATATTAGTTCAGATAAATGTTCATGTGTTTTCCTTTGTTATTAACACAGCATTTGAAAATGTCCTACAGTTCTTATAACAGAGATAGAGAAATATGGGTTAGACGAGAGATACCAACTATTTATTAAACAGGTGCTATGTCCGGGTATTGTTCTAAGCAGCTGAGAGTAGAAGGGAAGTGAAAAACAGCCACTTCACTCAAGGAGTTTGCAATCAAATGGGGGAAGACAACGTGTAAACCATTTATGAACAAATAAACTATATATGTATACACATTTACATAGATGTATGCTTATACATACATGTACATGTATGTATGCACACATGTGAATATAAATTGGAGATCATCTCACAGAGAAAGCACTAAGATTAAAGGGGGGGGGTAAGGACAGACTTCTTGGAGAAGGTGAGATTTTAGCTGGTACTTTAAGGAAGTCAATATTTTAGTTTAGGTTAATTTCATTCATTCATTCATTTGTTTTTATGCCTGCTTCCTCCCCCCCACCCCGACCCTTTTATTTCATTGGTGATGGGAATTCTCAATAAACTTTACTATGCTGATTTTTGATAGATGGTCTTTAAAATTTGTCTGGTTCTAAAAATCTAAAATACATGAATAAATTCTTCTCCCTGGTCAAGAGTAATAGTAGTTGTGTTTTTGAAATAGGCAGCTAGAAGAAGACCTAATTATATCAAGAAGATATCAACCATATTTTCTATGAACCATGAAGTTAATTTAAGGCTAGAAATTTGGTTCCCATCACAGATTCAGCACAAAGATCATAATATTAATTTGACATTGAAATGGCACCATTTTGTGATGTTGACCTTGGATGACATCCATCTCAAATAATTTATCAACTTTCTTACTCAATCTAGAAATTCTGTTCATAAACAGAACAATAGATATCTTTTGGCAATTAATTTCTGCCTGAGAACACTATGTACTGCCAGGTGCTGAGAACATCCTTTATATATTTTTATTTCTCTCCGTCTATGACTATATCTCTTTTTAAATTCATAGAATGAAGCCGGCATGGACAGAGCACATTTAGGTCTGGGTCTTGAGTTGATCAATTTTTTTGTAGATAACTTTTGTAGATTCTGTGATTAGTGATAGCTATTAGGGGCAATTAACTGGAGACCTAGAAAAAAAAAACAACTGAAGAAAAAAGGTAGAATATAATTGTGACCTGTAAAGCAACATGCAATGCTGAGCAGGCTTAAACCAGATTTCTTGGAGTAATAAATTCCAATGGCTAAATGTAGTTCCTGGTAGTAGATATGCACCACAGGTGGATGGGGGAAGGTCAGCCTAGAACAATTTTAGCAACTAATGGGGGGAAAGAAGAAAATAAATTAGTTGTTGGCAAGCAATGGCTTTCTTCACTTCTCTCCATATGAACCAGCATTCTTTTCTAGAGAAGGCATGCTAGCCATCCATCCTCCTGCTCAATTTGGTTGCCATTACTATGGACCTTGACAATTATTTAGTGAAACACAGATGATGTTTTAAAGAAAACTTAGGAAAAACAATACTAGGAAAATATTATGCATCAATCATTTGATCAAAAAGTGTTTACTGAGTACCTATTACTTGCCAATAACTGTTAAGGCAATGGGACTATAAGTACAAAGAATATATCAAACCTTATTCTCAGTGAGCTTACATTCTAATGTATGAAAGCTCCCAAGCAATTCTGTATGCAAATTTTGTACAATCTAAAGGCAAATTAATCCCATTTCATACTTTTCTCCTTTAATGTTATATAATTCTTAATAATAATGGTAATAATAGTTATCATTTCTATAGAACCTATATGTGTAAGCACTTCACAATCATTATCTCATTTGATACTTCCAACAATTCTGAGAGGTAGGTGCTATTCCTATACTCATTTTACATAAGAGGAAACTGAGGAAGACAGAGGTTACATGACTTGCCTAGGGTCACTCAGCTGATAAGTGTCTGAGGCAAGACTTGAATTCTAGTCTTCCTGAGTCAAGACTCTGGAGCTTTATTCACTGAACCATCTACCGTCTCACTACTAACCATTTCCAAACCATGGTGGCTACTCATTTACCATGCTCTTATCTCCCTCCCACCAGAACTGGGACTCTGCCTCTGAAATGCTGAGGTCTAAAAGATGAGCTTTTTCCTTACTTTGCGTAGAAATAGGATTCTAATCTCCAACCACTTCCTTGGTCTTCTTTCCCACTTGAGGCATCCCTTTATGTCTAGTCTACCTCCATTGAGGAAAAAAGACTGGCTTGCTTATATTTGCATCTTTAGTCCTAAGCATTGCATGACACATAATAAACATTTAATAAATGTGTATTTTTATTCATTCATTCATCCATTCATTTCCTCTTCCATTGGTTAGGAGGGTAAATGGAAAGTAACACCATAATATATGTATCAAACTTTGACTCGGTATGATGTGAGATTTTTATGGTTATGTTCCCTAGCTATATAACTTAGCATTAAAAGGTAGAATAAATCATTCAGATTACAGTCCAATCTCTATTTCAGATATGAAAGGAAAATACATTTTCTGTGTGTTAGGAATTTAAAATGTGGGAAATGTATTAGAATAATCTGGTCTGTTATTCAGTGTCTTACTTTGTCTCCAAAACCCCCTTCCCTCCTTTTTGCTATGTTTCTACTGTGACCGGGAAGTCTCCAAAGCAATTAATTTGCAGAAAGGCAACCTAATATGGCAGCCATTGGACCAACTTTTTAGTTTCAATTCTGCCTCTTCCTTATACTACTTACATGACCATGTGCAAGGATTTTAATATCTCAATGTGTCAAGCAGCATACTAAGGCAGTTACAGATGAGTTGCTTATTTGTACTTGGGGAGAGAATTCGCCCAAATTGATTAAACCACAGATGGCCTGAAAGGGAAACTCTATTGCATGCATGATGAAAAATGAAGCATTTCCTCAAGGAAAAACAACTTTTAAAAACTTTTGGTCATATGATTCAGGGGCCATGCCTGGAGAATCTGAGATCTAGAGGAATCAGGTGATGGATCCCACTTTCTTGCCCTCAAACCAATTCATAGCACAGCCTTGAGGAAAAGAGCAGATCATATGACAGTCTGCTAAGACATATGTTCCATTACGTAGGACATTTCTCTAGAAAGTTCTTTCAGGTTTATCTTCTTTCTTATCTTGCTATGTCCATGTAAACAAGAATCTGAAAGAGGCAGGCCAACTGACTGACATTTATTTATTTTCTTTCTAAAAAATGTATTTTTTTCAATGATTGAGCTGCATTTTCTTCCTCCCACCTACTGAAAAAAAAAAAAGAATCCATGTATCATGTAAGCACAGCCAAACAAAACATTCCTATATTACTCATGTCCAAAAGTGATTTTGTTATTCTGCATGATAGTCTATCAACTCTCTGTTGAGGCAGTATTTTTCTTTGTCATTCCTCAGGAATCACAGTTAATCATTTATTTGATCAGAGTCCCTAAGTCTTTGATTTTCTTTTGATTTTAAAATACTGATGCTATAGTATAAAGTGTTCATTTGATTTTCTTCATGTCACTCAATTCATATAAGTCCTTCCATCTCTCTTTGGATGATGTATTGAGTGTCTTAAAGTGTATGAATGAAGGAGGAATCCAATTTGTTTTCTTGGCCTCTGGGGGTAGAATTAGAAATAGTGGGCTATATATTGGATTGCATGCTACCATGGGGCGGGCAGGAGAGGGGAGAGAAGGAAGGAGAGACAATTTGGAACTCAAAAAGCTTGTAGAACTGAATGTTGCAAACTAAAAGTAAATAAATAAAAAAAATTTTTAAAAAAGATAATGGGTTGAAATTTCAATAAGGAATATTAGGTTTGATATTAGGCAAAGCTTTCTGATAGAGTCATCCAACAGAGGCAAGGGCTTCCTTAGGAGATAATGGGTTTCTCAACTGGAGGTCTTCCAATAAAGGTCAGATTGCCTATTGTTGGAAATACAGTTGTGTTAAATACGGATTTAGGATTTAGTTGTTTGTTCCTGTACACTATGGCATTAGAGAGCTTTAGTACCCTATAAGACTTTATTAGCCATCCAAGCCAACTCTTTCATTTTCTATATGAGAAAACTAAGGCTTAGTTGTTGGTCTAGATATTTTTAGCATGAAACTCAATAACATTGTCCAAGATTGGTCAATTTGCTCCTGGGAAATCTCAGATTAGAACTGAGGTTTTGGGAATATGTGTTGGAGAAGTTCCTAAACATTGAGTGTGTTCTAGCTTTTTCATTCTTCCATGGTGGATCAGGGATCAAAAAGCTAGAGTAGTGGAGACTTACCTCTTCTCATATTGACTTAAAGGCAGCATGGCATTTTTACAGGCTGGTTTGGCACCAGGAAAGACGAGCTAGGCTCTTAAGCCTGTTTAGTCATTTCCTGACATTTCCACCAATTTGCTTGCCTCGGAATTTTCTTTTTTCTTTTTTTCAAACCTGAACTGCAAAATTCAGTTGAGTGAAGGAAAGGTTTACTAAGCACCTGCTAAATGTAGGATATTATGGCAGGTGATATGGGGAATAAAAAATGTGAAGAGATCAGAGTCCTTTCCTTCTTTAAGTTCATAATCTAGCCAGCAGATACGATGAGAATACAGATCACCCTGGTGCAATATAGTAGAATGTGATGTCCACCATAAGCCTCCGGTAGTGGAAGGGGTTACTGGTCTTGGAGTCAGCAGAAACTTGTGTTCAAATCCCAAGTTTCATGTCTACTATATGATTTAAGGCAAACCAATTAATCTCTCCATGCCTCAGTTTCTTCATCTATAAAGTAGAGAAAATAACATCTAAGAAAATTGTAGGATGGTGAAGTTAAAAGGGCATCATTGCATTTGGAGTCAAAGATCCTGGGCCCTTGGTTCAAATCCTGCCTCTGACAATGATGATCCTCAAGTAAATCACTTAATCTCTCAGGAATCCAGACAGCTCCCTAAGATTCTTAGTTACAAAAGAATTGCCGATCCGCATCTGTGGAGAGTTTCAACATTAGGAGTTCC
>CM053581.1:559923231-559955731 GCA_028627135.1 Pseudochirops cupreus | reverse complement strand
CCTCTTTGGCAGTCTGGTGAAGCCTATGGACTCTTTCTCAGAAGAATGTTTTGAAATTCATTACAGTATCACAAAGTTCTTCCTTTATTCCCGCTTGAATAAAACACACTCTTTGACTGCAAGAACTGTTTATATATCCTTCCTTCCTTCCTTCCTTCCTTCCTTCCTACCTTCCTTCCTTCTTTCCTTCCTTCCCTCTTTCCTTTCTTCTCAGCATATCATAGTTAAGAACATGAGAATGATGAGAGGTTTCACATTACAGAGACTGGACTAGAAAGTCCCTGAGATCAGTACAATTGAACAAACCATCTTCAGCCCCTACACTGTACTTAGGAGGCACTATGGTAAGTGCTGGGAAATATAAAGACAAAACCCAAACAGTTTCTGGCCTTCAGTAACTTACATCGTAATAGCTGGATACAACATGGATGCAGGCATGGGACTGGAAACGTACTTTAATTGGTCTAGGGTTGGAAACTGCCTCTATCAATGTAGGTCTGTACTTCTCCTCAATCTAGTATCTTAGCGAGTTGCCCAGAGCTTTGAAGGGTTTCTTGATTTGTGGCTGCTTTGAGGAGGGGAGCCTTAGGACCCAAATCTTCCTGGTTCTAAGACCATCTCCATATCCATTTCACCACTATTATTATTAGGGTCTTAAATATTGAACACTTGTGTGACCCTGGAAAAGACCTTTAGTGTATCTCAGGCTGTTTCCTTATCTGTAAAATGGTAATGGTGGACCCTAACTCCCAGGTCTATTATGAGGATCAGATACAATATCATATTTGAGGCACTTTGCAAAACTTAAAGTGCCATACGAATGCTACTCATCACCATTAGCTTTTTGTTTATTTATTGGTCAATAGATGCTAGGGGAACAATCTTGGGCAGGTGCTAAAGGGAAATCCGACTTTGGAAACGCTTCAAAATCAGGAATATATAGATATAGATAGATATGGGTAAATATACATGTATGTAGGGGTATATGTATATAGATATATATATAAATGTGTGTGTGCGTGTGCGTGCGTGTGTGTGTGTGTGTATGTGTGTGTGTGTGTGTGTGCGCGCGTGGGCATTAAGCCCTGTTTATACAATGTCCAAATAAGATTGTTAGCAAATAGGAGCTTGGAAAATACTTTTTGTCTGAAGCAGGAGGAGAGCTAAAGGTGGGATAGATGCCTTTGGGTCAGTGACAGCTAAAGATAACCATTCTTTCTGAGGTGAAATGCTTTCCCTTTGAAGATCTACTGTGAAAAGTAAAGCCTTTGTTTATGGAAAACAGAGTTTTTTGCATATGCTGTTTCTTTACCCATATTCCTCTGGGGTATTCAGGCACAGTGAAGAAGACAGGGGAAAAATGGCATTTTAAAACCTTTTCTTATCTCTTCTTTTGGGCAAGGGTAACATGGAAAGGGTTGTAGCCTGCAGTCTATAAATACTCTCTCCCAGCTGTTAGAATTCCTGATGTTTGTACTAGGACGGTGATATTTACTTTGCTTTTAATGTCTTTGAAAATGCTTGTGTCAGGGAAGTTAAATATAAACCCACACGTTATGTGAAGGTTTTTTGAAATCTAAAAAGGCAAAGTGAGTAAGAGGTTGTTGTTTTTTTTTTTCCAGGAAAATAAATGCTGACTTTCTTCAGCTCCTAGCAATGAATTGTATGTTGAGAAATCTCACAGCTGTATGTCTTGTGGGGCTTTCTGAAGTATAACTTGATTTTCTGAAGGGTGTAGTGTGGCTTGTTCACAAGCGTTCTGTTACCTTCTCATGTTATAGAATTGACTCTGGGTTCTGTAGGCTCTGGCAACAGAGCAGAGGGATCTGGAAGGGCTACCCACAAGAAGCACTTCCAGAATGGCATCCTACCATAATTATAGAGCCAGAAGTTACCCTCAATTGGGTTCCTTTCCAACATCCTCATTTTAACATATGTCAAAACTTAGGCTAAAGGTAGTGAAATTTCTCACTAGGATCACACATCAATCAGTAAAATAGCATTTATTAAGCCTTTACTGTGTTCAAAATCTTGTGTTGGGTGCTGAGGATACCAAATATAAAAAGAAAGCAGTCCCTACTGTTGAAGATATTGCATTCTAAGCAGAAGCAACATTTTCTTCTAAGTAGATAAATAAATAGATTGACAGACAGGGAGGTAGATAATAGGTAGATATATAATTGAGAGAGGTATAGATAGAGATGCACATGTAAATATATAATTTATATATCACATATGTAAATATGTAATGTAAAATATGCAAATATGCAAAATATATATATCAAGGCAGTTTGAGGAAGGAGAACATTAGTATTTGGGGGAGGAAAAAGGGGGGAGATGAGGAAAGCCTTCATGTATAAGAGGGATTTTTAACTTTTAGATAGGTGTCATGGACCCTTTGACATCTGGTGAAGCCTTTTGGCCCTTTTCAAAATATCTCTCTTAGGACCACTTTGTAGTGTGTAAAATAAAATACTTTACATTATGGAAATATGTCATATTCAAATGAAGTTATCAAAGTATTTCATATAGAAAAAGTTCAGAGACTCTGGCTTATTGCTGCTAGAAATTGGTACTTGAGCTGAGTTTGGAAGGAAAGCAGGGATTCCAAGAAGCAGAGGTAAAGAAGGAGAGAGTTTTAAGGTCTGTAAGATAGCTGGTGTGTGGACACAGAGATGAGAGCTTGAATTTTGTGTTTAAGGTCAGTGTGGTAGGACCATGGAGTGCTTGGAGGAGAGTGATGGAGAAGATTGGAAAAGAAGGAAGTGACCAAGATGTGGAAATGTTAAACGCCGGCGGAGTTAATATTTGATTTTAGAAGTACTTGTGAGTCACTGAAGCTTATTTGGCATAGGTGGGGGTAGGGGACATGATCTGATTCATACTTTATAAAAATCACTTTGTTGGCTCTATAAAGGATGGATTGGAGTAAGAGGAAACAATGCAGAGGCATCAATTAAAAGCCTATTACAGTAGTCCAGATAAGAGATGATGGAAGCCTGAAGTTGGAGGCTGTGTGAGTGTTGGGAAGAATCAGTGACCCAACAAACAGGTATTAAGCATCTGTAATGTAGCAGGCATCATGAAAGCACTGAATATAGAAAAAAAAGTTAGCTCCTGTCCTCAATGGGTTCACAATCAAATAGGGAAAGACAACATATAAAAAAGAAGCTGAGAAGGGAGGGGAGGGTACTGGGGGACAAAATAAAGTCCTACTACTAGAGTAGGGGAAAATGAGCAGTCTACCCTGTTCCCCTTCCTTAAACAGAGCAACTGTGAGGAGGTCTCCAATGGATACTCTCCAATCTCTCCAATCAGAGAGAAGGGTAATAAGGAGATGTGATTGTCATAGTGAATAAAAAAGTAAAGGATGATGAATTTCTGGAGACCATGATAAAGTCCAGAACAGGCCCCAAGTAGGAAATAGGGAGCAGGCATATAGAAAAAATATTTATTGTTCCCTTGTTTCAGCCATGTCCAACTCTTTATGACCCCATTTGGGGTTTTCTTGACAAGGATACTAGAGCAGTTTGCCATTTCCTTCTTCAGGTCATTTTATAGATGAAGAAACTGAGGCAAACAGGATTAAGTGACTTGCTCAGAGTGACCTAGCTAGTAAGTGTCTGAGACCGGATTTGAACTCAGGAAGATGAGTCTTCCTGACTTCAAGTCCAATACTACCAAACTACTCATCAAAGATATACTGATAAACATCAAAGACAGGATTGGTACTATAATCTCCTGACTGCCATCAGTGCTCCTACTATGTTAGGTGGCAGATGTGGACTGAATGTTTTATCAAAGGACCAGCCTTGGCAAATTCCATGAAGCTTATTATGAGAAGGTTGGCCAGAGATGTTGAGTATTTTTTGACCATGGCAATTGATGAAATCATCTAATAAGTAGGGAAAGAGTTCTTCAGGATCAGTCATAGTTACAGAGCATTACCTGTAAGTTACACCTCCCACCTCACAGCACAAATATAGTACGCTATGGGCATGCTTTATCTCTCAGGTTGTCTTCAGTTTATCTTGCAAATCTTCTTTGTACACAGCTAATTGAATGATACTTACTCCATTAGTCTGTGAGTTCCTTGAGAGCTGGGAATATCTTTTGCCTTTCTTTGTATCCCCTGTGCTTTGCATAGTTCCTGGCCCATAGCGTACACTGGTGAAATATCTGCTGACTGATTATAAAATATTTTCAGAAGTGGATAGATACTGTGTAGATTTTTTTAAACTATCCTTTGTTATAAGGATGGGTGATGATGTGACGTAAAAAAGCATTAATAGTATCTCCAAGTAAGGATTTAATGGTTATGAGGAAATTAGAAAAAAAATCACATGATTTGGCACGATAAGTTTAGAGACATTGAGCTAGATGGGGCTTGAGAGAAATCGCTGAATCTTTCCATTTCACAGATGAGCAAACCAAGGAATACATAGCATGGCTAAATGATTTGGCCATTGTCATAAAAGTACTACGTGACAGAGCTGGGATCATCAGACTTGAGTTAAAATACTGATGTGGTCACTTTTATACCTTTGGGCAAATGATTTCATTTTTGTGTACCTTGGGCTTCTCATCTGTATAATGAAGGGATTGCACTCAAATGACCACTGGAAGCTCATGCTTTTCTATGTCTGTCATCCAATGAAAGCCCAGAGAGGGTTGGCCTTTGCATTGGCAAGAGGAGAGGTCCTCACAAAGGTGGCATTGTATACCTGGAAGTAAATTACAAGGTAGTAGTGGGCTTCTTTATTTCTTTCCTTATCCTTACTATATAACTACATCAATTCTATATCACACGC
The DNA here is from genome assembly GCA_028627135.1 of Pseudochirops cupreus. Taxonomy (NCBI): domain Eukaryota; kingdom Metazoa; phylum Chordata; class Mammalia; order Diprotodontia; family Pseudocheiridae; genus Pseudochirops; species Pseudochirops cupreus. Next base: position 559,950,920 of record CM053581.1, on the reverse strand, counting down.
GTTAGACATGAGTATCTGGACCAATCAAGGAGGCAAATGCTGCAAAGGTCAGGAATATCAGTAGTTAATTTAAAATAAAGACTGCATTTAAAATAAAACTAGTCACAAAACCAATTGGGAAGCTGAGTGTTTTAAAACCCTGCAACTAGGTCACTAGTGTTAGGGTTAGTGAAAAATAAATAATTATTTACTGATGAGGTTTCTGGTGCTTGGGGTTTTAGAAAACTTGTTTGTGAAGGTAGCAGTAAAAAGAAGAAAGAAAACACTCTGTATTCGGCAGCTGATGGTAGGACTGTAGAGGCCCATTGGTTGTGCTATGGGTTATCAACTCTGATCTTGGCATTAAAGAAGACCTGAGTTAAAAATCAGCCCCAGACATTTAGCTGTTTGATCCTGAGCATCATTTATAAAATGATGACATGAATAGCACATGCCTCAAGGTTGTTATAAGGATCAAATGAGATAACCTAATTACGGTTCTTTGTTAGCTGTTACAACTACTATTGGTAGAGTTATTATTAGAATGGCTATTATAAAATGAAAGCCATTCTAATAATAGCAACAATAGCTAATATATTGTAATTGCAATATTGTATTATCATAACTCTTAGCTTTTATTGTTACTATTAGAATTTCTTGTTTGACTGGACCCTAAGCTTTTTCAGGCAGAGACGTACAGAATCACGAGGCTATTTGGGTTACTTGAAGGCTAATCCATCATGCCTAGCTTTAAGGGATCCCCAGTTGTCAGTGGGATCTCAACTTCAGTTTTATCTCCATGTTACTGAAAGGTTTCTGTCTCTAGTGCCCTTCTAACCCTTTGACTCTAGGACTTCTGCTCCTGACTCTGAATGATTCCTCTCTGCCTGAATTCTCCATACAGTGTTGTCTCCCCAAGTGATGTCTGTCCCTGGCAGATCCCATCGATTTCCTTAGTTTCTGCCTCTGATTCCTAGATTTACCCCTTTCTGTGGGGTTTCTACGTTGAAACTGTCTGCAAACATTTTCTTGGTCATAGCCACCAGAGTCCTTTAATTTTTTTTCTCACTTATTTATCAATTATTCTTTATAAACATCAGTGACTTAAAGTGTTGTATCCCTCCTACTAAGGAAACTTTCAGCATAAAGAATTCACACACACATAAACACACACAATATATTTGTTTTTGGTTCTTATTTTCTCTTTTCCTGCAAGTCTTTTCGTGTTTCTCTGAATTCTTCATGTTTTATTTTTATGGCACATATATTACATTATTTTAACAAATCACAATTTGTTAGGATTCACTAATCAATGAGCATCCACATAGCTTCTAGTTTTTTTTCTTGTTTTTTGCTTCCATAAGAAATGATGCCACAAACTTTTTTTTTTATTATACTTGGAACCTTTCTGTCACTGACTTTCTTGAGACTTACTAGTTCCAGGGATTTAGAACCAGAAGGGACAAAAGAGATCATATAATTTAACTCCTTCATTTTATGGATAGGGAAACTGAAGACCATGTAATTTAAGTGATTTGTCCAAGGTTACATGGGTAACAAATTGTAGAGCTGGTATTTTGTCCCAGCTATTTTGATTCTAAAACCAATTTTCTTTTGACTCCAAGACTGATGTTCTTTTCAACTTAACATGCTGTATATATGTTCATTAGTAGGATTGCAGGGTCAATAGTTTAAGCATTTTCCTAGTGTAATGTTAGACTGATTCTCCCCGCTCTCTGCAATTTTAAGACTTTTACTGAAAAACAATAAAATCCTTTAAAATATGTAATTATTTGACAAGTAAGTTTCTCTTGAGATTCAGGAAATGAGAAAAAAAAACCCTGGTCTTTATAGAGTCAAATCAAAGAGTACTAAGGAATGTCTTCAATATCTCTAACATACACAGAGAGAGAGAGACAGAAAGAGAGAATGAGAATTTTCCAGAGCAGTGGAACAACTTAAAGCTCTGCAGTATTCCAATATGCTCTCTTCCTGTAGCTCCTCCAGTGTTGACTTTTAAAAAACAATTGCTGATTTTGCAGCATGTGAGATGAAATGAAAATTCTTTTAATTTGCATTTCACTTATTACTGATTTGGAGCACCATTTTTCAAATGGTTGTTGATCCTTTGTATTTCTTCTTCTTACAATCCTTTTAATCCTATTCTTTTATCTATTAAAGAATGACTTCTGCTTGTATATATTTGTGTCATCATCGTTTTTGTTCATTTGACTTAATGACCTTTTGTTCACCTCTCAATTGCCTCCTATGCTTGATAGCTATAGAATGGGGGATTGGGAGTATGAAAGAGGAAAGGAGAAGACAGCAGAAAAGACTTTATAAGCCCCTAAGAAGACACATTGATATAGTCTTTTTCACTGACACTCATACTTTAAAATGGTCAATTATTTTATCATAATCATTCTCAGGTTCCCTTTTATATCTCTTCCTACAATCTAAGGTCTTTTAGGGCTACTATTTACTGTCTCTTCGAGATAGTGACTGATAACTTGATGTTAACATCATTTGACTTTTTGTTTCAATGTTCTCATTATCAGGGGTAAATATTTGTTAATGTTGTTCTTACTACAAACACATCCTTGATGAGCCTACACTGGCTTCTACCTGAACTCATGTGTAATTCTCTATTTTTAGCATCCTCCACCACCACCATATTATGAGGAATATATAGAATTTTAAGTCTTTTTCACAGGAAGAAACTTGCTTTTTTCTAAGAACACTGAAAAGAATAAAAACTGAGATCTTATAGAATTATTAAGGAAGACCCCATGAAGGCAAATGCATCTCAGAATTTATCTGCCTTGATAACTGCCCCATCCTAAAGGTTCTGAGATCTCAGTTAAGCAGCCCTTACTGTGCCATGAACTATAAGTCAGCACTTGACTTTCTGCTGCACCTAGTCACTATAAACAAGCTGACACCTGTGCACTATTTAGAATAAACTGAACATTTTTACTTTTGTTTCACATTGAATATTTTAAGGCCCTTTAATAAAGAGGATCTAATTTAGTAATCATGTAAATGAAGCCAGTGTAAACCGGCTATTAGACATGCAGACTATTCCAGCAGAGTGCGACTTTTTACTTTCAGTCATCCTCATTTTGTTCTTCAAATAACATCCACTAATCTTGTCCATTTATGTCTTCTCAAGTTTTCAGATTACATTCATGTCCCATTAAAGGGAAGACATGAACAACAGAAAATCTGCAACTAGCTTCCCAGTGTGTCTCTGTGGCTGCCACTATGTAAAGAGTAAAAGAGGAGAATTGAGGCAATTAACTGAATACTTCATTCTCCCAACTGTGCAAATGTCTTTTTGTTTTGTCAGTTATTTTTCGCTCTTTTTGGTTTTCTTCCCTCCTCCTCTGTTACTTGGTTGGTGTTTCCAATTTCCATTTCAGTTGGCATGATTGGAGCACTGGGAATGAAGGCTGGGAAAGTATTGTTGAACAGTCATGCCCAAAATAGAGTAATAGGGAGGATAAAAAGTGAATTTAAAAGTTCAGAACATAGAATAAGGCAAAAAGTATTAAGCAGTTGCTATGTGCCAGGCTTGTGCTAAGTTCTGAGGATAACATCTCTCTGGGCCTCAGTTTCCCTATCTGTAAAATGTCGTGGTTGAACTAGATGACTTCTAAGGTCCCTCCAAGCCTGAAACTATGTCCCATTGTCAGTCACTCCCCTCTCACAAGCTTCATTTTAAAACATATAGGTGACTGAGAGCACCCAGCTGTCACAAGGGTGGTACCTATGTCTGCCCTTTCACACCGATTCTAGAATTCTATACAGAATTGCCTAGAGATTGATTTGTGATATAAAACATCATTGCCTGGTTTCTAGTAGCTATATATTCGTTATCCTCTTCTCTTGGCTTAGAGTGCAAATTCCATTAGCCTAGTCTGTAGTGGTTATATACTGATGGTAAAATCATAGATTTAGGACAGAAACAGATCTGAGAGGTTACCTAATTTTACATATGAGAAAACTGAGACCCAAGGAGGTCAAGTGACTTAAGGTTACACTGGTATTAAACATCAGAGGTAGAATTTGAACCTGTCCTCCAATTAATTGCCAAGCTCTTTCTGCTGGATCGCATTCCCTTGAATATCAACTTCTCTTGCATCAATAGCCCATGAGAGGTCAGTGCCTGGTAGAAGGGAAGTTTCTTTAGGGTCAGAGAATTCAATTTTCCTTTTTGGCATTGGTAATTGGCCCTCAAGTTGGCATTTCCAGAAGAAAGGTTGAGAGCTAATGATGCTAAAAAAAAAAGTCTTTTCTTCTAGGGATTTAGCCAAAGTAAAACAGAATAATGTAAGATCAGGTGACTATGTATTATTCTTGTGTAGTGGAAAAAGAATAATTAGTTTGTTATGAACCCTGAGTCCTACCTAATCCCTACTTAGTTGTTCAGGATGATCTTTCATGGTGATTAATTTAATCCTGAGAAGTAAGTTAAATTTATATGGAAGAAATACATGACATAAAATAGTCTGTGTCCCCAAAAATCTAAAGTCTCTTTTATTATCCTTGGAGTAAAAGTAGAAACTTTTACAGATGGTTACCACTGTACCAGAGTCCAGTGGTACATAGTGTACCCTCATCTGAGTGGGGAATAGGTATGTTAGACTTCATTCTGTGAGGTTAATGAAGACCTTGGGACACCAGGATAAAGCTCCTACTGGGTGGAGGCAGGAAGGTAATAGTAAGGAGGAGTATAAAGGAGAAGGGAAAACTCACTTTTACCTAAATACTAAGCTAAGCTAAGATTTCTTGTTTCAAGAACTAGAAGTGCTGACTCTGGCCCCTAAATCCACTACCTTGGGACAAGGTCCTAGTTGTCCTACCCTAGTTCTGACTTTATATCCATGGTGTTCATGAGGCAAATGTGTCATGGAAAAGTACTTATCTCTTCAATCAAAGAAGAGGTCTGACTTCTACTCACTCTAGCCCAGTAGCTGACTCTCTGATCTGTAACAATTCGTAGGAATTCTTTGGGCCTTAGCTATAAAATAAAGAGTTGTGTGAAATGATCTCTGAGATAGCTTTGTGTGTCTAAATTTCCCTTTTTCTTCTTTTCTCCCTAAACATCTGTTTTCCTCCTAGAGAGTGCCTGAGGAAAAGTTGAATACAATGTATATTAATTCCAGGTGTTTGTGTTATTAAGGTTTACCTACTATCCTTCTGATTCAGTGAAGGGACAATTTCTGGTGAGCTTGACCAGAAAATTCAGTGATGGAAGTTTGTTATCTGTGTCATGTTGACCCTTACTTCCATTGGTGAAGGTTTTTTTTTCATGAGTGAAAGTGTTGACCTATCCATCATTTTATATTGAACACTGTTACTATATGTGTGTGTGTCCACTGAACAAATATATGTAACATCAATATTACATATAGGTATATGTATATATGCATGCATATAACATACGTATACTACATATGTCACATATGTCACACATGCATACATATACAGAAAGAGAAAGTGAGTTTGCACAGCCAATAGAGCACTGAACCTGGAATCAGGAAGACCTGAGTTCAGATCTAGCCTCAGACATTTACTAGCTATATGACTTTGGTGAAATCATTAAACTCTGTTTTCCTCATTTGCAAAATAAGCTGCAGAAGGAAATGGCAAACTACTCTAGTATGTTTGCTGAGAAAACCCAAAAATGGGTCCCGAAGACTCAGACACGGCTAAATGATAACAGCAATGTGTGTGTGTATGTGTGTGTGTGTGTACACAGACATATACGTATAAGTGTATATCTAAGTACATCTACACCTATATCTACATCTACACCTACATCTACATCAGCTACATATGTATATATATATCCTTCCTTTCCCCCTGGTTTCCAGAGAGATCCAAGGTATCAGTGGTCAAAGATTTTCAAATCATGCCTCATTAACTAAAATTAGCCAAACAGAATTGATTATTCTGCCAATCTTTCCTGCAGGGGAGATAAATTTTTATCTTTTGATGTGTTTAGTATTTGCGTTATATGGGTGCTCCTTATGAGCTGCATTACAATTATGCTTATTGCTTTCTGTCTGCTGATCTCTAGGATTTTTTCTCTCCTTTTACTTTTTCCAAGGTTATGAAGTCTACAATTTGTAACCCCTTGCCATCTTCATTTTTCCTCCAGGGCCCTGTCACTAAAATCCCGGACAGATCCCCTTTGGTTATCTACATAAGTAAGAGGCAGTTAATTATATTTTCTACCTTCTTACATACTTTGAAAAATCACTCATATTAATATTCCCTCATACTTTGTCAGCTAATCAAAAAGATATCACGAAGAATCATGGTGCTACATTGGGTGTGAATAACCAAGAAATTATATCTATGTTGTGAGATTTAGAATAAAAATATCAGGCAGTTCATGAAGTATAGACACAGAGCCACAAACAATTAGATGCTTTGCACAACTCTGGGCTAGTCCCACTTCACAAACTGTGTGACTTTGGATGAACCACTTCACAATGCTGGCCCTTGGCATCAAATTGATAAGGTTAGACCAGCAGTGCTCAACCTGTAGCTTGTGACCAGGTCAAATGACCCTTTCACAGGGGTCACAGAGGTCACCTAAGACCATCGGAAAACACATATTTCGGATGGTCTTAGAAACTGAGACATGGCTCCTCTATCTATCTCCAGGTGGATCTGCCCATATACAGACACGCCCACATAGGAGTAGTAAAGGGTTGAAGCATTAGGAAGGTTGAGAACCACTGGCTAAGACTGAACCAACTGGTCTCCAAAGTCTCCTTTCACCATAAAATTCCAAGTTTCTGCAGCCAGAGACTTCTAGAGCAGTACTTGTGTCTAGGCCTGTGTCAAACAGAAGCCACTATTGGAAAAATGCCTTGTGGGACAAATGGGAAAACATGGACATCATCAGCAGAAGGACCTTTGATCGTGAGATTTTGTGAGCCATAGTTTTTCTTTAGGATCAAAGCACTTTCAAGTGAACTTATGGAGTTCAGAAATGTTGAGATTGGGGATGAGTATGCTCATGTTTGACATGTTTTATTTATCACACAGTCATTTAATAGGATTTGTTGTATATCTTACACCCTTTTAACATAAAGTTCTAAGGGCAAGTGCAAGAGAGATAAATTAGAGCAGCTTCCATCATCCTACCTATAAATTATTTAAGGGTGATAAGCATGCTTCAATGGATCTCTGATCAAATCAGTTTTGGCCCACGTCACCCTTTAACCCCATCTCATGACAGAAATTTTTCCAATATTAGGAGCTCTGGGCCCTTTAATAATGACACAAAAAATGAACAAACATACAAACTACCTGAAATAGCAATTATGCTTCTTTCATCTCTATTAAGAGAAAGCCAGAAAAAAATTGTCGAATTAAAAACCCTGTATAATTAATGTCTGTCCCTTCTTCCCTCCCTCTCTTTTCTCCTTCCTTCTGTCCCTTCTTTCCTTCCTTCTCCCTTCCTTCTATTAAGAAAAAGCCAGAAAACAATTACCAAATTTAAAACTTGTTGTGATGTTGGTCAGTTCTTTAGTCCCTTCCTTCCTTTCTTTCTTCCTTCCTTCCTTCCTTCTTCCTTCCTTCTGTTAAGAAAAAGCCAGAAAAAAATTACTAGATTTAAAACTTGTTATGATGTCTGTCAATTCTTTTGTCCCTTCCTTCCCTCTTTCCTTCCTTCCCTTCTTCCTTCCTTCCCTCCTTCCCTCTTTCCTTCCTTCCTTCCCTCCTTCCTTCCTTCCCTCCTTCCTTCCTTCCCTCCTTCCTTCCTTCCCTCTTTCCTTCCTTCCTTCCCTCCTTCCTTCCTTCCCTCCTTCCTGCCTTCCTTTCCTCCTTCCTCTCTTTCTTCTCTCTTTATCTCATATCTTACTCTCTTTTTCTTCCTTTTCTCCCTCCTTCCTTTCTTTTCTTCTTTCCTTTTTTCACTTCTTTCTCTCTCTCTCTGTGTCTCTCTTTCTGTCTCTCTCTTTCCAAATATAGACATAAGCACATATACGTACATAAACATAGGATACTTATATACATTTTTATAAACACATGTGCATATATCCACAGAATGCATACATATATTTTTATGTAGACATAAATATGTTTATACATATACATAATGGAATTTACATGTTAGACCCATGTACCTCGCACATATGCACACCTGCCTGTATATTTCAGTATGCGGAAAACACATGATTCTTACCCCCATGTTGATACACATGTATGCAGTATACACACTTGTACAGGCACACACAAATATTGCACAATGCACACTCATGTCCTTGTATTTTGTATGTACACATTTGTGCATGCATATATAATGTACATATCCATATACCCATATCATGATAGCTCATATAAAAGTGAAACAGAAGAAAAGAAATTATAACATTTTCCCACTAATTTTTCCCCTTAGACATATGATTTTATTGGCATTGTGATCTCTTGGTGAGGAGACTGGTCTCCTTATAGCTTCTCTCTCACTTAGGGTCTTAAGGAGATGCCTGGGGATCTAAAGGTGTAAGTGACTTACCCAGGGTAGCATAACCAGGGTGTGATGGATGTAATTGAATTAGAAGACTTCTTGACTCTGCTGAGCTCTCTACTATGTCCTGCTGTCTGTCATGTCAATTATGGGAAATAAACAGAAATTGAAAGTTCTGAGTCTTAGACATATACTATTTGATAAAACTATAATTAAGTGATAGTTACCTATGGAATTCAGTTAATCAACAAGCAATTTTTCATTGCTTACTCTGTCCCAGGTAGTGTATTGTGGCGAATGTGGGTTTGTGGAATAGAGAAATCATGATAATTGAATGTTTTCCTTCAATGAAAGAGTTCCTCAACCCAACAAATGTTTATTGAATATCTGTTTTGTACAAAGCGGTGCTGGAGACATAATACCAAGAAATAAAGCAGTCTCTCCCCTCCAGGAACTTCCATTCAGCTTGGGGTGGAGGAGGGGAGGTTAACGTTGTGTAATTCACACAGATGAGTAAGTGAATTTCAGGAAGACAGAGAGTTCTGCTTTGAAGCTGTTAGCAAAAGATCCCCATAGCAGGTGACAGCTTAGCTGAGCCTTGAAGGGAGATGAGAATTCTGAAGGAGAAGAGAGAACATTTCCATCTAGGCAAAGCCACAGATTTTGGAAATTCCGTACTAAGTGTGACAAGTTTTGAGGCAGAAACATGTATATATTTACCATGTCAAGTGAACCCATTCTATCCCTATGTCTGTCTGCCTTCTTTAAACATCTTTATTTCTGCCTATATCCACATATTTATGTATGTGGTTATCCTTGTGTATATAATTGATGGACTGGCCCTATTTGGATCTAGCATTTCTGGTTTGGGAATTGATCCTGTATTATGATCTTCCAATATTCAATTGTGATCTTAGCCACAAAATTCCCAGTGTGGTGCCTAACAGAGGACCAGGGTAGAGAGAACACGCGGTAAGAGGTGGTCAACAAGAACATATTATACCAAAAATAGAGGTCCATCTGTAAAAGTCTGTTGTTATTTACTCTTCCTCTTTCCACTATATAAAAGCAAGTAGATATTTGGAATTAAAAGCCCAGGAATTTTAAAGGGATAACAGGAATTTCCTTTATGGAATATATTTAATAGCATCTGCAGTTTGAGTAGTGAGGATAAAATTATTATGAGGGGCTGTAAGATCCTACGCTCCCAGTGATAGCTTGATCACTGGCTGAAGTGAGAAATACATTTCCTCTTTGGCATGGTATTGTACAGTGAAGTCTGTTATGGATATTTTATATTTGCCTCTGAAACATCTGTTGTGAGCATTGATGGTTTTGTTCTTGAGCACTGAGAATCAAGGCTTCTTCATCTTTTCGTGAGTTCTTATGAAGCCAGTCAAGCCTTGTGAAATTCTTCTAATGCACACACACCCCTATACCCATGTACACAATACTACATATATGTATATATACATGCACATACATACACATACATGTACTGTGTATGTAAGGTATATGAGTGTATAACACAATTATATGATGTATGTGCATACATAGGTGTGTATATATGTGTGTGTATCTATATATGTATAGTGTGTATGTATGTATAGGTATATATAGGTATATAGGTGTGTGTATGTATATAGATAGATGATAGATAGATAGATGATAGATAGATAGATAGATAGATAGATAGATAGACAGACGGACATAGATCTATCTATATGTATCTATCTATATACACACTTAATTTAAAGTTCATGGACCCCAGGTTAAGCATACCTCTTCTAGATGGACCATCCAGTGACAGTGCTGGATTCCTCTGGTAAACTGAGGCCGGTAGCTATGCTTACTTAAAACCAAATTGAAACACAACCTCTGGAAGCTTAAAGCTGATATTTCAAGAGTGAGGCCATAGTCTCTCTGATGACACACATTTTGCAAACTGTGTTACCTCCCTAGAGTAGAATCACCTACTCTTGTTGGCCTTCCTTTTGTAAGCCCTCAAAAGCCCTTAGTCTCTAAAGACATTTAAAGATTGATTTAAGTAATATGAATAGTACCTCCAGGGTCTGTGGTTTCAGTAGTGTGAATATTCCTTCCTCTGGTATAGATTCTCTTCCTCTAAAATTATGGAGATGGTTTTCACAATTTGATATGACTACAAAAGGTATAATAGACTAGAATGGATGTGAAGAATCAGATATATGTTCTCAGATGTTGCCAGTGGATTTCCTTGTTTTGTTCAGCTATGCACCTTTGTCACAGGAAAGGGCTTTTCCTTTGGGGACAGGTGTTGTTTGGTAAGTCAGTGGGTAATATAGATATGTAATAAAAAGCACATCAGTAAAACATTTTAAAATGCACACAAAATAACATCAACAACAATACCCAGTATTTCTATCATGTATTAAGGCTTGCAAAGTCCTTTCTAAATATCCCATTTTGTCCTCACAACAATCCTAGAAGGTGGATGCCATTATTACCCCCATTTTCCAGATAGAGAAACTGAGAGGAAAAAAAAGAGTGACTTGTTTAGGGTGACACATAGAGTAAACATGAAGCTAAGTTTGATCTTAGGTCTTCTTGATTCGAGGTTCAGTGCTCTATCCACTGAGCCACCACATGTTAAAGAAAATGAAGCATGGAAGGTACACCGATAGAGCAGGTCTGTTACTCTGTTGTTATAATATCTTCAAACTACACTAACACTTTTGGGACCCATTATGTTTATGTGTGTTGTAAATTATATACAATACACATACACATAGCTTCAGTTTCCACATCTGTAAAATGGAGATAGTAAAAAGTTATTGTAAAGATCAATCAAAATAATATGTTAGAAAATTAAAAAAAATATATATATATACATTTATGTGTGCATGTCTGCATATAATGTAAGCATTTTCTTTATATATAATTATATGCATGTGTATGTACATATGATACACATATACATCATACTTATATTAGCTATTATTTTTCTTTTAAAAATATACATAACAGATCATAGTTTCTTTTTGTTTTTCTTTGTACTTCAAGATATCAGTGTTTGATTAAGTTGATGAAAAATAGAAAACTAATTTTTAACAAACCATTAGTTTGAAGCTAATGTGCATCATAAGTTTGAATAAATCCCTAGGAATTTTTGCACTGGGGACAAGTAACACAAATGCCCTCAATTGGGAACGACATTGCTCCTTGAGCCCCAGGGACACCCTTTTGGTATGTTACTGGGAGTGTTGTTGCCCAGGGCTGAGGAAGGAGAAGGGTGATATGAGGGAAGAGTTGGCAGACCAGGTGCTAAGCTTGGTAGCTTCTAGCTTCTGAGGGTTCAGAAATACCATTTGTGATCTGAAAGTGGCCTCCTGAAGTAAGGCCCAAGTTACCATATCCTCTTTAGAATGGGTATTCTGTTTAGAAGCTCTCAATCTGTATCCAGACTGGTCCTCAGGTGAAATAACAGCCCACTGACAATGAGGCTTGGACTTGAAACCTTTCTAGTTTGAAAGTGCAGAGTGGAAGGGAACCCTCCTCAACTTTGAGCTCCTGTAGCCTACCTTTGAGTGTCCCCACCTAGCATGTGGTCCAGGCAACAGAGAGACATCAGAGGACAGTGTGCATCAGTGGAGGTATAATAATAATAATTTCACAAGTCTCTTTTTAGCATAAAAATGGTTTCATTAAGTAGCTAGGCTTCTGTTGCCCTTTAGCGTAGCTTTATTCGTCTGCCTTACAAGATATATATTTCATCTTCTGGTTTGTAATAAAACTATACACATCATGGGATCTAAGAGAGTTTCCCTGCTACTGATTTCCCACAGAAGCCAGTACCTGTCCCCAATGACTCCTCTTCTAACCTCTCTTCCCTACTAACAAAGCTGTTCAGAGACTTTCTAAGTCTTTTACATGTGCTAATAAATGCTGCAGATTAGATGATACATCCAGCTGGATGATTTGGCACTGAGCACTGTCTGTCATTCATTCCCTGTTGATAGTCATTTAGGCATTTGCCCATGTTGGGGATGGGAAGAGGGGGGGTCACTAGACTTTTTTTCACTGTGTTTAAAAAAATAATCCTTTTGTGATATGAATATATTGTTTTGAAAAAATCTTTTTAAAATTAAATCAAATTTTCAATTAACCAAAATTTATTTTTTCCTCTAATCTCTCTCTCCCCATTATATCCTTCCCACAGATGAAAAAAAAATTAAATAAATTGTAAAAATATGCAGAGTCTAGCAAAAACAAAACAAAACAAAACAAAAAGCTACGTTGACTGTGTCCAAAAATGTATTTCATTCTGGACTCTGAGACTATTGCCTCTTAGACAGGAGGTGGGTAGTATGCTTCATTATTGGTTCTCTGGAATCATAATTGGGCCTTGCAATGATTAGTGTCCTAAATTTTTCAGATTGTCTTTACAACGTTGTTATAGTGTGTGTGTGTGTGTGTGTGTGTATGTGTGTGTGTATGTGTGTGTGTGTGTATTTAGGATCACACGTGCACATAGACACAAACACACACCCTTCTATACATTTCACTCTACATCAGGTCATATAAGTCTTCCCAAGGTTCTCTGAAACCTTCTTTCATCATCTTTTTATTTTATCTTTTCAACTTATAAAAATTCACATTCTTTTACCTCCCACTACTGAAAAAGAAAGGAAAACAAAAAACACTTGCAATAAATATGTATGGCCAAGCATGACAAATATTCATGTTGCCATGATCAAAAATCCATGACTCAATCTGAAGCTTTTATCCATTGCTTCTCTGTCAGGAGGTGGGCGGCATGTTTAATCATTAGACCATGGGAATCAGGACTGCTCAGAGGTCTTAATTTCTCAAATGGGAGCATTGGAGTGAATGTCACTGAGGTCCCTTTCATCTGTAGAGCTGTGACTTTGTGATCTGATTTTTAATACTTTCTCTGCTACCAAGTACCTATGTGAGCTTGAGTGAATCACTTGAACTCCTTGGTCCTCAGTTTCCCCACCTGTAAAAATGTGGAGGTTGGACTAAATCTTTTCTGAGAACCCTTCTGGCTCCAGATCTAGGATCCAAAGTCACTGTTCCTTGTTTTACCTATAACTGCCTCACCTGTATAATGAACCAAGCTATTCTTTACCTGCCTCAGGGTAGAAGATTACATCAGATTATCTCTTAAAAACTTTTATTTTATTGTTTATTATTCTACATTTCTGGGCTTGCAGGAACATCCAACCACTGTTAGTCTATGACCCCAAAAGGCTCAAACGAAATGAGCCACCTGATCCATTGACCGGGAAGTTTCTTCTTTTTATAGTCTCTGTTCATCAACATAAAACATTTCTCGAGCTCTGCCTTCTCCCTGACCTCATCGTGTCTCGTTCTCCATACCTGACAGTAACTTCCTGGAAGGAGCTGCATGATTTCAGCAATGTTTTAATGCTCCTTCCTTATTTTTTCCTCACCTTTCAAAAGTTTCTCTCCCTCTGAACTTTAAGCAATGCTGTCTGTTTCGGTATTCACCACTGAGAGGTTTATTCCTGGAGACTTTGACTCTCTTTTCCTGCAGTTTGTTCACATGACAGATAGATTACTGCATTTATGATCAGGGAAACCCAAGTTTAAATCTTGTCTCAGAAGCTTATTGGCTTGAGCAAGCTACTTAACCTGAGCCTTTGTTGCCTCATCTGTAAAATAGAGTTGATAGGGGCAGCTCTGTGGTTCGGTGAATGGAACACTTGGCCTGGAATACGGAAGACCTGAATTCAAATCTAGCCTCAGACCCTTACTGAACATGTGACCCTGGGCAGGTCTCATACTCTCTGTTTGCCTCAGTTTTCTCATCTTTAAAATGGGGATAATAGTAGCAAGTACCTTGCAAAGTTGTTGGGTGAAAAAATGAGATAATAATTATGAAACACTTAGCGCAGTGCCTGCCACATTGTAAGAGCTATATAAATGCTAGTTATTATTATTTTTATCATTATTACACCTGATTTCCAGAACTGTTATGAAGCTCAAATAAGATAATGTATTAAATGCTTCACAAACTTTTTAGCATTATGTATATTTGTTCTGTCATCCACATAGAATACGTTGCCGGTTTGCTTTGTAAAGATCATTCGACTCTTATTTACAGAAAACATTTCTAAATAAGTAGAAGAAACGTCGATGTTTAGAAATTACATTTATAATCTTTCCCCTTCTCATAAGTCTTTGAAAACCTAGTTGTTTTTTAAGTGTTAGCAGGGGATATATGTGTATATATGTATGTGTGTATGCATACATGTATATATTATGTATCTCTATATGTATATGCACACACACATTTAAAATTGTGCAATTAGAGAGCCACATGCTCCCCTTTGAGCTTCCTTGTCAGCCACACAAACAATGCCAGCAGGTAGCCACTAGCCACAAAGATGCTTCTGATTTTCTTGCTCTTTGGCGGTTCATGGGGACAAAAAGGGATTTATGCCTCTCTCCTTGTTTTCTTAGAACATTGAGCAAGAAGGAGGCTATCTAATGTCTCCCCTGCTGAGGCAAAATGGGCCTGGCGTCTACCCAGAGTAATAAAGTTAGATGAGTAGGATACTTGCAACATGTCTTAGCATTAAAAAGGTATTTTTCTTTCACTGCATATGAATTAGAAATACCTACCATCAACACCCGGTGGATTGTTAATAAAGGTTACTGACCTCATTGGTTTCCTGGATGGCTGGTAATGTAGCAGCTGCAAAGGGTTGACTTAAAAATTACAATTTCATTAATAGCCATTTAAGTTTGCTGAAATAACAGAATTTATACTTGTCATTTCTCCTGCTAAGCTGCACTCTCATTTAATCACAAATGAAGATATCCCATTGAAAGAAATTCATTGTTCTTTTTATTTTTTCCCAAAGGCACACTTGAAAAAAAAATGTGGCATTCTTAAGTCGATAATATGTTTCACATTAAAATGGTTAAAAATTCTAGGACAGTCTGTTTGTAATATAGCTTTTCTCTGATTAATAACCCTTGCAAATGTGTGCTTATTATACCATAAACATGACCTTTATAAGGACATTAGGAAATCAGAGTATGAATACACCATGTCAAAGACTTTTGAATGTCACAGAATGTAGGGCTTGGAAATTGAGGTGATCCCCGCTTCTACCACCAGTCCTTAACTGTTAAGGGGATCTGTTCACATGATCCAAGGCTTGTGGTTGTACTCTCTATTTTATAGAGACCTCTCATTGGTGGGAGTCATGATTAGCTATAATCCAATGCATTAGAAAAGAATGTGCATGTAAGTATAAATAGGAGAAGGGGATATTTCGCCATTGGTAAGTTTTATTATAGTTAAGGTTAAAAAATAAGATATACCTTTATTTCCCCTTTTTCTTTTGGGTTTCCTTTCTTTGCTTAAGAGCCTTTTGAAACAGTGTTTTTATTACAAACTTTAGTCCTTAGTTATGATAAAGAAATCATTTCTTGAAATTCATTTGCTTAAATGCCCATCTTTAAAACTTAAAATATGTTTTTTCTTCTTTGTAACTAACAATTTTTCATATTTAATTTAATTTTTGCAAGGCAATCAGGGTTTAGTGACTTGCCCAGGGTCATATACTTCATAAATGTCAAGTGTCTGAGGTCAAAATTTGAATTCAGGTCCTCCTGACTCCACTCTATCCACTGCACTTCCCAGCTGCCCCAACCAATATTTTTTTTTTTAAATCACAAGTGGAAAAGGACTCTACATTACATGTGATTTCCCAATACACATTGGTAGAAGGGATGTCCTCTACAGAAATTCCCTCTGGCATCTAAATCACAGATCTAAAGAATGAATAGGAAACAAAACTGGGGGTCAGACCCAGATACTCTGAGAAGCAAACTGTCTCTTTAAAAATGAAAGAAAGAGAAAGACTTAGAATATGAACTCCAAGCACTCATCCCTACAATCTCAGGACCAAGAAGTATATAAAGCATGTTCTGCTGCTTCCACACAAGATTGCAGTTAATGCAATTGAAATCCTTCCAGCTTCATGTTAAGCCCCATGTCTGCTTGTTCCATCTTTAGTGGAAATGGAGAACATCTGTTCCTCATCCTTCATATGTTAGCTTTTCAAAATAGTTTTAGATGGTTGTAGAGGAACCTTTCAGCCTTTCTTCTCCAGCACAGATACTTCCAATACCTCTGACCCATGTAGTATATTGGCCTGCCCTATCATGACTTGGATTACTCTTTTCTGGAAATTTTCCAGCTCTCTCCCCCCATCTAGCACAAATCATGGGCCCCAAAGTTTCACATAATGCCTCAAGAAGGCTAGCTGGGAGTGGATGAAACATTGTCTTTTTGTTTCTATGGAATGTGTGTCCAAACATCTCAGGCGTAAACTCATTTTCATAATACTCTGTGCCACTGCCCCTTAGTCAGGCTATCTTATTATTGGGCCATAATCCTGCTTTCTTCATCTTGTCTATCTTCAGTTTATTTCTGCTCCCCAAAGCCAAGCTGATGTCATGAAAAACAATTGGTCTGATTAATATTTTCCCCGCCTTGCCGGGCTTTGAATTGGCCAGCTGTTTCAAGTCTCCTCCACTTTCCATCTCCATGGATCATCTCTGATCTTATCACTCCTTTAAGTAAGAGTTTTAGCTAGGCAAATGTATTAATAAGTATCCTTAATGAATCGAATATTTTATTTGTGTGAGTGTGTTTCCCTTATTGCTCTGGCTTAGTGCCCCTATTATAACATTCACCTTTGCGTTTGGGGAATAGATGAAAGATTCTGATCTGCTCACTTGCTTTCCTACTGACCCTTTTTATGTTTGTATATTGATGCATTTCTAAGAGGGACATCTATACTTTCCCCTGTCCTCCTCCTTTGTGGTCCTGTGCACATTTCCTAAAAATGGGGCAATTGCTTTTTAAAAATTTCTCATCACTGAAGTCATGACTTTTCCTTTTCAATTTTAAGTCAAGTTGCCACAAAACAGCATCAGTAACACATTTTGTATCATGAAAATGAGATTTGTTTTCCATAAACTGTAGTGATTAAAATCACATCATCTTCTGCAAGACTACGTTTTTTTCTGGAAGAAAGAAAAACAAGAATCATATTCCACCTGCACTAACCATTTTTTTTGTGGCCAAGAGGTTTTCTGGTTAAACCACCTTGTCTTGATAGAGCATTCTTAAATCCCAGGAGCAATTCTGAATTAAGTTTAATATTATCCCAAGTCTTTCCTTGACCCACAGAATCCAAGTGGAATAATTAGCCCCTGAGATAACAGATTAAAAGAAATTGATCAACAATGACAATCTACCTTGGTAATGATAGCGTGTCTGAAGTTTGGAAATGTGCCTCAGTAGGAGAATGAAAGAGTGAGAAAAGGAGTCTGTCGATGAGAACAAAAATGGTAAGTTTTATAGCAGAGCTGTAGGTAAACTCATGATTTAGCCAGAGCATATGAAAATATATAAGTGCATGCAGGAGAGTCAGACCAGACAATTCATTCAAATTCAATCCGAAGAATTCTGTCTACAGAAATGGGGAAATACAAATTTCAGTAACAGGATAACACTGGAAAATTAGCACAGCGCTGGTGCAGTTATGCTTTAGGAGAAGCACTAGGCAAATGACAGGTTATTTCGTTAAAGTCCCTGGCTCTGACTGCGTCCTTCCCTGGTTGTTCCATGTCAGCCTTTGCATATTCTCTGCTGTCTCTGTGCCGCTGTGGGCCTGGGCTCGTCATTTTCTCCAACTATTCCAAAACTGCCACGATTAATTATTTTCAGAATTTCCCTAGTGCATATGCCTTCCCAGCTCTATACGATTTGGATTATTTGTGAAAGTACCATAATGAGTCATTCAGATGCTCACGTAAATGCATCAGCGGTCTTTAAGTTACCTGAATGTAGAGGCATTGTGCTCTTCCAAATCAGTCACCATCACAATCATCATAGTCATGAACATGCAAACTTCTAGTTTGGCGTTTAAGACCTGCCTCTATTTATCTTCAGTTTGTCTTTTAAAGATGGATTTATAGTATTTCTTTTGTTTCTACATCGCCCAGTTTCTTGTTTATGTCCCTTCTCCTTCCTCCTCCCAGAGTGCTTTTCTTTATAACCAATAATTCTAAAGGAGGAGGAGAGGACAGAGGAAAAAGAGACAAATCAGTAAAACTGCTAAGTAAAAAAATTAAAAAAATAAAATTGACATCATATGTGATCCTACATCCCATCAACCTCTTTCTTCCTCCCTTTCCCACCCCTGCCCATCTTTGCAAAAGAGTAGAAGGAAATGTCTTCTAATTATCTCCTTTTAGGGCTGACCTTATTCTTAATAATTGTGTGACTTGGCTGAAAACCATCTTTCCAAATTAATTCCATGCCGTTCTCTGATGTACTTTAAAATTCAGTTGTCTAACTAAAGTGCCTCTTTGCTGTTCCCTGTATGTGACTTTCCTCCTGCAGCCTTTGCACTTTTGTCCTGTCCCCTGCTCACAGAATGCCATCCCCCCTCATTTCCACCATTTGGAAATCCTTGCTTCCTTTAGAGCTCAGCTGCAGTGCTATGTCAGACAGAAGACCTTTCTTGATCCTCTGCCCTGTCCCCATCCATAACTTCGCATTTACATAGCATTTATTCAATCTGTGGACATATTATGTCCTTCCAGGAGACTGTAGGTCCCTGGACAGTGAGGACTGGTTTGTTTTGGCCTTTGTCTCACTGGAGCATAGCATAGTGCCCGGAACATAAGAAATGCTTGTTGAATTGAATCCTCAAATAATGTTTATCAGATGCCTAGATAGATATTATCTGTCCCTTGGAAGTTCCAATCTGAAAGGAAAGGCCATATTGATGGCAAATGACATAAGGGGTGGTTTCTATCAGAATGATGATAGTGACAGAATGGGATTAGATCTGTAATTTCACTGATCTAGCTAACTTCTGAATAAAGAATGTCCTTCAAGCCCCGCAGCTCAGCACTATCTTCACAGCTTCTAGTCTCCAAAGAGTTGTCCAGAACTCAGAGAAGTTAAGGGATTTACCCAAAGGTCAAATAGCCAGTAAGTGTCGGAGGCAGGATTTGAAAACAGCACTTCCTTATTTCAAGGTCAACTCTGTATCCACTATGTCAACCTTCCTCTCCTTTATTGGAAAATAGAGAGAAGTTAATGTGGCAAAAAAGATATGTCTACAGCTCTGGCTATTTCACCTTTCTACCAAGGGTCATTTTAATGGAAATTGACACAGTTCTTTGCACATAATAGGAATTCAGTGCTTATTGAATGATTGGATATATAGAAGGAATGCATATAGGATCAGAAGAGTCCTTGGGAAGAAGCAAGATGAAAATGCGAAAGTAATAGGGTGACAGATCCAGATAAGTAATTTTTAAAAAGCAAATTGGGAAAAAGAGAGGACACTGAACAGAAAGACAAGACATATATAGCTTGTCCATTGGCTACCAGTTGAGAAAATAACTAGACCCTTATTTTCTTAAATACTTCCATGCTTTCAAATCAGAGCTTACCCAAATGGAAACTTCTAGCCATCATTACATATCTCATTATAATCTAAGACCTCGTCTTAGATGCTTTAGTTGTTCGAGGGTTTCAAAGCTTTTTTTGGTGAACCATTTTTGTGTAATCAATCTGATTTTGACATTCATGGCTGTGGTAGGAACAATATGGGTTTTCCTTAGGCCTTACCCCATGTGGGCTAGGCTGTTTTTTCTTTAAAAGAAAACATATTAAAAACATCCTTGAGACTTAATTGGGCCAGAGGACTCAGTTTGGGGTGATTGTTACAGCTTCCTTATTAGGATAGATATAAAACCCAGCACAGGAAGAGTCAGGAGGTCTTCTGCCAGGCTGCCCACATGCTTCCCACCAAGTGGCATTTTGTTGAATGTGGAGGCAAAGAAATGGCTCACAATTGAATCAATGCTGTGTCTTTGCTGAGCAGATTTTCTGTACAATTGCTAAGTAAATTTCCTTTGGTTTACTATTAGATAATCCATGAGTGTCCTATTCCATTGTAATCCCAAACATGAGTCATTTAACTACCTCTGGTCAGTCCTGACCTATAACAATACACCAAACATTGACAGTCTTACATATTTAAGATGAAAAATATACTGAAATACACTTAGTCCTAAAGGGAATCAGGACAACAGAGTGTGTAAGAGTAGAAAATACATGTAATAAGGAAACTTGGGTTTGAATCTTGACTTTTATCTTTCCTAGCTGGGTGATGATGGGAAACCAACTTGACCTCTCTGGGCCTCAGTTTCCTTACCTGTAAAACATGGATAATTTGTGTCCCTACCCACCTGACAGATATGTCACCAGGAGATTCAAATCAACTCCGTTCAATTCAGTAAGGATTTACTGAGTAGCTGTGATGTGCCTGGCATTGAACAAGGGGATGTTAAACCTGAAAGGGCTATAAGGGTATATGCTTTTATGATAATAAAGATGATACAAAATGTTTTAAAGAACCCATTTTTTTGCAGCGTGGTTCTCTTCAGAAATTTTCCTTTGGCTTGTTTTTTAGGCAGGATTGAGGATTCAGAGAAAAATGATTTGTATCCTCCGGGGATATGATTGATGCTTTCTCCTTACTTAGAGTGGAGAACAGAAAAAGTGACAATAAGCAAATGGTGAAAATGCCATTGGTAAATGTGGCCAATGAAAATTCCATTTTTGGGTCCATTGAGTGACTTTTGAAAACTATGTAGGGCAGGCCCTAATACTGTAGGAGAAAAAGTAGGCCTAGATTCAGTGATCCTACTTCTTTTCAAATTGCCCTCATTTTTTTTTCCAGTAGGCATGCTTGTTGAAAATCACTTAATACACTTTGAGTTATTCTGTCAGAAGGAACAGCTGCACCTTCAAAAGGACATGACCATTCAGTTTTAAAGAAAGTAGGTAGCTTGCTATGGCAAAAAAAAAAAAAATAAAAAAGAATGTATTAGGAATCACAAGACCTCAGTCTGAATCCCTGCATGAATCTATTCCTTATGTACGTGATCTTGGCCAAGACTAGCACCAACACCCCAAGCGTGTTGACAAACATGGTTTCAATACCGACTCCTAATGTGGCTCACACCCCAGTCCTCTATGTTCCCAAAGAGCACGGGAAAGGAGGTCTGATTTGTCTACAGCAGATGCTCTCATATTTTATTATTAAGCCCCCTTTAACTTTTATTTATTTTAGTTTGCATCATTCGTTTCCACCAAATTTTGAGTGACAAATTTTCTCCCCATCTTTCCCCCACCCACCCCCCCAAACAGCCATCCCAGTGTGTCCCCCCTCCCCCAGTCTATTCTCTCCTATGTCTTCCCCCCTCACCCCTCTGACTTTTCGGTAGGGCAGGATGGATCTCCCAACCACAGTGCCTGTGTATCTCAAGTTCCAGTTGGATGTAGTTAATCATCATCATCATCATCATAATAATCGTGTATATATCTATATATATACATATATATATATATAGATATATACTTATATATTTTTAACATTTGATTATAAAGCTTTAAATTCTAAATTCTTTCTCTTCCTCCCTCGTCACCCACCCCCACTGGAAGGACAAGCAATCAAATACAGGCTGTACATGTGTAATTACACAGAACCTCTCCACAGTGGGCATATTGTGAGAGACTGATTACATGTCCCTTCTTCCTATCCCGCCCCCCCCATCCACTCTCTACCCTGTCCCTGTCCCTGTCTCTCTACAGAAGTGTGCACTTCCAACAACCCTCCCTCCCACTCTGCCCTGCCCTCCATCACCCCACCTCTCATCCCCTTTCCCCCTACTCTTCTATGTGATCTGCCATATTTTTTATCTGTCTTCAGGAGGTACCTAGAGCCCTCAGAGGAGAAGGGATTTGCCCAGAATCACACTGCTCGTAAATTTCAGAAGCAGGCCTTCAATCCAGATGGTACAGGGGATAAAACGCTCATGACCCTATTTGAGGTTTTCTTGGCAGAGAAACCAAAATGGTTTGTCATTCTATTTTCCAGCTCATTTCCCAGATAAGGAAACTGAGGCAAAGGGGTAAGTGACTAGCCCCAGGTCATACAGTGAGTGCTTAAGGCCAGATATGAATTCCGGAAAATGAGTCTTTTTGACTCCAAATCCAGTACTCTATTTGCTAGGTCACCTAGCTGCCCCCAAATAACAATCTAATATTGTTGTTCAGTCATGTTTGACTCTTCATGACCCCATTTAAGGTTTTCTTGGCGAAGATGCTAGTGTAGTTTTCTATTTCCTTCTCCAGCTCATTTTTCAGATGAGTAAATGGAGACAAACAAGGTTAAGTGACTTGCCCAGGGTCACACCATTAGTACTAAGTGTTTGAGGCTAAGAAGACCTGATTTCAAATGTGGCTAAGACATTTGCTAGCCATGTGACTTAGGTAAGTCACTTTACCTATGTCTCTTTGTTTCTTCATCTGTGTGTGTGTGTGTGTGTGTGTGTGTGTGTGTTTTATTTTTAGTTTCCAGCATTCATTTCCACAAGGTTTTGAGTTACAAAATTTTTTCCCCGTCTTTCCCCTACCCACCACACCCAAATAGTGATCTTACTGAATACCCCTTCCCCCAATCTGCCCTCTCTTATATCCTCCCTTATTCCCCCTCTGACTTTCTAGTAGGGCAATATGGATTTCTATACCCCAGTTCCTATATATCTTATTTCCCAGTTGCATGTAAAATAATAATAATAATAACATATGATCTTAAAACTTTCATTTCCAGATTCTTTCCCTACTTCCCTCATCACCCACCCCTACTGGGAAGATAAGCAATTCAGTATAGGTTGTACATGTATAGTCATGCAAAACATTTCCACAGTAGATCTATTGGGAAAGACTGCCTATATTACCCTCCATCCTATCCCTCCCCCCAATTATTCTATTTTCTACTTTGACCCCATCCCTTTTCAAAAGTGTGTGCTTCTAACTACCCTTTCCCCCAAACTGCCCTCCCTTCTATCATCCTCACCCTTATCTCCTTCCCCCCTACTTTCCTGTATGGTAAGATACCAATTTATTATGTATGTTTAAGCCAAATTCAATGAGAGTAAGGTTGACTCATTCCCTTTTGGCTTCCTGTTCTTTCCCTCCATTGTAACAGTTTTCTCTTGCCTCTTTTATATGAGATAATTTACCCTAATCTATCATTTCCTTTCTCCTTCTCCCAATAAATTCCTCTCTCACCTCTTAATTTTATTTTTTAGATATCATCCCTTCATATTCAAATAATTCCTTTGCCCTTTGTCTACGTATACATGAACATACAAATGCCCACACTCACATATATATTTATATACACATACATCCTCCTATACATACATATACATATATATTCCCTTCAGCTATCCTCATATTGTGAAAAGTTTCATCAGTTACAATTATCATTTTTCCATGTAGGAATGTAAGTAATTCAACTTTAATAAGTTCCTTATGATTTCTTTTCCCTGTTCACCTTCTCAAGCTTCTCTTGCTTCTTGTATTTGAATGTCAAATTTTCTATGCAACTCTGCTTTTTTCATCAAGAATGCTAGAAAGTCCTCTATTTCATTGAATGACCCTGTTTTCCCCTGAAACATTATACTCAGTTTTGCTGGGTAGGTGATTCTTGGTTTTTATCCTAGCTCCTTTGACCTCTGGAATATCATATTTTAAGCCCTTCAATCCCTTAATGTGGAAACTGCTAGATCTTGTGTTATCCTGATTGTGTTTCCACAATAGTAAGATTGTTCCTTCCTGGCTGCTTGTAATATTTTCTCCTTGACCTGGGAACTCTGGAATTTGCCAAGATATTCCTAAGAGTTTTCTTTTTGGGATCTTTTTCAAGAGGTGATTGGCGAATTCTTTCCATTTCTACTTTGTCCTCTGGTTCTAGAATATCAGGGCAATTTTCTTTGAGAATTTCTTGAAGGATGTTTTTTTTTTTCTTTAACATGTGCACTTTTATTTAAACTGGTCTTAAGTCAGTGTACAGGTAAAGCTCCTCCCCTCCCCCAAGTACTGGCACCAATCTCAAAACTGGCAGGGAGACTATGAAAGTCCTCATTCACATCTATGTTGGGGGCAGGGAGGGAATTTAGGGGGCCATTCAACATGGCTGACAATTTAAAAAAAAGGAACAAGTATTAAGATGGAAGATACAAAAAGTTTTTTTTAAAGGATTGCATAATTTACGTTTAAAGCAATACTAGTACCTTCCCCCCCCTCCCCATCTGGATCTCTGTTACTTCGCTCCTTTGCTCTAGCAGAGGACAGCCTTCACAGAGGCCGTAACTCCGTAACAATGAATTATACAATATTTGAAATGACTATTAAAAAACAAACAAACATGTACAATCAGAATCCTGAAGACGCACTGAAGAACTTTGGGGATGGTTTGCCTCTAACATACTTAGACTGCTCATCACCTTCACCATTCCAGTTTTTAAATCCTGAGTCAAGCGCCAAACAAACAAACAAACAAAAACAAATAAAGCCGTGCCAATCTCATCTCTTTTTTGGGGCAATTATCATGTCATCTCATCACAACCTTTGACCCCCCCCCCAAAAAAAAACCAAGAAAAAAACACAAACAGTCCATTTAGAAGCATTTGCGGTGGACAATGGAGGGCCCACATTCATCATACTCCCGCTTGCTGATTCACATCTGCTGGAAGGTGGAAAGAGATGCCAGAATGGAGCCTCCAATCCAGACAGAGCATTTGCTCTCAGGTGGAGCAATGATCTTGATTTTCATTGTGCTGGGAGCTAGGGCTGTAATCTCCTTCTGCATCCTGTCAGCAATGCCAGGGTACATGGTGGTACCGCCTGACAATATGGTGTTGGCATACAAATCCTTACAGATGTCAACATCACACTTCATGATTGAGTTGAAGGTAGTTTGGTGGATTCCACAGGATTCCATACCCAAGAAAGATGGCTGGAAGAGAGCTTCTGGGCATCAGAATCTCTCGTTGCCCATGGTGATAACCTGACCATCAGGGAGCTCATAGCTCTTTTCCAGAGAGGAGCTGGATGCAGCAGCGGCCATCTCCTGGTCAAAGTCTAGGGCGACATAACACAGCTTCTCCTTGATGTCACACACGATTTCCCTCTCAGCTGTGGTGGTGAAACTGTACCCTCACTCAGTCAGGATCTTCATGAGGTAGTCCGTCAGATCACAGCCAGCCAGATCCAGATGGAGGATTGCATGGGGAAGGGTATAACCTTCATAGATGGGCACAGTGTGGGTCACACCATCACCAGAGTCCATCACAATACCAGTGGTACAACCAGAGGCACACAGGGACAGCACAGCCTGGATGGCAACGTACATGGCCGGGGTATTGAAGGTCTCAAACATAATCTGAGTCATCTTTTCTCTGTTGGCTTTGGGGCTCAGGGGGGCTTCTGTGAGCAGCACAGTGTGCTCTTCAGGGGCCACACGGAGCTCATTGTAGAAAGTATGATGTCAGATCTTCTTCACGTCATCCCAATTGGTGACAATACCATGTTCAATGGGGTACTTCAGGGTGAAAATACCTCTCTTGCTCTGGGCCTCATCCCCCACATAACTGTCTTTCTGGCCCATACCCACCATCACACCCTGATGTCTAGGGTGCCCAACAATGGAAGGGAAGACAGCCCAAGGGGCATCGTCTCCTGCAAAGCCAGCTTTGCACATTCCAGAGCCATTGTCAACAACGAGAGCAGCAATATCATCATCCATGGTGAACTTTGAAGTGGCCAGTTTAAACCCTTAAGAGAGAGAGGAGGTGGTGCTGCACCTGGAGGCAGGGGGGAGGCAAGTGCACGCTGGGTGAAAGAGCTCACAGCTACCTTGAAGGATGATTTCTAGGTTCTTTTTTTGATCATGGCTTTCAGGGAGTTCAATAATTTCTAAATTGTCTGTCCTGGATCTATTTTCCAGGTCAGTGTTTTGGTTTTTTTTTTTTGTTTGTTTTTTTGTTTTTGTTTTTTTCCAATGAGATATTTCACATTGCTTTGTATTTTTTCATTTGTTTGGATCTATTTAATAGTATCTTGATTCCTCATAAAGTCATTGGCTTCCATTTGCTCCACTTGAATTCTGAAGGAATTATTCTCTTCAGTGAGCTTTTGAAATTCTTTTTCCATCTGGCAAATTCGTCTTTTTAAGGCATTCTTTTCCTCATTGGCTTTCTCTGCCTCTTTTGCCATTCGAGTTAGTTTCTTGTTTAGGGTGTTATTTTCTTCAATCAGGTTGTTGAATCTTCTTTCATGATTTTCTTGCATCATTCTCATTTCTCTTCCCAATTTTTCTTCTACTTCTCTTACTTGATTTTCAAAATCCTTTTTGAGCTCCTCCGTGGCTTGTAACCAATTCATATTTTTCTTGGAAGCTTTTGGTGTGAGAGTTCTGACTTCATTGTCTTCCTCCCATTCCATGCTTTGATCCTTTTTGTCCCCCCCACCCAAAAGAATCTAAAGTTGGATGACTGTACTTGCTTTGCCTCCTCTGCTTGCTCATGTTGCCAGTCAATTACTTGACTTTTGAGCTCTTTGCGATGGTAGAACTATGCTTCCAGAGAGGAGAGCTTTGTCCAAAATTGCTAGAGTTTTTGCAGCTGCCAGTACTATTAGGAGGGAACCCTCTTTCCAGCCCCCACAAGCTCTGGCCCACTGGCCACACACCCCAGTGCCTCCACCAAAGACAGAGATCCAGATCCAAGAAGGTTAAATCAAGAGCAATTACCTTCTGAAAGGTCCCTTTGTCTCCCTACAATCTGCAGGCCAGGAGTGCTGGAGGCAGCCTCATGGGGAAGCAGCTGCATCCACTGTGACTCTTGTCCTGGGGCCATGGGGCCTGACCTCACCCTTCCCTTCCAACAGAGTTCCAGACTGACCTTTTACTTTCTCTTTTGAGTTCATGGGTTGAGGAGTCTGGAAACCACCACAGCTGTGGTTCATTCTCCTGATGTCTGCTCTGGCAGCTGCTGATTGGGGCTGCTCTGAAGCCAAAACTGCGGCTCATGCTGGACTGTGCTCTGCTCCCAACTGTAACAGCAAGCACCCCAGCACACCCAGGGCAGCTACTAGCACAGGTTCTTAGATCTGCTTTTCTAAAGGAAAGCAACTCAAAGTGGGTTAACAATCTTACTTTAATCAATCAAATACCATTTACCTAGTTCAGGGGAAAAAGTCAGCACCCTGAACTTCAGAGAATACAAACAGAAG
>CM053581.1:559901941-559922731 GCA_028627135.1 Pseudochirops cupreus | reverse complement strand
AGACACTTTAGCAAAGGGCCTAGGGGCAGGGAAGATCTTGAGATTCCCATAACACCAACACATTGTGATGCACCCTTCCTGTAGGCCTGCCAGGCTGCCTTCAGCAGGAGATTTGTTTCTCTCTGTCACTTTGTGGGTTCTGTAGCTCTAACATTTTTTTAGAGTCATATTTTATAGATATTTGAGGTGGTTGTTGGGGGAGCTCATGGGATTTCCTACTTCTATGCCATCATCCTCTGATTCTTCATCTTTAAAATGGGAATAATTATGTCACTTACCTGTGAGGATTACTGTATGGATTAAGTGAGATGATACTGGGAAATCCTTTGGAAGCTTTAAAGAACTGAATAAATGTTGGTGATAATCACGATGATGAAAAGATGCTGCCAGGCTGCCTCTTTCTCGTTTATATAGCTATAGAAATCATGTATACTCTTTGTGTATTGTCTGTATTTCAATTCTGCTCTTTCTACTCTGCATCACTTTCAAAAAGTTTTCCCATTTTCTAATTGCTCATATTTGATTTTCTTCAATGTGCCTTTATGTGCCGCAGGGTGCTGAGCCATTCCCTAATCTTTGAGTGTGCAATTTGTTTCCAAATTGTGGCTTGTACAAATCATGCTGTTGTGGCTTGTGAATATTTTTATACAGATGAGGTTTTTTTCCTGTCAATAATCCCCTAAGGGAATAAATCCAATAAGCCGTTGGCTCAGAGAGCATAAGCATTTTTGTATTTTTTTTTTTGCATAATGTCAAATCCTCTTTCAAAAGAGTTGAGTCAATTCACCATTATCTATCAGGAAATGAATGTTCTTTGTTTTCTCCCATCCCCCCACAGCACCGAATTTTTCTGTCTTTATCTACTTAATAGGTTTGAGGTGATTCCTCAGTTATTTTCATCTTTATTTGTCTTGCTATTAATCATTTGAGTCCTTTTTTTTGGTGATTGTTAGTTCGCATTTCTGCTTTTGAGACTTGCTTGTTTGTATCCTTTGAAGGCAGCATGGAATAGTATCAGGGACTTTTCTTTGGAATTAGAAATCCTGGGTTGGAATCTCAAGTTGGTGACCATGAACAAGTCCTTTAAACTCTTTGAGCCTTAACTGTCTTATCTGTAAAATTAGGAAGATGGAGTCATGACCTCTGAGGTCCCTCCACACTCTATCCCTGTGCCCTGAATGATGAAACAGCTTCAAAAAATATATTTACCCAATAAATAGCAGCTTCCAAACCCTTTGTGCTATCTTTGGCAGCGTTGTGTTCAGCCAGTGACACAAAGAACCACAGTATCAGATACCAGTGTGTAACTTTCTATTGGGCAAGAAACTTCATCTAATGAAGACAAGGAGAGTGAGATGCCATCCAAAGTCCTTCTCTCTCCAGGAACCACCCAAAGGAAAGGGAAGCTAAATTATCTTTTTGCAGATCCGGTTCTAGAAAAGACAACAAATCTGTTCACCTAACTGCTCCTTAGCTCTCACAATTGTATTATAGTGCTGCTGACCCAGACAAGAGTTCATCTGCTGAGTATTTCCCTCATCAATGGCCTAACCAATAAGCAACTATTAATTATGTACCACATCCCAGGCATTCAAGGACAAAAAAAAACAGTCCCATCCCTCAAGGTGCTTATAGTCCACTTGAGAAAACAGTGGGTATACACATATGCACAAGGTTTCAAGTTCAGTTATTTAGTTGTCTTGCAGTCTTATCAGACTCTTTGTGACCCCATTTGTGGTTTTCTTGGCAAAGTTACCCAAGTAGTTTGTCATTTCTGCCTCCAGCTCATATTATAAATGAGGAAACTAAGTAAGCACAGTAAGTGATTTGCCCAGGGCCACACAGCTAGTAAGTGTCTGGGACCAAATTTGAATCCAGGAACATAAGCCTTCTTGATTCCAGACCCAATACTCTTATCCACTGAGCCATCTAGCTATCCCTCACAAAATGTTTAAAAAATAATCTGGGGGATGAGGTGTGTTCAGCTCTAGCAATTATTCATAATCAGGAAGAGCTTTGTGTAAGAGAACTGAACTTTTAACGTTGGTGTGCCTTAGTGCTCCGTGGTTGAGTTTAAGGGCCCATTTCTTTTGGGGTCTAAACTATCTTTCCATCTTAGCAATTTATCAATCAATAAAGTTTTAGTTAGTGTAATATACCAAGCACTCTGCTGAGCGTGGGTACACAGAAAAAGAAACAAACAGCTCCTGTCCTCAAGAAGCTTCTCTCTCTCTCTCTTTCTCTCTCTCTCTCTCTCTCTCTCTCTCTCTCTCTCTCACACACACACACACACACACACACGTCTGCCTATGTGTATGTTTAGATAGAGATAGTTGATGC
Organism: Pseudochirops cupreus; assembly: GCA_028627135.1. Taxonomy (NCBI): domain Eukaryota; kingdom Metazoa; phylum Chordata; class Mammalia; order Diprotodontia; family Pseudocheiridae; genus Pseudochirops; species Pseudochirops cupreus. The sequence goes on along the minus strand of CM053581.1, from coordinate 559,920,391 downwards.
ATATGAAATCAGTAAGCATGTATTAAGTACCTACTCTGTGTCAGGCAGTCTGCTAAGTGCTAGGGCTACAAGGAAAACCAAAAGAGTCATTGACTTCAAGGAACTTGTAATCTAATGTGAATATTTAAACAGCTATATGCAAAATCCACGTATCCATACACATATATATGCATGTATGTATATATACTTATATACATATGTATGTGTATGCACATATACACATGCATATATACATCTATACCTATATATGTACATATGTGTATGCATATGTACACAGACATGCATGTGCATATTCATGTATATATACATATACACACACACACGTACAGAAAAGTCACAAACCTGAGGTCCTCAAAAATTTCTACCATACCCTGTGTCACTCAGTTATCTCCAGGTACCTTCTCCATTCCCAAGCACAAACAGCGAAAGATATATGGGATTGATTTCTCAAAACTAACTCAAGGCCTGTGCCCACAGATACAAGAATGCCCTTCAGTGCCTCTGTATTTTCTTCTGGGACTTCCTGCAGCCCATGATATGACCAGTGTTCCCTTCTCTGTCTTGGGCCCCTCCAGGGTTTCTATGTTTTTCCTGGAGTAAATGGGATGCCACTTGATAGCTGACCCTCCAAAATCTTGGTTGGTCCCTCCATTCCTGGCACAATCTTCTGGCTGATTTTGTTTGCTTTTCTTTCATTTGAGTTGAATTTCAATCCTTCCATTTAACTGTCCCCTTTCATAGTCTATTGACGTCCTCTTTGGATGACGTGTCATTTTGGTTCTGACTTCATACCTTGTTGTGATGACTTTCTCACCAGCGTTGTTAGCAGCTCCTGGCCTTGCTAGGTTAGTGAAGCTGCCCTGGTCCAACAGCCTATGATGGCCTTGGCACAAGGAAAGTGAGAACAAGATTTCTCTCCAGTGATTGGAGCGGGCTTCCAGGGATTTCCAAAGCCAGTGGACATTTCAGATTACAGAGTTATAAAATACTAGATTTTAAGCCATAAGCATCCTTCTAACTCTTCTACCCCAACCCCTTTCTTATACAAAAGAGGGAACTTAGATTAATCCAGTTGTATTCAGTCCAATGAAACAGGCATTTGCTAAGTGCCTATGTGCAACTTCCTGTGTGCAAGGTGCTGGAGATACTATATCCATACTATATAGAACAAAGATAGTCCCTGACCTCACCTTGCAACCAACTTTGGTGACATAATAAATACGTAGCCGTATAAATATAAAATATATACAGAGAAAAAACAAGCATATAATTTCTGGAAGACAGAATATTAAACCTGGCATTGAAGAGTTACATTAGAATTTACATAGAATATGCATCTGATTGAAGGGAGCCAGGGTTTCCAGGAGGGAGGCAGAAAGTCATTTCAAGTTTGAGGAAGAGCTTGAATAAAGCCGGGGAGGTGAGAAATGGGATGCTCAGAACAGGGAACAGAAACCATCTTAGTTTGACTAAAATGTGGAGTGTATGACAAGGGAGTAAGTGATGTGAAATAATTCCTGAAAGACTGGTAGAAGGTCCAGTGTAAAATGTTAAATCTAGGAATCCGTACGTTGTCCTAGGCAGGGGCTGAAGCTTTCTGAATATAAGAGCAGCACTTTTGGACCCAAGACAGGTAAAGAGACTCAGCCGAAGTTACACAGACAAATACTGAATGGCAGAGATGGCTTTCAAAACAAGGATCTCTGCATGATTCCTTGGCCATTGGCCATGCTTCAGTAATTTAATTACTTTATGTCTAACAGAGGTTTCATTGACAGAGGGAACTCCCAGATGAGGAATCTCATGATAATGATGCACGTTATCATGATCTCTGTAACTTTTACAGAGAGCAGTCAGAGAGTTTTGCAGAGTGCAAGGTTAAGTAGCTTGTCTGGGGGTGATACAGCCATTATGTTTCAGAAGCTAGCCTTGAACTTGAGTCTTAACCTGTCTGAGGCCAACTCTCTAACCATTGTGCCAAGGATGCTTCTCACTACTTATGAGTTTAGGGTTATTCTCAGTCACTTCCTAGACAATTTTTAAAATTACATTTATTTTACTAGACAGTTGATGATTTTTGTGATTGTTGTTGGGATGTCCTTGTTTTGATAATAATTGCTTTCAGGACATCATAAATAATATTTTGCTGTTAGCGATGTCTTACAGGAACTTTGATTTAGTTGGCAGATAGGAGACATAGTGTATAGAGTGTAGAGTGAGAAAGACCTTACTAAAAATATAGCTTTTGGCCTGAGCTGTGTAACCCTGTATAATTCATTTACTCTGTCTGCTTCAGTTTCCTCATCTGTAAAAGAAAAAAAAAAGATATAAGAACAGCACCTGCTCTTCAGGATTGTCATGAGATTTAACAAGATAATACTTGTAAGGTACTTAGAAAACCCTAAAGAGCTACATAAATGCTAATTATTATTATTATTATATGTTGTGTATTATATATGATGTATTATTATATAAACCAGTTTTGAGATTTCTAATGATCAAATATATTACTTGTTTTTAATAATATTTAATAAATATATCACTTGTTTTTAATATGGAACCTTTAAGAGAAATTAAATGACTTGGTGGTGGTCACAAAGATAATAAGGGGCAAAGTCAAGATTTTAAGTCAAATCCTTTGATTCCCCTTTCAAGATTTCTCCTATTGTACTGCATGGCCATCAACTAGATATTGAACTATCAATGACTTGTCTTTTCGTTTCTCCACAGATTCAGTTTAGAATCTACCCTAGAAAAGAGTACATCATAGTGTAACCTTTATCTTGTACACAAGAAAAAAGTAGGGGATCCCCTACCCCCGTGATCAAAGTTATCTACCTAGTTTAAACAAAATCAGATTTGAAACTTTTGAATGGATTATCCCCATGTTTCAGACAAAATCACTAGGATTACCATTTTTAAAAATCCAGATCTACCAGCCAATTGTTTCCATTCTCTACTCTCCAATGCTCATGGAAAGTCAGTTTGGATACAGTGGAATTTTGTGGTAGATACTAGTTTCTGTTGAAGTAGTATAACTCACTTTATATATTCCTTTTTAGCCATAAAATTGGGAATTTGTACTTAACATTTTGTGTGTGTTATGGCTCCTTTGGATAGTCTAGTGAAGACCAGATACCTTTTCATAATTATATTTTAAATGCATAAAATAAAATACATAGGATTTCAAAGAAAACTAGTTAAACTGAAAGAGTTATCAAAATATTTTTAAAGTTCTTAGAACTCAGATGAAGAACTCATTCATTAGACCGCTATATTACCTTATTTACCTGTGAATAATTGGTAAAGTTTTAATAATTTGTATGGAAGAATGGAAAAAAAAGTGCTTTTCTGATAAAATCTCAGTTATAGTATTGATAGGATCATAACTCATAACTTCATAATGAATGAAGTGGGAAGACAACCAGAAATATTCCCACATAGTAAAGGGAGGGGGGTTGCTAGAGGCACAGATAATTTTTTAAAGGTGCAGTGACATAGACAGGTATGTATCTTAGTAAGATGATATCAGTAGAAGTTGAGGTGCCATTGTGAAGTATTACAAGAGGTATGGGAAAGGGAATGAGAGCCTGGGAATAGAATGGTTCAAAAGAGGATGAAGGGGAAAGGGTGTGTATGATGCTGTGGAAGTAAAATACACACACATATACACATATGCATATATATATATGTATATAGATAGATAGATAGATAGATAGATGCCCATATATGCATATGGACTATATATATATATATATATATATATATATATATATATATATACATACATACCTCTATATGCATGCACACACACACGTGCATACATTTGAAAACTGTTTGAATATGGAGGATAGGAGATTAAACTATGATGTATAGAAGAATAATGATGTCTTCAATAGAAATAGGGACATTTGGAAGAGGTTTGGATTTCAGGAAGAAGATGATACATTCTCCTTTAGATATTTTACATGTGAGATACTGATTTGGATTCCATTTTGGAGATAGCTACCAGGTACTGGTGATACAGAACTGACTAGCGATCAGGAGAGATGATAAAGCTGGATACTTATTTGGGAGTTGTCTGTATGCGGCTGATTACTGAACCCATGCTAATGAGATCTCCGAGAGGAATAGTCATAGAGAGAAAAGTAAACAGAGAGAGAGACAAAAGTTCATGAGTATTGGTTTGTATTGTGTTAGTTATGTTTACATCAAAATCACATCAACCTAGGATGTAAGCTTCTTTGACATATGTATTACTTTAGACATAAATACATAGGCATACATATATACATGTATGCACATATATTTATGTATATATTCATATATTAGATACAATGCCACAAAATGTGTCAGTCCAGGGTAAAATTCTTTTGTTTGTTTGTTTAGCATATGTTTTGACCCTAAAATAATCCAATTACAGCTAGGTTGGATTAGTGGGTATAATGAATCCTCTGAAGTAGTCACGTTATTAGAATTCACATATTTCCATTTGACTGGAACCAATTTCCATATTTTACATAATTATAAGTGTGAATAGTTCTAGGAAATACATGAGACCACTTAAAGATTTCATCATTCACACTAATTGGGACCTGGCTCTATTGGGAATAGAATCTGCATGTGTTATCAAAAAAGAAAGAAACAAAAAAGAGTCATTTGTTCAAAGACCATCATTGTCCTCATTTTGAAGAAGTCAGAGGCATAGTGGATGGGGTGTTGGCTCTGGAGTCAGAAGGACCTGAGTTCAAATTCTGCCTCAGATCTGAGAAAGTCACTTATTCTGTCTCAGCCTTAATTCCTCATCTATAAAAATCAATATTGTGATAACACATTGTTGTTGTTCCACCATTCAGTTGTGTCTGACTCTTGAACGCGTGGACCATACTGTCCATGGGGTTTTCTTGGCAAAAATATTGGAGCGGTGTGCCATTTCCTTCTCCAATGATAACACATACCTCAGAAGTATTATGAGAATAAAATGAGATACCTGTACATTACCTTTTAGACATTAAAGATCTATAGAAGTGGTGGTAGTAGTAGCAGCAGTGGCAGTAGTAGTAGTAGTAACAGTAGTAGTAGTGGTAGTAGTAGTAGTAGTAGTAGTAGTAGTAGTAGTAGTAGTAGTAGTCGTAGCAGCACTGGCAGTAGCAGCAGCAACAGCAGCAGCAGCAGCATTAGTAGTAGTAGTAGTAGTAGTAGTAGTAATTTATTTTACAGATAGGGAAACAGACTCAATTGAAATAATTTGTTCTAGACCATGCAGGTAGTAAGTTAGATCCTGGATTCCAAGTGAGGGCCTTGGGTTTCAAACCCAGCTCTCTGCCCCCTGTATCTCCCTGCTATAGATATTAGCCTCAGATTTTCTTCAGCCCCATCTGGAGAACAAATAGCTCTTTTTGGCTTCCAAAGCAACCCCAAGCCAGTTTCATTTCACTCTATGGCAGCCATTGGCCTTAGGAAATGAACAGATTAATCTGCACAGTGAGGAGCGGGGAAAGGTATTGTTCAGTTGTGTCTGAGAATCTGTGACCCTGATTAGGGTGTTCTTGGCAAAGCTACTGGAGTGATTTGACATTTCCTTCCCCAGCTAATTTTACAGATGAGGAAACTGAAGCAAAAGTGCTAAGTGACTTATCCAGGTTTACATAGCTAGCAATTGTCTGAGGCCAGATTTGAACTCTGGTCTTCCTGACTCTAGACCTGGCACTCTATCTACTACACCATGTAGAGTCTTAGCAATATTAAAGTAGTCTGAGACCCACAGGAAGTGAATGAAGGGGCAGAGAACAGTGAGAATAACTGTGCCTCTGGGGCCAGAGCATCCAGATTCCAATTCTGCTTTGGATTCTTACATATATTTGCCCCAACAATAATTCCATAGTCAGGAATAAATCCTGAAAGTGCCATCAAACTCAAGGGGAAAAATGGCATCTAATCGGAGATCTTCATCCTCCTCATTTTGATACGTCTCAGATTGTTAAACTTGTAGTTAGAAAAAACTGAGTTTGAAGCCTGGCTCAAATGGTTACTGGCTGTGTAACCCTGTCACAAGTCACTTACCCGCTTCCAGCCTTAGTCTTCTAAGCTGTGAAATGGGGAGAACAGCAGTACCTCCCAGGGTTGTTGGGAAGACCAAATGAAATTATGTATGTATGTATGCATGTACTCACACACACATGCATGTGTGTGCATGTAGATATAACACATATGTGTGCATATGTATATATACCCATATATACATGTGTGTATATATGTATATATAGTGCTTTGCAAAATTTAAAGTGTTATATAAATGGTAGCTATTCTCATTATTATTATCATTATTATCATAATTAATTATTAATACAATAATCATTTTTATCATTATGTAATACTTACCCTCTGCATGACTTTGGACAAGTCACTTAACCTCCTTGGGACTCCATTCTACCCCCTAGACTACTTGGCCACTGAAACCCCTTCTAACCCTGAATCTGATCCTGTTTTGACCTCAAAGTCAGCCTTGCTCAAGGGCCTTCCTAAGTAGAAGGGATTCAGAAGGGGTTAGTGAGTTACTCTGTCTCCAATCCATTTTTCAGACTTATACATTTAAGGTCTTAATGAGATTTAACTGTGCACCAGTTTAAAGGATGGCCTTTTTTTTGGGTAACTTTACAAGGACTAAATGGAATACTGGCTGACAAGATCATGTATGCAGAATGCAGTACCGTGGAACTCTATCTGCTGAGTAATGAGAATCTGAGAATTCAAGAGCTGTAAGGGATTTTCAGAGATCCTCTGATTCAACCTCCTTCATTTCACAGATGAGTACATAGAAGTCCAAAGCAGTTGGATGACATATCCAAGGTAACATAACTACTTAGTAGAGTGACACAGAACATTTTCTCACCTAATTCTTTGAGTCATGTATTGGCAAGCAGGTTTCTATAAACCTTTGGAGGAATGATTTCCTTGGTTTTTTGTTCAATGGATCAGATTTTACTTTGCAAAGTGTGGAACATCCCTTTGAATAGGGCTGTTCTGCTTCCATAATACATGAATCAGAGAGAGGGAGACTTTGTGTCCTCTGTCATTTGTCATGGGGTTAAGTGGTTGCTCCCTAATGACCCACCATGTTGCTGGTCCATGCCTCTCTCTTAGCCATGTGCTGCGAGATAATATCAGAGCCAGAACCTGCTTAGGCTACTGACAAAGGCTACTGCCAACTAGGAGAGAGATTCTGCCCTGGATCCAATTATAATCTGGCCTCTGGAATAGAAGATAGAAAGGAGGTAAGCAGAGAAGGGGGAAAGGAGAAAATCTACTTCTTTTCTTCTTGACATCAGATAATATTCATTCACTGGCACATTGCTGAAAATTATCATTGTTAAGGAAGCCCTCTCTGTTTCCATCTCAGACATGAATTGATTACTTTAACCAAAGGCACAGAGATAGATTAGGGGAAAGGCATGCCAATGCTAAGGTGTCACTTGTGAATCTACAAGTCAAGTGACAGTACTGAGCACCAGGAAGCAGGGGTAGAAAGTGGCTGGAAGAAGTATAAGCTGGAGGCAGCAATGAATTAAGAGTTCAGAGCAGGGAAAAGATTAAGACCAGGCAGTAGGATAACAAGCAGAGGCACCAAGAAGATATGGAAGTTGAAGGGAACTTGGAGGTGATTGAGACAGGCCACTCTCCTCATTTCACTGAAGACAAAACCTTGACCCAGAGCAGCCAAGTGACTTAGAATGAGAGGATCCTCGACAGTGAAGTGGAAAGGACTCTTGGAATAGATCCACTCATTCTGGTCAGGTTACAGATGGTCCAATTAAAGCACAGAGTAGTAAATTTCCTTGCTATTGTAATCTATGGGTTCATTTTTTTTGTACTCATATCTCCAGGATATAGAAGTGTTTGCTGTATAATAAGAGCTTAATCAATAGCAGCTGATTGACTGTACATTGATTGACATTCACATAGATTAGAAAACCTAGATATCCTGTCTCCAGGCTCAAAATTAAGTGTTTGTTCTACTCCATCATGAACCTTCTAACAAACAGGCCAGGAATTCAGTGGGAATAATAATTAATTAATTATTAATAATTTAATATAATAATAATAATTAATAATAATTACATTTAGGGTTTGATCAGAACTCAACCCTGACATCATAATTTAAAACAGCCATCAACCAAAGAAAGTACGTTATATAAATCAGTGCCTTTGGTTAATATCATGGCGTTGAACCAACAGTGCTATCAGGTTCTCTGCCTTTTTTTAGAGCTATCCATTTGGAGGCACAAAGTTGGACGGTGGCTTTGATTTCATTCCTCAGTCAATTTTGTATGTTTGGCCCAATCAACTAATCCTTGAGAGTGTGACTCAATCTGGTGGGTCAAATGACAGGTCCATGATGGCACCTTCACAGATAACTGGAAATTAATATTTACTTCATGACTCAGTTAACATTTGTGTCTCTTTGGTTCCAGAAAAAAACATCATTTATTCCATCCCAGAGCACTCTGAAGCCATCAGTATTGATCTGAGTAATGTTATTGATTTTTCATTAACTTGCTTTTCATAATTATCATTATCGATCATAGATAAGAATTTACCAGTAGGCTATTCCTATAAGTCATAAATGTATTAAAATAGCAGCTGAACAGTTTTACGATAGTAAACGCCTACCATGTGCTAGGTCTGGGATCCTATGGTATTTCATTTTTTAGATAAGATGGTTGGATTTTAATACTTGAAATATCTTCAGAAATTATTTAGAAAACAAAGATTCATAATTATTTTATTTTCACTAATCCCTAACTAAAACTGATCCTTTCCCCCCAATTATTTAAAAACATTATTCTGAGAAGGGATCCATTAGCCTCACCAGGCAGCCAAATGAGTCACTGACATTCAAGAAGGTTTAGAGCCTCTGATCTGGGTGAACCCCTTTGTTTAATAAGAGAACTGATGAGCAGAGAGGTTGAATGATTTTTCCCATGGTAACTCAGATATTTGATCTATGAGAAAAAAATGAAACCTCGATTTTCTTATTACTTACCTAGTCCTATTTCACCTACATATTTCAGCCTTTTAGAGGTTTAGAGTTTATTATAGAGTTTACTTAAGGGAAAAAAATGAAGTCAGTTGTATGGGATTTGGGACTTCTGCTCAAGCCCAAGCTACTTAGCCTTGAAAGTATATTTTAGCTGATTTTTTCCCCTAAAAATGCCCAAGGTAGGTGGGAAAATTCAAAAGGACATTAGACTGATAAATGTTTTCCAATCAAATGCTAATATTGGGTGAACGCTTCCTTCCTCCACTCAAAATTTCCTACCCCTTATTTTCACCTCTTCTCTCAAATATGCCCTCAACCTTCTGTATATCTTTTATTTTTCAGCTATGACAATGAAAATTACATTTCAAGTTGACTTTCCCTAGGTACCTGGCCAAGGCACCCTTTTTCATAGAATTTCTAAGCAGTATCTTAGTAAACCAAAGGTGTCAAGCTTGTACTGTCCTGGAGCTTGCAAAACTTCTGAGTGTGGCTGAGGAACAAGTTTCAAATATCTTAGGGAAATGTTTAACACAATAAACAAAAACATGATACAACATAGATGATGCTAATTTTTGATTTTCTAATTCAATATGCTGCTCAGGGATCCATTTCTATTTGAATTCAACACCCTTGTAGTCTATTTTCATACTTAAAATGTCATCTGTGGCTACTGTTTCTGGTAACTGAAGGTGGGAATTTCTTCCATGCAATGCTCTTTGATCAGCAAAGCATTTGCCAGGATCTCTAATTTGATCTTTGATGACATGATAGAGAAATGTAGGCTGGATGGCAGAGCAATAATGTAGGTTCTGAACCGGTCACTGCAGATCTACTCATTAATGTCTTGATGTCAGTTTGGAAGGAGAACAGTAACAGAGTGTCCAAGCTTGGTGTATGAAGGCTGAATAAAATGAATGAGGGACACTTATTCTAGAGAGTGGAAGACTTGGGGTAGCAGTTGTGGGGAGTGGAACAGTAGATGTCTTCAATAACTTGAAAGGGCTTTCATGTGGAAGATGGATCAGACTTGACTCCATAGGAAAGACCTGGGAACAATGACTGGGAGTTGCATGGAGTCAGGTTCAGATTCTAGAAAAGGAAACACAAAATCCTAGAGCTATCCAAAAGTGGGGCAGCCTGCCTTGGGGGGTGATGGGTTCCCTCTCCATGGAAACCTTAAAAAAAAAAGGATGGCTATTTGCTGGGATTATTTGAAGAAGCTATTGGCCAGATTGAGGTTGGGATGGTAAAGCCTTGGAGGTCTTCCAACTCTGAGATTTTGAAGCTATTTTATCTACCTATACTCTTGTTTCTTCATCTGTAAAAATGAGAAGATTGTACTAGATGGTGAATTCCTTAACCTCTTTAACATTGTCAGCACCTATGGCAATCTGCTTAAACCCACAGGCCTCTTTTCAGAATAATGTTTTTGTTTTTAAAGCATAAAAGAAAATACATAGGGCTACAAAGGAACTCAATTATATTAAACTGTAATTATATATATGTAATATAGATGTGCATATATACTATACTATGTGCATAAACATACACATAACTATCACGTACATATGTACACACATACATGCACACACACTTAGTTCATATTTCATAGTCCCCAGGTTATGAAACCATGAACTAAAAGGTCTCTTCTACCTCTGACATTTTATAATTTTGATCTAAAAAGGTATAGGGAGTAACTCACATTTTTTAACCTCACACATTAGTTAACCAGGTAAATGCTTTCTTAGGGGTCACTTTTCCTTTGACTAGTACAGGCTTGTACTAATACAAGAGTGGTGGAGAGCTGTCTCTCCTTTCAAGAAGCACCAGGTGCCTTACTTTGTCCTTGAGACATTGCTGCATTTCTGGCATTGAGGAACCAGGGCATTTCCAGAAAGAACTGTGTAATTCATTAAGCTTTAAATCACAAGCCTGGCTCTAGGACACTTTTTTCTATCCATGGCCTTCATGAAGTTATACAATAGTTTTTCTTGGTAAATCTGGAAGGGGCAGGGAGAAGGTGACTCTTTATTTCTTGATATGTGTATGGTACCATGTGGTAGGGTGTCTTGAACTTATATCATTTGAGGAAGAGTAGCTTCAAAATGCTGGCTTTGATCTAGACATATTATTATTTGAGGCACAGTGGACAGAGTGTGTGGCCTGGCATCAGGAATACATGCTCAAATCTGGCCTTGGTCGCTTCAATTTAACCTCAATTTGCCTTAGTTTCCTCAACTGTAAAACAGGTGTAATAATAGCACTTACCTTTCAGGGTTGTTGTGAGCATCAAATGAGATAATATTTATAAAGCACTTAGCACATTGCCTAGAAATAGGAACTATAATATAGGTCCTTCCTTCCACCTGCCCTTCCTTCCTTTCTTCTTTCCTTTCTTCCTTTCTTCTTTCCTTCCTTCCTTCCTTCTTTCCTTCTTTCCTTCTTCCTTTCCTTCCTTCCTTCCTTCCCTCCTTCTTTCCTTCCTTCCTTCCTTCCTTCCTTTCTTCCTTCCTTCCTTCCTTCCTTCCTTCTTCTCTCCCTTCCTTTCCCTTCCCCTTCCTTCCTTCTTCTTCTCTCCCTTCCCTTCCCTTTCCTTCCTTCCTCCCTCCTTCCCTCCATCCCTTCTTCCCTCCCTTCTTCCCTTCCTTCCTTCCTTCTTCTCTCCTTTCCCTTCCCTTCCCCTTCCTTCCTTCCTTCTCTCCTTTCCCTTCCCTTCCCCTTCCTTCCTTCCTTCCTTCCTTCCTTCTTTCCTTCCTTCCTTCCTTCCTTCTTTCCTTCCTTCCTTCCTCCTTTCTTTCCTTCCTTCCTTCCCTCCTTCTTTCCTTCCTTCCTTCCTTCCTTCCTTCCTTCCTTCTTTCTTTCCTTCCTCCCTTCCTTCCTTCCTTTCTTCCTTCCTTCCTTCCTTCCTCATTGGTGATTCATGAGTTTTCCAGACAAAAAGTCTCCTGAGACATTCTTCCAATGACTGCTTTTTGCACTTTCTCTTGGTTCTAAATGATTAAAAATTCTAACCTTGGGTAGACATGAAGGGTTTTTTTTTTCCCCTAGCATTGTGACAGCACCAAAAGCATGGCCTCTAAGATAAGCTAAAACTTGAAAATCTAAGAGAAATCCAGCTAGTAGCATTTTGCCCATTATTGATTGGAGTCAGGATATTGACATCTCTGGAGCAAAGCAACGTGCTGGATTTTGGCCCCTGGTGATGAAATGGAGTGACACAGGGGCATGAAACCTGTGGGTTATGAAAATAAAATCTGTTAGCATTAGTTTGAGTGGAGCCTGCAAGCCAGGTCCATAGGCTGGAAGGATTGATCTGCGTGTTTGCAGTGAATGTAGGCACACAGAAACCCCTCAGTAGCTGGCCGCTGGAAATGAGCATCAGGGACACTCACCAGGTATGGAAGCCCACTTTGCCTTTGTCCCTGATGTGCTGGTCGGACTGGGCCAGCCATAGTGAGATTTCTAGGGTGTTGTAGGAGAGAATAAAGAAGAGCACAGAAGGCAGCGTACCAAGAAGCTTGTCTTCTCTCACCTATGGTGGGTTCAGGTTTTATCCATGTTTTCCCAGGTAATGTTTCTTATTTGCTGCCCTGGCTCCTATAATTCTGGGGAAGTCCATCAGTCAGGAAGTATACTCTGTTTCTCAGGACTGAGTTGGTAGTGGGTTGGTCTTGTATAGTCCACAGTGATATCCTACACTGCTTGAGATCATGGATCTAAAGTCAGAAGGAATCTTAGGCATCATCAACTGAAAACTAATGCCCAATTTTATATACAAGGAAACATAGGCCTTTGGACTTTAAGTGACTTGCCTGAGGTTGTACAGGTTGTAAGGAGCAGAGATGGAATTTGACCCAGGTCCTCTGACTCCAAGCTTAGAATTTTTCCACTTTACTATACTGGCTATCCAATCTAGAATTTAGAAAACCTCTAGGAGAAGATTAGAGCCATTAAGGCATGTTTTCTCCATTCATCCGCAGAAGCAAGTAACAGATTTTTTCATAATTGAGCATAGGTCCACCATCAGTGGGGAAGCCATCCTATGAAAGGCAGAGAATAATGCTGTTGTCAGTAGTTTCAGGCATTTCCAACTCTTTATGACCCCGTTTGGATTTTTCTTAGCAGAGATGCTGGTGAGGTTTGATTTTTCCTTTTCTAGCTCATTTGACAGAAGAGGAAACTGAGGCAAATGAGGTCACAACTTTCTAAATATGTGAACCTGATGCTTCTCTGAGGCAATAATAAAAGAGATATTTTAGAAGGACTTTTCCAAAACTATTGATAAATTGTTTACAGATTCTCGTGAACCCCTCATTCCACTGGGGATTAACCTCATACTGTTGTGAGAGGCAAAGGGCACGGTCCAGAAGTTAGAGAGTCCTTATAGATAGGCCTTTTGGAAGCTTTGATGGAATAGTGTACTGAAATGGCTTGACAAACAACTGAATATAGGAGTTGGTGACAGATTGTTTTACAGCCATCAACCTGTTTCCAAATGCGGAAGAGGCTGCCTATGATTCCTATGACTTAGCAAATGAAACAACAAACCTGACAAATAAATCATCAGAGCCTAGTCATAATCATCAGTAGCACATATTTCTATTTCTCTGTACAAAATCTTTCTACATATGAACTCACTTGAGACTCATGGCACCTCTGTGAGGAGGAAGCTCTTAAAAATTCCTATTTAAAAAAAAAGAAACTGAGGCTTCCAGATGTTAATTAACTTACCAATGATCACCCAACTAGGAAGTATAAGGAATGAAATTTGAACTCAGGTCTTCTTGTCTCTAGGCCCAGTGCTCTAGCCACCATCCCAGGTGGATCTAGGTTGCACATAGGTGTTTTGTTAAAATGAAAAGTGATATTTTCAGAATTGTAATTTAAAGCTATTTTACTCCCTTGGTTAATTGCCTTAGGAAAGTAACATAAAACAACGTTTCTTTTAAGCAAAAGATGTTGGATTTTATAATTTAGCTGGTGACTATAGTAAAATATAGATGTGCTTGGATATCGAACAATTCTAGAAACGTAAACTCATTATGCTCTTTCACTAGACAATAAATAAAACAAAATATAATCAGAAGCCATAATCCTACACTGTGGTTTTCCAAACCAGGAATAGCCATGATACAACTGGAAATATAAAGAACAATCGTGAATACTTGGCTTGTTGGGCACAGAGGCAAGGAAATGTGTCAAGTCTTGGCCTTTTGAAAACTAAATCTGGCAGCCGCGCTTCCTGGCCTGCTCTTCAAACGTGGTGGGAGCCTGGCATGCGTCTGAAGTCAGCAGATATTGGTGATAAACAATGAACAGAGACTGATGGACTCCTCCGGAATATCAAGCCTGGGCCTGCATTTTGACAGAGAAAGAACCACACGGACGAGTGTGGCTGTGAGGAGCACTGGCCTTGTCTGACTACCCAGGCAGTCTGTGTGCTCTCGCTCAACGGATTGCTTAATTAGATGAGGAGGAAGAAGCCAAATGGACGAGTGGTGTCAATTCAGCCAAGACTATCAAGTTGTCCTTCACTCCCATGCTAGTGTTTAATAGTAACAAACAACATTTTCATAGAGCTTTAGGGTGTGGAAAAAACTTGGTGTATCTTGATCCATTTATTGCTCCTAAAAATCCTATTGGGCATCAAGGTGGCACAATGATTAGAGTGTCAGGCCTGCAGTCAGGAAGAATTTTCATCCTGGACTCAATTCTGGCCTCTGACACTTACTAGCTGTGTGACCCTGGGTAAGTCACTTAATCCCGTTTGCCTCAGTTTCCTCATCTGTAAAATGAGTTGGAGAGGCAAATGGCAAACCACTCTAGTATTTTTTTTCCAAGAAAACCCAACTGGGGTCATAGAGAGTCAGACATGACTGAAAAATGATTGGATAACAAAATAACGAAAACCCCCTTAGGTACTCACTGTGTGATAAAGACACTGAGGATGGGAAATGTTAAATGACTTTTCTAGAGTGAAACTAAGTGTCTGATGTGGTATTTGAACCCAGGGATTCCCAGTCCAAGTCTGTTACATCATCCATGGTGACAAGCTGCTTCTTCTAACGTCTAGGTGGTACGGTGGATAGAACGTTGTTCTTGGAGTCGGAAGGGCATCAGTTTAATTCCTGCTTCAGACACATAGCTATATTGACCATAGGAAAGCCACTTAACCTGTATTTGCTCCAGCTTCCTCATCTGTGAAATGGGGGAAATAATAACACCTGCTTTCTAGGGTTGTTGCAAGGATCAAATGAGACAATGATTTTAAAGTGCTTAGCAAAGTGCCTGGCACATAATAAGTGCTATGTAAATGTTAGCTGTTATGGAAAGAATGCCACCTTTGCCTCATACTTCCCATCTCTATCTTTGTATATATGTTTTTTTTTGAGGGGAGGGTACAGCAGTTGGGGTTAAGTGACTTGCCCAAGGTCACACGGCTAGTTTGTGTGTGCGTGTGTGTGTGAGTGGGTGTTAAGTGTCTGAGGCTGGATTTGAACTCAGATCCTCCTGACTCCAGGGCTGGTGCTGTATTCACTGCACCACCTAGTCGCCACCTTTGTATACATGTTTGCTTCTCTTGTATTCAATATTGGATTAGTGTGAGATATTAAATAACCAGGTATTAACTGAAAATTTATGGGGGCAAATGAGACTTTCTTCAGAGGAATTGCTGAGAGCAGATGAGTCAGTGGTCTGACCACCGTGGATACTCTCTCTAATGACATCAAACATTACCAGCCTACTTTTGGGAAAAAGTTGTCGAGGGGCCATATTGGTAAAGGTATAAAAACAAACAAACAAACAAACAACTTATTAATAAGGAGAGTGCTCCAGAAGCAGAAAGGGCTCCTTCCTTCCTGATAAGAGATTTCTAAAATTAGACTAGGTTCTTGGTAGGAGATGGTTAAATTCTTCAAGTAAAGACTAGAAGACAGTTATCCAAGCCATTCTTGGACTTCATGTATGCATTGGATGAGATGGCCTCAGAAATCTCTTGAACTTTCAACCTGTGTTCCTATTGGAAAGAAGTTGAAATACTTCTAGCATACAACATCCTTAGCCTTTGCTCTTCTGGATGAATAAATTCTAATTTTTTAAGATGAAACCTTTGTGTTTGTCTCTCAGTAATTTTTGCTCTCAGTTTTGCTTATTTTAAGTACTTTCTCTAGTTAAAAGTAGAGAGCCAATAAGTGGGCTGGAAGGGAAGCAGAATTTGGAGCCAAACATTTGAAAATGTTTATTAAGTTTAAGATCCCTTCAAGTGGATCAAAAGAAGTTAGTCCTGTGACTTCAGTGAATGACTGTACAGTAAACCCTCAATGAGCCGGAAAGCTCAATGGACTAGATTTTTTCTTCCTTTCTTGAATTTTTGTAAAGGATACAGGGCATAAGAAAATAAATTCTCATCAGGGACTTCATTGAAATGAACAACACAATAGGAACCAGACAGGAATACACACAAAAACTCTCTTCCTATACTTATCATAAAGTTAGTGTGTGAGTATCCTGCCCAGGCCCATAGCAAATATTTGTGGCAATATTATTTGGATTGTATTAGAGTAGATGGAGGGAAGTTTGGGAGCAAGTACAAAAATTTGAACTCTAATCCAAAAATGTCTATTTGAATGCATAACATTGTACAAAATATAATTTTCTTCCTCCTGCAGTATAGGAACATCACCCATTTTTTAAGAAATGGATCATTGTCTAAAGAATTTTTAAAAAAAATATGTTATGGGGGGCAGACGGGGAGAGAAAGATGGATTAAGGGAAGCCCCACATTTTCAATATGTCCCATCTTCAGGGATTCCTGCTGTCTTCCATAATGCCAATTTATTTTTTTCTCCCCAATCTGCCCCCTTTCCATGAATCATAGATCCAAGGTTTACAATATTATAAATAGTTCACAGAGGTCATCCTTGATTACTCTCAAAATAAGTCTTGTACTGTGGGGAAAGGAAAACTTAAATAATTTAAGTTGTCTGGCCATATTTTGAGTACAGCTGAGATGCCCTATTTGGATCAAGTACAGAAGTCCAAGGTTAAACATTTCCCCTAAATGGAAAGACTATGCAATACTATCCAGGAATCCTTCAAAATATTGATTTACAATGTTACATCACACTATCATTACGTTGCAGTACCAGCAGTTTGCACCAGCAAAAAAGGGGAGGATTGCACCAAGCTGACCTCCAGTTAGAATTATCTGAATTGATGGTCCTTGGGTCCCCAAAGGATCAGATAATTATCTCTGTGGCTGAATGAACAACTGGCTTGACAGTTATGATGGTCAAGTCATTAATTTTTTTAATCAGCCAAATTGGTAGGGAACTTATTTCATCAGTGGTCTGATGAACCCCACTGGCTTAAGCAAGTTAAATTGGTTGTGCCCATTAGCCACACATACCCTGTGAACTAATTTACTTTTTTTGAAGAGGCATATTGATTCAGAGAAGACAAACAAGTTTTTCTTTCATTTAAACAAAATATAAGTGTTTAATCAACTGATATTTCACAAACTTGAATCATCTGTATCAACTTAAAGATTTCAGAGTTTGCTATTTTAGAGAGAGAATGGGATGTAGTGGATGATACGGTGGGCTTGGAGTCAGGAAGATCTGAGTTCAAATGCTGCTTGGGAATCTTACTAGCTGTGTTATTATCTCCAAATTCCTCAGTCTGACTGAACCTCTGTGTCCTCATTTTTCAGATGAGAATAATGATGTCTGTTCTGCAATCTTCACAAGATTGTAATGTCCAAGTTCAAGTGTGATATGTATAAAGTACTTTACAGAATTCAAAATACTATATAAATATCAGTTATTATTAAAGTCTGTAGGTAAATCTGCTGACTTGTTGATGAAAATACCACTCAATTGCTTTAAACATAGTAGGTGCTTAAAAAGTGATCCTTGCATCTTAGAACTTGGTATTGAAGGGACCTATTAGGCCATCTAGTTCAAACCCACTTATTTTACAGATGCAGAAACAAGTCAAGTAATGTCAAGTTTAGGAATTGTGTAAAGTCATATGGTAAGTAGCAGTACCAGGATCTGAATCCACATCCTTTGACCCCAAATATAATACTCCTTCTGAGGTACCATTTTGCTTAATAAAAGTAGAATCAATTTATTTGATCCAAAGGCCCCTATTATTAAACTAAGTAAACAAGATAATATAAAACTAATTGGACAAATATTAGCCCTTTCATGATCAAATGCAAATTCCTTTAGGACAAGGACGGTTTATTTTTTCTTTACTCAATTCTTTTTTTTTTAAATTTATTTTATTAAATTTTTTTTGAATTACATATTTTCTCCCCGTCTTTCCCCAGCCCACCACTCCAAAACAGCCATCCCAGTGTTTCCCCCTTCCCCCAGTCTATTCTCTCCTATGTCACTTTTTGG
>CM053581.1:559874772-559901441 GCA_028627135.1 Pseudochirops cupreus | reverse complement strand
TGTGACTTTCCAAAGCTCCCAAATTGCTAGTTACAGTGCTGTTTACAAATGACCCCTGGTAACTGACACCTTCCATAATTCATGCATTCCATTCCAAAGCCTAGAACTTATTTAACCTAACTTACTGTCTCCCCTATGTTACCTAGTAGAGATGACCTTAATTCTAGCAGGTTGAACACCATGCAAGCTATTTAAGTCTCTGGATGTCCAGGTACCAATTAGTGAAGTGTTGCTTTCTCAGCCAATGTCCTTGGTCCAGAAGAAAATCCACAGGTTCATGGGTCTCCTCTATTTACAAAACATAGAACTGTAAAATGAGGGTTTGGTCATATGACCTCAAAGCAAGGTCCAAGTCTTGAACTTTTGAACTCTAAGTCTGGGATCCCGTGATCTTTTGTGACTTTGACTCACGTGCTGTTTTAAGTAGCATATTTTTTAAATGAAAACACTGACTAAACTATGGTTTGCCATAGTCAATCTTAATTTTAAAAAAACCCATCTATTAAGCTGGGAGTTTGCATAGCTGCCATTGCCAGATACCAAGATGAACATGCTAGTTTTCAGCATAAAGGTGTTTACAGTTGAGTAGGAGTTATCAGAAAGCTCACTATAATTTGCATTTGAATTTAAGCGCCTAAGAGGTATAAAAAGGAATATGAGATCTCATGAAGGGGCCTCACCATTTCTAGTTAAAGAGATAAAAATCCTGACATCAAAGCAAGGCTTCAAAGGCATGTAGACATGGTTGTGACTAGGTAGGGATGGGAGGAACAGAAGAGATATTTTGCATGTAGGGAACAGTAATATTAATGAAATAGGAAGATCTCCCCATTCATTAATAGACCTACGTGCCCAGTTTTGATTCATCCTGAATCACATAGAGCCCATTGTGGGAGGAATGTGATTAAACAGAAGCTTGCTTAGGGGAGGCTTTCTTGTAGGAAGGCTTTCATATCTTTTGGTATTAACCTAATTAGGCACTGAGTCATGAGGATTGTGATGCCTTCTGTCTCTGAGAAGTGGATATATACTTTGAGTTGGTATTTTGCTTTGCGGGTTTGCTCATGAAAAGGATCTTTTGACTTCCTGGTCAAGACTCTAAGTAATTATATGTTCAGAGCCCCCCAACTGCTTAGTTGTCTGTGTTACCTAGATCCAGTGATGTTTGTAAAGTGTATAGCAATATTGCTGTGTTCAGACAGTAGGAACTCTGTCCGTTGAATCTCTCTATTTCCTCTGCTTGTATTTTTTCCACATTCAGTGTGCTGACCTTTTCCCTGAACTAGTTATTGTAATTAAAGTAGATTGTTGACCCCTTTAAAAGATGCCTTTCCTTTAAGAAAAGCAGATCAAAGAACCTGTGCAAGCAGGCCATCCTGGGTGTGCTAAAGTGCTTGCTGTTACAGGAATAACAGCAGCAAAGATCGGACAGGATAGGTCCGTAATTCCATAGTTAGTGAGTATTCCAATTTTTTGTTTTCTTTTAGAATACAGAGTAGGAGAATGAAGTAATTGTTTATCATCATAAAGACATAAGACTTTCAAAATAAAACGACTATTATTGTTGAAAGAATAAATTAAGCCTATGTATCGTGCCAAATATACGTATGGTCGTGACATCCTTTTATGTGGCTGCAAAGGTCTTGAATGAATTCAGCTGAGGAAAGCAACACAGCATGACCGAATAGAATAGACATTTACCTTGAGAACATTCTAAGATTTTGTAAGTTTTATTTACTGATTTGTTGCAGGGAATCTGTCCCCATGTGCAAACAGGGTGAGCAAGTGTGTTTCAGTAGTCCCTTGATTACGAGGGTCTTTGAAGAATTTCCCTAGTTTCCATTTTAACAGATGCAAATGTGTAAAACGTCTATGATTTCATCAGCCTCAGAAGCCTCTCTCCCCAACACAGATTGTAAGCCATCTATGAGCATAAAGTGACTCGCTTAGGCTGCATGGTTAGTATCAGAGGCAAGTCTGGAACCTTCTGACCCTAAGCTCAGGCCTCTCTCCACTAATCAACATTATCCCTCTATAACATGTATATAAATATAATTTTTAAAGTTAAAAAGTAGATTGACCATTTGACAAAATATGTGTTCTTTTGTGTTTTTATCCCATGCTGTTACTTATTACCACCCTCTCCCTATCCAAGCATCCCTGGGCTTGAGAATCTGACAATTTTTTGTCCATAAATCACCAGCTCCCTTAGGATTATAAGACTACAGCTTTTGAACTGAAGAAGACAGTGGGACTCTTTCATCTATCCTCCTAGTTTACAGTTGAGAAAAATGAGGCCGAAGGAGGTTAAGTGATTTGCCCAACTAAAAGTTGACAGAGCCAGGATTTGACCCTAAGCTTTGTCGTTGGGCAACCACGCTTCCGCCATGATGTAAATCCTTGTTCTGGTTGTTGTTCAGTCAGTTTTCAGCCATGTCCAGCTCTCTGTGACCCCATTTGGGGTTTTCTTGGCAAAGATACTGGAGTGGTTTGCCATTTCTTGCTCTAGCTCATTTTACAAATAAGGAAACTGAAGCAAACAGGGTTAAGTGACTTGCCCAGGGTCACACAGCTAGTAAGTGTAAGAAGCCAGATTTGAATTTAGGAAGATGAGTCTTCCTGACTTCAGGCCTGGTGCTCTAACCACTGTGCCACTCAGCTGTTGTCCTTTCTGACTCTACTTCATCCCATGGATTTCCTTCATTCAATTTTCTTGGCAAACATACTGAAATGGTTTGTCATTTCCTTTTCCAGTGTGTCACCATTTTACAGATGAGGAACTGAGGCAAAAAGGTGTTTAGTGACTTGCCCAGGATCACACAGCTAGTTAAAGTCTGAGGTCAAATTTGAACTCAAGTCATGCTGGCTCCATGGTGAGTGCCCTTTCCACTGTCCCACCTACCTGCCTGTGAATCCTTAAATGAGCATTTTAATGCCTACTTGTCTAATAGAATATCAGCCTCTGGAGGCAGGGACTTTTACTTTTGTCTTCATTCCTTTATTTTTACTTGTTGTTTTTATTCTTTAGAACAGTGCCTGAAACATAGGTGCTTAAAAAAGTTTTGGTGGATTAAGTTCTCTAATAGTGGCTAGACAGAATAATCTTGTTTCCTCGTCATATTATATAAGCTTTCCCATAACGATCCTTTCATCACAAAGTACATTGTTCACACCACACTTTTAGGAGGATGGGATGGGATGGATGCAACTAAACTGTTATGAAACTAACAAAAATGATTTTTTTTCTTAACCTTTTTCAATTTGCCATTTGTGATCTGAAACTCACTTCTTGTATTATCTAGTAAATGTGCCAGCATCACAGAATCTCAGTTGGAAAAAGACTTCCTCTAGTTCAACCCATATCTGAAAAAGAATGCTTATTACAACTTCCCCAATGAGCTCAAGCCTTTGCTTGAACTGTTAGTGAAAGGGAGTTGTTATCTCATAGGCACACAGTTTTGGTTAGGAAGTTTTTGAAACATCTTTCCTCATTCCACTTCTACCCATTGCTCTTTAATGAAAGTAAAGTATGCCTCTTGGAGAAAAAAAAATCTATTCATTTCTACCATTCTTTCCTTTGGGGTTTGCAGAACAAAGGCAGTCTCTGTTCCACAGCATGGCCTTTGAAATCTAGCTCTTCTGAGGGCGTTGTCAGCTCATAGGTTATCCAAGATGTCAGGTGAGAATGTATATACACCAGGCAGTATATTATAAACCCTTGGCCCACACTTCTTCTTTATGTGCATATCTTGTTGTGTTGTTAAAAGATCAATTGCCTTCTACCTTGATCCTGAATGAAAGCTTATAAAACATGGTCTTGACTTAGAGGAAAGAGAATTTGTCCCTTAAAAGAAAACTCAAATTAAGCCTCCAGCCATTAAAACCCTGTGCTCACTGTTCCTTGAGCATGGCATGATAACTTTCTTCACTTTAGGAGCTGAACATGCTCTTCTGAAAAAACTTTTAATAAGCACAGAGCTGAGGGACAAAATCGCCCACCGCACTGGGTTACTGCCATTGATCTTGGACTTCATGGTGAAGGGACTGAGTGCAGGGAGCATAATGCACCAGGCCAGTAATGGCACACAGAGGCAGAATTGGATGGGCTTTATAGCTCTCAGAATTCTCTTTTAAAGGACCATATATCATCAAGATTAGGCTAAATTGCCTGCCGTTTACCAAGCCTTGGGAACGGTTTTAGAGTCAGGCTTTCTTTCTTTCTTTTTTTTTTTTCCTCTCTTCCACTAGCAGAGAAAAGCAGGTGCCTGGGCTTTGTTTTTGGCAATGCTCCCATTTACTGCTTGCTTAGCATACTTTCAAAATATAAACATGTTAAGTTTGTTCTAGGAGTTGGAGAAGCCTGGAAATGAACCCCCTCCCAGCCTCCCATCAAAAAAAAAAAAAACCTACTGAAACTTAGAAACCAAATCCAGAATCTAAGTTGATCAGACAGGTGGCACTGCAGACAAAGTGCTGAATTTAGGACCTAGAACCCCTGGGTTCGAATTCTACTTAGCCTGGTGAGCCTGGGGAAGTTGTCTCTCTCTCTGTGTGACAGTATCTTTTGCAGTGGGTGACTGGGAAGGTAAGCAGAGGTTTCGATGTTTACTCATAAAGAGTCCAAGGTGGTTATAGGTGTGGAGCCCAGGTTTTTAGAGGAGAGGAACCAAGGATGATGCCTAGAGGCAGTGTGATTTGGATGATTATGGATGTGGTGGCTGGACTATGCTTCTTCCTGCGGTTCAATTGAACACATGTTTATTAAGTACTGACTGTCTAAGGCACCTTAGGAGACATTGGGAATACAAAGACAAAGCCCTAAACAATCCTTATCCTCAGGGAGCTGACATCATACTGGGTGATAGAACTTGTACACAGATCAATCAGTATCATGGTACAGTGGAAAGAACATTGGATTTAGATTTCCAGCTCCAGGGTCAAATGCTGGTTCTTCTACTTGACTTATCCATATGACCTTAGACAAATCTCTTGATCTCTCTTGCCTCAGTTTCCTCAACTATGAAACAAGCAGGTTGGACTAAACGACTTTTAGAAAATTCCTAGGATCCTATGACCCCTTCCCCCCAGATAACTTGAGGAGGAAACCTGGTACCTGTACTGAGCCTTGAAAGAACATAGAGATTTTAAGATGCAAAACATTGTTGTTTGTACAGGGAAGGAACCTGTACAGGGGTGAGAGACAGAATACCACATTCTACTTTGACACTTAATTGAAGTGATTTTAATCCACTGACCTCTTCCAATTACCTCTATGCCTTTTTTCACTCAATTGCTGCAAGTTAACTTCTTGTCACCTTTTTTTGTCATAGAAATGGTTTTCTCACCATCACCTGGCATCTCATTAATTTTCTTGCCCCTTTAAAAAAGCAGTCATTTGAATTTCTTTAAACACCTGTCCAATAATTGAAGTGAATTTAGATCATCCCATGTCCCTTTACATTAATGAACTCAAATGTCATTTATACTCTGATTCACTCTACCCTTTTTCTCGTCTCTTTTTTTGATTGTTTTAAAATAATGCTAATGATCTTAAGGGACGAGCCTATGTCTAAGATAATTCAACTTAGCAGCCAGTCATATTATCTATAAGAAGTCAATAAACCAGGATAGATTTATTGAAAGGTCTGCTCTCTCTAGTGCTACGGTAGGCTCATATGAAAGATCCAAGGAAAGTTTAGGGATTATGATCTATCTGGGAAAATCAGACTATTGAACAATTAGAGAATAAAGCAAAAGAGTCTACAATTAAATGCTCCATTATTTACCAACATTTTGACATATCCCATTGCCCTCCCTGCCTCTCAGAGAATGAGGAGTCCAGGCATTCCCAATGGATGCTTGTGGCACACCAAGGCTAACCTCTCTGTTCAGATCAACATTGAATCAATTTAATGTCTATTCAAAAAGAAAAAGATTCAGAGAAGAATATTACAATTAGGTGACTAATATTAATATTTAACTCACTTGAAATTTTGGGCCATGATTTAGTTCCTTTCACTTGCATACAGTATTATATTTAAAATGTAAGTGTTATAGTATGGATTATTTTTATTGCTAGTTTTAAAAATGCTTTTAAGATTTCCTTTAAACTTAATTTTCTTTTTATGAATTCCCAGGGAAGGACATTCCTCAATTTCTCTCCAAAACTCTTCCAAGTGTCTAACTCTTCTTTCTTTTTAATAATGATACTAATGGCAGGTAACATTTATTTAATGCGTACTGGGGGCTCCACCCTATACTATGCATTTTACCATTATTAACTCATTTGATCCTCATGACAATCCTGGGAGGTAAGTGCTGTTATTAACCCCATTTACTGATGAGGAAACTGAGGCAAAGGGAATGGCAGTGACTTGCCCAGAGTCACCCAGCTAGGAAGCCTCTGAGACCTGATTTGGACTCAAGAAGATGAGTCTTCCTGGCCTGCAGTCAGGGCTGCTTATTGCCAGGAAATGATCCTCCCCCTTATAAGGTATACATTGATTTGTTGTGAATCTTTCTTGGGCACTTATTTATAGTGTCCTTAGATAAGTAGGTGCTGTAACTACAAGGGTGTGGGCCAATCAACTAAACTAGTTCTCATGCTGATTGTCAAATTTTCAGTGGAAACATTGACATCTCAGATATTAGCAGAGGCTACAAATCAGGGACTGATTTATTGTTTGGTTGGTTGTCTATGCTTGTGAAAATACTGATAATGCAACTCCCAGACCACGGGCAAATGTCTCTTCTTCTTAGAATGTAGCTTTTCTTGCTGGAGACAAATTTATTTCTTGGAAGTCTGCTACATTTTACCTTGGCCTTGTCTTATTAAAAGTTTTAAAAAAGCTGGACTTTTTGACATTTCCTTTTATTCTCCAGTTCAGTTTCATCCAGCAAATATTTATTAAATATATACTGTGTCCTAGGCATGATGCTCTGTACTAGGGATAATAAAGCCAACATAGAAACAGAACTGTCTCTGCCTGCATAGAGCTTATATCCTGACACTGAATACTAAAGAATTCAACATTAACTTGTATCAGCAAATACAAAACAGATACACATTTTATCTTTCATTATTGCTTTCTTCCGAACCTATAAATTCATCAGTTTCATCCTTGTGATAAAATTCACACAGTAGGTGCTATATAAATGCAGATACTCTACAAATGAGGAAATAAACCGTGTCTTCCTCTAAAAAGCTTCTATTAAAAGAGATAATATGTACAGAGAAAGCAATCTAGGAATCATTGATCACCTTCTTTTGTTCTTGATTCTGTGCTAGGTGCTAGGGATTCCAGCATGTGCACACACACACACACACACACACACACACACACACACACACACACTACAATATAACATGGAGTAGGAAGAAGACTAGAAGCTGGGTGAATCAGGAATGACTTATGGAAGGGGCTCATATATCTATCTCTGTCTCTGTCTCTGTTCTGTCTCTGTCTCTATCTCTAATCTGTGTCTATGTCTATATCTATGTGTATATTTCTATACACACGTATATACATATGTGTACACGTGTGTGCATGCATGTCTATATGGAATATACACCTACACATATGTGAGTGTGTATGTATATTTGTGTGTTCATACATACATACATGTGTACCTATGTATGTAAAAGCACAAGATTGGTAATAAAATCAATCTGTCTTCCTAAGGTGATCGCTTTCCACCTCGTACCTTTTCCAGAGGCTATTATGTAGTGAGTTAGAAAGGAATGATTCTGGGAGTCTCAGTACTGAAGGCAGACCTTCGCCTTTCTAGGGGTTTGGGTTCCCTCAGGCTTTTGCTTTGCATGCAAAACATCCTCATAAGTGGAATTAAATGAAGTGCTCTTCAGATTTGTCAAGTCCTAATGGGAAAAATTGCTTAAAATAAATTTTAATAAAACATTTTAAGTAATGTTTTAATCAGCCCAAGTTTATACCATTTGTCTTAATAGCATTCACATGAAAAGGATCAATGATGATTTGCTTCTGCACAGGCTATAAAACCGTTAATGGATGACATATAATAATATGGAACATAAAATGTACAGTTAAGTGTAGGCAGTTGTTATTAACCTGTTTTTTTAAGCTATATTTAAAATGAAAAGTGATTGCCTTAAGAACCAATATGATTAAACTAGCCTGAGAAATGAGAGCGAGAAACACGTTTTATCACTACTAATATTTTTATGGGTAAAATAAACAGATAATGAAAATAAAGCAGAACGACTATTTTTGGAATTCTAGCGTGCAATCGTGCAGGATAAAAATAGCTACATTTGTCAAACTTGTCTGGGACCTGTAGTTCTTGAGCAAAGAGGGGGAGAGATTTTTTAATCCTTTATTACAAACAGAAGGTTTACGAAATTCTTTCCTCCCAGAGTACAGTGCTGAGCCAGTCCTCAGGCTCATAAATTGCCTCACGGTCAGACAATAAGGGGTGCTTTCATATGGAGTCAGTGGTTATTATGTAAAGCCAGAAACTTGAGGAGATTAGCCCTCCTGGGAGAATGGAGATTTTCTTAACAGTCAGATCATATGCTCTATTTGGAGTCAGAGGACCTAATTTCAGACCTCTGTTCTACCACTTTAGACCTATGCTAAATCGGAGTTTCCTCATCTATCAAACAAGGGGATTGGATTAGATGACCTTGAAGGTTCTTGCCAACTTTCAAACTCTGAATTTATGTTATATTTGGATAGAAACATTCTACATTCTGCATCTAAGGGCATATGGCTTGCTTATAAATCTGATATTTGAAACTGGGTTCTTCTCCACCTGCTGTTTGCATTGGCAATCCGGCTTTCTTTTTGTCCTCCTTTTCCTCCCTTTTTTGCTCAGAAATCAGCTTATGTTACCAAGGTGCTAATTACCAAGAAAACAAAACCATTGTTAGCATAGACTGAAGGACAGATTATAGACTGATTTAAAACAGGCTCTTATTATTCCACAACCAAATCCCTGAACACAGAAGAACATGGACCAAACACAGTATTTTTAATAGGAATATCTACTGTCTAGCTACCTCTTCCAACACTGACTGCTCAGTTTAGCATTTTGGGGATAGAAAAAGCAGCAAGTGCTGCTACAAATATTTCAGAATATCTGGGAATTTTTATTCTGTTTTTGACTTCTTTTGACCATATGCCTGGAAGTAGGATCTCTGGGTTCAAGGCCCTAGACATTATATACATATACATACATACATACATATATACACACACATACATACACACACACACACACACACACACACATATTTAATTCTAAACTTTAGAAATAAAACGAACATTTCCATAACATGGTAGCATAAGGGGGGAAAGATGATTGTAAACTGTTATATACAACATGCTCTCCCCTTTAAACATATAATGAAGTTATCATATAACTTATTTTTCCTTCCTTTCTTACATCCACTGCATCCTAGAGATGGATGCTATTAGTTATGCACATGTATGTATGCACACATGTTTGTGTGCATACATACATGTGTGTATGTATACATGTACTTCCATACTTCTATTTATCAGTTCTTTTTCTGGATATAGATAAAGCCATCATATATCTTTTGTAGCTAATGTGGGTATTTACAAGAATCAAAATGACTTAGTCTAAGTTGTTCTTAAACACTGTTGCTGTTATCATGCACAACATTCTCTTGGTTCTGCTCATTTCACTCTTCATTATTTCATGCAAGTCTTTCCATGTTTTTCTAAGATCATCGAGCTCATCATTCTTACAGCACAATAGCATTCCATCATAATTGTATACCACAGCTTGTTCAGCCATTCTCCAATTGATGGGGTATCCCCATAATTTCCAGTTCTTGGCCGCCACAAAGAAAGCTGTTATAAATATTTTAGAATATGGAGGTTCTTTTCCTTTTCTCCCAATCATTTTTTGAAATAGACCTAGTAGTATCATTGCTTGGTCAAATAGTATGGGCAGTTTAATAACTCTTTGGGCATAATTCCAGACTGCTGTCCAAAATGCTTGGATAAGTTCATAGTTCTATCAACAGTGAATTAGTGTCCCAATTTTTCCACATCCTGTCCACCATTTGTTACTTCCTCTTTCAATAATTTTAGCCAATCTGTTAGGTACAGAATGATATTTCATGGTTGTTTCAATGTGCACTTTTTTAGTCAATACAGATTTAAAGTCTTTTTCGTATGGCTATGAATTGTTTTGAATTCTTCATTGGAAAACTGCCTGTTCATAACGTTTCACTAGTAGGGGATCTACATTTATACAAATGTAACTCTAATGTTAAATAATATATTGAGTTTCTCTTTCTGTGTAGTTTACTTCTTTCTCTATCCTCAGTTCCCATCAGTTTGATTATCATTTTTTTCTTCAGACAGTTCTCACATTTATATACCCAGTTCTAACTCTCTCTTGAACTTCAGTCCTATACTTACACTTCCACCTAGATGTGCCATACATTGCTCTGTCCATCTAATGGCTCTTTGGAATCAATTGTGCCATGAAAACACACCGAGGGGGCCAGCTGGACTCAAGTTTTGCTCCCCATTTGCCTTCCTAGGATTGTATGAATAGTGAATACAGGGCAATGAAAGGCTAAAAATGCACACGGTCATATGCTTTCTTGGCTGGATATGGCCTCAGTGTCATTGGCAGCTGTGAGATGGAATATGGAGAGTCTGACCAACATCTGAATATATTCAATACTTTTTGTCTTTCCCCCTGACCTCACCCCTCCTGCAAACAGTCCTATTTCTTTTGAGGTCTTTCACAGGCCCAGATTTGCAAATCTAGAGTCATTGTGGCAGTATGACATAGTGAACAGAGGATTGTACTTGGATTTGAATCAATCTCAGATACTTATTACCTATGGCTCCTAGGTAGATTACTAGATCTCCTGGGTAGATCCATATGGCTCTCTGAGCTTGTATGTCCTCATCTTAAAAAATGGAGATAATGATAACACTTATTTCACAAGATTCTTGTGCATTGCAGCTGAGTATCAAATGGGATAAAGTTGTACTATGTAATTTTCTATCTATCTCATCTTTACCTTTTTTTCTCTCCCTTACTTGATATATAGAATCAGTTACCAATCTTACTTATGTCACCGCCATGATATCTCTGGATTCTGTCTGAGTCTCTTCTTTCATAGTCATACTAGTCTAGGCTTTTATATCTCTCTACCAAATTATTGCAATAACCTAATTGGTCTCTTTCCCTAACCTTCCTGTATAAGATGTCAAATTACCATTCCTAAAAGAAGAGAATCAGTCTGGTATATTAAAGAAAGACTTACCTCATACTCAAAAGACTTTGATTTGAGTCCTGGTTCTGACATGTTTCCAAGGAAAGAAGGAAGGAAGGAAGGAAGGAAGGAAGGAAGGAAGGAAGGAAGGAAGGAAGAAAGGAAGGAAGGAAGGAAGGAATGAAAAAAGGAAAGAGGGAAGGAGGGAGGAAGAGAGGGAGCGAAGGAGAGGTAGGGAAGGAGGGAGTAAAGGGAGAAATAGGAAGGGAGAGGTGGAGAAGAAAGAAGGAAGAAATAAAGAAAGTTCAATGAGGGACTCAGAGGTAAGAATTCTTAACCTGGAATCTGTGAACTTATTTTAAAAAATCTTGATAACTCTGTATTTCAATATTACTTAGTTTTCTTTGTAATTTTATGTATTTAATTTTATGCAATTTAAAACTATTACTCTGAGAAGTGGTCTATAACCTTTACCAGGTCGTTGGTGGGAACCAGGACCTACTCATCACCCACTGCTCTAGGATAAAGAAACTCCCCAACCTGACACTTAAAGTCCTCCCTAACCCGGCTCCAACCTGCTTTTAAGAATGTATTTCATATGACTCCTCTTCCTGCACTTTACATTCTAGGCAATCTGGCCTTCTAACATTCCCTGCTCTCTGTGTGCTATCTTCTGTCTCTCTAGTTTGTGTGGACTGTGCCCCTGCCTGAATCCTCTCTCTGGTTCCTCTCCACTTCTTAAAATCCTTAGAAGGCCCCCTGAGGGGCCACCTGCTACAGGAAGCTTTGCAAAATCCCATTGTTAGTACTTTGTGCCTTCTGAAGTTACTTTATGTACATTTTTTTTTCATTCACTTGGATCTAGCCTAATACCTACTGGAGGGCAGAAATCGTTTGTTGTTGTTTGTCTGTTTTTATGTTTATCTTTGTATCTATAGCACTCGGGTCTCTTTCACATGGGTATTAGGTAACTATTTGATGAACTGAAGTGAAGCAATGGTTAGATAGCTAATTCTCCTTAGGTTTAGTCTTTATGATAATGTTATTCCAGTTTCTGTTCCTTTTTCATTTTCCTTCTTTCTATTCCTTTTCTCACCTTGGCACGTGTTTTAATTTGCTGACAATTCAAAGTTGTTGAAAGGACAATTATAAATCTCTCTGCTCTGTCTGGCTAATGGCTCTTTGGAATCAGCTGGGCTATGAGAACACACCAAAGGGATCAGCCAGATTTGGGTTTTGCTCCCTCTTCGCCTTCCTGGGGTTGTGTGAATAGTGAATACAGAGTAGTGAAAGGCTACAAATGAACATGACTGTATGCTTTCTTGGCCAGATATGACTTCAGTGTCATCAGTGATTGTGAAAATGGACAGTGGTGTGGTGGATGAAAGAGAAAATGACTGAGGACAAAAAGGTTTGAACTTCTGAGTATATTGATTCATTAAATGACGCATGGCAATTGCCCAACAATTTGGTGCCACTAGCTTTCCTCAGCTTTGGCACTGGACCTTGAACACAGAGGGAGACAGATTTTTATATATTAAAAACAATTATTCAAATAAAGCCAATTAATTAAAAGGAAACCATTAACCAGCGTACAAAATTAGGTGATCTGATTTTTTAAGTGGAGGAAAGATTAGGAACTTTGCAAGTTGGAAGGGGAAGAGTGAACAGATGGTATTGCATGAATTCAGAAAAAAAGAGGTGTTCCACTCTCCCTCCCCACATGTGAACACTCAAAGGAACGTGGAAACAGTAAGTGATTGATCAGTACAGGGCCAGTTTGCAGAGAAAACATTGGTTGTTTGAGATATACAATTGGAAGAAAACTACTTGCATCATTCTTCAGATCTGACTACATTTCTGGTCAGTAACCTAGGTCCTTAGTTAAGGGTCTCTAAGAAGCCAAGTGAGGTGGTCCACAGTTAATTTCCACTGTTAAATAAAGTTTTCTCACAAAATAGAAGTTGGACTAAACCCCAGTTCTCTCAGTGGCAAATTGTATAAACATTGAGAACCTAGCTGAATAATTCAGCATGAAATCAACTTCTAAATAGCACCATATTGGCCATAGTAGTTGAGCTTGGGCCTGGTTTATCCAATAACTGATTTTGCTTTTTACATCATTTGTACTTCATTCTTTCTACCTAAGAAGAAAGGATAGCCTGAGCATGGATGGGGTTGATAATTTCCCCATATATGGTCCAGAAACAAAAGAGGAATACTGGATTCAGAGTCTGAGGACCTATGTTTTAATCTTTGTTTTGGGGAACCATTGGGGAAAGTCACCTTGATCTCCCTGAGCCTCAGTTTCCTCTTTTGACAAATGAAGGGGTTGGATTAGACTATGTGTGTCATCCTTTCCAGCTCCAGCTCTCTGATCCCATGAATCCTAGCTAACAGACTGTCTTCATGATTGGAAACTTCTGATCATTTCCACAACCAGAATTGTTGGAAATGGGATGGTTGACTTTACTCAACATTTCTGTAGCTCAAAGGCATTTTTCGTTGACAAGTCATCTGAGATTTTATTCATTGGTCCAGTAGGATAATCAATCAACTCCACTCTCATTTGTGAGAAGGGTAAACCAAAGCTAATTTGGTGGCTATGTGGTGTTTTAAAACCACAGTTGGATTGATGATTGGGAGGTTTCCCCCCTCCCATTTTAAAAGAAATATGAGAACATCAGTCTTCTATAAAGTACCTTCCCCTTGTTTTATTATTTTTTTGCTTTGAACTGGCTACCTGCAAAAATCCTCTGTGGCCTATATAAATGTCATCCAATTTCTAGCTGAGAATTAAAAAGAATCACTCAATTATTTAGCTTTCTACCTATTTTTTCTTATAACATCCTTATTGGAATCTTAGCACTTCAAGAGACTTTTGAGACCATTTCATTCAACCTCTTCATTTTAGAGAGGAGAATACTGAGGCTGAAAGAGCTGAGGTCACCTCTGGGAATGTGTTTGACCTGAAGCTGAAATGATTTGTTTCTTCCCTTGGCAAGATTAAATTTAAGGAAGAGCTGAGCTTATGACTCTGTTTTGTCACAAGAGGGAAAAGCAAGGCCAAGCTCATTCCTCTGTTCTAATGCCACCACCTTTCATCCTTTTCCTTTCTTGTTATTCCCTTCCATCTGACCTCCTGGCCTGTTGGCTCCAAGCCTGGGTGGTAACATACTGAGCAAGCAGTGTGGCACAGGTTTGATTACGGGCCATGGGGACTAAGATAACTCCCATTGAACATTGGCATGAATTTTCACTTTTTCTTAAGACTGTGGAGGCCTCTGAACCAGCAGCTGGGCTGTTCCCATGGTGTCATTGTCTCTTTTTGAATTCCCATCCTGGATTAAAGACCCTCGGCAGCAGGCCAAGCTGCGTATTCAGAGGCTTGTTATTTCTGCATGAATATCATAAACTTCCCTTCCCCTAGAATTTAGCCTGCAATCTATAACACTAAGTTTATCAAAGAGCCATGTTAGTCCATTGTCTGGTCACATCTTCAGCATCCCAGATGTACTTTGAGGTTCTCTTGCTATTATGCTAGTTGCAAACCCAAAGGTTAATTATTTACTTATGAATATTATAGTCTTCCCACTAATCCCAGCTGCAAAGTTATTACCCTCAGATGTCTTAATTACTCTGTGATTTCCTATATATCAGTACAGAAAGCCCAGCTGCAGCAAGTCCTCCTGTTACTCTTGGACACTCTGAACTTGGCCCATGACTATAGTAGCTCTGGCTTTGGACTAATTTGGACAGCTGGTCAAGTAAATCTAACATTGTGGCTGCCAGCATGCTAAGACTCAGGGGCTGAGCCTTCTTTCATGGTTTGCATCTTGGGAGTCCCATCAAATCCTTAGGGAAAAGCTCCTTGTTCTCATGGCAAGTCCTGGCAGTTGGGGGAGGACATTAGGCAAGGGGCACTGACCTGGGAAGATAACAGTTTCTTCACTCCAGCACTGATTCATAGTGCCAATTACTGCAGAACCATTTATACATATGCATTGTGTGTATACATACACACACACATCATACATTTGTATATATGTGTGTATATATTTATGTGTGTGTATACATACATACACACACTTATATATGTGTGTATGTGTGTGTGTGTATAATTTGTATATGTGAAAAGGGACCTCTAGACCGAGCACAAGAGAAGATAATTCTAAAACAGAATTGAGAATATTCAGAGCTATAAGCCCATGAAAATGGGCTCCAAGGAGGAAGTACTCATGAGTAGTCCCATCACAATGTTAGCCTGTCTGAGCTCTTAGCTGTAATCTAAAGATGAGATTTTTAAAGACCCTGAAAATTTGATTGATGAAGTGATAAAGTCCATGACACCCAGGGAATTAGAAACATCAGCACTAAATATGACCAGAGCAAGAGACTCATAGTATGGCAGGAAGGGTCTGAGCTTCAAGGCTCATCTGTCTATCCATTGCTACAATCACTTTCAAAAGGGACTCTATTCTATTGAATAAATGCCATCAAATTTGGATGTTGGGAATACTGATTTACCTGATCTCTAATCTATAGGTTAACAAGTAAGGAAGCTGTCATAAGCCCTCCAAAACAAGTCTTCTCTAGACTTAGTACAGGAAATATATTATCCCTCTTTGTAAAGGGACTTTCTCCACTCCAGTCCATCTTTTTTTTTTATGCTGATGACCGTTTGCTGTTTGTTTTTCTATCCCCAGTGGCTAACGTAGTGACTAGAATATGGGAGGAGCTTAATGTAGGCTTAGGTTAATCAATCAGACCACATTGTGGCTAGGAATCCCTGGTCATTCACCTAGAGAAAGACTGACCTCCTTATTATACATTGGTATGGTACCAAGGTGTCATTGATACATCTAATTAAGTTAAGTCACATCCTGTCTCAGAAACTTACTTGCTGCGTGATTCTGGACTGGTCATTTCATTGCCTCTGTTTCCTTATCTGTAAAAGGAAGATAATAATTGCACCTACTTCCTATGAGTTTTGATGGCAAATAATAATAACACATAATGCTCTTTGCAAACTTTAAAGCTTTGCATAGATGCTAGCTGTTACTTTTATTAGTGAGAATACTAAAAACAAACTTTAGACTCAGATGGTTCTTTTAGAAAACAAATGAATTATCTGCCAGTTCAGTCAAAACCACTGATCAAGGTGCCATGTGTAGAAAGCCTGTCACATGGTCTGCTGGATCTGAGAAAGAGATGCTGGATGGCTCTGCATAAAGCCAGAGCAAGGAGCCAGATTCGCCTCAAAGTGGCTTCCCATGTTGATCTTCATGAGATTATGCTTCTTAGGGAAAAAAAGGAGATTCATCTCGTTCCCATTACATTCTAGGTGCCATTGCTAAGCTTCTTGAGAGGCAGGAATTGCTTTCCGGTTTCCTTCTCTTTGCTCTGACTCTAACACAAGAGGGTTTTGTGTCCCTGGTCCAGTCACTTAACATCTTAGTGGTCCTGAGACTGTGAATTAAAGAGGTGCTACTTTGCTTTGGTAGAGGGAATTTTCTCACCTCGGAATTCTCCATATGAATGAAATCATAAGACTTTCTGTATCCCCAATGCTGAGTATCCTGCCTTGAATATAGTGGGTGATTAATAAGTTTTGCTGAATTAAATGTAATCTGCAACCCAGAGATAGAATTGGGCCCAGTAACTTGGGAAAATCAACAGAGTGTAGGGAAGGGAAATAAGCATTTGTGAAATATCAGAGACTATGTTAAGCATTGTACAAATATTTTCTCATTCAATCTTCACAAGAAATCTATTGTTATACTCATTTTCTTGTTGACAGAACTGAGGCACACAGCTGGTAAGTAATTTGTCCAAAGTCATAATTGGAATCCAAAAGAAGGAAATCACCAGTCAGGCCGCGTCTTTTGTCTGTGTTTGAACATTTTAGAAAACTTCACTTGTTGATACCTGCAGGTTCTTATTGCAGGTAGAATGTGGAAAAGGTTAAGAGTGATAAAGAGGTATTTGAACTTAATGGCACATGAGTCTCAAGTTAGACAAAGATTGACAGGTTGTTCCTTTTGACCTTACCGTGTGCATGGCCATGCATGTTCTGATTTTTTTCAGGCAAGTGACACGGATTGCAGACATCATTATCTGCTGTCGTGGATTGGCAGGACACTTTACTTGTAAGAAACTGTAGCATGTACAATAGCCATACCCTAGTAAACCATGTTGGTAGATGGGGTAAACCAGGTTGATGGTGACCGACAGTCCTTAAACCTGTCAATGAACTAGGGAGATGTCGACCCCAAGCATGTGAAGACTCCCCTTGGCTGAATGGGTGAATGAGAACAATTTGTTCATTAGCCATGAAGCAAACTGAGGCAAGATGCTTCTGGAGAGCTTAGAGCTTGGTCAGCCATCAAAGATGGTAAGGTTACCCACTGCGTCCCGAGCTGTTGCCAGTTGTCTTGACTTTTGTCTTGCCACTAGACTTTAACGACTCTGGAAGAGAGAGTGAGGCTGATGAATTTGTGCAAATATGCCTTACTTGAATTCGATTCGCGTAGAATTCAAGACAACACCCCTTGACGTCATTAGTCCTCTTCAAAAACAAAGGACAAAGGACAACAAGTCACCAGGACCCAACTGGCTCGTGCTGTGCCACCAAACCTTTCACTGGACCAATGTGGCACCAGACCTTTGCCTGAAAGGATTTGCTTATGTTGGTTAAGACAGACAGAGCCTTTTAGAATAGAGTAAATCCCCTTTTCTACAGCCCGACCTTGCTCCAATGCGGCAAACCTTGTCCTTCTGCAGAAATGAGATTCTATTTCTTTCTGTCTATTTAACAAAGCCCACAGTAATCCTTTGGATTTTCCTGGTCTGGTTTAGATTTTTAGCCATATTTATTGCCATCTAATTTTTTTTTTAAAGCACTTGGATTAATTTGTAAAAGTGGAATAGACTGCTCATTTCATCAGAGTTGACTTCAACTCGGTGTATTTGGGGTCTCCAGGGGAAAGTTTCATGAGGTTACTATTGTGGTATGTTTGGGCAGATTCATGTCCTTTTCTCTCTCTCTTTAGTACCCCTGCCTTAGTATAGATCTAAATGAGAAGGGGGAAAAAACAATTAAATATTTTTACATTTGCCTTAGATGCCTCAGTCTATAATATGAGCATTCTACTTACGTTTCTTGTCTGATAAGTTTTTGGTGAGAAAGTGTTATATATCTGTTTTCTGTTATTTATTATTGTGGTTATATATTTACTGTTGTTTACTTACACAAATGCATTTTGTTATTGTAGAACATTTGTATCCAGATTTTTCTGATTATATATCCCTGCCATAATATAAAACAAAACAAAATGAAAATAAAAAAAAATTGAAAACCTCTTGTACGTAGATGTATGTATACATACATATATCTGTATAGATTTTAATATATATTTGAATGTATATGATACATGTTCATATATATATCCTAATAATAGATTACAATGTAATGTTATATAAAAGAGAAATTTAAAAGGATGGGACAAAGATGAAATAATATTTGATCTTAGAAATAACAGGAGCCTCTAGAATTCACTGAGTTTGAGCCAGGGGTGGGGAACCTGTGGCCTTAAGGCCACATGTGGCCCTTTAGGTCCTCAAGTGCAGCTCTAACTGAATCCAAACATCACAGTACAAATCCCCTTAATAAATGGATTTGTTCTGTAAAATTTGGACTCAGTCAAAAGGCCACACCCAAGGACTTAGAAGGCCTCAAGGCTGCAGGTTCTCCACCCCTGGGAGGCATTGCATGACCAGACTTGGACTTTAGACAAATCTCTTTGATAGCTGTGTAGACGATGGAGTGGAGAAACACTTTGTGGCAGAGAGGACGATTAGGATACCATTGCAGTAGTTTGGTAAACATGGTAATGAAGGTCTGAAGTAGGGTGGTGGCTATGTGAGAAGAGGGAAGAAGGTCATGTAAGATATATTGCAAGGAGAAACAATGATCTGGCAACTGATTAACTATATTTAGTAAGTGAAAGTCAGGAGTCATGTATAATGAAAGGCAAAGTTGTGAAGGGGATTAGAAGGAATTCAGAAGAGGGCTGGGTTGGGGAGGGGATGAAAGAATTGTATTTTGAATGTGGTGAGTTTGAGATAGATATGGAGCATCTGCTTTGAAATGCCCAATAGGTAATGGGTGTCATGGAGAAAGGACTTTAGGACCAGATATATAGATCTGAGAGTTCTCAGCATAGAACTGATAATTAAATCTGCAGGAGCAATTTATCCATAAAAAGGTAGCTTACATTTGCATGATTTTAAAATTAAAAGGTACTTTATCAGCATCATTTGTCTCTTTGCATGCTCACAGCCACCTTCTCAGGTAAATGGTCTGAATACATATTTGTGGATATGTATGTGTGTCCTTCTTGGCATATATGTTTATCACCAAATCTGTAGGTTGGACTAATTGCACTCTAAGATACCTCCTAACTTAAAAATTATTTGAAAGTAAGTAAAAATAAAATAATAATGATGATTATAATAGTAATAATGATAGTCAATGAAATCAAATCAGCAGAAAATAATGAATAAATTCCAGTCCTAGAGGACTATTGTATTTACAAATAAATACCTGAGGGTTCTCACTGTTTCAAATTCCTAAGAATAATACAATCCTTCTTCTCCCAGAACTCAGAAAAGAAGGTAAAGGGTATAGGCATGGCAAGAAGAGGCAGCAAGGATTCTGCTGTTTTGACAAACCTTTTGCCCACTCTCCTCCTCACATAGGACATATACTGTCTAAATCAAGAAAATTGTTAGTAGAACTCTCTGTACTCTGGTTTCTCTTCTCCAAAGAACTTCTTTTTATTCAGATAGACATAGTT
The DNA here is from genome assembly GCA_028627135.1 of Pseudochirops cupreus. Taxonomy (NCBI): domain Eukaryota; kingdom Metazoa; phylum Chordata; class Mammalia; order Diprotodontia; family Pseudocheiridae; genus Pseudochirops; species Pseudochirops cupreus. Next base: position 559,881,338 of record CM053581.1, on the reverse strand, counting down.
TCACACATTTCCTATTTATTAAACTCTCAGGATAAGGAAAAGATAAATCTATGGAGCATCTTTATTTTTTGTTTTCCCTTAACTATTCCATTCTTAATTCACTTAATTCATCCCCTTCCAGGGTTTATAGTTTTTGGAAAGGGGCCAGCTAGGTGGCACAGTGAATATGCCTCAGACACTTAATACTTATTAGCCATTTGACCTTGGGCAAGTCACTTAACCCCAATTGCCCTGCCATCCCCCCTCCAAAAAGCAAAAAAAAACCCAAATTAATTAATTTTAAAAGTATATAGTTCTTGGAAAACATAAGAAAAAACTATTGAAGTGGAAATATGTCAAAACTGTTGGAAGTATCAGAAACTCGCACACACATTGGAATATATTGATATGATATGGTATGGTATGGTATGATATGATATGATATGATATGATATAAAATAGGCTTAAATCTGTGTGATTTTTCCATAATCAACTTCCCCCAACTTCATTAGCTAACCTTCATATAACCCCCTTGTCCCATAGTTAGAGCATTTTTGGACCACAGAAGTAATAATAGCTCTTGCTATGCAAATCGCTTTTCTCCTAACAGAGATTCTGAGAATTATAAGTGTCTTTAATCCCTCTTGCACTTTAGAAATTAGGAAACCAAGGCTCAGAGAAATCAAGTGAGCTAATATGAATGTGTCAGGACCAGGTTTTAAGCTTAGATTTTTTATCCTAAATTCAAAGCTCTTCCCAATTCCATGTGACATAGAAAAAAATAAAATAAAAAAGCCATAAAATTATGTAGACTTTCAGGGAGCATAAGACCAAAGAGTTCATATTTTCCAACTGATTACTGTTAAAATGATGGAATTAAGGTCCAGGCATCACTATCTCTATCAGACAGATGGATAGATAGATAGATAGATGATAGGTAGATAGATGGTAGACAGACAGATAGACAAACAGACAGATAGATAGATAGACAGACATATAGATAGATAGATAGATAGACAGACAGACAGAGAGATAGATGATAGATAGACAGATAGATAGATAGATGATAGATATATAGACAGACAGCCATATAGATAGGTAAATAGATAGATAGATAGACAGACAGACAGACAGACAGATAGATAGATAGACAGACAGGCATATAGATAGATAGACAGAAAGATAGATAGACAGACAGTTAGGCAGACAGGTAGATAGATAGAGATAGATGATAGACAGATAGACAGACATATAGACAGATCGATAGATAGATGATAGAAATATAGATAGGTAGATAACTAGATAGATAGATGATAGACAGACAGACATATAGATAGATACATAGACAGACAGGTAGACAGACAGACATATGCATAGATAGATAGATAGACATATAGATAGATAGACAGACAGACAGATAGATAGATAGATAAATACATAGATGCATAGATACACAGATACATAGATAGAGGGCTAGTTACTGGAACAGGGAGAAGACCTGTGTTTTCATTGGTATAAAGAATTCTTTGGTTGAATGGGCCCTCTCAATGTAGTCTGGTCCTTTTCCTGCACCTCCTAGACTTGGGAAGTTGCCTGACAGGTTCAATGACTTTCTTGAGGTCACACAAAGATGTATCAGAGGCAAGACAAATCCAGGTATTCCTAGTTTCAAGGCCAATACTCTATCCATTGTTCATCTATCTCTGTCTCTCTGTGTTCATTAGCCTCTATGTCTCTCTTTTTTTTCCTCTCTGTGTCTGTCTTTGTCACTGTGTGTATTTCTGTATTTTGGTGTAAGAGAAGACTGCTTCCTGAGAGGAGAGAGGGAGACTTTTATGAGATTTCCATTGTTATAAGTACATGAAGTTTCTACCTAAATAGGCAATATTATCCTTGGAGTAGAGAATGAAACCACGCGTGGGCCTAGGACCGATAGTGTTACAGGAAAGCAGAAAGCCACTGGACTAAGGCATAAAAATAGTTTAAGGTCATGAAATAGTTGAAAGTTGGCCCAGGCAATGGAGTGGAAGAATAGTCTCTGAAAACATGAGGTCACCCCAGAATGAAGGAAGGTGGGGGGCCATCTGTTAACAGCTGCTTATGTCCATCACAAGGGACTGTTCAGTCTTCATCTCTATGCCTTGTGTGAGAAGTTGTATGCAATCCTATGGGGGTTTCTCTTTAATGCTCTGGATGCATACATGTATACAAAAGCACACATACACATACACAGTTCCCTCTCACACCTACACACAAACTCATGTGCCCCAATCACCCCACCTGTGCCCGCCCCCATCCACCCCAACACATAAACACCCTCCATCCTCTCCCTTTCTTTTCTGAAAGTACAGCTTTGCAAGTTCCCTGTAGGTTAGGCATTTTGCGCTGAATATCTCCTAGAACAACATTCCTGCTCTAAGAAAGAAGGAATGTGTCACAGCATCTCTGTCATGGCGCAGAACAGAGGTTGAGCTGCCTGGTTCTGAGGACACCTCACAGGATTATTCAGAAGAGAATGAGATATGAGGTTGGTCGTCAGAAATTAATGACTACCCTTTCAAACACAGGCATTCATTACAACTGAAGCCTCCTAACTTTTGGCAAACACAAGGGTCAGGAACTGTGTAAACTTCAAACACTAGTCACGTAGACACGTTCTAAGGCAGAGGTATCAAAAGTACTCCCCATTTCCATTTGAACTCGGTGCCACTGTTCTAAGGCATTCTAGGATCTTAGGAAAATCTCCCTAACGTGGAGTCGACTGAAGTCCTTAGCCACGGAATGATATGGTAGAAAGAACACTTGGTTGGGAATCAGAGGCCCTGAGTTCAAATACTGCCTATGCCCTGGACTACTGCTGTGACCCTTGGCAAGTCATTAAACCTTTCTCAGTGTCAGTCTCCTCATCTTTAAAATGAGAAGATGGCTTCTGAAATGCCTTTTTCCAACTCTGAAAAATCCCATGATCTATGTTCTCACTCCGGCTTTGTCACTAACACATGATTTTAAATAAGCCGTGAGTTTTGTCAGTACATTAAGTCCTCTAGTCACTGATTTGATATGGATTTTGTAACAAAGAATGACCTAATGCTTCTAAAATTCCACTTATCCTGTATAAATAGTCAACTTGACTAAAAATAAAATGATGTTAATTCTCTGACGATGGAAAAGGAGCAAAAAGTGAGAGATAGCCTTATATAAATCCACATCCCATGGCCAGTAGAGGCTGATGTGATGGGGTGAGAAAATCCTATACTGTGTATGAGCAGAAAGAGATGGTAGGGAGTCCTCTCCCTCCATGCATGGTCCTTTGGCCATATTATCCAAAAGGGGCAGGGCAGGAAGTAGGTTACTAGAGGGAAACGGTAATGATTTTAGCTGAGATTTATATATGATTTTAAAATTGGCTGAAAAGCTTTATATAGAATATCTCATTTTTAAGGGGCTGTCGGTGACTCATTAGATAGGCTCAAAGTCAGGAAGATCTGAGTTCCAATGTATCCTCAGGCTTTACTAGCTGTATGAACCTACGAAAGTCACTGCTGCCTGCCTCAATTATCTCATCCCTAAAAAAAAAAAATAACTCTTACTAATAATATCCATAATGTGCTTTGCAAACCTTAAAGTGCTATAAATGGTATTTTTCTTGTTGTTCTTATGGGCATTGTTACTTCTTCCTTACAAATGTCTGAATTAAGTACTTTACTTAATATAGAAAGAAACTGAGGCTCAGAGCATTTACCAGAGGGCACACAGCTAGAGCAGTAGAATTTGAACTTAGGTCACTCTTGAGAACAGGTACCAAACTTTGTGACCTGAGGCTACCTAATTCCAGTATTCCAAGGTCAGTGTTTGGGTTATCCTTTATCCCATATAGAGGCATGGATAATTTTGTGCTGCCTTTAGGAGGAGAGAGGGCTAGTTACCAGGATGGGCAAATTCAGTTCCTCCTTTGCTGTGGCTTAAGTGAGGACAAGTCAAAAACAAAGGCAACTCAGTCCCTTTCTCTCCATTCCACAGAATGTCTGTTTCTCACACATGTAAATAAGATTACACATGAACTCCTAGTCCTAGGACTGATCCATCAATTTATTGATGGACATTTATTAAGCACCTTCTATGTACCAGTATTGGGGGATATCAAGATTTAAAAAAAGCATAGAATCTGGGGCTAGCAAGGGTATTAATAATAATCACAAATTAGCATTATAAAGTACCTTCTATAGTCAAGCACTATGCTAAGGATTTTGCAAATTTTACTTCACTTGATCCTCACAAAACCCTTGGGAGGTAGATGTTAATATTTTGCTCACTTTACAGTTAGGGAAACCAAGGCAGGCAGAGCTTAACTGACTAGATCAGGATATTACAGCTAGTAAGTGTCTGAGGGGAGATTTGAACTCAGAATTCCTGACTTGAGACCCAATACTCTATCTTTATACTGTAGGAAAGTGAACCACATATATTAAGTGACTTGTCCAAGGTCATGCACATAATAGGTAGGAGAGTTGAGATTAAGCCCGTGTCTTTTGTTTGCACATCCATGCCTTCTCACCACTTTATCCATCATTAAGTTGTAAGAGTCCTGGGTCTGGAGCAAGAGGACCCAAATTCAAATTCTGTTTCTTACTTAGTATCTGTATGATCGAGGGCAAATCGTTCTACCCCCTCTGAGTGTCTTTGCTCAACGGCAAAATGCAAGGCCTGGACAAGATGGCCCATGAGGTCACTTCCGATTGTAGAACTTGGATCTTATGATTCTTCCCAGTTCAAACCTGCCATTTATCAAGTGACAGTTCTATCCCAGAAAGTTGTGACTTTGCTAAGGTCACATAGCTTTTTAGCTTCCTGATTCTGAGTTCAATATGTTCTTTTCTTTTCAATTACAGTTATCCTTTCCACATCCTGCCCCTTTCCCTATCCTGCTTTCAGTATATCACAAATCAGCATAAGAAATTAAATGGAAATTTTGGGGGAGTTTTATGGGAGCTGCATAGGCAAGCAGATGACACAGAAAAAGTTTAAAAACTCAGAAATGAGTAAAATATACATATAGTGTAGTATAGTGTAATATCAACATATTTTATCCAATACTATAGATATGTCCAAATTTTCTAATAAGGTAATGTAAGCATCACATAAAAGAAAAAGAAAAAACTTCAGACTTCTTTTCTGGTACGAAGGGAGAGACAGAGAAATTATGTGGATTTTTCAGATTGCAGGGACATGCCCCCAGACACCATGATATAGAAGGGATAACTGTACACTGCTTCCAAGATTACATTCTACCCCCCTTAGCCCGTGTATATCATTTGCCAATAAAACGTTGCCTTAAATTGTATTCAAGGGCACTCTTACGTAATGAAGACAGCACGGTGCTGGCTCTAGAACCAGAGGGCCTGGGATTGAATTCCTCCTGTCTTTGTGACCTTAGGCTAGTCACAACTTCTCTGGTCCTCAGTACTTTTTTTTTTCTTTACTCCCAATAAGACTAAAAATAATAGCTAAAACTTACGTTGTACTTTATAAAAAGTACATCTTTTGATCCTCACAACAACCTTGGGAGGTAAAGTGCTATGATTATCCCCACTTTACAGATGAGGAAACTGAGGAAGATAGTGGTTAAGTGAATCACGCAATGTCTGAGTTCCTCTTTGAATTCAGGTGTTCCTAAATGTTCCATCCACTATAGTACTTAGCTGCTGCCTGTAAAATGAGGGCTTTGGACTAGATGTCCACGAAAGGATCTTGTCAGCTCTACATTGTGGAGTACCACAGCCCCACCTCTCTGTGGCATCTTCTTTGTAATTCTCATTTTTCTGTCACTCTACAGACTTTCAAACTCTTAACACCCTTTTGCTGTTGTTGTTATCTGGCTCTTTGTGACCACATTTGGGGTTTTCTTGGCAGAGCTACTGATGTGGTTTGCCATTTACTTCTCCAGTTCATTTTACAGATGAGGAAACTGAGGCAAACAGGGTTAAGTGACTTGCCGAAAGTCACATAATAACTGTCTATGGCTAGATTTGAATTCGGTTCTTCCTGACTCTAGGCCTGCTGCTCTATGCACTGTGCTACCTAGCTTCCCTAGTCTCTCAAAAATAATGTTTTACATGGTGCTAGCTAAGTGGTACGGTAGCAGGGAGTATTAAACTTGAGATCAGGAAGACCTGAATTCAAATCCTTTGGATACTTACTAACTGTGTGGCAGTGGGCAAGTCATTTAACGTCTGTCTCACTATTCCTCATCTGTAAAAGAGGGATAGAAAACTTTTGCAAGCCTGAAATCACTACAGAAATGTTAGCTTATATGATATAAAGTAGAGGATTTAAAAAGGGGGGGGGGGGAGAACTGATGTAATGGTAACAAGAAAATCTTTAACTTAATTATTCTATCCCCCTCCTCCATAAATCATGCATTAAAAACAAATCCCAGGGTGACCTCAATGATATTGTGGGTTTGGTTTGGTTCTAGACATACCGCAATAAAGAGAATATTGCAGAAAATCCTGATAAATCAAGTTTTTGGTTTCCTGGTGCATATAAAAGTTATATTTGTACTATACTATTATAATATTAAGTGTTCA
>CM053581.1:559826572-559874272 GCA_028627135.1 Pseudochirops cupreus | reverse complement strand
ACTCTCAGACAGGTAATGAATAGTCCAGTCATTGTGACATAGTGAAAAGAGCAGAGAACTGGAAATTAAGGAACCTAGGTACAAGTTCTGGGTCCAAGCATACATAGTAACACTCACACCAAAAGATGGCCTGGCCTGCTTTTCTTCTTTGCTTCAGGTCTCAGTTACCTCATATGTAAAATAAAGAAACTGTGGTCTATTAGAAATAGCACCAATTCTGGAGTCAAAAGGTCTGGGTTAAAATTTTACCTTTGATGCTTACTAACTGGCCAAGTAACTTAACCTTGGGACTCAATTTCCCCATCTATAAAATGTATGGCAGGAAGGGGGTTAGAAAACAGAAAAAAGAAGTCCTTTCCAGATCTATAGCTCCACAGTGAAGAAAATTATATATTGTTATATAATAATATAATTTAGAAATTAAAAAATTTCTAAAACGCTTTCTGACCAGAAAATTCTAGGAAACAAGTTTCTTAATGGATAGATAATAGCAAACCTTATTACTTTCTCTCTTAAGTTTGGATGATAGGGAAAAACCAAGATTTTCACAGGAATGTAGAATCAGGGAAAAGAAAGATTCTAGATAGTAATGATGAGGTGCAGGCTCTGGGAGCCCCCTTGAGCTCTCCTTGAATCTTCTGAAGGAAGGTATTTGCCTGAGGTCATGGAAGGAATTTGTCTGAGATCATGGGCCTTAAGTTGTAGCTCTGCTCAAGTCTTTAGCCCTCCTTTGTTTCAACAATTTCCAATCCTTGATGCTCCCTTTCCCACCCTTGAACTGGCCTGGCCCACCATTGTCTGTGGTCTCCAGGTAGCCTCCAGCAACTTCCCACCCTTAATCTTTCATTACTGGAGTCTGACCTTTTCTGACTCCTGAAGACCCTCCCCAAACTTATTACTGGATTATGACCTCACCTGACTCCTCCTGAAGAACTTCCCAAATTCCTCCTCTAGACCACCCCTAGATTCCTCCCACAACCTTTCTGTATATAGGATCCCATCTTCCTTCCATGTGGTGTGAGAGTACCCTAGAATGGTTTAGCACAGACTTGCTCTGGGAGAGCACCATAGAATGACCTATCACAGATTTACTCTGTGTCAGACTTGCTCTGGCCTGCTTGCCCAATGCAAGCATCACAGATACCTAGGCTCCTTAAGAGTCTACCCCATATGGCAAACTTTTAACAAACTTTAAATAAACTTTTGTTTTTCTTTGACTGAGAAGATTTGAGTCAAATTCGTTCATCAGGACCCAGTGTGTTGGTATTTTGGGGTCTCAAGCAGCCCTAACCCTCTTTGTGGGTAACCTCTTCAGTAAGACAGCCTGTGAGAAGTTACACTGACATTAAATCACATTTTCTCTTTTTATTTTTGAATGCTTTAAAAATATTCAGTGATTTTTCCTTCCATCTTTGTTCCTTTGCAAGAATGACTTGGCATAGGAGAAAGAGCACTAGATTTGTAATTAGAGAACTTGGACCTGAATCCTGACTTTGAGTCTTCCTATAAATATATCCCTAGGTAAATCATGTTACCTCTTTGGACACCAGTTTCCTAACTTTCAAATGAGATGGTCAGGAAAAAAAAATCACACCTTGAGTTAAAGACAAAGTTAGAGCCACATAATTAAGAAGAGTGGTTTCAGTTCCAAGAAGGGAGGGAGAAAAGAAGAAAGAAGCAGAGACAGAGGGATAAAGGGAGAGATGAGAGAAAAGAGAATGCATGGCATAAAGGGAGGAAGGGTAGAGGGAAAGAAGGGAGAAAGGAAGGAAGGAGGAATGAAGAAATGGAGGAAGAAAGGAAGGGAGGGAGGGAAGTTTGTACTCAAGAAAAAAAGGGAAGTAGGCAGTTAAGAAGGGAAAGAAAGAAGAAGGGAGGGAGGAAGGAAGTCAGTGCTCAGGTACAAGCCCTACTCATGACAGGGATTATGTATGTGAAGCTGAAAAAGTTACTTAGCCTCTCAGTGATCCAAGCAAATCTCCAATCCTCTGAGCTGCAGAGAAAGTTAGGATCAACTGTAGTCAAGGGAATTTCCTCTTCTAGGAAGTTGTCTATACCAACAAAAATAACAAATCTAGTTTCTATTGCCACCTTCCCCCATACATCTAATTTCTCTTAATCCTCTTATCCTCCCATTAATTGTTGCTCCATAAGGTTTTAGCAAACATGCCTACAGGTGACTGGAGTAGTAGGAGGAGACTGATAATTTTGAAGATAATGAGATTAATTGATTTAAGAATTAAAAGCAACAATAAATAATTTTGAGCTCTCTGAGAACAAGAGCTCTCAAAACTGTTCCATTGTTGTCAGTCTATAAACATTTACCAAACACCTACCTTGTGGCAGGCACTGTGTTAAGCATTAGCTTGCCATAAATCTCCCACATGTTGTTCATTTGTTTCAGTCATATACGACAATTTGTGACTCCATTTTGAGGTTTTCTTGGAAAAGATACTGGGGCGGCTTCCCATTTCCTTCTCCAGCTCATTTTACAGGTAAGGAAACTGAGGTAAACAAGGCGAAGTAACTTGTCCAGGGTCACACAGCTAGGAAGTGTCTGAGGCCAGATTTGAACTCAGGAAGATGGATCTTTCTGATTCCAAGTCAAATGCTATATTCTCTGCATCACCTAGCTGTCCAAGGCTGGCACATACTAAGATCTTAATAAGTACTCGCTGATTAATTGATCACCCACTATGTGCAGCTCACTGTGCTACGAACAAGGTGAGATAAGAAAATGCACCTGCTCTCAAAGCCCTGGCCATCTAGTAGGACTAAGGAAGAGGTGAGTACTCAGGGGCATGGGTGGACTGATGGGTGTACACAGTATAGAAAGTTAGCATGGGACCTAGGCTCAAAGCAGAGACCAGATAAAAAGCATACGTTTTTTTTCTTCCCTTTTCAGGTTTGGAGACGAGGCTGTTCCTAAAAACTATTGTCCTTTTTCAAAACATTCAATAAATGCTTTGTAGACACATACAAACATGAGCACTTTTTTTTTTACCCCCAAATGCAGTGCAGCTGGAGACACTTATAGCATGTTGACACATGCTATGTGAGGCATTCATTAAACATGAGAACACTGATTTCAATGCATTATTTACATTATTGCGTGTTAGAATATTTATTCTGCATACTCTCCATTAGCTCTGCCATCCTTTCCAACTCTGAAATTCTTTGAGTCTATGAGGGTCCCAAAGGGACCTAAATAAAGTCCCTTTATTTCTAGCCTAATACACGAGTGCACAAATTAGTAGAAAAATAGCATTGGTTCCCCCTAAGTTGGTACCCAAGGAAAAAAAAATGAGAGTAACATAGATCTGGTGAACGTCTACTATGTGCATTTTATAACGAGTAAAAGCTGTTGGTACTGAAGAATTGACAATTTCCTCCTTGGGGCATTGCTTTTTACAAAGCATTTTGACTTCAAGAGAAGTATCTAAGGCTTAGTATCTAAAGTACCTAAAGCAAAACATGGCATTTCCTCTGAAATGTGCTAGAGCATCTCTCAACAGAGTCCCTCTCTTATTTTAAGCTATAGGTTCCCTTCCTTTACTGATCACAACTATTTAAGTATTTTATATTTGGTTATTCATTTTTCAATCTTGTCCAACTCTTCATGACCCCATTTGGGGTTTTCTTAGCAGAGATACTGGAGTGGTTTTCCATTTTGTTCTCCAGCTCATTTTATTGTTGAGGAAACTGAAGCCAACGTGGTTAAGTGACTTGCCCAGGGTCACACAGCTAGTGAGAGGCTGAGACTAGATTTGAACTCAGAAAGATGAGTCTTCCTGACTCCAAGCCTAGCCGTCTATCCGCTGTGTCGTCTAGCTGTCCAACTATTGTGTATGTGTAGGTGTATATGTACACACTTCCATTTATTACATATTTGTGCTTTAAATATAGTATATAAGTCGATACAACAACATGTGCATATATATCTGTTTTCTACATTAGAATGTAGGTTCCTTGAGGACAGGCACTGTTTCAGTTTGACATCTTTGTATCCCTAGCAGAGCAAATACTTGCTCACGGATTGATTGAGACTCTCCCTCTCCTGGTTTGTAATTTCTTCCATCATTCATAATGAATCGCCAAAGAATTCCCTTTGTTCCTTGCCCTTGTTTCAGAGGTTGGTTTGTGTTTTAAAAAGACTTCTTGCAAATGGGTGTCAACATTCTCCAGACTTTTTCCTATAACAAGCTCCTTTCTCAGAATAATAACCTGGCCAAGGCAGGGAAAGGCAGAGACATTAAAGGCATTCCCAGTATTCAACTAAGGGTAACTACCCTAGCTGTGCTGTCTGCTAGTTGCCCAGGAAAAATAATGTGACTTTCTGAGACTTTCTGGTGATTTGAACTCTCAACGAAAAACATGGCATGCATCAGATGCCAGACCACAAACCTGATTTTACGATCCAAAAACAGGAAAGAACGTATACTGCATGGAACGTTATGCTGTTCCAATTCTGTTTTCATTTTCCCTTGTGAGGCTAGAGAATGATGAAGGTAAGTTAGCCTGGGGCAGTGTCATTTGGTTAAATCATAGAAATTCAAGGGTAGGGCATGGGCAAGCATAAATCAGACATACAAACTGGGACAAGCAGCATAAATTGATCCTTGGTTCGGGGTTATGAAAGGCCAAACATCACCCCAGAGGGGAGAGACAGAGACCCCAGGATACTGGCACAAGCTTTCTTTTGAGAAAGTCTGGGAAAAGGGGTGGGAACCTCATACAGGATCACACACTGAGTGCCCTCAGGGAACTTGGAGGTGATTAAACAGACTCCTTCACCTCAACTGAATTTAAGAAGGGTAAAGTGACTTACTCCAAGTCATGTGATCATAGGTGTCTTCTGCAGGATTCTGCCTCTGTCATCCCTAATTCCAAGCCCATACTCCCTCTATCTGGTAGCTTCCTACTTAACTCATTTTCATATATGCTAGTTTCTAAGTTCTGTTGTTTCTACATTTCTACAACATTAAAAGTGTTGCCAAAATCTTTTAACTTGCCCAGTAACCACACCCTGGTTCCGGTTCTGATCATGGACACCTCTGGCTATGGCTTCACTAAGGGTCCATCTTGGGAATGATTTCAGTCTAAGCTATAATATAGTATTTAGCCAAAAGACACACTGGATCCCATCACCCATCTGGGTCACAGGTCCTTTAGTTTAATCCATGAGTAGATAAGGAGTTCTGGATAAGACATTAGCACCTTCAATGTCTGAACAATGTCTGACCTTTCTTAAAGGTCCATAAAACAATCAAGTTTGGATGTGGAACAACATCCTCTACCCAGCAAAGGCAAAAAAAAAATGGAAACAGAGGTTGGAAAGGGGAGAACGGTTTAAAATTCATCATTCTTATTTCAAAAACCTATTGAACATCTAGTATGTATGAGGCACCGGGTTTGGAGAAACAGAGATAATGCATGATTTGTTGGGGTACTGAAGTGTTCAGAGAGGACTAGCACCTTTAAAGTGAGAATTTCCCAAGCCCTTTTCAGGGCTGCTCATCCACCTTTGGTGTACAACCCATTACCCCCCTCTCACCCGTGACTCTGAGAAGCTGTAGCATGTGCAGTGGTCACACTCCAATGAAACTGCCTCAACAGATAGGCTAAACCAGTTTGAGGATAACTGATAGGCCTCAAGTCCATAAGTGAGTTAGGAGCATGTCTCCCTCAAGCATATGAAGACTTCCACTGACAGAATGGGCAGATGAGAACGATCTGGTCCAATGGCCGTGAGAGTGGCTTAAAGCAGGCACTGTAGAGAGTTTGGGGCTTGATTAGACAATGAGGATGGTAAGGTCATCCACCGCATCCTGGGCCATCACCGGTCATTCTGACTTTTGTCTTGCCAGCAGTCTTAACTGACTCCAGAAGAAAGAGTGAGGCTGACAACTTTGTACAACTCTTCCTCACTTAAATCTAATTCATGCGAGAGTAAAGACATCATCCCATGATGTCATTGGTCCTCTTCAAAAATGCAGGACAAAACAAGGCATGGTCTATAAGCTCCAGAAAGTGAGGAATGATGGGGAATAGACAGGTTCATAGGAAGATGAAGAGTAATTGGAAATAACATAAGTAACAAACAAATTAGAGGTATAAATCACATGCCTAAAGGATAGTTCGGACTGTCTGGGAAGGTTTCATGGAAGAGCTATGATTTGATTATAATTAGCAATTCAAGGAATTTTAGTCGAGCTTTATTTGAAGAAAACAGTAGCCGAGACTTGAATAAGTAGAGAAGAGAAGGCATTCCATACCTGAGATACCACATGAGCAAATGAATGGAGATGGGATTGTGTGTAGGGAACAATGAATAGGACTAGTTCGGTGATCAGAGGATATTCTAAATAAGGAGAGAACATGAAATTAGGCATGTAGCTTATTTGTGGAGGGCATCAAACACCAAGCTAAAGAGTTTGTAGTTTTCCCTATGGAAAATGGGAGCCATCAAAGTTTACTGAGCTAGGACAAGTAGGGAGAGAAGATATGGAAAACAGGTTTTAGGAAAATAAAATGTTATAATGATAATTCCAGGATTTTTAGCCTAAATATCTAGGAAAATGAGGGTAACAATGACAGAAATGGAGAGCACAGACTGGAAATTGGTGTTCTGGGAACAATGATGGATTAAGTTCAGGTAATATAGGTCCAGATGGGACCACTAGATGGAGCTATTCAGCAGACAGCTAAAGTCATGAAACTGAAGTTTAGGAGAGAGGTCAGAGGGAGGTGGAAATTGGGGAATCTTCTATAGAAAAAGACTACTGTCTGTCTAAACCACATTCCATTTCCTAAACATCTTTTAAGACAGTTCTGTAATCTTGACAACTTTGGAGCCAAACCACTTTCACCTGAAAGAGTTTTTACTGAAAACAGTTTTACTGTTTTCTCTTTAAAACACTGATACCTTTACAGCCAAAGTTTTTACTTTGGCTCCAAAAAAAAAAAATCTAACTGGTTATTCCAGCTCTCCCTTTCACTTTGCAGATGCAGTTGTAAGCCTTTAAATATGAACGCTGCGCCTCAAAAAAAAAAGGCAGCTAAGAAATGAACATTATTTTTTTCTGTATTATCGTATGCAATCAGCATTAGATGGAATATACTAAAAAAAAAATGACTTATTCAGAATAAACAGCATCTAACACAAAGGCATCCTCACAGATGGGAAGCTGTCATCATAAAAGCCCACCCCCATCTCGCCCCACCAGTACACTATTATGACTTCAAGAGGCAATTTCAGTATCACATCTGGGAAATGTCATTCATTAACTTCTCTGGCATTGCTGAATAGACTATAAACACAGTATACTGGATCTCTGACATATCTTTGCGAGGTTTACTTTTTCCTTTTAATCTTAAATCATTTTTATTTGCTACTTTGACATATAGAGTTTTAACCTGTTAAAACCTCTTCCCCTCTAAATGTTATCTTATTTTCTTGTACATTTTTAAAACAATATTACGCAATAACATGATGAAATTGACCACAATGTTGGGAAAATAGGCACCATGAAAAGGGTATTAACACTTCATGTGAATGTGGGATTGAATTACAAAGGCCATTTCCAGGAAACAAGGTGTCATAGACAGAATGTCACATAATCTAATACTTACCCAAATCATGAATCCCCTTAACAAAACCCCCTGTGGGAGGTGATCCAGAAAGGCAGAGGTGGAAAGAAATATAGAAAACACCTCATCCAAATGTTGAGTTTTAGAGATCAGAAAACTAACACCCAGTAGGATGCAGGTGACCTACCAAAGGATAACTAGGTAGTAAGTGGAAAAAGCAGGATTTGAACCCGCGTTCCCTGGTTCCAAATCTGGATCTCTTTTCTCTTTAAAACACTGATTCCATAAGAATTCTTCTCCTTAAGGATCATTTTGTCCCTTTGGCTTTAGCTAGATTATAATGTACCAATTAAGCTAATGGGGCAGCAAGGTGGCATGGTAGATAGAGCATGGGACCTGGAGTCATGAAGAGCTTAGTTCAAATGTGGCCTTGGACCCTTACTAGCCCTGTGACCTAGGCACGTTACTTAACCCTCTTTGCCTCACTTTTCTCATCTGTAAAATGAGCTGGAAAGGGAAATAGCTAACCACTCCAGTATTTTTGCTAAGAAAACCCAAAATGAGGTCCTGAAAAGTTGGACACACATGGAAAAATATTGAACAACAACATCATTCTATTAGTTCAGGAAATCATAGGGACTTAGAGTAACAGGTTATACCCAGTGATCTCATAGGCCATAAAAGATGACCTACTCCAGCTCTGCCCTTTAATTATTCTGACTAGGTATCCACCATCTTTTCCTGTATAATTTTCATGGAAGGAAATTCTGTGGGGTCCTTTGGTCATCCATTTCTGCATCCACAAAGCACTTTAAGAGTCTCCAAAAAAGTTGTGATATTAAGAACAAAGTATTTCCTTTTCCCTTTTCTCTTTAGTTCTGCTCAAGTCTATTAATTAGGGACTATCCCACAGGCCCTTGTCACTTTTCAGTTAATTAGAAACTTTCTGATGAATTGCAGTTCAGCAGCTTCTTCCTTTCAAGATCCTTTAAAGAAACAGATATTTGCATATCCACACTGACTACTTTATGGTTTCAAATTTCAAGGAAACGATTGAAAGGGGATCAGATAAGCCACTCCTGCTGTTTTTAATTGAAGAATTTCTGAATCCTTTAACAATGTCTGTGTCTTAATTAAAAGTGCATAACTTATTCAAAGCAGCTATAACAGTAATTAAGTATATATTCATACATACATGCATACATACATACTTATATGGGGATGCTCAATGAATTTGGAGCCAGACGATTTGTGTTCTAATTCTTCTGTTATTAGCCATTATTGCACCTTAGTCAAATCATTTAAGCTCATTGGGGCTTCAGTTCTTTTGTTTGTTTGTTTTAATGTATAAAATTAGGAGATTTGACTACAAGGCCTCCAGCTATAATTCTATAATGCTAAATTTGATGTCAAAATTCAAACCTCATCTTTCCCAGTCATTGAAATAATGATTCACTGAAGGATGTGGTTGCAGAAAGTTTTGGGAAGACTTATATCAACTGATGCAAAGTAAAGTGAGAAGCAGGAGAACACTGTACATTTAAGGATAATTAACTGAAAGACTTAGCTAATGTGATTAGTGCAATGATCCATGAGAATATCAAAGAACCCATGATGAAAAGTGCTATGCACCTCTAAAGAGAGAACTGATGAACTCTGAGAGCAGACTGAAGTATATTTCTGTCACTTTATTTTTCTAGTTTTCTTTTGGCAACATGGTTTATATGGAAATATGTTTTGTTTTGTGTTTTATAACTTTACATATTTGATGGGTGTTTGCCTTCTTAATAAATGGGGAAAAGGAAGGGAGAGGAGGAGGGAACTCAAATTTAAAAAAATGAAATTATTAGTTACCTAAAAGTGAACCAATACATTTTAATAAAACATTAAAGAGAAGTAAGATTAATGAGAAATTCTCTTATATTTTTTCCTGACAAAAAAAGAGAATCTCAAATGAATTAAGGCATAGATGAAATACTTGTCCAATGTTCAGATCATGCAAAGCTGATGAGGAAGTCATTGATGAAGTGGAGAAAGGAATCAGGATCCCAAAGGATCTTGACAGACAAGAGCACTGGACAAAATTTAAAAAAAAAGAATCCAATAAAAGTAAATAAAAAGCATTGGGTCCAAAACAAAGAAGTTTCACAAATACAAGATGGGGCAGGCTTGGTTAGAGAGGTTTGTTTGGAAAAAAAAGACCTTCGGGCTTTAATAGACTGCACCCCCAATATGAGCCAGTGGTACAATATGGCAGGGGAAAAAAAAGTTAATGTGTTCTTGAGTTCGATGAGGCAAGGCAGAGCTTAAGGAAATCAGGTGGCTAGAGCCCTGCTGTCCTCTGCCTCAGTTAGACAATATCTGCTCTATTATACTCAGTTTGGACCTCTTTATTCTAAGGATTCTTATGGGCAAGGGAGGATCCAGAGGAGGTTGGCCAGGATGGGTAGGGATTTCAAAATTCATGCTATGAAAAGATTGTTTCAAGAAACTCAGGATATTTAGCCTGAGGAAGAAAAATCTTAGGATAGATGAAAATAGGAGGGAAAGGCATGATAGCTGCCTTCAAGTATCTGAAGGGCTATCCAGTAGATAACTTTGCTTGGTCCTGGGGACAGAAACAGGAACAAAAGGAGAAGAGGCAAATGTAGGCTTGTCATCAGGACAAGCTTTTGATTTTGGCTGTTCATAAGTAGAATAGGTTGATATAGCGAACTGTGGATTCCCCTCCATGGTGGGAACCTTCAAGCAAAAGCTGGATGACCACTTGGCAAGTTTGCCTTAGGGGAGATTCTTGTTCAGGTATGGGAAGGTGACTGAGGTTCTTTCAAACTTAAAACTTCTCTGATTATATGTCAGAACTGAGGTATATGGAACCTGGTAAAAATAAAAGGATGATTGGGTATGATGGTCCCTGCTTCTGGAGAGGTTGAGACTGGTGAACTCTTTGAGTTCCAGAGATTTGAGATGCATTAGAATAAAGCTAACCAGGTCATCACACTAAGTCAGATACCAATATGGAGAGCCATCAATGAACAGAGGTAAGGGTTAAGAATGGACCAGGCTGCATGAGTAGCTCAAAAAGGGAGGTCAAAGTCTCCATGTCAATCAGTAATGGGCCTAGAATTCAAGAGTGTCTCCTCTATTTCCAGATAGAATGAAACAGAGCAATAATTCATCATCATCATCATCATCATCATCATCATCACCATCATCACCATCATCATCATCCTCATCCTCATCAAGAATAATAATCAAGTGTTTATAGTCTTGTTTTTAATTAATATTTTTCTTAAAATGCAAGTTTCAGATGGCTGTAACTAACTTTTTTCCATGTGATCTCAATAAATGTGTTATATATTCATTCTAGTTTAATGTTTAATTTTGTCTTATTAATTATTCAGGTCCTGCTAATGAAACAACATGACAATATTCTACTTATTCAACTCAACTAGGAACAAAATAAATCTATTAATTATAATTTTAAAAGAAAGTAATTTTGAAAGAAAAAATCAACAGATAAAGAAAACAATTAAAAGTATTTCTGTAAATGTGTTCAAATAATTTTTAAAAACTGTATAGAAATTAGAAGGGAAATGAATGAGTATGAGTTCTGAAAATATCACAAACAGATTTTTCAATGAGATTGCCACTTACGAGCTTTTATAACTGAGTTTCAGTCTTAAAGAGCCATTGTAATAAGTAAAAGATTGACAGAATATAATGGAAGAGATGCTCAATAAATGATTGAGTGACAGGGACATACTATGCCTCTGTCTGAGAAGGAAAGACAGAAGTGTCAATCAAATTGTTTTGCATATTCTGCTCCCGTATGTTCTCCTTGGCAGACTAGTGTTCCTGATATGCTTGTAACATGACCTTCTAGAGATGGTGCTTTCCTCAAAGCATCTGTTCTTGGTTTTTGTGCCATGCAGTCCACTAACTCTTCTGCTTGTGACCATAATCAGGGAGATAAGTAGTTGAGAAGGATAGCAGGAAGAAAGTAGCTGCCAATATCCCTGAAGAGAATATTAGCATCCCTCCCACCCCCACCCCAAGGCTGTGCACAGAGAGGATATAAACACAGGGCTCTTAGAGATTAATGTTGCCTAAATTGGACCTTGTGTTGTGGTGGTGGAGCTGAACACATTGACATGGCAGTAAACAAGAGAGTTTAGTGAGGTTTTCATTATGATCGTCTCTGTTTATGTTTCTGCGGATAGCTTACATATTAGGCTGTTCTTTAAGCTGCCTGATGTCTTAGGCACAGGATACACCAAAAGGACCCTTGATGATGACTCTGTATCAATTAATTAATCAATAAGCGTGGTATAAGTACTTGCTAGATGACAGACATGGTGCTAAATTCTAGGGATATCCTCATGTAGCTTACATATTGATAAGGAAGACAACAGGTAAATTATCAGGTACATACAAGCTATATAGTATGGAATACTACATGGAATACCAATATGGAGAGCCATCAATGAATGGACCTGGGGACAGAAACAGGAACAAAAGGAGAAGAGGCAAATGCAGGCTTTTCATCAGGACAGGCTTTTGATTTGGGCTGTTCATAAGTAGAATAGGTTGATAAAGTGACTGGGAAAGGCTCTCTGAAGATGGTAGCATCGGAAATGATTCTTGAAGGAAGCCCAGGATTCTAAGAGGTGATAGTGAGGACAGAGAGTAACTGGGCAAGTTAGTGCTAAGGCATGAGGATGAGAAATGGAATATCCTATGGTAACAATAGCTCTGTCTTAGAAAACAACTTCTGATTTGTGCTCTAGGGTATAGATCAGGGGTGGAGAGCCTGTGGCTTCTAGGTCACATGTGGCCCTAAGTTCCTCAAGTGTAGCCTTTTGACCGAATCCAAACTTCACATAACAAATCCCCTTAATAAAAGGATTTGTTCTGCAAAACTTGGACTCTTTCAAAAGGCTGCATCCAAGAACTTAGAAGTCTACATGTGTCTTTGAGGTTGAAGGTTCCACACCCCTGGTATAGATTAATCAATCACAAAACTCTCATATTAAGTAGTTACAGTTTCTGCCCCAAAGTTCACTTTTGAAAATACTGTTTTTAAAATAGGAAATTATTCCAAATGGAGCAGAACAAGTTCGTCACTGTCATCAAGCATTATACAGTTTTCCTTATCTTTTGTTTTTTTTTCCCCAATTTTTCTTTTATTTTATTCTCTATAGTTTGACTTGTATTTCCCAATTAGTCATTCATTAATTTCATCTACATAAGAAAGAAAAGAAAATAAGTGCATTAAGTTTAATTTAGGGGAATTAAAAAAAACTATTAAAGAAAGCTATCAACAGTTGAGCACTTTTCAATGTAGAACCAGTTTTATTTTCTTCTTAAAGGAGAGGCGTTGTGTTGAACAGTATTAAAAAATTCCACTTGAGAAAAGTGGTTACAAATGGAGGAGTCATTCAGAAACCATCCTTGATATAAATCAAATAAAAAGGTGAATTCTCATTGTTGGATCGTTCTTCATCTTATTTATGCTAACCTTACTGTCGTAACTAATTCTCCAAGAATGATATGCAAATGAAATTGAGTCTCCGACTCAATTAATTATTTTCAATGATAGGAAACAGTACAATATTAGAAAGTAAGTAGGTTCAGTTACGTCTGCCACATGACAAAACAACCCAAGTGAATTAATAGGTTCTATGAAATATTCAAGCTAAATTAATAAGGGTGAAATGATCATTCTAATCATTTGGTTAATTAAATACAGTTTATTTTATGGATTTTTCACCTGCCTTTAAGCCAGAGTGCCTTGACAAGAGTCCTACCCAATTGCCTCACATAAGCATGGAGGTGACCCTGAGTTCTTGAACAATATTTCAATACAACCCAATTTCTCCTCAATTGTCTCAAGTAGGAAAGTCTAAAAACATGTACCTGATGAAAGGCTGCATTTTCTATCTGGAAAGGTTCATCATCACAAATCTGGTCCCTACATTTTGGCCATAATGACCCCAAGAAACTGATCGTAGGATCATACTGGAAAGTACATCGGAAGCCATTTTTAGAATCCTTTCAATTTACTCATAAACAAAACATACTACTCAGATTTATGTAGACGGTTGACATTGGAAGTATGGAGGAACAGGTGTAATTAAAAATCATACAGTTCTTAGTCCTGAATTATGAAGTTAATGAAGGGTCATTACCATTTTTGCACAATCTTTGTCCAGTGATGGAGCTGATAGACTACAACAGCACCTGAGAGACATCCCTACTGTCACTCTTACTCCTGATAAACTCAGAAGGCATGAAGAAATTTCAAAGAAATCTAGATCACAAGATTGCATCTGAGAAATTGGGGCAATTCTATTAAGACCTCCAAGATGCTTAAGACATGTGTGTGTGTGTGTGTGTGTGTGTGTGTGTGTGGGTGGGTGTGTGTGTGTGTGGTGTGTGTGTGTGTGTGTGTGTGTGTGTGTGTGTGTGTGTGGGTGGGTGTGGGTATGGGTGTGTGGGTTTGGGTTTGGGTGTGTGTGGGTATGTGTGGGTGTGTGGGTGTGGGTGTGGATTGTGTACACACACACCCATGCTCATACTCTTATAGATAGACATAAATATTATAGGCACCTAGGTGATGTAGTAGATAGGGTGCTTAGTTATAAAGACTTCATTTCCAGTCTGGCCTCAGACACTTACTAGCTGTGTGACCCTGGGCAAGTCACTTAGCCCTGTTTGCCTCAGTTTCCTCATTTGTAAAATGAACTAGAGAAGAAAATGGTAAACCACTCCAGTAACTTTGCTAAGAAAACCCCAAATGTGGTCACAAAGCATCAGACATGACTGAATAAATACAAAAGCCTCTAATGCTCAGAATGACCTTGGCCCTTCACATTTTCACCCTTTATGTCATGAAGTTTGTCAAATTATCCAAGTAGTTTCCTCTCTTTTGAAGAGATATTCTTAACAGAGGGTCTTTCAGTTTTAAAAGAAAAATGACAATTTCATTTCAATGTAATTGATTTTCTTTCTAAGTCTTTGTCCTTTGTTTGGTGGATTTAATGAAAACATTATTCTGAGAAGAGGTTCAGAGGCTTTACCATACTTCTAGAAAAGTCTATGACACAAGAAAGGTTAAGAATCTCTGTCTTAGGAGAAAGGAGAAAGGAATGGGACAGATGAAAAAATTAACAGTGCCTCAGACTGCCTTAGCTGAAGGGAACTCAGCAGTGACACCTGGCCCCTGGCCACCTGGATGAAGGCTTGAACTAGAGGCCTAGCAATAGGGAACCTGAGAAACTCAATAAGGCCACAATTCCCCATTGCCAAGCCTGCCCCTGGGAGAAGAGGCCATTGCTTATGGTAGAGAAACATGTCTTAAATGAAACAAATCTGTACTACCCAAGTGCTAGGGCCTGAGGAAGATCCATTCTTGCTTACTGAGAAGGTTAAGAAAATGAACTTTTTACTGGCTAGCCAAGTCCCTACACCTCCTTTGACTTCCCCATCACTGAGAGCTCCAAGCCACCTAGGTTAAAACTGCCTTCTCAGCTATCAGTCTCTGCTATCCCATTACCATTTACATCTGCCTGACCCTGACAGAATATCCATCCCACACTTTCTTCCCCTTGAGCTGTTCCCCCATTCATATCAGAACTCTTCCCTCACAATATCTTCCATTTTCTTGCAAATGGAAAGCCATTTCCCCCCCCAAAATTATTACTTATATATATACCTCTCTATTACAGAATTCATCTTTTCTCCATTTCTGAAACCCACACTCATTAGACCAGCAAAAGAAGGATTTCTCTTTAATTTCCCCCTCACAACTTCCAGATTTTCCCTCTGCCACTGTCCTTCAGTAATATCCCTTATTTACTTTGAAGTACAATCCCACCATCTACATCACTGGATCCTAGAATTTAGTGGACTCCTAGGTCATTCTCCCTCCAGCTACAGGTCAACTGAGGTCCTATAGTAGTGGTTCTCAACCTTCCTAATCCCACAACCCTTTAATACTTGTATGTGGGCATATCTACATGTGGGCAGACCTGCCTGGAGATAGATAGAAGAGCGATGTCTTGGTTCCTGAAACCATTGGAAATATGTGTTTTCTGATGGTCTTAGGTGACCCTTGTGAAAGGGTTGTTCAACCCCCAAAGGGGTCACAACCCCCAGGTTGAGAACCACTGTCCTATAGTCTTCTGGTCCAGGCCTCCAAGGCATTTTGAATTTATTTTGAATATTCTTAATATTTCCTTCCTTCCTTTCTATGTGCATGTGTAGAATGTTAGATCTTGACTTGTTTTAGCCACTTAATAAGTACATGTGAATTGGATTTCTAGGAAAATGAGAAAACAGAAATCAATACGGATGAAAGCCTCTTCTTGGAACACAACTGAACTTCAGAACCAACTCCGTAAATTGAAAGTGTCTAATACTCCCAGATCCAATTTCTTTGAACTTTTTAATTTTCACCTCTAGCCTCAGCAAACAGCCAATGTTAGTAGGATTAGATACTATCTGAAGTACAATGACGCATGTTCTGTGTCAAGGAATTCACTGCATTCTCACTTGAACCACATCTTCATGACAGAGAAGATATTTTTGCAGCAGAAAAGGTAATAAAACAAACTGCCTGCAAATTGAAAGCTCCTAGCCTTACAAGAAAAAGAAGCAAAGTCATTGCGCATGAGATATCTGTAGTAACCATCATCTACAGACAGATGGATGGAAGGATGGATGGATAGATGATAGACAGGTAGACATACAACTGAAAGAGAAGACGAAGAGATAAAATAATAATAACAACAGTGGTAATAACATTTATAGAGCACATTAGGTTTTCAAAGTACCTTAAACAATATCTCATTTCATCTTCAAGAAAACTCTAAGAGGTAGGTGCTGTCATTATCTCCCTCATTTTACAGAAGGGGAAACTGAGGCCTAACTCAACTCTTTCTGACTCCAGGCCTAGAGCTCTATCCAGTGTGTAACCTAGGCCCTCTGCAATCCCTAGTTCTCTCTAATACTTGGTTGCCCATCATTTTCTATCTGTAATTTAGGTTTTCCATACATGGATGTATATATAAACGTGTATATGTAATCATAGCTACCTAGCATTTACATAGCTCTTTAAGACTTGCTAAATGCTTAACAAATGTGATCTTATTTAATCCTCACAACAACCCTGGAAAGTAGGTTCTATCATGATCCACATTTTACAGATGAGCAAACAGAGGCTGGAGGTGTTATGTGAATATCTCAGCACTAAAGAGGTAGTATTTGAGACAAGATTAACTCTCATCTTCCTAACTCCAAGTGGAGCACTCTTAACCATGATGGCACAACTAATGAGGAATTAAAACATACAGACGATGAGTTCTGAAACAAAAACATAAAAGGAAAACAAAACACTGATGTAGTAGGAAGGGTAAGGAATGGCCGGTAGATGGCCAGAGTGCCCCAAGAGTACCCTCAATTTGACAGAGAAGCCAAGGAAGATCTCTGGCATATTGGATGTCTACCCTTTTGCTGAATTTATGAGATAAGGTGGACAGTTATCCAGGATAAACAATGATGTGCATGAGTCAATGGAATTTTCAAATTTATGAGATCTCATATCCATCTAAGTATGAGGATGTATATTGCTCCTATATATGTAATGGCTTCTTTGTCTTTATTTCAAATTGATATCTACTTCATCCTAATTAATTTAATATAAATCATGTAGATAACAAAGCAATGAGACTTTTGAAGAGAATTTTTAAAATATCTTAATCTCAAGAACTGGCAGTTTCTAGTTGTGCCAAACATATAGCTACCAAAAGGCCATTTTAATGAAGAATTTTGTACAATAACTCTTAGGAGATCAGGAAAAAAAATGACAAAAAGAAAGCATCTGGGAATTTTAAAAAAATACAAGAAGGCAAAAGAAGCCAACCATCATTATGAGAATCAACTCTAGTTAAAACAAAAACAAGGAAGCAATAGGGTACTACTCCTTGGCATCGCCTTTGATGACAGATACTTTAGCAATTTTAGAACAAAATTAAAAACATAAATAAAATAAGAAAACAAAGATGAGATAAGAGCAACATAAATGACGCAACTCTGAGACTGCAGGGATGGCAAGCCTCTGGAAAAGGAGAAATTATGAGTCGTGAGGGAGCAACTCTTGCCTCAATTAATACTTCTTAAGTATCTCGGTAGACCCCACCATAGTATGAAGGAAAAATGTTGACATCCTAGAAGTCTATTCCTTAACCCCTCATCACATTCTCATGATTTCTTTATCTCGAGCTGGGTGTTTGAAGAAAAAGACCAAGTGGCATTTTGTGTAGGGGGGGAGGTAAGTTGGGAGTGTGTGGCTGTGGATGTGTTATTCCTTTGTGGAATTCTTTCCTTCCAGGTCTTGGGTTTGGAGTGTGAATTTCATTGCAGCTCCCATACTACCATCTGACTTTTTTCCTCCCTTCCAAGGGAGAGGAGATGTTTTTCTTCCCTCAAAAATGTAAAGTGGGAGAGAATCAAATCATAGTTTTCTTTGCTTTTTTTTTTTTTTGGAGAGGAAAGGGCAGGGCAGTTGGGGTTAAGTGACTTGCTCAAGGTCACATGGCTAGTAAGTGTTAAGTGTCTGAGGTCGAATTTGAACTCAGGTCCTCCTGACTCCAGGGCTGGTGTTCTATTCAATGCACCACCTAGCTGCTCCTAATATCATAGTTAAGAGTGAAAGAGATTGTGTTAAAGAGATAAGGGGAAAAAGGAAAGAAGCTTGAAAGGGAAATTAGGGAAGAAGAATGAAAGGTAGTACCATAATTCATATTATTCTATTCTTTAATACTATTCAACTTGCTGGGAGTTAGGCTCTCCATCCTGTCACTGATTTATCACAAGATAAAGAACTTTAGATCTGAAAGAGAATTTGGAAGCTATCTAGTTAAACTTCTATATTTTTACAGATAAGGAAACTGAAAGTTAGACATGTTGCCTGACTTTTCCAAGATTATATATAGAATGAGTGGCAGAGCTGGGGACCCAGACCCATTGACTTCTAAGTCATTGTTCTTCCCACAGAGCCATAGCGTGGATCTCATGGAATGATCATGGGATCATGACTAATTAAGATGTCCAAAATAAGATAAGAGCACCGTGCAGGTGGTAAAGCTGCAAGGGATCCCTTCAATTTGTTCTAAGGAAATTTAAATAGCTCTGTTATTTCCTGTTTCTTCCCTTCATGCCTTAGTCAAACTGTTCTGATCTGTTACTCATACATGAAATTCTATTTCTTGTCCATAAGCCTTGAGGTATAACATCATAGATTTAAAGGTGGAAGGTCTCTTAGAAGTCATCAGATCGATCTCCTCGTTTTATAGATGAGGAAACCGAGGCTGAGAGGTTCAGTGACTTCACAAGGTTACATAACTATTAAGTGTCTGGGGCAGTATTTGAACTCAGATCTTCTTGACTCCAAGTCTGCAGCCTTGTCGACCACATCACCAAGCTGCTCCACGTGTCTGCAATGCACTGCCTCCTCATTCTATTTCTTAGAATTCCTAGCTTCTTATAAAACACAGTTTATATGCCACCTCTAACACAATATCTTTCCTGACCTTCCCTCTCACAGTTATTTGTTTTCTATCTTTGAGTTTCTTTGTATTGCCTTGTAAAAAATATATGGATATACACATGGGTGTATTATATGTGTGTATATATACATATATATACACACATATATTTATGTACACATGCACATATATGTATATATATGTGAATTATTTGTATATATATATTTATGTACATAAGTATATACATAAATGTATATGTATAAAATATTATTGCTGAGTCATTTCAGTTTTATCTGACTCTCCGTAATCCCTTTTGAAATTTTCTTGGCAAAGATAACTGGAGTGGTTATTTATGGATGAGGAAACTGAGGCAAACAGGGCTAAGTGACTTGCCCAGGGTCACACAGCTAGTAAGTGTCTGAGGCTGGATTTGAACTCAGGAAAATGAGTCTTCTTGACTCCAGGTCCATCCATAATATATGTATGTATATGTACGTGTGTGTGTATATGTATACACATACACACATTGTGTTGTTTGCATATTTGTTTACATACCATGTTGTTCCCCTCTCTCTCACCCCCGCCATTACAAGGTAAACTCCTAAAAAGCCTGGCACTGTTTTTCTTCTTTTTATCCTGCAAGTCGGATATGATGTTCTGCACATGTTAAGTGTTTTCTCTCACAGCTTGGGAGCTACAATGGGCTTTAGAGGTTAGATCGAGCTGAATCCTCTTTTACATTTGAGGAAACTGATCCAGGGTCCAGAGCGTGCCATGAGTTACCCAAGCAATGGCAGAGGCCATGTCCTCTGATTCCCAATCCAGTGATCATTTCACTCTATTTCTTGCTGAACTGAATTCAGTGAATAGTTTCCCCCCTGGTCTCTTTCCTAAGCATGCAAGGTTACCTTTGTCATCACTCCCCCAGTTCATATTGAATCCTGACATTAGCATGCGCTCATGTTTTTATTAAGTCTTTTCTGAACAGCAGCCACACCTAACACCAGAAATGCATCACTTTTTTAATAAACTGTGTCCTGCAAATGAAGCCACGTTTATTCCAAAAACAGAGTCTAAATCAACCTGTCAAAACATCTTGTCTTCTTAATGGGTGAGTACAAGTAGGTCTTCTTATATAAACCTAAGTGAGTCAGCCTGAAAATTAACTCAACTCAGGGCTTGATTTTCTTTCCCAGGAGACCTTTTTTTTTGAGGTTCCATTTCCAAGTAATATCACTGTGAAAAGCAAAGTGATCCATATTTACACTCTTTTAATAAGTCATACTTTTCCCACAGATAAACAAACCTCTTACAAATTCATACATTTGCTTAGCAGATATCTATTCCACAACTATTCCGTGTGAAACACTGTGCTGGGGCATTGCTGGGGATTCAAAAACGAATGAGCTGGCAGGCTCATGAGTTTATAATCTAGTCAAGAAGATAAAAGACATGTCCAAATAACTATAAGGCAGAATGTGTTGTTAGAGAATTTGGAGGTGGAAGAGATCACTCCTGGAATGAGAAAACAGGAGAAATTTCATGGAACTGTTGGCATAGAAAATGGGTCTTAAAGAATGGGCAAGGATTCAACAGATGGGAGATGGGCAATAAGGAAGTAATGATAGGCAGTTTGAATGGCACAGACAAGAAAGCAGGGGACAAGTTTAAGTGCTCTGCTATCTTAGGAGAGTAAGATACACACTAAGAGGAAAATGGGAGCTGAGACTAGAAAGCAAGGTTAGGGCCAGCTCATGACTAAGGGCTTTGAATACTAACATAAGGAATTGGCATTTTATTTAGTAGGCAATAGGGAACCAGTAAAATGCTTTAAGCAGAGAAATTATGTCATTAGACTTATACTCTGTTAAAGCAGAAAAATTTGAAACAGTGAGTCTAGTTAAAGGTTCAGACAATAATCTTAGTGAGAAATAATTTGAATTTCAGCTAGGGTAATACTAGTGGAGCTGTTGATTGATGTTGTATTGATATGAGAGCTGTGGTACAATAGATAGATTACTGGCCTTAGAACTCAGGAAGCCTTGACTTCAGATCTTGCCCCAGAGAAATGCTATGGTTTTACCTTGGGCAAATAATGTACCCCGGCCTGGTGTCAGTTTCTCATTTATAAAAATGAAAGGCTGGACAAGATGGCCTCTCAGATCCCTTTTTTCTTGAAATCCATGACCTTATTCAGAGGGAGGTAGAATCAAGCAGAAATCTCAAAACTTCTACTGATTAGCACATTAAAATATCATCTACTAGCCTCAAGAAAAGTCTATTAGTAAAGCTACTAGTAGGTGTAACATTAATTGATTTAATCATGATACTTTAGAGCAGTAGTTCTCAACCTGTGGGTTATGTTCAATTTGTAACAATGAAAATACATCCTGCATATCAGACATTTACATTACAATTCATAACAGTAGCAAAATTACAGTTATGAAGTAGCAATGAAAATAATTTTATGGTTGGGGGTCACCACAACATGAGGAACTGTATTAAAGAGTCATGGCATTAGGAAGGTTGAGAACCACTGCTTTATATAAATATATAAAAAAGGCAAAAAGGACTAACACCTCATGCCTTTCCAGTCTTAAAAGTTGGAAAGCTATATTGAGCTGAATAAATGGATATTATTAAATATCATAAAATTGTATTAGATAATTAAACAAAATAATCACACCTAAAGAGCAATTCTTATTTTGAAAGTACTTTAAGACTGTAAATGTGTGTCTATCTCCTAATAGCCTTCAGAGGTAGGTGACCTTGGTCTCATGTATATTTCAATGGTGAGTAAACTGGAGCTCCAAAAGGTGGCCAAATAATTACGAATTGTGTTCCTGAGCAAGTCACCCACTCTAGACCTCAGATTTTATATTTGCCCAGTAACTGGTTTTGACTTGATGGCCTCTGACACTAACCTTTGCAACGCCTATATTGGCTGACTCTTTGCACATACCTTATTTCATATGCCCTCCCTATTCTTCTCCCACTCCATTAGATGACCAAGTTTTTTCTTTCTTTTTTCTTTCTTTTTTTGTATATACATACATACATGCATATATATACATACATGCATAAAATATATGTATGTATTGCCTCCTCCAGTAGAATGCAAGGCATGTTAGGTCAGGGGTTGTTTCATTTTTGTCTTTGTGTTACTAGAGCCTAATGTAAAGCCTGGAACTTAGTAAAGCTTTGGGAAATGTGTTTTAATTGAATGATCGACAGCATCAATTTCAATTCCCACTTGATGGTCCCACGATCATCGCTACGACAGGATTCTAACATATCTCCAGACTCAAAGTCCAGCACTCTCTCTATTATGCTGCACTGCCTCTAAGAAAATAAAGCAATAATAATAAAAGTAAAAATTAAAAAAACAAAAGCAAAGCACAAGCTTCATTTTAAAACTCAGCCGTTAAGAAAAAAAAAGTCCAGAAGAAAAGGCCGGCTCCTCTAAATGAGAATTATGTAATATATTCCCAGTGGAATCATTCATATGTGAATAAACTAATAAACTATGGAAAACTGGACCCAACAGTGTCATTGGCATTCAATAACAGCAGTGTCATTTAATCACTCATAGCCAACGGGATGTTTGCCAGTCGAAAATATGTTTGGGGGTAGGGAGGAGGGCTGTGTGTGAGGAAGAGGCCCTTATTGCTTTAGAAGGAATTAGATCCTGAGGGAATGAAGTACTCAAGAGTGACTTTGTGTCTAAAGAGGCTGTTTTAGTGTGCAATGTAAATTAGGCATTTGGAATGTTAAAAAAATAGATTAAGTAAATATGTATTTAGGGACTCTAAAAAAATCATGCTAATTACCAATACGAAATACCCAATGACTCCACAGGGCCTCTTCTATGCATCCAGGCAATTTAAAAACTCCATCTTGTTTACTCAACACACAGTAATGATTCCAGAGAAGCTACTGAAGTTCATCATCCCCAAAGATGAGCACACCTAGAATGGAGCCCCATTTGTTTGCATGTCTTATTTCTCCTCTACTAGATGATCGGCAACTGGAAAACAAGGGCCATAATTAATGTTTCTCTTCATCCTCCTCACTATGTAAGGCAGTGAGTGGTCTCTACACAAAGGAGGAATTCAAGGAATATTTGTTCAATTGAATTAAATGACCTAATGGATGCTTTAGGATCCCGAATTTACATTGGCTATGTATACCTATAGGAACCGAAATGCCTCATGAAGCACTACTTCTAAAAGGGGCCAAAGTCAATTTTAGTTAATAAAAAAGACCTATTACTTATTTCTAAAGTAACCTCAGCCATTTCATAGGATTACAGATTTGGTGGTAGAAAGCACACCAGAAGTCATTTGCTTTGACCCTTTGATTTTAGAGATGAAGAATATGTCTTATTCAGAGTTTAAGTGGTAGGATGAGGAAACTCAGACAGCATAATTAAGTAAGTGACATCATCACACAGACACTAAGTAGCATGGCTTGCATTCAAACCCAGACCCTGTGACTCTAAATCCAGGACTCTTTCTACTATATTACAATACAACAAAATCTTACATTCTATACCATCTTTAATTAGCCATTCCAAATATGAAAGTCTGATTTTAATGAAAATGAAAACTAGGAATAGAACTAGTCCTGAGTCTCCTAGGTTTCATGTTTTCCCTACCATGGCATTGTGAAGCTACAATCTTTATGAAGATCAGAATAACCCACATTTACCAACTTCTTTCTTCCACCCATTCACCATTGGCAGCAGATTCCATGATTCATTTTGAAACTTCTTGGAGCTGATTAAATTCAGTTGCTACAATACAAAGTATAGTTGAATATTCCAAATGAATGATTCTTCTGTCTGGAGCTATTGGTCACAACTCAATATATTGGCTGTCATATCAGCTGAAGATTTTGGGTATTGGTTCCATGCTTCCAATGTATATGTTATGGAGATGGTGGATGTTAGTAACCCATCTTACTGAGAGCCAAGAAATGTCTAGGGAAGGGATCAGGGCTTGGTGGTTCTAGATAAGTCACTGAGAGCTTAGTATATCCTGTTCCCCTACATTTTGATTATAATAATAGAATGACCTAGCAGAGGAGCTAACCCTGAAGAATACTGAATGGCAAATGGGAGGCAGTGGGAGGATGGAATTGGGGGACTAGACTAAGGTATCATAAGAATGTGTCTCAGATATTTGAAAAAAAGTGATTAGATAATTTCAAGAATGGTAGTTTTTAGCTCTAGTAGATTTGGGTCATTGTCTCAAATTGGTCTGCTTGAGTATCATTGGAATCCTCCCCATTGCTCACATTTTTGTATCACACATTTTCATTATGGGGATGGTTTACAACCAAAGTTTTACATATTAATCCCTGTATGTCTCTACAATTTGGTTCAAAAGTTTTAACCCTGGAGTTATCCTTGACTTTTCACTTTCCCTTACATTCTACATATAAATCAGTTGCCATGATTGATCAATTCCATCCCAGCAATGTATCACAAAGGATTACAGATTTAGAGTTGGAAGGGACCAATGAAGTAAGAGTCCAACATTTGCCTTTTAACAGATGAGGAAACTGAGGCCTGGAGAGGTTAGGTGGCTTGCTAAGGGTCACAGATCAAGCATGCATCAGCATGGCACTTGAATAATTAAAATCTGTGTAAAGAGATAGACAATGAAACTCCCCAAGAATGGAATCCATTTATAGAATCATAAAATCATGGAACTTTGAAGTTTGAAGAAATGTCAGAAGCCATCTAGTCTAATCCATACATGAAAAGGAATGCCCAATATGACATTCTTTACAAGCAGTCATAGAGTCTCTGCCTGAAGACCTCCAATGAAAGAAAAGTCCCAAACTCTAACAGTCAATGCTTCTTTGGGGATAGATTTAACTGTTAATGAGTTTATCCAGACAGCAAAACTGAATCTTTATCATAATCATCCCTTGTTCTTGGTGTTGTGCTCTAGAGCCAAACAGAGCAAGGCTAATGCCTCTTTTATACAACAGCCCTTCAAATACTTAAAGACAGCTTTCTTTAAGGGAATTCTTCAAGGGAAATGTCTTGAGTTCCCATAAATTCTTGGTATACAATATGGACGCTAGGACTTTCAACTTACTACTCACCCCTTTCTAGACCCTTTCTGCCTTACAGGATCATAAATTTAGAGCTAAAAAGAGCTTTAGGGGACATCTAGCCCAACCCTCACATTTTACAGATTTCAGGAGCAGAGGCAGAGAAATTAGATGACTTGTCCAGGGTCCCACTGCTAATAAATGTTTGAGTAAAATATGAAATTCAGGCTTTACTGATACCAAATCCAGTGTCCTTTCCAGTATTCCATACTGTATTTGTCATTCTTATCAATGACTCACTTAAAACTCTGATGTTCAAGGTTTGAGGCAAGGTAACACAATAGAACAAGGATAGTAGTCTTTCTCAGAATTTCCTTCCAAAATTGTAAAAATCCTTTATGAATCCCAGATTACTTGGTAGCATTTTCAAAAGCAGATTCCAATCTAGAACAGATATTTCCCCAAAGAGGCCATCAGATTGTCTTTATTTAGAAGGTGGAAGTTTGGGGCTAAATCAGATAGAAATTTTGGGTCTCTTTATTTCCTTGCATTTGGCAAGGAAAAAAAAATCAAACCCAAGGACCTCATATTTGGGGAAATTGATCTGATGGCCTTCCCACTGCTTCATTTGAATGAATAAAAGAAACTTGAAAAAAGACTTTTCTTTTTAAAACACCTAATGAATCCTTTTGTGCTGGTTTCTTTGCAAAAACACTTCAAATGGATTAGTACAAGAGCTTCACAAAGGAGAAATCTATACCAAGTCACAGCTCAGGGAGACTGTAGGTTGACCCTTCCAAACTCGGTGGGCTGAGGGAAGGAAACCTTTTGGGACATGAGGCATTTGGGAGTCAAATAGCAAAGTTAAACCTTCTCTCCTACTGAAAGAATCCTAAAAATTAACAATTTCTATTAGTCACCTAGAAGTGATTGTGCATTTGAATTAGGGTGACTGTTCACTTTCCAACTACTGCTTAAAATAATTAGTTGGAAAAAAATAAATCCTTAATATTAAATCATTTACATAAATATTCAATGTTTCACCAGGCTAATGAGCAAGTTACTTCCCTTTCCAGCAGTATCAATGACTCTCCACTGTAACAACAATTTTTATTGTCTCTCCTGGGTGTGGAACCTCATTCTAGGCTCTGAGGAAGACAGAAAGCTTAGTTCAAACAGTCCCTGCCCTCTTAGAGATCACTCTCCATGAGGGAGTGGGAAAAACAAACAAACAAGCAAACAAAACACAAGCAGATAATTTTGATCTAGTTATGAGGCATATGATCCAACGTGTTACTGTCTGAGAGGGGAATAAATCATAATTCACCGGGGTGTCTGGGGAAGTTTCATGGAGGAGGTGGTATTTAAACTGAGTTTTAAAAGATGGAGATGAATTCAACCTAAGAAGGAAAGATATATAGATAACACACACACACATATACATGTATGTATGTACATATATATGCATATATATATATATGTATATATATATATATATATATATATATATATATATACACATACACAAAAATCAGTAGAAGCATAAAGAGAAGTATGGGAAAGGTTATAAAAAGGCAGAGTATGTTAAAGGCAGGGCAGAAAGAAATGCAGTGTGTTTTTAGGATGGTTTGCAAGTAGCGTAATGTGAAATGAGGTAGGTATCACACCAGGTTGTGGAATCCCTGGCATTCCTTACAAAATCATAGCGTCAGAACTTAAATGTTATCTAGTCAAACCTCCTCAGTTTGTAGATGAGGAAACCCAGGGCTGGAGAAGTTAACTGACTTTTCTCAAGGCCACGCAGGTAATAAAGTTCAGAGGCTGACTATGAACCCAGGGCTTCTTTCTTCAGAGATGGTACTGTTTCTATTATACTAAATGTTGCTGAGTGGGCAATGGCTTTTGATTAGGAATGAGATGGCCAGGCCCATTTGTAAGAACGATTGTGTAGGTAGCAATACTGGAGACATAAAGCTGACCATTAAAAAGGCTAGGCCAATAATTCAGTTGAACAGGAACAACACTATGGTGGTAGGGGCAATAGAAAAGATGGGATTGGTGGGAAAGGTGTTGCCCATTTAAAACAAAATGATTTGGTAAATGAATACAGAATGTAAAGGAAATAGGGGAATTTAAGATATTCCAAGTAGTATAAATATGGTAGATAAGGTAATTAGTGATAAAAAAAAAAGGGAATACATAAAGTTCATACCCTTTAGACCTGACATTCAAGGATTTTCATATGGCCTGGTCCCCTTCCTACCTTTGTTACATTACTAATTATGGTCTAACATGAACTGAAAATCTTTCATCCTCATTCCTCAAATCACAGTTTCAATTTTCCTGACTTCCTATGCCTTTGCTCACACTAGCTCTCTTGGCCTAGAATGTCACTCTTTCCCCTTCTCCACTTGCCAAAGTATTTCCTAGTGTCCCTCTAACTTCAATCCCTTCACGAAACCTCCCCGGTAGAGTCAAACACTACTATGAATTATAGCAAATTATTCCCATAGCAGTCATATGGTATTTGTGACACATAGTACTGGTGTTTTCAGGTATGTTATTTCCACATTATGTCCTAAATTACTTGAAGACAAGCATCATGCCTTTTATAACTTTTTATCCCTCATACCACCTAGTAACATTTTGCCCAGAGTAAGAACAGGTGGGAAAATGTTGTTAGATAAATGGAAGAGTGAATGAATATACACCATAATCCAATGACCAGCACATGCCTCAAGGAAGTCAAAGACAAAAAGATCCCATGAACAGGAAATATTCCAGGTGCCCCAAATCAGGGCATGATTGAACAAATTGTGGGATATAAATTCAATGGAGTATTATAACAATTACAATGATGGGAATGATAATGAATTTTATATAATGCTTTCAGTTTTACAAAGTGCTTTAAAATATTAACTCATTTGATTCTCACAGTAATCTAGGGAGACAGGTGCTATTATTAGAGGAAACTAGATGGTACAGCAGATAGGGCACTAGGAATGGCTAACCTTGGACATTTACTTTACTAGCACATGACCCTACATCATAGGGTTTGTCCACTTCTGTTTCTTTAACTGAAAAATGGAGCTAATAAAATGGGGCACCTACCTCCCAGAGTTGTGAGGATCACATAAGATAATATTCATAAAGTGCTTAGCACAAGGTCTGGCACATGGTAGGACCTTAATACAGGCTTATTTCCTTCCTTCTTCATTTTACAGGTGAGGAAACTGAGGCAGGCAGCAATGAAGTGACTTTCTAAGTAAGTGTCTGAGGCAGCCTTTTAAATTCATGTCTTCCTGAGTCCAGGTCCAGTGCTCTATCAGTCTGCCACCTGGATATCTAGAATATTACCAATTCATAAGAAACAATGACAATGAGGACTTTTGAGAAACATGGGAAAAATGCATATGGATTACTGTATACTAGAGAAAAAAGGAAGACACCATACATAGTGATTACAATAACAGAGTCGACAGCAAGAGACAACCAAACTCAGAAAAATGACCATTCTTGGTCAAAGAGCAGAGAAAATAAAGCAAACCTCCCTCTTCTCATTACAGAGTAGAACATTGCATATACACTCGCACATTTCATTGATCCAGTGTGCTTATTGTCTTTTCTTCATCAAAAGGGTTGAATAGAAGGCAGTATATGGGGGAAAGCAAAAAAAAAAAGGCATCAATAAGCTTTTTTTTTAAAGAATGAAAGACATTCAGAAAGAATATCTATGGCAGCCACCCAAAAGAAAACTTGTAACCATGAATAGCCTGTCCCTCAGCCATAAATCAATCAGGAAGCATTTATACAAGCCCAGAAGACAGCAACTTTGGTCAAACCCAATGAGTCTTCTTAACAGGTCTGAAATCATCTGATTTAAGTGAAATACATTCAATTGGATATTGGCTAAAATCAAATGTCAAGTGACTGTAGGAGCTGAAATGACCCTAAAACCCACCCAATCAAGTCTACTAAGTTACTTCCATCAGATGTTTAGCAGCCTATAGAGATGTCATATGCTTGTAAAGGAATAGCAATAGAGTTTCTCTGACAAAAGTCGCCTTTCTAAAATATATTGGGAACCAATTCGAATTTATAAGATTGAGATCCATTCTTCAGTTGATAAATGGTTAAAAGATATGAACACGCAGTTTTCAGGTAGAGAAATTGTAATTATCAAGAGTTATTAAAAATATTCCAAATCACTAATTATTAGAGAAATGTAAATTAAGGCAACTCTGAGGTTCTATTTTACACACGTTAGCAAAGCTGAAAGAAAGGAAAATGAAAATTCTGGAGGAATTGTCAGAAAATAGATAACATGACTGTATCAATGGATCTGTGAACTGATGTAGTCATTTAGGAGAGCAACTTGAAGTTATGCTCCCCACCCCCAAAAGAAATATATACATACATATATGATTGGGAAGAATTAGAAACTAAGGCATACTCATCAATTGAAGAACAGTTTAACAAATTGTGTGATGTGAATGTGAATTATTTTGTAAAGAAAAGTAATGAAAAGGCCCATTTCAGAGAAAACTGGAAAGACTTGTATGAACTGATACAGAGTAAATTTAGTTGAACCAGGAGACCTATTTATAGAAGAGTAACAGCATTGTAAAGACAAAGAATGCTGATAAGTTTTAAAAACCCTGATCAACACAATTGACTAATCATGATTTGAGAAGCCTCTTGACGAATCGCATGGCCAATGTGGGAATTTGTTTTGTTTGACTATGACTATGTCTTACAAATGCCTGATTTTTCTTTCTTTTTCAATGGGGATGGTTGATAGAATGGAAATAAGAGACTTGTTAACTGAAAAAATAATTTTAAAATTATAATAAAAAATATAAAAAGTAAAAGAAAAGCATATATTCCAGGGAGTAATAAATATTTGTTAATTTAATTCCTTTTTGGCTAAAGGGCCCACACATACAAAACTACAGCAGCTCTTTTTGTGGAGGCAAAGAATTGGAAATTGAGGGGATGCCCATCAGTTGGAGAATGGCTGAACAAGTTGTGGTATATGAATGTAATGGAATACTATTGTGCCATAAGAAATGAGCAGGTAGACTTCAGAAAAACCCAGAAAGACTTACATGAACTGATGTTGAGTGAAGCAAGCAGAACCAGGAGAACTTTATGCACAGTAAAACAA
The DNA here is from genome assembly GCA_028627135.1 of Pseudochirops cupreus. Classification (NCBI taxonomy): domain Eukaryota; kingdom Metazoa; phylum Chordata; class Mammalia; order Diprotodontia; family Pseudocheiridae; genus Pseudochirops; species Pseudochirops cupreus. The sequence goes on along the minus strand of CM053581.1, from coordinate 559,843,900 downwards.
CATTGTATGATGACCATCTTTGACAGATTTAGCTCTTCTCAGCAATGTAATGATCTAAGAGAATTCCGAAAGACTCATGATGGAAAATGCTGTCCACATCCAGAGAAAGAACTATGGAGTCTGAATGCAGATTGAGGCAGACTATTTTCTCCCTCTTTTTTCCTTTCTTATGATTTTTCCCTTTTGTTTTGATTCTTCTTTCACAACGTGACTAATATAGAAACATGTTTAATATGATTACATATGTATAGCCTATCAGATGGCATGCTGTCTTGGGAAGGGGGAAGGGAAAGGAGGAAGGAAATTTAGAACTCAAAATCTTATAAAAGTAAATATTGAAAACTAAAAGTAAATAATTAATTAAAATTAACAAATAATACATTTTCAAATCTATTTACAAACTTTAAAACTAAGTTCAATATTATGGTACCAAAGTTCCCTTTTTTATATTAATGCATGCTTGAAATGTACCCAAATGACTTTTAAAAAATCCACTGTATACATGAAAACCCTCCTCAAAGTATCTTTAACAACACTAACTGATATTATATTTCATAAATGAAAATGCCAGAAAATTAAATATTTAGAATCAGCTAATTATGATCAAGCAGAGGTGTTGGAGATGAGTTACAGATTCAATAAGCAGAGCAGCTAGGAGTCATAGTGGATAGAGGACTGAGGTGGGGGTGGGGTGAGAGGTTAGGAAAAGCTGAGTGTAAATCTGATCTCAGATAACTGGCAATCGTTGAATTCTGTGCAACTCCCTTAATTTCTCTTAATCTTACTTTCCTCATCTGTAAAATGGGTATGATAATTACACCTAAATTAAATGGTTGCTATGATGGAAAGAAATTACATACAGGAAATTCTTTGCAAATCTTGTCATCCAGTGTATCCAAAAGGCTGATAGTAGTTTTCATCTTTAATAGTTTTAATAGCTTTAAACTACACTCAAACTTTTGGGACAACCTATGTAAGCATTAACTGTGATTAAGTCTAACATCTTGTATGTGCGTGCAACATTGTCAAATGTCAGTTCGTTGTTAGTAAAATTTCAGTGTTACAGATAATACAGCTGAGATAAGAAAGATTAAGTATTCAAAATAATTATACACATAATGGAAAAATAAACTGTTAATCATTCTAGAGTTGAAATAATAAACTAGAAACAGAAATGAGGTCTCTTGTTGACTCCTTCATGGCTCCTTCCAGTCTAAGACTTTTTTGTATGGTTGTATAATGAGCTATATTCACAAAAACAGGCATTTAATTCCATTTACGTGATTTGGGCAAATATGTAAGGGTAGTGTTAAAACCACCCCCAAATATGTCTGATGCTTTAAATAGGCAAAAATAATTTTTGATTGAGTCAATCATAACTGAGGATATACAGGGCCTACACACCTATTAGAACCAATCAAAGCCATTATGTGAGAGGGGCATGACCTAAGCAAATTGTATAAATGGGAGAAGCTAATTAAAATCGGGGAAAAGAGAGCTGAACATCTGAATTCAACATTGCAGGTGAAGAGAAAAGGGATGTAGGAGTTGTGGCAAAGAAGGGAATAGACGAGAAGGCCAGTGGCATCCCAGAGGGGGAGATTCATTTTGAAGGAAGAATCAAGCAAAGGTGAACTATTTGCCCAACTTCTCCTCTCAGTGCCTATCCACAGAAAATATAATTTATAACATAATTGATATAATATACATTTAATGTAATATAATGTGATATAATATAATATAATACAGTATACTCTAGTATAATGTAATGTAATACAATGTAATACATTACAATATATAACATGACATGACATGACATATGTTATTTTATTACTCAAAGGATCACAGTAAATTAAACTTACCTTGACCTCAAAGAGACTAAAGGTTAACTAAAGACACCTATAAATATGAGGTTAGGCATACAGTCTAACCTCTATCTAGATGTTAGGTGTTATCGTAATTGGGGGCCTGGACCAATTGTAACTAAACTTAGAACTTTTTCATTGAAAATAAATTTCTCAAAATTGAAGAGAAGAAAATCAAGTGAAAATTATACCACTGAGGGTAACTAGGTGGCACAGTGGATAGAATGCTGCACTTGGAATCAGGAAGACTTATCTTCCTAAGTTCAAAACTGGCCCCAGACACTTACTAGCTGTGTGACCTTGGGAAAGTCACTTAACACTGTTTGCCTCAGTCTCCTCATCTAATAAATGAGCTGGAGAAGGAAATAGCAAATCACTCCAGTATCTTTGCCAAGAAAACCCCAAATGGGTCATGAAGATTTGAACATGACTGAAAACTACTGACCACTTATCACATCATATGGCAGTAAGCTCGAAATGAGCCAATTATTATAACATAGTGTTACACATGGATTAAGCTCCTATGCCACACTACAGATGAAGAGGAGGTATTCCAACATGTGCCTACAAAGATGTATTTCAGTAGGGTCCTTTCTATTTCAGAATTTTGAGTTCAATTTTTTTCTAGAATAATTTCCACATGCTCAAAATTACAACAAACTCTTGTTATGTGGCAGGTAGAGCCGTGCAATCTTAAAATACTAATTCCAATTAAGATTGGTCAAATGTTTTGGATAACATAAATAGCATATATGGAAATTCCCAAGCTTGAAGCATTAGAATACAGTAAAATAGTATAGTGTTGTGTGGAAAGACCTAGTGTCAGGGGACTTGGGTTCAGATCCTGCTTCTGCTATTTACTTCCTGAATGACCTTGGCAATTTTCATTCATTTCCTGGTTGCAATTGGTTTATCTGGAAAAAGAGGGAACTGAATTGGATGGTCACCAGGGCCTTTCCTAGCTCTGATCACAGTTTTAAATATAATTTATCTTCTCTGATAATAGTAAAGGCAACTCAGGTTATCTTGGGATTAAAATTGTGAACATTAATTATCATAGAACTGTAGCTTTCTGGAGATGTTATCTAAAATAACAACAGTTATCATCATCACATTTATAACAATTAATATTTATGATAAGAAGTAAAATTATGAGAGTATAAGATTTATAAAGTATTCTAACTAAAAAACTGCATATTTTTGTTTAGTCATGTCAAACTCTTCATGATCCCTTTTGGGGTTTTCTTAGCAGAGATACTGGTATGGTTTGCCATTTATTCTTTTATCTCATTTTACAGATAGGGAAACTGAGGCAAACAGGGTTAAAAGACTTGCCCAGGGTCATACACCTAGCAAGTGTCTGAGGCCAGATTTGAACTCAACAAGTTGAGTCTTCTTGACTCTAGGCCCAGCACTCTATCCACTGTGCCACCTAGTTGTCCCACAAAAAAATTGCATAGTGGTAACCAAACAGCACGTATACCCTAAGTTATCTATAGAAATAATAACACTTCCAAATATTTCCCCTCTCCCTCAGTCAAAAAAGAGGGGGAAGAAGACCGATAGCACCTAAGATCTATGACAGCATTCAGGAGAAACAGTGCTTGAATCCTGCCTCTGGCACATAGTAACAGAGACTTGGAACAAATCATTTAATGACTCAAAATCTTAGTTCCCCAGCTATATAGTGGGGATTATAAATTCTGCAGCACCCATTTCATAATATAGCTGTGAGAACTGGGTAGGATAATGTGAGGAAAAGCACTTTGCAAACCTAGAAGTACTGGGTAAATGTCAGCTGTAATTATAACAAAATAAACACTCAAAGTCGGTGGCCAATTCAGTTGTGAAAGTCTCAACTCAGCATCGTCATCATGATCTACATTCCCATTTTCTTCTTTTACATTATGTCTGAATTTTTTAAATGAGCCTTCAGCCACTCAGGGAAGAAAAAAATGTATTTATAAAGGCTTTCCATGGTAAGTCAGAGAAAATTAAGTTTCCAATATGAAATAATAATACTGTTCGTCATTAAAAAAAATACTCCTGGACAACTCACAGCAGAGCTTATGCTTGGAGTGTCTCTCCGAGGATGGTAAAATCATTCATTTGTGGCAATCCTTCCCTTTTCTCTCAGCTGATCTCCCTTTAATTCATTTACAATATGAATTTGTAATAGCATAGATTGATGACATTGCTGGCTAACTTGAGGAAGGTAATTTGTAGCCACAGAACAAGGTCAGGTGCTCTAGCCCAAAAAGAAACCAAAATGGTGTTGGCTCTCACAGTGCAATGGCAGCTATAGCCTCTGAACTAAATTATTAAGGTCAGCTACTGTGCTCTCGCTGATTGTTTTCTCTGACACTGCTCCCTTCTGGTTCTCCTTTCTGTCTAACGACTCTTCAGTGTCCTTTGCTGAATCTTCATCCCCTCACCGACCATGGGTGGGACCCAAGACTCTATCCTGAACCTTTTTATCTACTCCCTGTATTCTCTTTCCTTTGGTAATTTCAGTAGCTCCCATGAGTTCAGTTATTGTATTTATGCAGACATTTCCCAGATCTATACATTCAGTCCCAAATTTTCTGCTCCTCTCTAGGGATCAAAAATTCATTTTAGGAATGTCTCAAATGAAATATCTCATAGGTATCTCAAATTCGACATATCCCAAAGAGAACTCATTCCTCCCCAAATACTCCTTCTTCCAAACCTTCCTATTACTGTTGGGGTCACCACCAATCCCTCTGTTAACACAGACTTGCATCCTTAATTATCATCCTTAATTTTTTCATGTACTCACTGAATATATCCAACATATTATCAAGACTTCTTATTTCAACGTTCACTATCTCTTGTATATGCTCTTTTCTCTCCTTTCGCAACCACTCACATCATCATCACCATGGTGTAGGCTCTCATTATTTCACCTACATTATCCCAACTGACTTTGGGTTTTTCTTCTAGGTTCAAGCATCTCCCCAATGGGTAAATCATACACAGAACTTCCAAAGTGACTTTCCTAAATGCACGTATTATTGTATCATTCTCACTGCCACCCCCCACATAAACAATTTCCAATGCTCCACTATGAATCAAATGCTTTTTAAATTATTTAAATGGCATTTAAAGCTCTTCCCAGCCTACTTCCTGCCTTTCTAGCCTTCCTACACTTTACTTCCTTTCAAGTACTCTATGGTTCAGCGGCACTGGTGTTCTTCCTGTTCTTCTTACATGTCATTCCATCTCCAGACTCTGTGACTTTTCACTGGCTGTCCTGGCTTCCTTCAAAACTGAGCTCAAATCCTCATTCTACAGGAGTCCTTATAATTCCTCTCCATTCCTTGTGATACATCATCTTACACAGACTCCCAATATGTAGCCTATACCCAAGGCTGTTTCCAAATTGTCTTCTTCATTAGAAGGTGAGATCCTCAAGGAAAGTGAACATGCATTTTTAGTTTCTTCACAAATACAGAGATGAATGAAATGCCTAATACATAGTACATGCTTATTAACTGCTTTGTGCCTTGATACTAACTACTGGTCCATCATCGGTAACATGTGGTGTTTCCAGCTTTCTCTTAAGAAGAGAGGGTCAGTGTACAGAAACCTACCTATATTCTATAGATAGTTCCCCATGTTAACTTAAAGACAAGCTTTACCAAAGAACACACTTCATTTCTGGTCTTAAGGAAGGGTATTATTCACCAAAATGCTATATTCCTGGCTGGTCTTTACTAAAGACATTCTTCGTCAAATGATCAACAGTCCTTAAGGACCTTACAGGCCAATGTGATGGCACAACACATATTTTTATTGTTGTTGTGAAGTTGCTTTTCAGTTGTGTCTGACTTTTTGTGACCCCAATTTAGGGTTTGCTATTTCCTTTTCCAACTCATTTTACAGATGAGGAAACTGAGGTAAACTGAGTTATGTGATTTGCCCAAGGTCACATAGTATGTACCTAAGGTTAGATTTGAACTCATGAAGATGAGTCTTCCTGATTCCAAGCCCAGTGCCATCTAGCTACTCACAATACATACATATATACATACACACACACATACATACATATATTGGAAAGTATTTACGAAGGACACTTGAGAGGGAGACAATATTAAATCTTGTGCCCTTCCTTGTATCCTAGTGCTTAGCACAGTCTGTAAGACATAGTATGCTTTAATAAATGTTTATTGACTGAACTGAAGGGGAATTAAAAACAAACTTTCACTTTGAAGGTGACACCAAATTTGAAGCCTGAAGGAAGTCACAGATTGTTTTTTTTTTCCCAATTCTTAACTTGACTAACACACACAACATAATATTTCTATTTACAACTGGAACAAGAAAAACAGGATTATTTTTGAAACATTATTTTTAACATTTTTTTTATCACTATACATAACTTGCTTTTTTTGAGCATATAATAAATCTAACACGTTTCTTTCAATCCTGCTTGGTTTATCTATGTTTCTTTCTCAACTTCATTCTATCTGTTCCATGTATCCTTTTGAAATTGGAAAACCAAAAATTTTGAAGGGGTAGAGGTATAAGGACAGGAGAACAGCCTGTACAAAGACATGGAGGTGGATGATATCAGGTAGGGTGCAGGAAACAGCTAGTAGGTCAGTTTGACTGGAATATGGATTGGGTGAAGGGGGATATTATGAAATAGGATAGGGACAGGACTGGTGATTTCATTGGTAGAAGTGGACTCCTGTGAGAGGAAACTCCCTGTTTCAATGCAGGTTACTACCTTCTCTGCAATTGAGAGTATTTTAAGGTTGCCTGGAGGTGCAGAGAAGTGAAGTGAATTGCACAATCTCATGAGCAGAACTTGAACTTAGGTCCTCCTGGTTGTGAGGTATGTACTCTGCCACAATGCCTCTCATGTGTGACTTTGTAAATCTTAAAGGGATATATATGTGTATATATATAATATATACATATATAATATATACATATTATATATACACATATATATAATATACACACACATGTATGTATGTATATATGTATATGTATACACACATATATGCATATATATGTATGTAAATGTATGTATATATGTATATGTATACACACACATATATGCATATATACATAAACATACATATATATATACACATATACACACACATATATATATAAATGCCAACTATTACTGTGTGTAAGGCTATTGAGACACAAAGCAGTTGCTTCATTTCTTCATCAGTATAATGAAAGGGATAGACTTGATGATTTCTAAGGACATTGCCAGTTGTAAACGCTAAACCTATGATCTTATGAAATATAATGCACTATCCCTACCTACAGAGAGTTAATAATCCAGTTGTGGAGATCAGAAATATGTCTCAAATGACAACTGTGTGTAGTTGCCTTTTTGTGAGTATTAAATAAAAGGTATAGATAAAAGGTGATCTGGATGTTGTGAGTGAGACCTCAATCCAGACAAAACATAAAGGAGAAAGATGACATGCGCAAGTTATAAATGATGTTTTTTTCAGGTGTTCAGTCTTGTCTGGTTCTACATGACCCCATGTACTTTTTTGTCCATGGAGCTTTCGTGACAAAGACATTGGAATTGTCTGCCATTCCCTTCTCCAGTGTGTTAGCATTTTACAGATGAGAAACTGAGACAAATGAGAGTTAAGTTACTTGTCCAGGGTCATAGAACTAGTAAGTGTCAGAAGGTATATTTGAACTCAGATCTTCCCAAGTCTAAGCATAGGGCTCTGTCAACTACACCATTGAGTGGTCCAGGTAATAAATATGGAGACAAATGGAAGGTGAAAATACAAGACACTGTACAAAATGAGATTGCAGCAGGGTGGTATAGTAACTAGGGAAACCTGGGCTAGAAGCCAAGAAGTAAAGACTACTTTGCCTCAAACTAGATGCATGGCCTTGGGAAAGTCAAATAACTTTTCTAAATCTTTTACACAAAAATTTGGAGACAGTACATTTGGCTTCAAAGGCTAGTTCTTCCACTTTGGAGACCTATGTGATCTGAATCAGATGATCACAGTTCAAATTCTGTCTTTACCTATTACCTTTGTGTCTTTGGGTAAGTCACATAACTTTCTGGGACTCAGTTTCCTCATCTGTGAACTTGACCAGCTTAGATAATCACTACAGTCTTTTCCACCATAAAATCGATGACCCCTATTTGTTAAATTAATATTAACTGGTAAATAGATTTAAAGCTAAGAAAAGACTCTAAAAGTTAACTAGTTCAAGCACCTCATTTTTACAGTGAGGCCCAAATGGATCGAGAGACTTGCCCAAAGTCCCAGAGGTAATAAGTAACAAAGGGAAAAGGTGAAGAATGGTTCATTGGTTCCAACATCTGTGTTCATTTCCCATTACCATAGTTCCTTTTATGCTAACATCTACTCTACTTACCTCCTAAGATTGTTCTGAGGCTCAAATTAAATCATGTGAGTAGCAGCATAATGAATGACAAATGTAACATGTCATCATAGTTATATTATAGGGCTGAGCTGCCCAGCGAACCAACCCTTGAGCCACATTTGCTGAATGGACAAAAAGCATTCTCTCAACTCCATTTATCAGACCATTTATGAAGACACTTTGAATTCAAGATAATCCATTTTAATTATGTGTTTCCATTATTTTAAAAAAGCATAAAATATGTAAGAGGAAAGAACTAAATTAATTAGCTATGGCATCTAATCAGTATATATCCACAAATGGTCTGATTAATTTAGGGAAATTATGGTAGGATTTTTATGGGCCACTAAATGAGCTGGGCATTTGTGTATCTTATTTACAAACACAGACATAATGTACTCCCAACATCATTTAAAGTGCTGATGCCATTAAATGAGACTAAATCTATTAAAAAAAAAGACTTCCTATTTCCCTTGAATGCTTCCCTATATCTATGTTCCTCAACAATGTATATGCATACTACATGTTAGAACTCAGAAGGCAGGAAGTGGATAGATTCACTGGATCAGGGCTGGGATAGAATGAGGACTCTGGGAGTCAAGCAAAGAGGAGAAGCATGCTTATTAGGAAAGTGACATACCTTATTCTCAGCTTATTCATCCCTCATGTGCAACAAACATTAAATGAGTACCTATAATGTACAGAACACCATGCAACGTCATGGGGGAAATAGGTTTAGGTAAGACATACACTGTTCTTGTAGAGCACAAGCTTTAGTAAAGGGATAAGACATGAACACAGATGACTTTAAAGGTTCCCATTGCCTCCAGGAAAACTACCCCATCTGTGAGTTGGGTAATTTGTGAGTCTGGGCATTTATTCAAAAGAATGTGGCTCATGAGCACCAGTGAATGTGTTTTCTTTTACTACTCAGCCAAAGGACATAATTAGTTCAAAGCCAAAGTATTTAATGAAATCAGAATGTCATGCGGATTCCCATCATCATAGAGACAGGGACAGGAGCCACCACTCCATTAGTCCATCCTGATCATTTTATAATAAAGATCACTAAGGGCCAATGAAGTAAAGTGACTCCATGCAGGTCACACAGGTAAGAAGGTCACAGAGCCAGGATATGAACCCAGATCCTTTGACTAACAATTCAATACATGTTCTGCTGCACAGTGGAAAGAGTATTTACTCCTACTGTAAGATGGTCAGGGTTTAAATCTCAACTCTGAAACTTACTATCTACCTGACCTTGATCAACTCACCAAAAAGCATGTTTCCTCATCAGTGAGATGAGGATGTGTGACATTTTGGCCATTGAGGACACCTCTAGATCTAAACCTATGCTTCTTTGATCACTTAAATAGGAGCAATAGAAAACTCTCTCTCTAAACCTGGAGTTCATTGGCCCAACAAATGCACAAATCTGGCAGTAGGAAGAATGTACTCCCTCATGGAAGCCATGTGGACCCAGTCTCACAGAGTACTCATGTCCCTACAGATCTATAGGCCAAAAATGTGTCAACCCAACTACTCTTGATGTGTCTGTTCTTCTCTGATTTCCTAGTTACCTATAAATCCTACTAGACATGTTGTTTCAATGCTAGAATTTAGATAAGCCATGTAGCTTCTTCCAGACTCCTTATTGGTCCTACATGGCTTATCTGGATGGAGATCTGATGTTCATGTGGGTACTGATAGGTCTAGCTTGGCTCAGCAAATGGTTGTTAAGTTTATGTCCTATGGCATCTTACCTCCATTAGTTTCATGGCTCCCTACATTCCTTCTGAACTGAAGACAATTTTTAAGAAAATCATGGCAATGTTCAGTTTTCAGATAAAACCCTCTTGATCTACCCACCCTACCCTATCTTTAGCTTTTACTTCTCTCTGATTCTTTAGGATACCAACAATATGGAGTAAGCTAAAACATTTGAAGAGGAGTGGGAGGGATGTTAGACAAAAAGGAGGCTTTGAAATAATTTTTTTTTTAATCGGGGCAAAACAGGTAGATAATAAATTAGGAGAAAGGGAAAAAAATTCTTGGGAGTCTGATTTCACTAGGATATTTAATGAACAACTTTCTGAAGGAGCAATCAGAACTAATGAGTAATGGGGGAAATTATTTTAAAATTCCTAATCAGACATCTTAGTTTGATGTATTTCATTAAACTGGAAACTCAAATTCTTCCTGTAAACAAGATAAAACAAACTACTCAGGGTGACCTATTTCAAGTTTTGGGATAAAATGACACAAGAATTGAATTCAAACATGCATGTATATGCATGAGCTTCTGTATATGCATGTATGTGTGTGCCCATGCATATACATGAAGAATGTCATGTAATAACAACTAGAGTCAACCTAGAAGCCAGGAGGACCTGGATTTGAATCTTGCCTCTGACCCACCCATCTGGCTGTGTGACACTTGACAAGTTATTTAAACTCTTACTGTCTCAGACAACTCTCTAAGAGTAAAAATTGTAGTGAAGTTTCAAACCTGCCCTAGTAGAGGGAATTTCCTCACATAGGAGGACCCTATGCCAATAACCACACAAGTCCAGTAATCATCCCTTCTCCCTACAAGGACATTGGTATAGATAAGCCTACTCTGATTCATTTAATGAAGTCAGTGATATCTCAAAACTGATGCTGGTTAAAATATAAGTTCAGGGCAAGTATGAATTTGGCCTTGAAGATGATGAATCATGCCACTGTCCTGCAAAGGACTCTGGGTAATAGAAATAGCATAAGGAACAACTTAATTCCTGTTTACTGTTAGGAAATATGCAGCCATCTGACTCACTGATAATGCTAAATTAGTTGTCCCTTGACTGATGCTAAAGATATCCTTCAGTACCTTCTATCAGCTAATCAATTTCTTTGCAGAAGAGTTTCTAAGAAAGGATGGAGGGCCTTCTAGTATCATGCTAAATAACCAGAGAAAGAGAGAGACACACTGATTCATAAGCTGTCTTCTGGTGAGCTGGCAGCTTCACGCCTGCATATTGAGAAACATATCTGAATCCCACTAACAGTGACTAGTTTGAAAAAATCTCATTTTCTCCTAATTGTCACTCAAGAGCATTCCATTTTTCTTTTCTCTAGGTAGGGTATCATTAAACTGTCTCTGACTAGCTGTGGTTCATTTATTCCTTCCAGGCTTTACCATCCTCTGCCAGTCAGCTCCTAATATGATCAGCAAGTTAGATTTTCATGTATTTCACCATAATCCCAATTCATAATTCTTAGATTGAGAAGAAATGACCAATGTAGGTAACTACAACATGAAGAACTTCTGTTTGGGTAAATGAAAATGATTGGAGGCAGAGTAATCATTTGAATTCAGATACTGGGATTGGAAGTATCATCAATTTCAACTCCTTTTCATTTTGTATATCATGGGATCACACATACAGAGCTAGGAGGACTCTCACAGATCATCTTATTCAACTCCCATCATTCCAAGATGAGGAAACTGAGGGTCTGAACTCAAGCCCCATGACTCCAAATTTGTCGTAGTTTTAACTATACAACATGACTTGGCATTGTCTTTTAGGGCTTTTCTTGTGTGCATGGCTTCCCTGATAATGTGTTACAGCCTATTTATGTCCCACCATACGCCTTTGGATTCACTCTCAGGTCACCTGAGATATTCATTTCAGCCTTTCATGCCTCTCTAACCAAAGTACTTGATTCAAGAAAACATGTCACATCTTTTTGTTCATTTTTACTCCTTGCATTTTCTTTTCTCTTCTCTTCTTTCCAATTTTTTTCCTTTGTTTTAAATCTATAAGGTGAGAGGTATGATAATACTACGAAAAGAGAATTATTTTTTTAGACTAAGAAAATAATCTGTTGCAGTAGTAAAAGCTACAAGAATAAGAAGGGCCCTGATGTCATCTTAGATTGACTACTACTCCTAGTGTGGTCCTTCACTATTCACTGAACAGTCAGCTATACCAACATCAACTCCAGTGGTTCTCAACTTTCCTAATGTCATGACCCTTTAATACAATTCCTCGTGTTGTGGTGACCCCCAACCATAAAATTAATTTCATTGCTACTTCATAACTGTAATTTTGCTACTGTTATGAATCATAATATAAATATCTGATATACAGGATGTATTTTCATTGTTACACATTGAACATAACCCACAGGTTGAGAACCACTGAAATACACCATCACCTATAAAAAGATGATGGGCATTGATTCTAAGTTCCTTTATTGGCAGTTAGGTGGCGCTATAGGGCACAGAGTGCCAGCTCCAAAGTCAGCAAAACTCATGTCCCTGAGCTCAAATGTGGCCTCAGATACATACTAATTGTGTGACCCTGGGCAAGTCACTTAACTCTGTCTCAGTTTTCTTACCTGTAAAATGACCTAGAGAAGGAAATGACAAATCATCCCAGTACCTTTACCAAGAAAACCCAAAATGGAGTCACGAAGAGCAGGACATGACTGAACAACAGCACAAAGAGTCCTCCCCTGCATTCCTTTCCAAACATGTCACACCAGTCTTCCTCATGCACTCTATCTTTCCATTGCACTGGCCTACTTACTGGTAATTCCACTCACATGACATTCCATTTCCCACCACCATGCATTTGCCCCATTCCTGGAATTTCCTTTCTCCTCACCTTTGCCTCTTAGAATTCCTATCTCCTCTTCAAGTAGGAGGCACTTTTTTCTATTCAAAGTCTTTCCTGATCCGCCTAATTCTGAGTACTTCCTGTTTCTTCATTTTTTTTCCATCTAATTTACTTATTTGTATACAAATTCTATCCCTTCAAGTCAAGCATAAGCACTCTGAGGTCAAAGACTACTGCTTTTATTCTGTCTTTTTATCCCTATTCCCCAGCACTAGGTGAATGCAACACATACATATTAGGTAGAATTCAACCTCTACTTCTCTAATCATCTGAAATATATACAGCTCTTTCTAAAATTGTTTGGTCTTAATGCTCATTGATGATCATATTTCTTTCTTATAATATTCCAAAGGCCTCTTTTTAGTTGGGTCAGTAATAAAGATGCTGTGGACCAAATGGATACAACTCACCCTAGATATTCAGTCTAATGCGGGATCGAGGTATTATTTTTTAAAGAACCATTTAGACTTCAGATGACAAATGATTAAAGGGCTATCTGACGAGTATATTTCATTGTTAACTTAGACAGCAGTTGTCTCAGTATAACTTTATGAGACAAATACTATGAATATCATTACTCCCTTTTTGCGGATGTGGAAACTGAGTCTGTGATTATAGTGTGGTAAATTGCAAAGAACTGAATTTCAGAGTCAAATGATTAGCATTCAAATCTCGGGCTTTGTATGTATTGTTTATATGACCTTGAACAAATCATTGTGCTCCCAGAATCTCAGTTTCTCCAGATGGACTAGTGAGCTGAAGTAGATTATCTCTAAAGGACTTGCCGGCTATGACATTCTATGATACCTGTGACTTTCCCAGGAAGGCACAAATGTAAATCAGACCCATTTTTTTTTCTGATTCCATTTCCAGTGCCCCATGCTACTTTTGCAATGGGTTTACTTCATTAGTCACGTCTGACTCTTCATTACCCTATTTGGGGTTTTCTTGTCAAAGACAATGGGAGAGTTTTCCATTTCCTTCCTCAATTCATTGGACAGATGAGGGAACTGAGGCAAATAGGGTTAACTGACTTGCTCAGGGTCGCACAGTAAGTGTTTGAAGCCGGATTTGAACTCAGGTCTTGCTGACTCTAGGGTTGGTACTCTTAATTAATACTTTCTAACTTGATAGACAGAGATAGGACTGACATTCACATTTATGCTACCTGGGAAAAACGAGTTTGCAAAACAGTCTCCTTTATTTGGGTACCCAAAGAATGGGAATGAGCTCTTCTGCACTAATACAGTTTTCCATATGATTGATCACATGTTTTTTGTTTTCTTTTGTTTTGTTCTTTTTTTCTGTTTGGAGGGGGGAAGGCAGGGCAATTGGGGTTAAGTGACTTGCCCAGCTAGTAAGTGTTAAGTGTCTGAGGCTGGATTTGAACTCAGGTCCTCCTGACTCCAGGGCCAGTGCTCTATTCACTGGGCCACCTAGCCATGGTTTAACTGATTTCTATCTTGCTTGTTTTGTTGCTTCTTTGCCTTCCTCCACTCATTTATACAAACCAAGCCTTCTTGAAATCCTCCTCTTCCTGACTGACCTTCTCTTGGCACCAAGAAATGCAGTTAAGCAAAACCCACCAAAATGACAACTATATCTGAGAAAATGTGCCACCCTTGGCACCTGCAGCCCCTGCAGAAAGGAGGTGAATTTAACCACGCACCACCTGTAATGAACACTGACCATTGTCCATTGCCTTTAAATACAGTTCCTTTGCCTTTTAATGTTCTTATTTACATCACGGTTGTCATTGTTTACCTTGTTCTATTTTCTTGGCTTCTGAAAATTTCAAGCAAGTTGATGTCTTGAAGAACCAAGTCTTGTCCTGACTGTTGTTTGGACAATCCCTGAGCTTTCCCATCTTGTCCCGACCCCCACTAGAGTGAGGGGAGGAGAGAGAAAGAGAGAGAGAGACACACATACACAAACATATATGATCTATATATTTACATATATGTGTATATGTAAGTATATATACATATACATGTATATATACACACACCTGCCTTCTTTAACAGGGACTGATGAACAAGTTATAAACCTTCCTTCATGACAGTCTCATCATGAGGAACATCGTTTTTACCAAAATAATCCATGACTCCATGAACTTTAAACACAACCAATTCCATGTCCGTTTACCTGTACTTAAAATTTAAAATCAATTTTTCCTATGGAGTCTCCCAGGTCTGTATCTGCTCTGTGGCTTCCCGTCTAGGCAGCCCACCAGATATCACTTTCACTGATGTCATTTTGCCTGCCTCTGATTGCTAGTGCCAAGATGAGGTGTGTTGCCTCTAATCTGCTATGGTCTGAAAAGCCAGATAACCCCGTTTGTTAAGGATTACATGTTAAATCATAGTCAATAGCGTCGTAAGGAAAGGCCAAACGAGGCAAGGACGTGGTGCTATTGAAGCAGGCCAATTTTGTGTCAGTTTTTCTGGAACTCAGGAGCCTCTTTCATGATTTCTGGGGTGCCCTTGCATTCTAGAAAGCAGATCTGGCATGAAGACTAACTGCTGAATAAGTAGGGGACTATGGTGAAAGTATTAACAAGATTGCATGGGAAATGCTTATATAAATTAAAGGAAGAGCTCTACTCATTGACTTCCCAGAAGAGCCTCCTCCCAAGAATGAGTACAGAACCTAAAAGGAGCCTCAACACTAATCTTTTGAAAGCCAGAGAAATAAAATAACCTTTATAAGGTTTCACTCTTTGCTAGGAAAACCCCATGGACAAATATGATCCATGTAGTTGTGAAGACTGAGACACAACTGAACAACAAAAAAGGTTTCATGGCTTCAAAGTTGCAGCCAGGGTCAAATTCAAGCCTTTTTCATCCCAATTCAGGGTTTTACCCACCTCAACATGAGGCAACAAATTTCCACATTGAGTAAAACATTGTCTTAGATGCTCTCTATGGCTCTTTCTCAGATTCTATGATTTTAGAACATATATTTAATCCAAATCATTTCAAGTCAAGTCATCTGAATTCAATGCAATTTAACAAACATTGGTGCATTGTGCCATTGACAGAAGGTTGAAAAATGACATAGCTGCCTTCATGGATTCTGTAATCTAATTGACAGAGCTGACACTTAGACAAACAAAATACAAGTTAGAGTATATTTTAATGAACTTGAAATCATTCTCAAAAGTGACTAATGCAAAAATTTCCTTCTGTCACTATCAACTTCACCCCCACACTTACAGCAGATGATTTTGATTCTTATTTCAATGAAAAAATTGACATCAGCCAACCTGATCTCACTGAACTCTTTTCCCTCGTTCTTTAAAACTTCTCAGCATTCTAACCTACTTTAGACATAGAAGAAAAGCTACCCGTAGCTTTCGCTCAGACTCCTTTTGCTCCCATGCCCTCCTGTTAACATCAACATCTTGCACTAATAGTCAGCTTGCCTTTTAAAAATATGTATAGGCATTGGTAGACAAGGAGATAGAGAGATAGACAAACAGAAAGACATATAGATAAACGGATGCATGTGCAAATAGACTGACTAGTGTGCTGGAGTCAGTTCAAACTAACTTTTGTTAAATGCTCAGTGTGAGCATTTATACCTCAGAAATCAGCAAAAATTATGAATCACAGCTTGGTTTGCTATTTTGTTGATTTTCTAGTCTTAAGGATGTGATGGAGAAAATATAATAATGCAAACTGAACTTAAAAATAAATCCTGTATATATTTTTCCCAACATAGAGCTGATTGTTAAACATACACCAGCATACCATTCAATCAATATGTAATCTCTCTCTCTTTCTCTCTCTCTCTCTCTCTCTCTCTCTCTCTCTCTCTCTCTCTCATATTCTATTTGAATATGCATTTGTCCCCAAAGAAGAGATATGGGAAAAAAATTCTCCTATTCCTTTGCAGAGACAATGTGTATGAGGGAAGCGCATTTTTTTTTAATTTTAGTTTACATCATCCATTTCCATGAGATCTTGAGTTACAGATTTTCTCCCCATCTTTACCCCACCCACCACCCCAAAACAGTCATCCCCTTGGATAATCCCTCCCCCAATATATTCTCTCCTATGTCCTCCCCCATCTCCCCTCTAACTTTCCAGTAGGGCAGGATGGATCTCCCTACCATAGTGCCTGTGTATCTTAAGTCCCAGTTGGATGTAGTTAATAATAACAATAATAATAATTGTATACATACATATATATATATATACATATATATTTTTAACATTTGATTATAGAACTTTAAATTCTAGATTCTTTCTCTTCTTCCCTCGTCACCCACCCCCACTAGAAGGACAAGCAATCAAATACAGGCTGTACATGTGTAATTGCGCAGAACCTCTCCACAGTGGGCATATTGTGAGAGACTGATTACATGTCCCTCCTTCCTATCC
>CM053581.1:559789055-559826072 GCA_028627135.1 Pseudochirops cupreus | reverse complement strand
GCTGTTGAGCCCCCTGGCTTTGAAAACCTAGATGTTGGTGCTTCCCTCTCTGGTAACTAACTAGGTATGGATGTAATGGTCAGACGGCTGGAAGTCCTGTCTGCTGATCTGTTTCTTTGTCTGCTTGTAACTTGTGTCTGTATTCTGTTTGTATTCTCTGAAGTTCACTGTGCTGACTTTTTCCCCTGAACTAGGTAAATGATATATGTTTGATTAATTAAAGTAAGACTGTTAAACCATTTTGAGTTTCTGTCCTTTAGAAAAGCAGATCTAAGAACCTATGCTAGCAGCCGTCCTGGATATGCTAGGGTGCTTGCTGATACACAAGTCTATGAACTGTCTGAGGCTGAATTTGAACTCAGGTTTTCCTGACTGCAGACCCAGTGCTCTATCCTCAACACCAACTATCTGCCAAAAAGGCCCATGATGTCTTGTACACCAAAAAAGTCTGTGACATTAAGGGATGATGCCTTAGGCTCCAGAAAATATGAAAGAGGCAAGTGTTTTTGTTGTTTAAACAAAGGCAGCAGAGTGAAGTGGTGAGACAGCTAACTGTGAAGTGAAGAAGCCCTAGATCTGCTTCTGGCCCATACTGGTGATATGAGCTTGGGCAGTCTCTTTACATCTCTGGGACTCACTTTCCTTCCCTGTAAAATGAGTGACTGGTCCTGATGAACTTTGAGTTGCCTTTTCCCTTCTAACTCTGTGCTACTGTGGGGCTCTGCTTCCAGAGTGATCCTTGTTAGCGGTACATTCACTCTTTTCCTTTTTGATGCTAATAATGTTTCTTTTTTAAAAATCAAATTGATCAGTGCTTTATCTATTTTATTTATTTTCTTTCATAAAACCAGTTCTTAGTTTTACTTATTAGTTATTAATTAGTTATTAATTTTAATTTATTTAATTTTTATTTAATTTATTTAATTTTATTTAATTAATTAGTTATTAATTAGTTGTATTAAAAAATTTTTGATTTCTTCTTTAATTTTCAGGATGTGCATTTTGGTGTTTAGTTGACAGTTTTTATTTTTATTTTTTATTTTTAGTTACATGCCCAAATCATTGATCTGTTCTTTCTCTTTTACTAATGTATGCATTGAGATATACATATTTTCCCCAAAGCATTTCTTTGGCTTCATTCCACAAATTTTGGAATTCTATTTAATGAGATTATTGATTGCTTCTATAACTTGCTTTTTGACCTACTCATATTTTAGGATTAGACTATTTATTTTCCATTTAGCTTTTAACATATGCAACCACAGCTCTTTATTAAATGTAATTTCATTGCATTGTAATCTAAAAAGGGTGCATTTAATATTTTTGGTTTTTGGCACTTGGTTGTAAGGTTTTATGTCCTAATGTCTGTTTTTTTGAGCATGCCATGTACATCTGAGAAAAAGATATACTCCTTTCTATTCCCATTTAGTTTAGACATCTATCTTATCTAACTTTTCTAAGACTGTATTAATCTCCTTGATTTCTTTATTATTTATTTTATGCTTAAATTTGTCTAGCTCTGAGAGGGGTAAGTTGAGGTCCCCTACTAGTATAGTTTTACTATTTTCTCTTATAATTAATTTAACTTTTTCTTTAAGAATTTTAATGCAATGCCATTTGGTGCATATATATTTAATAATGATATTACTTTATTGCCTATGGTTCCTTTTAGCAATGTGTAGCTTCCCTGCTTATCCCTTTTAATTAAGTCTATTTTTGCTTTTTCCTTGTCTGAGATCATAATTGCTACTCCTGCCTCTTTTACTTAAGTTGATGCATAATAGATTCTGTTTTAGCCCCTTATTTTTTACCTCTGTCTATGTCTCTGTCTTCCAAGCATGTTTCTTGTAAACAACATAATGTTGGGTTCTGGTTTCTAATACATTCTGCTATCTGTTTTCATTTTATGGGGAGGTCATGCCATTTACATTCACCATTATGATCACTAACTGCATTTCTCTGCATTTTATTTACTTCTGTTTCTCTCTCTCTCTCTCTCTCTCTCTCTCTCTCTCTCTCTCTCTTTGTCTCTCTCTTCCTGTCCTTTAACCTTCATCCTTATCCTGTTTACTTTTTTTATGCTTCTATATTTGACATTCAGATTTTCTATTCATCTCTGCTTTTCTCATTGGGAATGCATGAAAGTCTTCTTTTTAGTGAAATATCTATTTTGGCCTTTTTAAAAACTATGATTTTAATTGTCTTTTCATTATTTTCTTCCTTTGTTTTCTTTTCTAATACCTAATATTTTCTCTACCATTACTGTTTGTTTAAACACAAACAAACAAAAACAACAACAACAAAAATCCTCCTCAAGGAATTCTTATTGGACTTGTGCCTGGTTCACATTTTTCCTTGAGGTTTTGCTTGTAATTGTTTTGACTTCATTATCTTCTTCTGAGTTTGTATTTTGATCTTTCCTGTCACTATAGTAATAATTTATAGTCAGTTTTTAAAAAAATTATTTATTCATGTTTGCTTATTTTTCCATCTTATTCCTTGGTTTGGAATTTTATGTTAATGCTGGTCTCCATTACTGACATGAAGGAGGGGGATGGGCTCTGTCTCAGGTTTCAGGCTTTTTCATGCTTCTGTTTTCGGAACTAGTTTTTGAGTTTTGGAAGTTTACAGTGCTTCCAAAATGGTGTGATTGTCTATGGTTTAAAAATTGTTGAAGCTGCTGATGTTTCTGTCACCACCACTTAGTCTCACTCCTGGAATTTCATTCACATGGACTCTAAGTCAGCCTCCTCCCATGTGTTAGATAAATCTCCTTCTGACCTCCTATGTTGTCTTGGTCTGGGAGAATGTCTCCCTCTGACCTTTTGTTGGCTCTGCTGTTTCAGAATTTGATTTGAGATGCTGTATGAAAGTTATCTGGAAAGGAATGTTGGGAGAACTCAACTGAATGCTTATCTACTCCACCAGTATAGCTCTGCCCCTGGAAGGCGTGATGAACTACATTCTAAGCCTATTCCCACATACAGAAGAAATACTTGTGCAGCTGTCAAATTGTGGTCCTGACAGATGGTGTGGTTTTAGCTCCCCACTTTTACTGAAAACGGAAACCTATGCACCTTGCTGTTGTTCTTGTTCAGTTGTTATTCAGTCATGTCCAATTCTGCATGACCCCTTTTTATACTTCTGTATATATTTCCTTGGTAAATATACTGGAGTGGTTTGCCATTTCCTTCTCCAGCTTATTTTACAAGTAAGGAAAGTGAGGCAAACAGAGTTGAGTGACTTGCCCAAGGTCACACAGCTGGTAAGTATCTGAGGCCAGATTTGAGCTCATGAAGATGAGTTATCCTAACTTCTTTAGGTCTTGTACTCAATCTACTGAGGGACCTTTAGAGATGAGATTATCCAAGTGCCTTATTATATGAATGAGAAAATCAGACTTCAGAGTAGTAAAATTCTGGTGGCAACATAGGTAAAAAAACAGAAAAAAAATCAAATTTTATTATGAGCTTCTGACTATAAACTACAAACTCAGAGTTTGTTTGTTTGTTTTTTATTTCACCTACTCCCTGTGTGGCAAGGAAATGGGAGAGCTGGTGTGTCTGATCAAGCATTAAATCAAAGATTTAATAAAGCTATAATTTTAAAACAACTGACTTGACCAATTCCACGTATTTTACTTTAAAAAATGACTGCTGTGAACACAGATTGAGTATATTACTGATGACATTAGGTTTTGACAACAATTTTTTTGTGATATTACAATGACTTATTTATGGTGATGAAACAACATAATCCATGAACCTGAATTAGAAATGGGTTGGTATGAAAGATGTGATATAGACATTTACTATATTCTTATCATCCTGAGCTTTGGGTTTATTTGGCCTACTTTACCAGGAAAATCGAAAACTAATCCCTCTAAGTTAAAAAAAAAAGATTAAAAAAATCATGTGAGCTATGGATTAGAGCTGTTCAGATTGCCTATTTAATGGAACAGGAAGAATTCCAATGGAACTGACAAGCTTTATTTCTATTTTTTTTTCTTGTTTCAGATGGACCCAATTCAGAAAGCTGTAATAAACCATACATTTGGGGTTCCTCTTCCTCATCGAAGAAAGCAAATCATATCATGCAACATTTGCCAGTTGAGATTTAATTCTGATGTAAGTTTATCATTTGCTATTCACTATAAAAATTCATTGTATTTTTCTAATCATAAAGGAATAGAGCTTCCTTAAACATTCTCTCTCCCAGAGCTGAGCATGAAAAAGTATATAATGTTATTGTATTGAAACTGTATTAATCCATGGTATGCCCTTTACTTTGGAAGCCTGCTCATTTTTTGATAAGGAAAAACAGTGCATGCACTATGTTTTATATGCATAACTTAGTGGTGCTTTAACACCATCACCCAGTAGACACAGAAATGGTACATGGCCCAGGGCTACTTGGCATCTGGTCAGATACTCAGCTACACAGGCCCATTGGAAGTCCACTGACTTGAACTGTGGGCAAGTTCCTAGGGTTATCACTTGACAAAATTGTGAAATAGATATTTTGTTTTTGTTAACCTTACCCTCTTTATACACTCATTCTTATGTTTCCATCTTGGCCTCTGACTATTGTTACATAATCACTTGAGAACATGTATGACATTCCCCTTGTCTTGGCATGATGGTCATGGGGTGCTTTAAAAATTAAGGAATGAGATTTCATTGAGAGAATCTGAGGCACAAAGGGCTCCATAGAGGAGCCCCAGGGGTCTGAATACAGTATGAAAATTTCACTGATACAGTGCTTCAGATCCTCCCACCCCGGCAGGAACATCCTTCATGCCACCATCATCTGCCAAGAATTCTGTCTATGTTTTCTGTCTACAGTATTCCTCTGTGGTTTTGAGTGTAAGGCTGAGTATCACTAGTGTTGCTAATTCTGAATAAAGATCATCCTAGGATCAATACGTTTTTCTTCCTTTGGGGCAGGCTGCTTTTTAAGCCTAGGAAGCTCTGCTGTCTGGGCAGTCAGGCAGGAAGTGAATAGAATTTGCATCTCTGTCTGGTGAATTAAGAGAGTATAGAGCTTGCAGAACTAAATTATTCTCAAAATAGTCATTTTACTGCATGGAAAAAATCAGTGATTTTCTTTTTGCTGTTTTTGATGTTGTCAATTGGCTGATTTGGTTTCCTGCTGCACCTGCCTTTTAACATAACTGTGTCTAGCACTTCATGTTTTCAGATTCTTTGTAGCCCTGACCTATGAGAATTCATTGGTATGAGACTTAAAAAAGATTCCTCTTCTTCATGCATTAGTACAATCTCTCAGTGAAAAACTAATTTTAGAAAGTTCAGTTTTTACTCTTCTAAAAATACGACACGTGGGAAAATTTCCTCTTTGTTGATCTCATATAAAATGTGACCATTTTAAAGAACTTTCAGGAACAAAACCTTCTGATTACACTAGATATGTAGTATAGTGCAGTGAACCCTGGCTATGCAATCAGAGCACTTGTGTGTAAATTCTGCCCCTAAGTGGACTGTATGGCGAACATTTAAGTCTGGAAGGCCTTAGTGCCTTCATTTACACAATGAGGTTGGACAAGACGTATTCTGAGGTCCCTTCCAACTCAAAGACTGTCGTTCTATGTAGAAACTGCTGCAGACCTAAAATCTTTCTTGGTATTTAATACGTAAATAAGAACCACTGTATTGGAGATATTGAACAATTAGTTGGTTTTTAACTTTCATAAATGAAAAAGAAAATCGGTAAATAGAAACCACCAAGATCACTTAGGAAATTGGGTGTAAGCCTCCTATATAAGAAAATCTTCCCGTTCTTTCATTCTCCTCTTCTCTACTTTTCTTCTGTTGCTTCCATCCTCCTTCTCCCCTTCTTTCCTCCTTTTAATTCCTCTATTCTCCTTTCCCTCTCATGCCTCCTCTTCCCTTTTGGCCCACTCCTTCTCCCCTCCTCTTCTTCCTTCTGAGTTCAGGTAGAAATAGTCCAGGTACAAGTTACTATCTCAGTATGATTCTTTTATGTTTAATTCTCTATGGACTATTGTACAGAAGGAGAGAATCGATACTTTTTTAAGGTGAATAAAAATATTAGGATGCAAGATTGTCCTCCTCTGTGAACCCTCCACCATCAATGTCTTTCTTAAACCATGGTGACAAAATTGGACTCAATATCTCAGCTGAGTTTTGATGAGGATTTCACTCTATGTCTCCTGATTCCAAATCCAGTGCTCTTTATACTATATGATGTTGTCTTTGCATATACAAATATTCATGCATATCCAAACATATAACCCCATTTATATACATAAGCAAACATGCATACACATGTGTGTATCTATTAGTTAAAAAAAAAAGCTGAGATTTTCTCTAAGCCTTTTAAATGAAATTTTTAGTCCTCTATGAAGTGTGTTTTCCATAGACAAGTATCTTCTGCTACTGTCTAAGACTGTCTGGGTTATTTGTCCCCTCTAATCTTAGTTTGGTGAGTGTGCCAAGGATGCTATTTCCCTTCAAAAGCAGTATTTTTGCATAACAATTAGACCTCACAAAAAGAAGGGGGAACCCTGAAGAAATCCCTTTGTATCATTGATCACTTACCCTGGGTTCAAAGGAGGCCAGCTCTTTGAAGTTTGTTGGTGACACAAACATCCCACAGCAATGGGATACAGTGAAAAATGCCCTTGTAAGGGTCAGCTCATATCCAGTGCGTACAGCAGAGGGGCACCATGTTCACCAGGGCTGCCAGTGTACCTCTTCTAGCCCTCAGTTTGAGCTTTGGAGGTGATTTCTGGCAATGAAAATCCACTGGGTGGGTCATGGAAGAAAATATTGGCCCAAACTCCAACAGATTTCGAAGTCCAAAGGAAAATCAGGTGGGCACATAGAAACAATTGTGCCAGAACATAACAAAAGGATTATTTTAAGACAGATGCATCTTTTAGAGAGGAGTTCCTATTTTTTTTTATTTTGATAACCATCTATTTTATACATATAAAAATGAACAGGGATCCTGAGGTTTCATCTGACTGCTAAAAGGGGTCTATGACCCACAATGGCTAATCACCCCTGCTATAAAAGCTGTTTAAAATGAAACTTCTAATCATGGAACTGGGGTGATGGTGGTAACATGTTTAATGCAACCTTACACATATTCATTAAGCTCCTACTATATATAAGTATCTGGGGATATAAATTTTAAAATAAAATAATCCTTATACTCAAAAAGTTTACAGTCTATAAGAGGCCCATGATCGATCATAGGTTATTAGAAGACTGGACTGCTTTTCTTCAAATGGAATTTGCTTAAGAGAGATTATTGTTCAAATAGAAAATTGGTTATGTTGGGAGGAATTATCTTGAGAATTTCACTTGCTTGCAAGGAGCAGTTTCTGAACAGCTTACACACCAAATTATTGGAAAGACAATAACAGAGAATTGATTGAAGATTACTGAATTATAGAATTTACTTCAGAGTTGTAAATGACCTCTGATGAGGTCATTCATACCTAGAAATAATCCGTATTAAATTATATTCTTTGTTTGAAGGTCTCCAGGGACCAGACACCTACAGAAACCGAGGTAACCCATCCCACTTTGTGGCAGTCCAAGTGTTAGGAAGTTTTGCGATGGTGATGGTGGTATTTTTGTTTTACCTCTTTCTTCTCTAAATTTGCCTCCAAATAAGGGTGTCTAGAAGGCAGTTGGTCATGTAGGGCTGAATATAGCAGGTAGAAGAGCAAAATTTGGGCTGGATATAGACACATGAGGAACTGAATGACCAACCAAAGTTTTATATTGTCTCCAAAGGAAGAGGAGAGAAGTAAACTGCTTTATAGCCAGTTTTCAGCACTAGCATCTAAGTAGTTTAAAGTATTGTGAATTATTGGATATAGAGACAGAAAATGCAGTTAAATGTGTCAGCTTCACCAATGAATGTTTTGGAATGCCTGGGTCATTCTTATGAATGGATGGATATATTTCCTTCAGTCATTCCCTACCAACCCAGTAACACAGAAAAATGTTCTCAGTCATGACTTGATTTCAGTGAAGTAGCTTCTTGAGTCCCAGAAAGAATATTGTGTTCAGGTGTGAGGAGCCTTATATCCTATAGCAATATTTAAGTACGAACATTTATCAAAGGGCAGAACTCAAAACTCTGCTTATAGATCTCTTCTATACGAAGAGTTCAAAAGGCACAAATGGCCCCATCGCATGGCAGTGGAAGGGGATGTCTGAAGAAATGTTTTTAGAACCACAAGTGGTTTGTTTGCTGAAACATTCAAGATCCCCTAAGAAACTGCATGAGATACTGTTTTAATTTGAATTTAATTACTTCTTCTCTTTTTATGTAATTATATACATACCTCAAAAGAGCATTGGGTAATACTAAGATCCAAAAGAAATAAAAATTCTCCAAATCACTGGCATTACCTAAAGAATGTTGAGAATGTGGAAATGGAAAAGTATCTTTATATTATTGTCACTGAAGACTTGACATTTGCTCTTGGTGTTATTCATTGATTTTTTTCATTCTTATTAATTTTTTGTTTATATATATATATATAGCTTTCATTTCCAATATACCTTCAGTACTCTCCTTTCCAAAGAATTATCCCCTGTATCAAAGAATAAGAAGAGAAAAGACAGAACCTAGTCATCAAAATTAACCAAAATGGCAACCAGTTCTGATAGTACATACTACCTGGTGACCATAGTCCCTCACTGTATAAAGAAGAGAGAGAAGATGGGGGGATGGAAGAGATTTCCCCCTGTCATCTTTAGGCCAAGTTTGATCTCAATAGTTGTACACAGTTCTGATTTTTTGTTGTGCTCTTTTTTCTGTTTGGATCCACTGCTGTTGGATGAACAGGGGAAGGGATATATATACTTCCCTTTACTCTATACCAGTGGTTCTCAACCATCTTAATGCCACAATCCTTTAATATGCATATGTGGTTATATCTGCATGTGGGCGGACCCAACTGGAGACGGATAGAGGAGCAGTGTCTCAGTTCCTAAAACCATCAGAAATATGTGTTTTCTTATAGTCTTAGGCGACCCTGTTCAACCACCAAAGGGGTCACAACCCACAGGTTGAGAAGCGCTGCTCTATACCATCATTATGGTTTCTACTAGATTCATTGCTAGAGGAGCCTACCTCTTCATTAGGCAAAGTAAGTCCCTTCATTCTCACACTCATGAGCTCATTAAAGCCTCCCACTCTGGTATCCTGGGAACTGTCTGACTTATGGACATCAGTCTAAGTCACCCAAAAAGTGGGTGTGTAGCAAAGGAGAAAACTCAATGTACAGTAGCAATTTACTAATGGATTGGTCATTTATTTATACACAGAATGTAATGCTAACCATAAAAAGAATGATGATATCCAACAGCAGAAAAATTAAAACAGGATTCATCAGCTTAACTTATAATTACTAGTATGTCTTGAGTGGAAGGTTAATATTCAAGCTTCACTGGGACATAATATAGTTTGTAAGACTGTTAGTTATCCATTTTTCTATCTTACCTTCCTTTATACTCTCTGAACAATATCCTAGTAAAAATCCACAGATGAACCAATTGAGTTGGACCAATCCTTGCTTTCTGATGGCCATTCTCCCTGAAGCAGTAACTTCCATCACTACTAACACTGTGTACCCCAATACTATACATTACATAAAGGGGATGGAGTGGCTGCTGTACCAGGAGAGTTCTAAGTGTCTGAATATGACAAACTCAGCTAAGTAAAAGAAACTCAAGAGTTTCATCCCAAGAAGAAGAAGGCCTGGAAAGGGCATGTACTCACATCAGTCTACTGCTGGGTACAAGTTAAGTTAGATTCCCTGCCTCAGACCAAATCTCTGGAAGCAACCCTAAAGGACTCTCACACTTCATAGTGGGATGGCTCAGCCTCTTTTGTACATTCACTAGATTATGGCCCAGCAGCCACTTATGGGACTTTTGGTCATCTCTCAATCATAATTTCCTAAGCCATCACCTTTTCCAGTTTAACAACCAATAAGGTGACTCTTTATCATCAAACTGTGCAAATCCTTTAACTTTAGTCCTGTGGGACAGGAATTAACTCCCCACCCCTCATCTCCCTTGTATGTGGTTGCTTAGAACTATTAATGTCAACTAGGCATGTTCCATGTGGAGTTTCATTACACATCATGTTTGTTGTTGTCATTCAGTTGTTTCAGTAGTGTCCAGTTTTTGATGACCCCATTTGGAGTATCCTTGGCAAAGACACTCGAGTGGTTTGCTGATTCCTTCTCTAGCTCGTGTTACACATGAGGAACTGAGGCAAATTGGGTTAAGTGACTTGCCCGGGGCCCCACAGCTAGTAAGTGTCTGAGGTCACATTTGAACTCCAGGTCTTCCTAAGTCCAAATTCAGTGCTCTATCCATTGCCAGCTAGCTGCTCACACATTGTTATAGTTATTCTGAATATTTATTTCCAGATTCTGTTTATTTGCTTTTGCATTAATTCATATTCAAATGAAATGATATTTATAATGTGCTTTAGCACAATGTTTGGCACATAGGGAATTAACAAATGCTTATTTTCTTCCTATCCTTCCTTAATAAAAAAAATAATTTTTCTATCCTTCATAATTCTCATGTCTTATAATTCAGTAATATCATATTGCATTCTTATTTCACAATTCACTTAGTCAGTCCCCAGTTGATGATTATTCATATTTTGTCCATTTCCCTGCTAGTACTTTATGGGCTGCTATAAATACTTAAGTGTACATGTTAGTTTTCTTTCAATCCTTGACCTCTTTTGGGATGTGTGCCTGTCAGTGAAATCTCCAGTTCATTGGACATTTCCATGGATAATTCCTTAGCATAATCCAACTTTTGGGGGGGGGGGTTGTATGAATGGGAGATCATAATTCCAAATTGCTTTTTAAATTCATTAGCTCAATTCATGTTGTTTTTTGGTATTCATCACCATTCATTTCATTATTTTAAAAACAATTTTATTGATATCTTTTCATTCCACATGACCTAATTCTCAATGTATACCTCTCTTTTCTTCTTAACAGTGGCTAAAAGGGATAGAAAAAAAAAATCATCAGCAAAAACAACTGAAAAGATCACATATTATTTATGTTGTGTTTCAGTCCCATTCTTCCTCACCTCAGTAAAGAAACACATAGAGGCTAAACCTGGTCATGGCATTCTATTTTAATTCATTTCTTGTTATTGCTTTTGCATGTCTACTATTGTAATAACTTATTCCATTATTTTCCTGACTGCTTATTTTTCATCAGTTCAGAAGGGTCTTCTTATGCTTTCCTGAACTCATCACATTCATAATTTCTTGCAGCATTTACCATTACTCCTTACCCCTTTAGTGTAAATTTCCACACTTAGTAGGACTATGCACCATACAAGAAAGAGAAGGAAGAGAAGTGAACTGCTGAATGTAGTAGAGCTACACAGGGAGGAGGCATGATGTGATAATTTAAGTCACTCCTCTAAGAGTCCTTCTTCTTTGTGTTTTATTATCATTTGTTACCTCTAATATTGCTTTCCTGTTAGATAAAGCTTTCACCATCAACAGATGGTGTCTGTTCTCTATTTTAATTTCATACCTTGAAATGAAATGAACCAGAATTTCCCCCAAATTCCAGAATTGTCAAGGCTTTAGATTTGTCCAAATCAGGGGAAGGTAGTATTCTATTCTATTCTATTCTATTCTATTCTATTCTATTCTATTCTATTCTATTCTATTCTATCCTATGCTATTCTATCCTATTCTATTCCATTCTATGCCATTCCATCCCATCCCATTCCATTCCATCCCATTCCATCCCATTCTATTCTACCATTTCAGTATCAATGAGATCATCGAACAGTTTATATGTTGATGACAATTGGCAATATGGTTTGAGAGTTTAAAGAGGTTTTAGAAAACAAGATCATAGATTTAAAACTAGAAGAAAGTTCAAAGGTCATATATCTGACATCTTCATTTGTCTACTTCCATTCATTTATAGCACCCTAGAGTTAGGGCTGGAAGGGATCTTAGGGGACATTGGATGCAACCTCCTCATTTTATAGTTGAAGAAACTGTGGCCCAGAAAGGATAAGTGACTTCCCATGGTAACATAGGTATTAAGTGGTAGCAATGGAATTTAATCCTTGTCATCCCCATTCCAGCAAACTATATCATGTTTTCTGTTAATAATAAGAAGCCAAATAAAATAAAATAAATAATATCCCGAGGATCATTTTGACTACTACAGTTAAATACAACTAATATTGAAGTTAGACCAGAATCACAAAATTTGAGACTTAGAAGGGACCCCAGGGGTCATCTAGTATAACACACGTATAAAAGGAATCCTCACTATTACATACCAGACAAATTGTCATCCATCATCAGTTTTAAGACTTCCAAGGAGAGGGATATTTATAAACTCTCAAGGCAGCTCATTCCCTTCTTGGATAGCTCTACCCATTAGGCAGAGTTTCCTGACTGATTTTTTTTTTTGGTTTGGTGTTGAAAACTAACACTCTTGAGGCATGAAAAACCCCACCACTCAACTGGTTTACTTTTGTTCTGTTTTAGTGATGTCTGCACAGTGTGACCACTGTCTGAGAATCATTGCACCAAATCCTTGAACCAGATGCATTTTCTTTGCAGATTCTTGAAACTTTATTTGACATGCCAAAAGCAGACTGGGACAGTGCCTGTGAGATATGTTGTCTCTGTCCAAATTTATGTTTTGGTTTAAATGTAATGGATATCAGTAAAGTTGCAGTCACCATAGGGAAGCCAGTCTTTATCATGAATGAATCGAAAATGACAAATGGAAGTATGTTCACTGTAAGTTTTATGTGTTAAGATACATATGTGAGTTTTAGTTGTAGGTACCATGGAAAGTGTACATATAGTGGACCAAAACTGGGCAATGACAAACACAAGTTTGGCTGAGTGCATCTGTAACATAATTTACATGGTTTGCATTTTAAAATATAAACGAGATGATTCTTTCCATCTGTAGAGAGCAAAACCAAGCAAATATACCCTTAGCCGGTGCATCAGGTCTCTTGGTTAGGAAACTAACCCTTTTCTCAGTTCCCTTAGAAATATGCTTTCCAAAGGCAGGCTCTGAACAGGTTTTATCCATTTCCAGAGCATTGCTTGTTTTCTCCACATCAGTGAACTTGTCATGATAATCAACTTTTTTTTGTTCCAACCATCAATCACTCTTGATTACAGCTGGGTAGAAGTTCTGTTCTGTTGATCAGCTCATCAGTGCACACAATATTACACCTGGAGGCCGGCAAAAACCATCCCTCCTTGGGAAGAAGCATTTTCCTCCAAGGCTTTGTGTCCCAGATCTTTTCTTTGCATTTGTCTTGTTCAATCGCCACGTCTTTTTTTGACTTTATCATTTCTTTTATTGCAATGATCTTTTTGGAATGGCCTTTCAAAACCAGCTTGATTTTTCTTTTCCTTTTTTTTTTTATTGGGAGGGAGGAGGAGGGAGTAATCCTCTAGAATTATATTTTCATTCTGCCTATTGTGTTTTTTCCCCCTCATCCTTTTTTTAAAAAAAGTATTTAAAAATTAACAGTGAACTTCTTTCACCTCACTGTAGTTACTCAAGAAATTAAATTTGCATGAGTTCCAAATTAAATGAATATTCAATATTTTGGAAGAGGAGATTTTAGCATAAGTTTTCATAGAATGTTTGCAAGACAAATTTTGTCCATTTTTATTGGTTTCCTTAGATTCTTTATCCTCAACTGAAAAGTATTTATCTTTAATATGTGTTTTATTTTAAGAGTCTTTTAACAAGCTTTCTACACACTTACCGTATTAAAAATAAGCATTTCTTCAGTTTTTCAAAGGCAATCTGTCATTGCTGTGAATCATTGCACTACAGTGGCTTGGCATACTGGATAGGGAGTCTGCTTTTGAGTTAGGAGGATGTGGTTTCAAGCATTGCCTCTGATGCATCAAAGTTGTATGACCCTGGACAAATTATTTACCCTCTCATTGACATGGGGAATCTAAGTCAGGAGGGTGTGTGTGTGTGTGTGAGAGAGAGAGAGACAGAGACAGAGAGAGAGAGAGAGACAGAGAGAGAGAGAAAGAGAAATAGAGAGAGAAAGAGACACAGGCAGACAGACAGAGACAGACAGACAGACAGAGACAGAGACAGAGACAGACAGACAGAGAGATAGAGAGAGATCCTCTAGGCAATCTGGTAAAACCAATGGAACCCTTCTCAGAATAATATTTCTTTTTAATGCATAAAATAGAATACTCCAGATTACAAAGAAAAACAATTATATTGAAATGCAATATGTAGGTACATATGTGCATATATGTATATGTATATATAGATATATATGTATAACCTACATACCAATGTGAACATACACACATAGAGTCCATAGACCCATCCTCTGAGTTACTATATGCCAATAGTTGGATCATGTGAAGGGTGTTGTCATTCCTGGGAATCCCACCCACATGATAAACTTGTCATTTTTTTCCTTCCCCCACTGGTCCATAATGGGTGAAAATGTCTTTATTTCTCAGTGTAGCTGATTATGCCATGGCAATGTCTTTTAAAAAAGAAATATCTTTGCTTTCCTAAAGTGCTTCTCGAAATACCCTTTAGTAAACCCTTCTTCTCGCATCTACTTTATTGTGTTTTTTTTTTCTTTTATGATCTCACAGAACTGAGAAGAACAATTTAAAGGGTTCTATAAACATGAAATTTTAAAGTCTGTTGAGCACTCTATATATGGAACTCAAATAGAAAATAAGAGAGCTGAATAATAATTTGATTAGAAGCTAGAAAATTTTATGTAAGAGGCTTCATTAGCAGAAGCTCATTTTCTTCTCTTGTCAGACCTTTTTAGGACAATAATGTGTTACTTTCTTTGGAGTGAAGTGGGCCAACAAGAAAGGATTTATGTTTCCATTAGCTGTGGACATTGAGGCATGATTAGCTCTTACCTTAATGTACGCTGTGATAGAATACCTGCGAAAATGAAATTCCTTAACGGACAGTCATTAAATATAGCCATATTTAAAACTCCTAAGCAGTCAGTGGGATTTTTGTTTAATGCAAATGGTAAATGGAAAGTAAAATATTTCTAACTGGTTCCCCTATGTTTTCTCTTTCAGTCTTATGTCCATGTGCTGGATTTGATCATGCTCTGATCTGTCCTGCCTGTTTCCCTTTTCCTCCTTCCCCTTTCCACTCCCCCTTCCCATCCTTATCTGTAGATACCTATCTCTATGTATTTATGTTCATACATAGCTTGAGTATGTGTTGTTATAGGAGAGTATTAATTAATATGGACATCTTATGAAATTCTTATTTTTCACTGACATCATTCTCAGTTCTCTCTATGTATTTGTTACTCCTTATTAGCACTTATCTGGGAATCTTGCCTAACAGGAGAATAAAATTCTTATCTGTCTTTAGTACTGACATTTTAGTGAAACAATGCCACTACAAACATGATATTCTTTTTTAACTTAACCCGTAATATGCTTTTCCCTAAAAATACCCTATGCCTATATCTTTAAAATATGGCTCCAGAGGCTGATTTAATGTAGATATTTAAGAATCTGCAAGCCGGGAGGTCTGTAGTTTATACATAGAGAGATGGATACCTGAGCTTTTGGAATTTCCATCAACTTTCAAATCTGATGTGTTAGCAATACTGCATTGTGGCTAGAGTAGGAAACTAGAAATAATCTGGCTTCAAATTCTTCCACTGAGACCTAGTAGTTTAATGACCCTGGGCAAATCATTTTAATTTCCTGAGTCTCTATTTTTTAATTGGTAAAATGGTAATGGCCACCCCCATCTCCCCTACAGCTCTAAACCTATGGTCCAATGATTTAGAACACATGTAATTGTAACATAACTTTTAAAGGAGAATCTATAGACCATGTAATAGTTGAGGCATGCAGAAGAAAATCTTAAGGAGGTGAGACCCAGAAGGATACAGGTAATGCTGTGATGGAGGATATAAGTGGGCACTATGATCAGATAATGCCTAGACTGAGACATTTGCTACCACCTGGGCCAGATCAGTCTATGAAGAGGATTAAGACCCTTGAATGGTTTCTTTCAATCCAGCTATCATCACTGTCAAGAATATCATTGCTCTCATTTTGTGTTCTATTTTTTATTAAATGTCTGAAGGATAAAAGAGTTAGAGAAATTCAATTTTGACTGCCTGCTTTCCATACTCTTGGAATTAAAGATTTCCACCTCACAGATGGGAACTTGTTGATAGAGAGATTCAGAAGCAGACTTACTAATTTTAGAGTACTAGGTTTTATTGAGAAAACCATTTAATAGGTTTGGTTGTTTTCCCTTAACAACTTAAACACAGAGGCAGACTATTAAAAAAAAAAAACCTACCTAAATATTAGCAACTACATTCTTGGGTTCAGAGAGTTTATAATTATTAAGCATGTCTTTAAAAATGTAAAAGTTTTTAAAAGACAATTTTGATAAAACTAAAAATAGGTGTATTCCATCAGATTCATTGTTTTATTTGATTTTCATTAAAATTAGGTTTAATAAATATATCCAATATAAAAAAAACCTGGGTGATTCAACTTTTACCTTTATCTTCCCTTCTCTTCCCCTCCTTCCCCTCCCTCCCCTCCCCTTCTCTCCCCTCTCTTCCCCTTTCTTCTCTTCCCTACAGGCCCCTTCCTTACCCTTCTGTTCTCCACCCTACCCCTCCCTTCCCTACTTCTCCCTTCCCTACCCCTCCCTTTCCTATTATTTCTATTGATGTTATTAGGAGAAAGGGATAATCCATGCAGGGTGTGATAATGCAGTATGAGTATAAGATTCTCATGTCCTTAGCCACCTTTCCTTTTATCTCTGTGGACTCGAGAGGGAGTAGGGTATAGTGGATAGGGCTCTGGACTTGGATTTAGTAAGAGGAGTTCAAATCCCTCCTCAAGTTATTCCTGGCTAGGTGAGCCTGAACAATCACCTAACTTTTCTGTGCTTCCATTTCTTTAGGACAGGATGGGGGAGGGGTTGCACTTCAAGGCCTTTGAGGTTCTTTGTAACTCTAAATTGATAACCCTGTGTGTTTCCTCAAGGCTTTGAGGGCTCCCATTGCTTTGGAGGTGGGAACATGTTTTCCTTTTCTGGCTTCTGATCTTCTGGAGGTCTGGGTGCAGGAACATCAAAGGGCCTCAGCTGGCATTCATCTGTTTTACAAGAGAAGCAAAGGGTTTATCCTTGATTGTACCTTCTGAGTCATTCCTTTTGTCTCCGGTCCTGTTGTGAGGACTGGAGAAAATGCTTGCATAGCTAAAGCCTACCTAAACCATCCATCCATCCATCCATCCATTCATCCATCCATCCACCCACCCATCCATCTGTCCATCTGTCTGTCCATCCATCCATCCATCCATCTGTCCATCCACCAATTAATAAGCACCTACTATGTATCAAGTACTGTGGTATGCAGATCTATGGAGATCTATGAATTCTTTCCAACTTTCAATGATAATCCAATTAACATATAAAGAAGACAAAATTACATTTACAGTTTTAACAAAAGCAATTGATGTATTATATATTTAAGTACATAAATATATTTATTCATATGTGCATATATTTTCTATGCATATTTATGAAGATATACAGAAAGATCAGGAGAAGGTAAAAATGTTCAAGTTGGGATATCACAATTGCATGAAAATGTTTATTTTAAAACACGAATTATTCATTTATTTTTGTGCCATGGACTCCTCTGGAAATCTGTTGAAGCCTAGAGACTTTGTCCTTGAATAATATTTTAAAATATATGAAATAAAATATGGAGGATTACAAAGGAACACAATTATGTTGAAATTATATACATATATATGTGTGTTTGTGTATGTATATACACACAAGCACATGTATATATACACACACAATCATGGATCCTTTCAATCTCTCCAGAGATACTTTAATAGTCTTTGCATCCTAGTTTAAGAAGTCCTGTATTGTAATTTTAACGAATGATGAAATATTTTTTAAGCATTTACTAAGTAAAAATCCCTGGAAATCCAAATAGACACTCCAAGATATTCTTTGCTCTCACAAAACTCACATTCTGGAGGACACAACACTTGTAAGGGGTTTCTTCTACAGGGCCAACAGGAAGCCTGAGAGGCTAGACCTTGGGCAAATCAGGTCACAGTAGAGAAATGGGGAGATGGGTCATTGCAGGTGAAGATCACAAGGCAGGAAGTACTGTCTGAATTAGAAACAGGGTCAACACCATCACAAGTTGATGAAGAGGCTAACAAGAGAAGTACCATAACCAAGGGAAGTCATCACAAAAGGAGCTAGATAAGGAGTGACATTAGCTGGTCACGTTCAATTGCCGTTTTGGGACCACATGTTTTGTGTGTTGATGTGTCCAAGTCTATGTGTGTGTTTGTGTGTGTGTGTGTGTGTGTGTGTGTGTGTGTGTGCATGCATCCTGCTTTGTGCATCTATGCAGCATCACCTATATTATAATTTTTATCTGGAGTCTCATTATGTAGGGAATTCCCACCATCTCTACTCTTACTGCTCATGTTTGAAATGCCAACTTTGCATGACGGCAGACAGTATCTTTGCCACATGTGTAGAAAAGTCCCCAGAGAGATTTTATAAGTTAGAAGCCTTTGATTTAGGCACCTGAAATTCTAATTGTCAGCAACCATTTCTTTAGGAATTGGAAGTGGCCCATCTTTAGGATGAAAAGGAGACAGTTGGTCTCAAGCATTAGATATTCAGTACATGGCCATAGGTGAACTAATATCAGAGTTCCAAATAGCAATATTTGGTCTTAGAGCAAGTAGTGGCTGACTGGAGATTCTGGTATGACAGCGTCACAACAAGTTGGTGGGAGAAAGTGACCTAGGGTGATGATATCCCCACCATTGGGGGGTTGGTTGGGCTGAGGAGAAAGGAGAGTGTCATCTGTGCCCTCTAAATTTCTTGCCATACGGTAAAATTTTGAATATGCTGCACTGGTTATAGAAATCAGCCAACTGCAGGTATCATAGAGAATGAGGAAGGACTTGTTATTATGGAAAAGTAGGGACCACAAATCCAGGAATGACTTCAAAACTGGAGAAATGAGAAGGCATTTTAAATATATAAAGGCTCAAGACCACAGGGTTCAGTGGGGTTCCTCTTGAACTGTTGCCCCAGCACCCCACTTACTCTTAACATACCCCAGCTTTCCCAAAACATTTGACTTTCTGTACGTCCAGAGACAACAGTATTTTCTGGAACCATAGTTTCAAAGTCCATCTTTTCCTACAATCCTGAGTTCATGCAGATTAGGACCAGATTTGCATTTTGATTTTTTTTTCTTACCAGATGCTATAAGTTAACTTGGCTGTGAATTAAGAACTTAAATTTGATAGTCTGCCAACAATGACCATAAAATTTGTTATGAAACATCAGAAAAAAAGAAGATATCTCCACAGCCCAGCTGTTGTGTCTCTGTACTCATCAAACAGAGAGGTGAAAGCAGAACCATAACTAAGGTGGAACAATTGGGACAATGACCCAGGATGGTGACATTTTAAAAGTACTAAGTACAAGTATCTTCAGCAGATAAAGACAACTGAGTTAATGTCTGAGTTATGCAGAATAATTAGTGAAGTCAGCAAGCCTCCAGATTGGGTCCCTTTCCAGTCCTACCCTTGGTGAGTTCTATTCTGGCCTGAGTCCAACTTATTCCATTCCACAGCAGTATTAATTGCAACAGCAAATTTAAAATGTTCCAGGATCTCTTCCTCAACCCCCTACTGGCTGATGTCTCTCCCTTTGGAGCCTTGAGTTTTAAACTCAAAATTTTTTCCAAGGTATTTCTCTCCATACCCCATATCCCAGGAAAGTTGACTTGATGCCACCTTTCCATCTATTTTCTCAAGGAACAAGAATTAATAATTATGGTTCTAGTCAGAAGCATGGACAGAAGCATTCCTTCCACATCATCAGGTTCCCTTTTCCTAATAGGTTATTTGAAAATAATACCTAACTTAGAACTTTCCCCTTAGAAAAGACAGTTTATTTAGTGGTAAAATGTCTAAGTTCTCCCCACATCCCAGAATGGACAGGTCAAGGAAGAGCAGGTGGTGTTGGTCAGCCTACTTATTGATAGTTGATATGTAGTAAGAAGCCTAGATATAATAGAGAAGTTGCAATAATATGAGGATAACCAATGTTACCAGTTGGCTACACCTGGTTCACTGTCTTCAAACCCTTTGGGAGTTTGAGTGTCAAAGAGTCAGTAATGCCAATATTTCATCTTTGGCTAAAGGTATTTGTGGGTTAGTTTGAACAATGGTTCTCTCTAATTGCTTATCTAATTCCTATGCCTAGCTTGGTAAACCATGCTGGTGTTCAAGTCAAAGCAGGGAAGTATTGTGGGAAATATGGTGGAATGAGCTCGGGCTGAGTAGGCAGAGGACCTGTAGAATCACTCTTATGTAGTAATTTACAGTCTTAAAAAGAGTTACCAAGAATACTGAGGGTAAAATGACTTGATAGTATGTGTCATTGGTGAGAAATGACTCTAGATCAGTGGTACTCAATCTTCCTAATGTCGCAACCCTTTAATACTCGTATGTGGGAATATCTGCATGTGGGTGGACCCGCCTGGAGAAAATAGAGGAGCAGTGTCTTGGTTCCTAAAACCATCGGAAATATGTGTTTTCTGATGGTCTTAGGCAACCCCTGTGAAAGGGTCGTTTGACCCCCCAAAGGGGTCTCAACCCACAGGATGAGAACTGCTGCTCTAGATGTTTCTGACTTTGAGATCAGCTCTCTCACCACTACACACCACTATCTCTCTAAATTACAGCCAACCAAATAAATTAATTAGAACCCTTTCCCCAACTACTATTGAGCCTTTCTTCTCTGTTTGCAAGACTAAGGCTCCTTTTCTCATCCTATAGACGGCCATTGAAATTTAGCACCCATTTGCCATTCTAATCTGACAAGTGGCCCAACAAGGAAGGGGTTAAAAAAATGGTCTAAGTGAATTCTGGCAGTGAATTAGGCCTAGATTTTTTAAATTAGAAATTTAGGATTAGGTTTTTTTCGACATGCCTTTCATGTCCTAAGTTGCAGAATTTTGTATAATATTGTGTAGCTCTGACCATATTTCCTTTAAAAATTGTGCAGGGTTTTTAAGTGCCATATTGCCAGATACCCAAGTTGACATGTCATCTCAGTTAAGTTAAAAAGAAAGAAGGGAAAAAAAGCCTACTTGTATATAACATTCCATCTTCAGATTTTCCCATAAATTTGTTTCTCTTGGGATAAACAAGGGAAATCTGGGTCTCCAAAGTATACCACAATGTGAACCACTTGCAAAAGAAAACTGGTTGCCATTTTGTCCCAGAGCCCTAAGTATTTGTGGGTTCTTGCTAGTGGTTGATGGATTAATACTTGAGGATCTTGGTAAAAGGAGATATTTCGTCTTCTCTTGGGTCAGTATATTTAAGAAATACTAAGAACATTGGGATTTTTTTTTTTGCTACATTAAATAGTGAATTGCTTTTTCATCAAGTCTCTATAGGGTAGGTAGGGTAGTAAAGTTTCATATCTGAGACTGACAAGATAGTATTTGCCTAAGAACTGAAAAAAACAATAACATGATGCCCATCAATTGGGAAATTATTGAACAAAAGGTAGTAATAAGAATGCAAGAGAATACTATTGTGCCAGAACATGATAAAGGGGATGGTTTCTGAGAAGTCAGGGTATCTATATCTATGATATTGACATTAAAAAATGAATAATTGTAAATGACCTAAAACACTTATAAATGCAAAAGTCAAACATGATTCCACAAGACCATCCACAAGATGAAGAGTGCCAGGTGATGGGAGGACTACCTATACAAGATGACAGATTTCTTGATATATCCAATATGCAGATTTGTTATGTTTAAATAGAAATATTTCTACAAGTTTTTTTTTTACCCAGTGAGGGAAAGATTATAGAGGTTATAGAAAAAGGGAAAAGGTTATAGGTGAAGGAAAAGAGAGATAGATAGATAGATAGATAGATATAGATACATACACACATACACATACACGCAGATATATCCTTCTACAAATACATATGTGTGTGTATATATCTCCTTTCACAAGTATATATGCGTGTGTATATATACATATATATATACATACTAACTCATATATATATATATCCTTTGATATATATCTGTTTATATATGTTATATACATATATGTGTGCAAATGTATGTGTGTATATCTCCTCTGACAAACACATGTATATATATGAGTGTGTGTTTATATATAAAGACATCCCTAGGCTTGTGTTTATATACATACACTCATATATATATATATATATATATATATACATATATATATATATATATATGATGTATGTATATACACATCCTTTGACATATATACATATATGTTATACACATATACATAAAATACTTATGCACACATATTTACACATATACATGAATGTGTGAGTGTGTGTGTTTGCTTGTCAACAGAAAAGTACTTTAAATTTGACTAAAAATTTATAAAAGGAATCTCAAGCCCATTCCTTTTCTCCTGTCACTCCTGCCATTATAGTGAGGCAATATGTATGATGTGCTACCATTTAGCAATATCAATGTTCTTTCCTCTCTTGTAAGCTTGTTTGTAATGAGAATTTTAAAATTCTCTTTTTAACAGTGACAGTGACCCTAATGATCAATCATTCACATATTCAGATTCAGGAACAGCACAACAGTGCTCCACAGCACTCAGTTTCCAATGCTAATAGAATAAGGAAATGTTGTAGAGAAGGGATCTAACTTGGACCCTGAATGTTTTAAAAATATATTTTATAACTATATTTAATTCCTTTTCAAGCCAATGCATTTTATTTTTCTGCATTTTTCTATCCTGAGATGGGGTCCATAGGCTTCATCAAAGTGCCCAAGGGGTCCATGATACAGAAAAGTTTATGAACCCTTGGTGTGTAGATCATCTTAGCACAGTACATGGCCTATAGTAAGAGCTTATTAAAAAGCTCATTAAATGACTGACCATCTAAAGTAGCTAATTCATAATCCTAATGCACTTTATGTTGTAATAACAATTATTTTTAAGTCAATTTTTATCTTTATCAACTATTTTGTTAAGATGAACATAAAATTAGCTTTTGTTGATTCAATGTATACCAACTGAGGGAGGGAAAGAAAGAGGAGCGGACTGGAAACTCTAGAGTTTAAGAGGTTCCCTGATTGTTTCAAACATGGATAATTGAATATTTCAACTCTAAAATACTTCCGGGAGTGCCAGGTACAGCTGGAACATGTGTGTATCAACAAAGTATGTAGGAGATATCACTTTCCAAGAATTCCCTGTAAGATGGAGGAATTTAAACCAGGGGCTAGAAGCCTAAGAGGTCCCAACTTTCTTTAAGGTTCACCTACTTTAACCTTTCATTTTTTAAAAAAGTAGCCTCCAGAAAGGGCAGACCTGACCCTGGTTTCATCTCGAGGGACTTTCCCATTCTGCTACACATATCTATGTCCTAAGAATCAGTTGTTCTTGAGTCACCAACTCTGCTGGTAAATATAGAACAGAAGTCCCTTGCCTTGGTCAGCAAGCCACCAGCCCTTTGGCTTGGTACGGTGTTTTGTTCATTAAAAGTTTAAAGGCCTCATGAGTCACACAGTATGTACCAAGCCTAGGGGTGTCTTAAACTACTATGGGCAGGGGCAGAGTTTATTTGTGGGGTTGCTTTATGTTATTTTTGTCTTCTGGAGAAGGCCTGGAAGAATGTTGCTAGGGCCAGAATTCTCAATGCGGAGAAGACTGGGACTCAGGAAATATAAATTAATAACCCAAAGCAGAAAAATATGATATTTGGTACTGAAAAAAGTTTATTTTCTCCACTCCTGATACATACTGGCTGTGGGATTCTGGGCCACCCACTTAACCTGTGGGTCCTTTGGGCACCTCTCTAAGAATGTAGCATAAGACTAGAGATGACAGAAAGAAGTTACTGGCTGTTCAGAGGACTAATAATGAAGCATGTTACCTTTCCATAGCAGAATATGTAATGGACTACAGGTACAGTAGGGAACATGGTTGGTTGGTTGGTTTGGACTCTGGCAGATGTTTCAATTTGCATTGTGTAACTATGATTATTTGTGTCAAGGATTGTTTTTTCTTCTATTGGAGATGGAATATTTCAAAGTGGGTGAAGTAGAAATAGAGAGTGTTAACTTCCCTCTCCTCCCAAAAAAAGCAATTCATCATGAAAAACTTATTTTTAATGCACATAAAAGGACGAAGAAAATTTAGAAGAAAACAAAGGCAAGTGGAACACTTTTGAAAGTAACATGATGAATTTATTATATACTTTTTTAAAAAAAGCTATGGGTAATAGAGATTCATAGTATTTCCTACACAGGTGAACTATTCCCTTTTCTCTCATTTCTATTTCTAACTAGCTAGAGAATGGTTATCTCTATTAGCTAGAACAGTGACCTGGAATCAAGATCTCAAGATATTTTACTAAGCTCTGCTATGATGCTGTGTTTATTTTAAACTTAGTTCATAAAAAAGTGGTAATTCTATATACTTCCAGTGGGCATAGTAAAGATCAGTGGGTGTTTGCAGAGGTATTTGAGTTCTATAGATAAAAAAAAAAACCACAAATAATGTTCAAAGAATCACAGTGCCATCTTTGTGTTATTGTTGTTCCACTTTCAGAAAGTCTCTTAGAAGGCAACGATTAAAAAAAAATTCCTTCTAGGTCACCTGTGTCACATCTGATCTGAGAGGAAGGCTGAGAAACAAGTAAAAAACTGAAGGGCAACTGGAGATTTTGAGAAAGCCTGAAAAAAATTAGTATTTAACATTGAAGTACAGCATATTGTGGTGTTAGAAAATGTTCAAACCCCAAATCTTTGATTTAATTTAGAGGAAACAAGAATCTTATTTTTCCCCTTTGAGGTTAAGATCAAAGTTTTGAGGTCATTCAATTGGAATTCAACTCAATACCACTGTGAAGTGACTTAAAGATAGAACTGGGGGTTGATGAAGAATTGAGAACATGTTCCAAGGCCACATTCCTCATCAAATGTCAAATGTATGAATGTCTCCAACACAAGAAGTTCTGTTGCATAATAAATAATGCCCTAGATTGAAGCACAAAAAACCTGAGTTGGAATCCTGCTACCAGTGATTATTAGATGGGTGAGCATGGACCACTGCCAAGTTCTTTATCTTCTTTGAGACTTGGTTGCCTCATCTGTAAAAATGACTTGATGATAGCAATTACTTCATAGGGTTAATGAGAGGATCAAATGAGATAATGTTTGGAAAGTGTTTTACAAACCTTCAAGCACCATGTAATTGTGAGTTGGGATATAAGAGACAAGATCTATGATTACATTGGTGTAGGGAGGTGCTGAATGAGGAAGCTACCTCTACCAATGAAGGTCAGGACCTTCTACAATTTACACTATTAGAGAGTTTTGGGGGCAATGAAAGGTGAAATGATGTTTCAGAGCCCATGTTTGTCAGAAATAGGACTTGCTAGTTGTCCTGCTGTCAATCTCCCATAGCATATGTCCTCTCACAAATGGGAACTATTGTTTCATTATTGATATTATCTTTTGGTTGCCTTTAGGAACTGGATGCACGGTTACATTGGGTTAAAAGTGGGCACTACATACAATGACTGGGAAATGAATGAGGTGTGGAGCATCTTTGGGGGATTAGAGTTATTTTGCAAAAATGCCTCCTTGGGTAGTGTGTGGGAAGAGGAGGAAATCGTATACTTGTTAGTGCTTCCAGAAAACATGTTACTGAATCTAATATTTGATAAGAACTTATACATTCAGCTTTCAGGTGGTGTAGTAAAAAGAGCACTTGACTTGGCATTAGAAAAACTTGATTCAAATGTTTGCTGCCATTTAATTTCTTTGTGACCTTGCACAAGTGACTTCATTTCTCTTCATCCCTCAGTTTCTGAGACTAAAATGAAGAAGTTGTGGTAGAATTACTGGACTAGGTCGTAGAATCATAGACTTAGATGGAAGGTACCTCAGACAATATCTAGCCAGCCCCTCATGTTATAGATAAGGAAACTGAATCCTGGAGAGTTTAAATAATGTACC
The DNA here is from genome assembly GCA_028627135.1 of Pseudochirops cupreus. Taxonomy (NCBI): domain Eukaryota; kingdom Metazoa; phylum Chordata; class Mammalia; order Diprotodontia; family Pseudocheiridae; genus Pseudochirops; species Pseudochirops cupreus. The sequence goes on along the minus strand of CM053581.1, from coordinate 559,799,898 downwards.
TAAGGGTGCACTGGTTGTTAGTGACTGAGACTGGACAATTTGAACCAAGGTCCTCTGATTCCAAATTCCATGATCTTTTCCCTGTGCTATACTGCATTTCAGATGACCACTAGGAATTATTTAAGCTATAAACCTTAGGATCTTAGAGTCTCTTCTTTGCTTTGCTTTTTCTACTATAATCTTTTTTTATAGGCTTAGCTACTTATGGTGGCTATTCTCTTTTTCTCTGGTTCTTGGGAGATAAGGTTGTGGGAAAGGGTTATGAGAGTGGTATCACAGAAAAGAGATAGACACCTGCTTCATTGAAGATGATGGATTAGAAGCAGCAACCCAGCTGAACTCTTTCAACATGCTCCTCCAAACAATTTTAAAACAACTCCTCAACTCAGATTTTGGAGCAGCAGAGCCAACAGAAATTCAGGATGAGTTTTTATTTGTTTGTTTTTTTTTTCCCAACACAAGAATACTTAGGAGGTCAGCAGGTTTGGTCTGTGACCCTGGAGTGGAGAACGGTGCCACACATGTGGCAACAGCAGCAGTGGCAGCAGCAGCTTCAGGATACTCCTCAATTTGGTGAAGAAGTTATGGCATGTGATTGTGATGGAGAACTATTGTGCTATCAGAAATTATGGGAGGAGTGGTTTCAGGAAAAAAAAAACTATGTGAAGAGTTATATGAACTGATGCAAAGTGAAGTGAGAAGAACCTGGAGGTCACTGTGCACAGTAACAGCCATGTTTTAACAATGATCATCTGTAATGATCAACAGACTTCACTACTCTGATCAATGGCTTAATCCAAGACTCGTGATTTCAAAAGACTGGTGATTACAAAAGACTGGTGATGAAAAAATGCTATCCACCTCCAGAGAGAGAAGTGGTGAATTCTGAATTCAAATTCAAGAATAATTCTCTCACTTTATTTTCTTGTTTTTTTAAAAAATATACCTAACATGGACATATATTTTACATGATTTTGCATGTATAAATGATATCATATTACTTGCCTTACCAGTGGGTGTGAAACAAGGTGGAGGGGAAAGATATTATTTGGAACTCAAAAGCTAAAAAGAAAAGAATGCTAATAAATAATAGATAAAAATCATGCATAGACCAGGGAGTAACAGAAACCTGTTTCATCAACAGGGAAATGATATATAAAAAAGTAGTTAAAAAATATTGAGGCAAAGTACTTCCACCTCTAAGAATAGATGGAAAATTAGAAAAAATAAAATTTAAAAATTGAGATGATTGTTAAAGATATTATAATTAACTACCCAGTAGTTATATTAATGTAGTGAAATGGTAGCTGAATGCTGAATATTGAAGTGATTATTTGCATTTAGACATTGGAAGACTTTACGATGTCTTTCCAAAGCACACTATAGCTGATGACAGGTAAAGGTAGCTTACAAATAGGGTGAGTGACAGAGAAAATGTGGTCTTGGAATCAAGTCAGTTTAATTCCAGAAATATTTATTATGTACCTGCCATATTCAAGGCACTGATCTTATTGCTAGAGATACAAAGATGAAAAATGGCATAGTCCATATTTTCAAGAGAAGGCAGAGCCTAGAAAATATAGATTTGGAATTAAAGGTCCTGAGTTCTAATCATGCTCTGTAACTTGTGAGACCTTAGGCAAGTCATCTGTCTTCTCTGCATCTTAGTTTTGTTGTCAATGAAATGAGATGAAGTGGAATAATGCTTTCTAAAGTTCCTTCCAGATCTAGGTTCCACGCTCCTATGATGGATGTCAAGGTAAATGGATATCAAGACATACAAAAGTATTACGTGAATAAGAATGTGATGCATACAATGGGTAGGTCAGTCACATTTCAGTGGGGGCAATCAACAAAGATTTCTTGGAGGAGGGCACTCCTGAACCAGGCTTAATGAAAAAAAAAAGTCCTAGTCATGGGGAACAGGAAGTGTTAATGGGTAGTGGTGGGAAGATGCAACCCATACTGGGGAATACTAAATGGTAGAGTATGTTGAGATGGAAGAATATGGGTAGGAAAATAGATGAGCTCAGAGTCAGTAGAAAGGCTTTGAATATCATACAACAGACATTTAAGTACCTACTATGTACTCAGAATCTTGGCATAGCTATAATCTCCATGTGAAAAAATATGTTTCTGCTATTATTCACATAGGACTTTATTTCCAAAATAAGTATTTCCTCATAGTAACCAGGTAGGCCAAGTGTCTATTGTCATTGCCTCAGCAATGGAGAAAATTGCTCTTTGGGAGATACGTGTGTGTGTTTAGAGATGACAGTGTAAAGATTGGAAGAATTCATTTTGGTTTCCTACAGGAAACCTGTAAAATGGCTGTAAAGCAAACTATGATATCTGTCAAATGTTCATTTCATTGCTTATGCTAACATAACCACAGTCTCTTACTGAGAAAGAACCATCGTGCTGATGATTTTTTAAAAATTGTCATCACTATAAAGGAATACTTTTAACCTCATTTCTGGATGTTCTTAGGATGAAAATGTAGGCCCAGTTTTGCTATATCTATATCTGTTTAGGCATTAAATTGGAAAATTGATTAAGACACTAAAATACAATTTTATTATATGATCGATAAAATGTGCAAGGCTGAACTCAGTTTGACTCTGGATCTATCTGTCCTTAGTTACGTGTTGAGAATCATTTTCCTCATTTGTAAAACAGGTTTACTAATGTTATACAGAGAGACACTGAGAAATTGGCAAAGTTTACTCTTCAATCCACCCACCCTTCCATATGGTATCTCTCCCACCTAATATCTAGAACCTTAACATTGTCCTGTCAGTTATGTGGTGAAGACAAAGGAGTAGGAAGAGGAGGATGAAGAGTAGAAGAAGGAAGAAAGGAAAAGGGGAAGAGGAGGCAGGGAGGGAAGAAGGAAAAATAAAGCTCTAATGATATAACACTAATGATAAAACACTAATAACAGTGTTTTAAGCTTAGCAGTGCATTGTATGGATATTATTTTTATTCTGGGATAAAACCCTGGGAGGTAGGTGATATTATTATTATTTCCATTTTACAGATATGGAAACTGAGGCACCAACAGGTTAAATGAATTTACCCAGGGTAAGTGTCTGATGTTGGACTTGAAAAGAGAATTTACTGATTCCAAGTCCATTTCTCCATTATCTGAACACCTAGATATTTAAAAATACCCATTCAAATTGCTTTCCCTATCAAAATTCTTTAGTTCTGTCTTATTCTTTTAGACTTCCACTGTATGCTATTTGATTGTTACTTGATAGCATAAATTTGCTTTTTTTTGCTATCCGAAGCACCCAGGATGCCCAGGTGGGCATAAATCTCCATGCCTTTAGAAGTCTGTTAAATGAATGATTGTAGGTGAAAATAATTCACCTTATCTTGTGATGAACCTCTTCAAATTTGGCTAGAATAATCCCCAAATGATCCATCACTGATACTAGATTTGAAGACTCATCTTCCTGAGTTCAAATCTGGCTTCAGACACTAGCTGTGTGACCCTGGGTGAGTCACTACATCCTGTTTGCCTCAGTTTCCTGAGCTATAAAATGAGCTACAGAAAGAAATGGCAAACACTTTAGAATCTCTGCCAAAAAACAAAACAAAAACAAGTGAGGTTGTGAAAAGTAAGTTGTGATTAAAAAATGACCTAACAAATCTTACGTTACTGCCTGCCTCCCCCCTCCAATGCTATCTGCATGTCTACCTGGGATTCTTCTTTGACTTCATATCCATACCTCTTCCCACCTCAGCACCCTTCCTTTCTCTGTGTGTGCTCTTCCTCCTCCAGTTTTCTTGTATCCATCAATTTATATTTATTTTTGGAGGCAATCAAGATTAAGTGACTTGGCCAGGGTTTCACAGCTAGTAAGTGTCTGAGGTCAGATTTGAACTCAAGCCTTCTTGAAACCAGGGCCAGGGATCTATCCCCTGTGCTACCTGAATCCGTCTTCAGTTATCTTGACCTCTATCTTGCCACTGGACTCAAATGACTTTGGGGAAGAAAGTGAGGCTGGTAACCTCACACAGCCCTCCCTCACTTAAACCCAATTCACTTACATGTCATGGCATCACCTTCCTGATGTCATGGTCCTCTTCAAAAACAAAGGAAAAAGAACAGCAACCACCACCGCCTAGCATTAATTAGTGACAAACTGACACCTGGAAAACACCTTAGCTTAAAAAGGCCAAGGTCTCCATTGCATCTGGGGCCATCTCCAATCATACTGATCTCTCTCTTGCCACTGGAAGTGGCTCTGGAGGAAAAAGTGAGGCTGGAGACTTTGCACAGCCCTTCCTCACTTAAATCCAATTCACTTGCAAGTGATGAGATCACCTTCCTGATGTCAACAGGATGACAACAATGAACATATGTCTATCTAACTATCTCTGAATTGTTATGTCTCTGTATTTTCTCCCTATCTCTTTATCCTTCTACCTATTTTTTTTTTTAAACAAGATCCTCCTGTAGATGTTGCCTTCACTTGAAAGGAACGATTCTATTATCAGAAACTTAAAGTTAGCCATTGTGGGAAACAATGAATTGAATGGGTTGTAGGTGATATTGCAATCTAGGTGCATGTAGGGCTGTCATGGGTTAAAATATTCATTTGCTAATCAGTCTCCCCATTAAGGTAGAGACCCAATTCCCCCAAAATAGCAAGGGACTTTTGCAATAATTCCTTAAACACGGTGGTCATTTTGGCGTAGGTTGTCATGTATCTTGAAGCCTTAAAGCTGGCAGCTCATTCTGGAAGTTATTTTGTTGTTTTAACACATTAAATTAGCTCATTATTGCTGAATATGTACCGGAAAATAGCATCTGTTTACACTGTAGTAATATAAAAATTACTTACCACTAACAGAATAAAGAGTAATTTGCAAAAGCTAATCATATTTGTGCACTTGTCTGCGAAAAAGTAAATTGTTAATACAGACCCAAGGGGGCCAATGCTTGCTGGTTTAAGCAGCTTGCAGCAACATCAACAGTCATCTATTATATAAGGATTGGATTTAAGGCCATTACCAAAATGATGAAAGCTGATATCAATAAGTAAAGGTGTATTCCAGTTATATTAATGTAGTTCAGAATCTTTTCCAAAGTGGTCAGCAGTCATGACAGAACCTAGACAGGCAGGAATTTAGGTATAATTTCCAAAGGTTCTCTTAAGTTCTAATCTAAAAGGATAATACTATGAAATACAATTTGTATGGCCTACTATAGATGATTATTGTGGAGATTAAAAATCCAGCAGGATTGTTAATAGATAAGTCATAGGGAGCTATCTGGGCCCAGAGGGGAGAAATAAATTACCTAGGGTCACACAGCAAGTGAATGTCTGATGTGGGGATCTAAACCCAAATCTTCTTAGCTATAAGCCCAGTACTCCAGGATGCCTTAGGGTGTTGGTAAAACAAGTAATGTATGCTGGGGACATAAATCTCAAAATGTGTGCTTTTACTGTAATTAATAATTATATTAATAGTATTTTAAAAAAATCTTCCTGCAATGCTCCCTTGCATCATGGAGACCCAGAGTTCTCCAAAGTTTTATCAAAATTAAAGCTCCCTCAAGTCTTCTATCTCCTGCCTGAAGAATTCCAGTAATGGCCTACTAACTACTCAATGAGGCAATGTATTCCATCACAAGGCCATTCTAATTAGGACTTCAAGCATGATCCCAAAGACAACTCACACACGCACACTGTCATGTTTGCCATTCTTAAGGTAATTGTTGCATAGGGCCTTTTCAAAGATGCCCATTTTAGTAAGAAAAAATAAACACATCACCAACCAGAGATTTTTGAGAGGGGAGGAATAGTGTGATTTAAACACAGTTATTTTAGTAGCTTGTTAATTCTCCAGTTGCCGTTAGCTGGAGATCCGCTCAAGTCTGTCTCCATGGTTAAGTGCCTCTAGAAGTTTACAGCAAATTATTTAGAATAGAGTTAATGTCTCTCACTTTCTGTTGACACCTCCTGTGGTTTCAAGGCTACTCTTCCTACAGCATCAGCAAATCATAACTCATTCTCTACACTTGATTAGCACTTCGGGATTACATTGAAGGAGGTGATATTGCAAAAATTTCAGTAAGTGAAATGAGCAGACAACAACATTTGCTGTGTGCCAGGCAGTATGCTATGTCTTTACAATGATATCATGTGATCCTCATAACAACCCTGGGAGGTAGGTGCTATTATTATTCCCATTTTACAGATGAAAAAAACTGAGGCAAATGGAGCTTAAGTGGCTTGCCTAGGGTCACATAGCTAGTAACAGTCTGAGAACAGATTTGAACCACAGTCTTCCTGACTCCACATCCAATACTTTGTCCATTGGCCACCTACTGGACCCAATGCATAGATCAGTGGCCACCTACTAGACCCAATGCATAGATCAGTGGAAAGAGCCCTGAACCTAAAACCAAAAAGTTCTGGTTTTAGGTCAGTGAATCAATCAAGAAACATTTACTAAGCACTTACTACATTCTGGAAACTGCTAAATCCTGGGAATACAAAGAAAGAAGGGAACAAAGTCTTTGTTCTCACTCTGTAATGAGTTGGACTACATGGAAACAATGATGTACAAACAGATTAAATAGAGAATTTTGGAGATAATCAAGAGTGTCCCATTTTTGTTTCAACTCTCCAAACTTCCATTTTAACTCCTTCCTATACAATGATTCTCTTAACAAACAAGACCTTTCATGAGGATCAGAGGAATGCACATGGAAATACTTTGAAATGATGTGATCCTGTGTTATTCTTAATGACTTGGTACTCTGAGAAAAAGTCTTTGTGTTGTTGCGGATACTCTGCCAACTGATCCAGATGCCTAGTTCTTTACAACTAGACAGGTGATGAGCTTTCCAAGTTCACTGAGGTGGGTCTATCTTGGAACCTAAACTTAGAGAACATTTCTTCTGCCAACATAATCTTCAAGAAATGAGGGCCATCTCCTCATAATAAAGTGCTGGAGAACAATAAATAAATCACATGTTACTGTTATATATAATTGTCAGATGAGTTTCCACTTATGGAATAGGATTGATGGTTGCAAGTTAGGTTGTATACATTTTAAGTTGAACCAGACTTGGGATTCCAGCAATATAGGGCACAGCCATTTGGGATTTGCCTCTCTGAAGGCTGCTGCACCTCTTCTGTAACTTAGTCTTAGAGATTTACTTGTTATTTCATTTGTAAGGCTAAATCCTAGATGAGGAAACTTTCCTTGCTGTTCCTCATATAAGGGATTCCATGTCCTTACTCCTCACATTTTTATCGTATGACAAATGAAATTTTGGGGGAGATGGAGTTTGGGGGTAATTAACATTCATTATATTAATTATATGTAACAAATAATTAATAGGCTGAGGTCAATGACCTTCTTTGAAGCCAAAAGACATTCCCACCCCAAGACATTCAGTGCTTGAAAAGCCTTTGGAAAAGTTGGGGTACCTGAGGGTAGAATTCAATTCTGATTGGTTAACAATCAATGAGAGGGTAGGAGAATTAATAAGGAGGTGGGTAAAAAGACTTTAACTCCTTCTGCTGAGAACATGACTGGATAATGAGACTCAGCCACCTCCAGCAATCTGAACAAAAGAATCCATCTCTACCTAGAGCACTCAGGCTGGTTTTCCCCTTCATAAACTAAATTCTAATGGAAGGTACCAAGGTCAGGGGCTTATTTCCTAAAGGCAAGTACTCCCCTGGACTGGATCCTATTTGTTGGTCTTCTGGTTGGGTGGAGTCTTACCCAAGATCAAAAAGCACATTCCCTAAGGATTTGGGCAATCGCATCTATCAGCAATGTCCTTCAGAGGCAGGCTGAATAACCTACACAGACTAGTTTCTGAATGAAGAAACAGGAAAGGAAACCTTACTCCTAATTTAATAGTTGGTTATAAATTTGAGAAAAATAATCATTTCTCTCAGTTGACTATCTCTCATGCTTGGAATTCTCTCCCCTTCTTATTTCAGCCTCCGCTTCCCCAGTTTTTTTCTAGTCCCAGATAACATTCTATTTTCAGCCAGAAGCATCTCCCACTCCCCCTTAATTCTGGTTGTTTTTTTTCTGTCTATTGATTTTCATGAATGTCTTATATATGTATGTATGTCTGTGTCTGTATCTATATCTATATATCTGTGTATAGTGTATGTGTGTATATATGTATGTGCATATCTATATATGTAGATAGATAGACAGACAGACAGACAGATATATAAAATCTGAATATAGTAATTTGCGTATTATTTCTACCATTAACTGTGAACTCCCAGAAAGCAGGCACTGTATTTCGTCTTTCTTTGTATCTCCAAGTGTATAGCAGACTCCTGTAGATGCTTGCTGACTGACTCTTTCCCAAAGCAAGTTGGCATTTCTCTGCAAGTTATAATCTTAGAACAGGAATTCTCAGCCTATAGTACATGGGCCTGCAAGAGGTCCATCAATAGATTGTAGAGTGTTTGTGAATTTGTGTTTTTCTAAATATATTTTGATAATTATATTCCAATATAATTGTTTTCCTTTGTAATTCTATGTATTTTATCCATTTTGGTATATTATCCTGAGAAGAGGTGCAAAGGGTTCTCTCAAATAAAAACAGGGTCAGAATTGCTCAGACTTAAAGAGTCGCTTAGAACACTGAAAGGCTGACTGACTTCCCAGTATCACACATGCGGAACTTGTCCAACCAGAAGCTGTCACCCAAATTTTATTTAAAGACTTTTACTAAAGGAACATCACTGCCTTTCAAGGTAATTCTTCCCACTTTTTGATAATGCTAAGAGTAAAGAGGTAGTTTTTTTTTTCTTAAATCCAACCGAAACTGACCTCTTTTTCTACTTCTATCCATTGCCACTAATTCTACTTTTGGGGCCAAGTGGAACATGTCAAATCTTCTTCCACTTCATAATCCTTAAGATAATTGAAGACAGTTACCATGTCCCTATGAGTATTCTCTTTTCTTAGCTCAAAACCTTTCCCAGTTCCTTCAATTGTCCCTTTTATGGAAAGATGCCAAGGTTCTTTATCATTGTGCTTACCCCTCTCTGGGTGCTTTTTAGCTTGTTGTTTATTGATTAGAAAATTAGAAATTGAATTATAATCAGTTTTTCTTTTAGGACCTTAGGACATCTTTATGAACCATTTTACAAAGTTTTAAATATTTTATGGTCCCAACCAACATTGGATACCTCTATATTAGAGCATGATATGTCCATTTCTTTCCATTAAATTAACAAGTGATTCACTATCAAATGATTACTGATTCTGTCTTCATGTTACTCTCTGAGCAACAGGCTCTTAAGTATGACATATCCAAACTCTCCATGGCCAACAACAACACCATGAGAGGAATGTCAAAGTTTAAAAAAAATATTTATTAAATATGAGTCATTTACAGTGTTCTAGGTTGAGTGATTGGTTCAAGGGAACCTAGACATGAAGATCGCACGCGCACACACACACACACACACACACACACACACACACACACACACACACGCACAAAGGTCAACTCATTTGTTAGTGGCCTAAGTCCAGTAACATAGTATTTCACAAATCCCAGAATATTGAAATCTCTCCTCCTCATAATTATCATTGTCATTTGAGGCTGGAGCAAATTTTTCATCCTGTATCATACTATTCTTCCTTTCTGCTCAGAGGACATCAGGGAAATTTCACGGTGCTTAACACTGGCAAGAAAGCTGGTAGGGATGTAAATCATTATTTGTAGGCTGTGATGAAACTCAGAAACAACATTATTTTTTTTAACTGCAGTTATATGGGGCAGATTTATTAACACAATACTCAGCCTTCTCATGAATTGAAGGCCAGGTAGGGGAAAACATCAAAGGGAAGTCTTCTGAAGGTTTATAGAAAAGTGACAGGTAGTGGCAAAGCCAAGATGGTGGCGTAGGAGCAGCAACATATCACAGCTCTCACATAGCCACCCCAAAATACCCATAAAATATGACTCTAAACAAATTCTAGAACTCCAAAATGCACACAAATATACTTTCCCTAAAGTCAGCTTGGCTACAAGGAACCATCTCAGCCCTGCGAGCTGAAACCAGCCTAGCCTGAAACCGCGACTCTGCCCCAGAGGTGGCTGGACTAGAGGAGCCGAGCCCCGGCTGGAGCTTCGGGAGAGCGGATCTGCGGCACCTGTGGCAGTATCCAGAATTAGGTTAGTAGAGCTCGGTGAAATCAGGGGAGAAAAGCGGGTCTGGCCAAAACGGCTCCAGGGCAATGAAGTCACAGAAGCGGAGGTTTTGCACCCACCTCCCCACTGTGGCTTCAGAGCTCCCAGACTGCAAACTGCAGGGGGACCAAGCCATCGTTCAGAGGCCAAGTGCTCTCCTGTTGAGCGGCCAGGATCGGGAACGCGGTCTTGGGCGTTGGTCCTGGTTTGTTTTTTTTTTTCAGTGAGCCAGAGTGGGGAAGGGACCCAGCAGCCTCCTAAAAGCTTCGACAGCTGGGAAAACCCCAGCAATTTGGGACAGAGCTTTCGCCTCTGGAAGCAGAGTTCCACAGAGATAAAAAAAAAAATCACGGACTGACCAACCATGAATAAGAATAAGCATAAGAAGCAAAGTAAGACCAGCAACCAAACCCTAGATTCCTTCTTTGGGGAAAAAAAGGATCAAGGCAGAGAGCGGGAGGAGGACAAAGGACAGCACAGTTGGAGCTCCTACACCAAAAGCTTCCAATAAACATAAAGATTGCCTTAAAGCTAGAGATCCACTGAAGAAGAATTTTGAAAACCAAATGAGAGAAGTGGAAGAAAAATTGGGAAGAGAAATAAGAATGTTGCAAGAAAATCATGAAAAGAGAGTCA
>CM053581.1:559740505-559788555 GCA_028627135.1 Pseudochirops cupreus | reverse complement strand
TCCTTCTAGTCGGGGTGAGTGACGAGGGAGGAAGAGAACGAATCTAGAATTTAAAGTTCTATAATCAAATGTTAAAAATATATATGTATATACAGTTATTATTATTATTATTATTAACTACATCCAACTGGAACTTGTGATACACAGGCACTGTGGTAGGGAGATTGATCCTGCCCTACCAGAAAGTCAGAGCAGTGAGGGGGGAAGACATAGGGGAGAAAAAATTGGGGGAGGGGAGATACAATGGGATGGCTGTTTTGGGGTGGTGGGTAGGGGAAAGATGGGGAGAAAATTTGTAACTCAAAATTTTGTGGAAATGAATGAAGTAAACTAAAATAAAAAAAATAAATTAAAAAATAAATTAAACAAAAAAGAAAAGTGACGGGTATCAATTTCCTTTCTTAATAGAAGGCGTTTTCTGTATTAAACTTTGGGGGATTAATTTTTCAATGACTATGGAATGGAAGAAATCATCTAATGAAGTTTAAAGATTCATTTTCTCTTCATTTTGAAGGCAAACATTAATTTAGGAAGCTTACTTTTAATGTAAAAGTAGGTAGGTGGTTCAGGGGATAGATGACTGGGACCTGGATTCAGGAAAATCCACATTCAAATCTAGCCTCAGACATTGTGTGATCCTTGGAAAGTCACTCAACCTCTTTCTGACTAAGTTTCCTAAATCCACATCCTTAAAATATGTATAATAATAACACTTAACTCCTATGGTTATTGTAAGAATAAAATAAAACAATATTTATAAAGCACTTTGTATTCATACATATATATATATACACACAAATATATGTATATGTACAAACATATGTATGTATATATAAATGTACACATATATGTGTGTATATAGAAATATATTTGTATATATGTACATATATATATGTATATATTTATATATGTATATAAAATTTAGTGGATGTCTTCTATTCCTTATCTATACCACATGATGATTTTTTTCCTCACTTTCTCCTGACATTTCAAGGAAATCTCCTAAATCCAAAGGTCTATAATGAGGGATCTATCTCCTTTGAACAATAGTTACTAAATAATCCAATAAGACATATATGAATCGTATTCACTCACTCATCTAATAACCAGATGACTGTCTCTTTCATTCAATGACTAGCATCCAATGAGTCCTTCACATAAATCATAACCAATGTCTCAGTTTGGCTCAATGGTGAGACTGTAAGTATGGCTTATGGTAGGTTGTGCCAGAGTGCCATCCCCAGCATCTTCTATCAAAGGAGAGATATTACGAATCTAGATCTACTGACAGGCTATGTCTACTTCCTGGTGAAGAGCTAAGAGCTTCTTCTCCATAAGTTCATCATGAAAAAACTGGTCAATAGTGATGCATTTATATGACCATGGAAAGCCATGAAATAGATACAAGTTTAAAATAACTCTTTGTCACGTGTGATTTATTTTCACTGCCACAGGCATAGAAGATTCTAAGATTCTTTTAGTTTTTAAAGCATCTACAAACATTAATTTAACTTCTATTCTACATCCTGTGTCTAGGAATCTATCAGTTGAGTTTCTCCTGAGGAAACAGAAAATGGTCTGTACTGACATTCTCTTTATAGATGAAACCAGAGGATATAAGGAACCTATAGCTAAATCAAAGAATGACTCACAGGATCTTTGGAGATTCAAATATAAGCATTAGTGGGATGGGTTTAATCATGTATTCAAAGGCATGAGATAGCAAATCAATAAACATAGAATATTAGATACTGATTGTGTACCTGGCAGTGTGTTAAGTGATGGAGATACAGTGAATGGCAAAAAAACATGGTCCCTAGCCTTGAAGAGCTCACATTCTAATAGAGAAAATAATAAGTAGATTTATAGGTCCATACAAGACAATATAATTCTGAGTAAATGGAAGGCAATCTCACTGGGGGTGATACTAGCAGCTGAGGTGACTGGAAGGAAGTGGGATTTAAGGAAAGTCTTGAAGAAAACCAGAAAATCTAAGAGGCAAAGGTGAACAAAAAAGTATTCCAGGCATGAGGATATTATGTCCTAGGACATGTAACCATCTTGTCTAGATTGTAGAGTATGAAGGAGGGGAATTTATGATGAATCTGATGGGTTTCAGAATAAGTCAACTTAAAACTTGATAATGATGGCAATATAAAGGAAACACAAGGGAGGAAGCTAAAATTTTGTTAGAAAATAAGAGTTTTGAGATCAAGAAATTAAAGAGTAAAGAGGCTTATAGATGATTCAAAACCCAAATCTGTATAGCATGAACATTCTTAAAATTATTTTTCACTGAAATTAGTTTTTTCTCTCCCCTACCATTCATCATTGGAAAAAGAGAAAAGTGGTGTAAAACTATGAAGTCAAGCAAAATAAATCCATTTATTGGCAATGTCCACAGAGATCTGTCTCATTCTGTGCTGAGTTCATGCTCTGCCAGGAGTTCTAGTACTAAATATAGTGCCCTCACAACTTGGCCCCTTCCTTCCTTTCCATTCTTCTTACACCTTTTGAACACAGACACACCTTGTTTTAAGGGATTTCACTTTATTATGCTTCACATTTTCTTTTTTTTTCTTTCTTTCTTTTTTTTTTTTTACAACTGAAGGTTTCTGGAAACAAAAAGTGAAGGTTTGTGTTGAGCAACTCTATCACCTTTTGGCAATTCTTGAAAAATTTCATACTGTTTCATTATTATTTTATCTGTTATGATGATCAGTGACTTTAATGTTACTATTGTCATTCTCTCAGGATGCTATGAGCCATGCCCATGTAAGATGGTGAACTTAATTGATAGATATTAGGTGTTTTTTGACTGCTCCACCCACCAGCTATTCTCCTGTCTCTCTCTCCTGGAGCCTCCCTATTTCCTGACACACAACAATTTTGAAATTAGGCCAATTAATAATTCTACAGTAGCCTTTAAATGTTCAAGTGAAAGGAAGAGTGAATTGATGTGACAAACTTCAGTGTTATCTCATTTTAAGAAATTGCCATATCCACCCCAATCTTCAGCCACCTCCTTGATCAGTCAGCAGCCACCAACATCAAGGCAAAACCCTTTGCCAGCAAAAGGATTATAACTTGCTGAAGATTTGGTTAGCATTTTTAGCAATATAGTATTTTAAATTAATGTACATTTGTTTGGACAAAATACTATTGTACACTTAATAGACTACAGGATAGTGTGAGCATAACTTTTATATGCACTAGAAAAACAGAAAATTCATGTGACTTGCTTTATTGCGATATTTGCTTTATGGATTGTCTAGTCCTGAAGCCTCAATAACTCTGAGGCATGCCTGTACTCTACTACACTGTCCTCCTTGCTGTTCCTTTAACAAGACAATCAATCCGCCTCCCTTTGTGCAAGGCAGCCTCCTTCCATGAATTTTCTGTCCATTATTTCTGCCACTTTATTTCTTTGGATTCCTTCAGAATTTAACGGAAAGCCCACCTTCTGTAGATCTTTTCTCGTCTCAGCTGCTACTATTTCTTCCTTTTAAAATTACCTTCATATGCTTTTGATGCATCAAGATATTTGCATTTTGTCTTTGCCTTTAAATGTATACTCTCAGAAAACGGACATATTTTTGGTTCTCCTCTCCCCTTCCCTCCTCTCTCTTCCTCTCCTTTCCCTTCCTTTCCCTCCCCTCCTCTCCTTTTCCTTCCCTCTCCTTCTCTCCATTCCCTTCCCTTCACACCCCTCCTCTCCTTTCCCCTTACCTCCTCTCTCCTCCTCTCCTTTCCCTTCCCATCCCCTCCCCTCCCCTCTATTCTGCTCTCCTCATATCCCTAGCACTTAGTTTAGCACAGGATATGATGCAAAATTGGAACTTAAATGTTTGTTGAATTAATGACATAATTATTTTCCATTTGCTGAACATTGTGGAGGAGGATGTAAGATTATGAAAGATATTTCAACACAAAATAAAACTCTGAGTTTGGCCCACTCTGCCAAGAAATAGACCAAACATAATTTTTTTGGTACATCATAAAGGAATAAAAAATTGGTTTTTATTGCACATGGTTTATTTTTCTTTTGAAAAAAAAATTGCTTTCTTTTGTTTTAATATCACCTACACTACCCAGTGTATCTTATCTCCCTTTCTCCTTTGCAGAAAACTATTCTCATAATAAATAATAAAAAGATAATAAATGAATATTAATAAAATAATAAAGAATCACAAAATTAAGGAACAGATAAAAAAATCTCTCATCATGTTCAATATTCTACATCCTCTGTCCCTTTAGACCTTTGCAAAGAAGTGAGAAAATGGTTCCTCCTATATCTTCTTTGGGGCCAAACTTGATCGTTTTAATTTCTCAACATTCATTTTTTTATTATATCACTTTCTGTTTCCATTGTTGTCATTGTTGTCATATTGGTTATGATTGTTTCACTTTGCCTCAGTTCATAAGTCTTCCTATGCTTTTCTGTGTTCATTTTCCCCCCTATGATAGTAGATTCAGAATTGGGAGGGACCTTAGGGGCCATCTGTCTCTTCATACACACACACACACACACACACACACACACACACACACACACACTTATTTTTCAAAGAAGGAAACTGAGGCACAATGTCTGTCATGCAGCTAGTAAATATTTGCCATGAGATTTTGTAATGCCATGCATGAGCAGTTTCCCAAAAGAATGCTACTCTGAACAGCAGAGGGTTCTTCAAAATTAAATTAATTACCATTACAGATTTGCACCCAGATCCTTATGAATTTATTCATTATTCTAACTATGAACATATGTTCCTCTCATATTCACTCTTACAACAATATTTCATTGCCCTCATGTACCATGACTTATATAGGTGTTCTTCAATGGTTGGGTGTTTACCTTGTTTTTTGCTTCATTGTCACTACAAAAAAATGCTACTATAAATAATTCAGTGGGTTTTTGCTTAATTTTGTTTTTAGCATCAATCTCCCTGTCTTCTATGCCTCCAAGTGAATTCAATAAGGTTTGGAGTATGAACCATTTTCAAATGACTTTTTTAAAATGTGAGAACAACCAATGTTGCCTGATGTCATAGTAGAGATTAAGAATGGGAATTTATTTTTTTTCTTCTGTAAACTAATGTTTAAGATAATTTTTTTCTTCAGTTAAAAAATAACTTTTGACTGGTTGCGTCACACCCTATTTTATCATAAATATTATTGCTAGCAATAAGGAGGAGCATAAATATTTAGGCCAAGTTCTTTTTTGTTTCAGTGTTCCATGATGTTCTCCTTTGTGTCAATTTCATCTTGGCCGATATTTCACATAAATTCATATATGTTTTGTTTTCATTTAATTATATTGATTTGTAGTCATTCATATGAGGAAGTACAAAGTTTCTGGAATATACCTGTATTTTGTTAATGTCTAGGGAAATTATAAGTAAACATATCTTTCCTCATCCATTTCTGGGTAAAATTTTGCCTTTATAGACTCATAGACCACCAGAATTTGAAGGAACCTCTCGTTTTACCTATACGTGAGTTGTAAACTTCACAACGTCCCTGATGAGTAGTGTTCCATCCTTTCTTGAAAGCTTCCAATCATGGCATATTCACTACCTAATAAAGCAATATATTCAACTATGGAACCACTTGAATTGTTGGGAAATCTTCTATTATATGAAAATCTGGTTCTCTCAAACTTCCAGATATTTATTTTTCCATGCCATGGGTTCAGGAAAAGCAAATTCAAATAAAAATGATTATAACTTTTCTTCCATTTGAGAGCCCCTAAGTCTTCCCTTTTCCAAACTATATATCCCTTCTTCCTTTTGCTGATCCTTGCATGGAACTGTACATCAAGTCTATCAGTCAGTTAATTCAAAAACTTGTGGCAGGTTTTCTGCTAAACTTTGTGGATACAAATGAAGGGCGAAGGCAACCTCTGCCTATTGGGAGAGACAAAGAGTAAGTAACTGACTTACTCATACAGACCATGTGGGGAGTAATCAGAGAGGAAGGCTCTAGTGAAAACACTGACTTCTGTACTTCCACTTATGAATTTCCTAGAATGTGGATGTCGGAACTGAGCACAATATTACAACTGTTGTCTGACTAGGTATGAGTTGAGGACAGAAAAAATATCTCATTCTAGAAAATCTGCCCCTGCAGTCTAGGCTCACTTTAGCTTTTTAAGGCCCCTATTTCATGGTATTGACTTCTATTGGGCTTCCAATCCATTTCTTGCTCTGAATAGTCACTCCACATCCATATGCTAGTAGTTGGAAAAGGTATTTTTAATTATGCCTGAATCTTTAAGAAAAATATTCTAGAGATCTGAACTGAAGAGGTAATTTATTGTTTGTGCTATATTTGTGGCCTGAGAGAATTAAATGTTTCATAAAGCCAGTTCTTTACATATGTGGCTAGTAGAATTCTTCAATATTTATGAACAGGCATTTTTAAAATAATGAATTCTAAAATATACAGTTATCAGGATAATTCATTTTTTCCTCCTTTGAAAAGTAAATGCTATTTATTTATTAAAATGTGAAAAAAAATAAATCCCCATATTTTCCCTTTGGCAAATTTGACCTAAAGAAACTTCCTTTTTATAAATAGGATCTTTGCTTTTGATGATAAGCTTCATCATGTCACCAAAACAGTGGTTTGTGTCTGTGCCAAATGCTTTAAGGCCCATAAAAAATTCCCTGAAGTACTTTTGATACACAAGGAGAACTGCCATGAAATGACAGAAAGTGAAACTGAGCTCAGCACACAAGCTGATTCCTTAGCTAAACCCAAGTACCACTACATGCACTAATATAAATGATAACAAAGTAATATTTCTCAACCAAGGAAGGCAATCCCAAAGGAGCTTTTAATTTATGAAAGGATTACTATGGAAGCAATATTTTAATTTCTCCCTCAATTCAATTTATTAAGCATCTATTATGTGCCAAGCATAGTATTAGTAGCAGGAACACAGTGATAGAAATGTAATACTCCCTTGTTCATAAGGAGTTTACATTCTGTTGCTTAATAGGGTCAATGAGGGGGGTGAGTCAGGAGGTATCGCTAGCCCCATTTCATGGAAGAGGAAATCAAAGACAAGAGAAGGCACATGTCATGAATGTTATCACAAATCTATTAAGCTCCCCACCCACTTAATTATTATTATTATTATCATTTTTATGATTACGTGTGAGAACCAACCAGAGTGAACAAGGAGACCTCACACATTCTATCCCTTGTACGTAGTAGTAGAATGTAAGATCACTGAGGACAGGCATTGTTTCATTTTTATTTTTGTATCCCTATGTAAAAATACAGCTAACAAACCCGATTGCTGTTTAATACATGCTTGTTCAATACAATTTCTGGAATTTAAAACAACTTTGATTCTTCTGCTGACCAAACTTTCCCAAACCCATTAATGGAATAAGTTCTTAACCATTTCATTCCTTTGGTTAGCATAGTTTTCAATCACACTCTTCCAAAGGCAACATTCTTCCTTTTTTATGTATTTATGACCCTATCAGAGTTCCCCATTCTGATACTCAATGAGACAGCTGTTTGGAATGTACTCAAACACCACTGGTTTCCTTGGCAACAAGGACCGGGTGAAAACACTCCAATTAGCTTGTCTCACCCACTCAAGTTCCCTCATTTTATCAACGCAGAGAAGCACCTTGGACAATTTAATATTTCATGACAGGGTGCTCTGGAATGTATAGGTGGTCAGAGATGCTTTGGGCAGGTGAGTACTTTGGCTCCTATCCAATCAGGGCAAATGATACTTTACAAAATCAAATGTGGAGATAGCTGTTTTTCAGGAAACATTCAGATCCTCTCCTTACTTGGCAGAAACCATGGGCTGCATCCTTTTTGAACCTTGTAAAGTATGCGTTTGTTTAAAGCCTCTTTTTTTTATTGTTGGTTCTTAATAAATGCTTATTAGTCTATGGGAGGTGGAATTTTTTCTTGAGTTCATGAATATAATATCCTGAGCCATACAAAGACACATCCAAAATGAATCACCAATCATTGGTCTTGGAAAGATCACTCTTAATTGGGTGTTATTTGCCATGAGGAATAGTTGAAAATGGGTGAGAGTTCCCCATTTTCATCATTCTTAGGTCATCTAATTACATGCTGGCTTCCCAAATTGAAACAGGTTATTAAGTTGGCTACATGGGTTGTGTTATTGTAGGATGCAAAATGTGAAAAGGGTAATTAACTTATCAGATTCATGGCTGTTTCCCATTGCTCAACACAAGTCCATGGGCTGAAAATGTTAAAGCCTTTACCAGTGGAGGCAAGTTACTTATAACTCTGATTCTCTATGTGTTTGAATTTCTTTTACTGAATGAGGTGGGGTGGGAACAAAAAGAAAAAAAAGTAGATCTTGCTTTATTTAT
Source organism: Pseudochirops cupreus (assembly GCA_028627135.1). Classification (NCBI taxonomy): domain Eukaryota; kingdom Metazoa; phylum Chordata; class Mammalia; order Diprotodontia; family Pseudocheiridae; genus Pseudochirops; species Pseudochirops cupreus. Next base: position 559,780,177 of record CM053581.1, on the reverse strand, counting down.
GAGAATGGAATTTCAAATTATCTTGACTTGTTTGCCAGATAAGGTTTCCTTTCTATAAGCTTTAAGGAGGCTCCCAGTGTTGAATAGGAACAACCAAAGCCTATATGCCTAAGAATCAGTTTCATACAGCTCCAGTAATGGATTAGATGCGCTTCAGCTCTAGTCAGTTTTAGATGGTGGGGATGATATATTAGTTATTCTCTTTCACACTGTTCTCTCAGCCCTACCCCAGTTCATCACATCTCATTCATAAGCAATAGAATGTCTTAGCAGTTTAAAAGGACAATTGGTCTGTTAAGGTAAATCTTTAATTCAAAAATAAAGTGATAAAGAAGCATCAAAATATGAAACTGGTAATAATGAAGATTCATCAAAGTCTTCTTCCTTATCCATGGAATTTCATATATTTTCCCCCTGTAAATGGGTTCATGAACATGTTTATGAAATACTTTTAATTGTTCCTAAGGGAAACTGGTGAATTTGCTTGGGGTTACAGCTATAAATTACTTATGACCACAAAAATTATAATTTTCAATTTAGTTTTGCAGTAATTTGTGGACCTAAAAACTATACAAAAAATTGTTTGTGAATGAATATTGTCTAATGTGTTAGGTGACTAGGAAATGAAGGCTATTTTTTATAAAACAGGTATTAGTAGAGAAAAAAGAGAAACATGACAGATGCCCTGTACCTCTAAAAGGTTGCACAGAAATGGAGTAAAAGGAAGAATTTGGTTTTTTTTTAATATTTTGGCATTATTTTCAATATTTCTTAGAGCATAATATGTAGCAAGTGTGTTTTTAAAGCTAGTTAAGGTTTCCTGAATACAGTATCATGTTTCATGAGTTTCATTTCCTCCCCAGAATCTCCCAAAGAATACCAATGAATACCAACTTACACTAAGAGAGGTAATTCTTATATTTTGTGAGATTCTAATATTAAACTAATATAATTCATATGTGGACTATACCTTTATGATGAGTTTGCATAACATTTATTTTATCCATAAAATTCTTACATTTTAACTAATATAAATTGTTTTTATTGAAATTAGCTCTAGCTCAAATTTTTGGTTGGAGGGTAACTTCTAGATATAACCTATTTTTAATCAATGTATTCCATCATAATGTTTCTAGCAGAAAAAAATGCTTTTATATCCACATTCAATTGCTTGCTCTCTGATTTTGTTGTGTTCATGTACTGTAGTTTTTTTCATGTGGGTCAAGTTGTATAAGACAAGAAACTGCTATGTTTACTATTTGGAATTCACGTTACGATCAAGCACATTGGTAAATGATATCAGAAATGCTATTGGTATCTAGTAGTTTCAAGTCTTTTAAAAGGTCCTCGATTTCATCACATACAGAGTCAAATCAAAACTGTACTGTGATTGTGGAATATTGTGATAACCTTCTAGTGAGTGTCCTGTTGGACCCACTAGATAGATAATAGTGATTCACAAAGAAACTGTTGGCTTGAAACATAAGGACAAATGAGCTAGTTCTGAAAGGATACACACAGTTAATCATTAGTGGAGTTTGAGTTTCACTTTGCTTGAACTAGAATTATCTCCTCAAAACCACAGTTTAATATTCAAGATTTAAAGAATCAGATTATACCATTGACCCATTAGCTCTGGTGACTTTGTAGAAGGTTACCTTGTATTTCACAGGGATGTACGAGAAAGTGCATCCTTGCCTTTGCAGCTGCTCTTTGTTCTGCTTTAGAGTTTCGTTTGATATTTCAAGGTCAGTGAGAGTGACCTTTTCTTTTCTTTTCTTCTTCACTGACTTATTCTGTGTTTTTAGCTGAAAACAGTAGCTTCTTCTTTATCCTATTCTTGTAATCATGATGTAATTACTGCAGCTGTCTGATTAGATATTAGTTTTTTTCAGAACAGGGAGCCCTAAAATGTGTTCTAATAGAACATGGGGTGTGTTTCCTTTGAAATGTACATGCAAATATATCTAGAAACATAGATATGTGTGTCTATTTCTATAGGCACACATACATACACACATATTTTTAAGCAATGGTTCCCAGTTTTCCAGGAAGACCTTGAAATGAAACCTTCCTCATAAAGCACAGGAAATGATCCTTGGGAAGAAGGACCATGGCATATTCTACCTTGGCTCCTTTCTCCACAGAAAGTAGAGGCTGTTTAAGCCAGGGAAGATGCTTCCCTCATGTTGTTGCTTTTCGAAACTCACAGCAGGAGCCATGCTTGGGCTGAGATTTTCTTTTCTATGGCCACAGAAGGATCAGATGTGACTGAAAGATTTAGTCTATATAATTCACTGTGGCTTTTTCAGATACTTCTGGTAGGAGTGAGATGGTATTCCTTAATCTCTCCCTCTTCTGGAACTCTACAGTGAGTCCATCACATACAACTCTATGAAAATCACTGAATCATGACCTATGACTTTCCAAACCAGGTTAATTAGAAAACTGGAGCAACTATTTGGGTGATATAAGTAAACTATTGGTATAGAGAAGAACTGTAACTAGATATTTTCTCCTTGGGGCAAAACTAGTGGAGAGAGCAGGGAGAAGCTGGCTATAGGACAGAAGACATTCTGACTATGGGGGTGATTTAGTTTCATGGAAGAATTATTGATTGCCAGTGGTGCTGTGTGGTAGTGTGGGTTGTAGAGGGTCAAGAAATGAGGCATGGGGGAAGAAGTCACTGCAGAGAAGAGAAGTCTTTCCCAAAGGGAGAAGTACCCTGTCCTCCTGTTGAAACTCTGAAAGAGAACTCTATTCGGCCCTGATAGTGACATCACTTGTATGGACATACCTGCTCTTTTGATATTCCTACTCAGTCCCTCTGGAGAAATGGTCCCTGATTTTCAGTAAACAGAACAGTGGAGAATGAATTCTAATAGTTTCTACTAAATTGGGAACTTGGTAAAGAGCATTTATTAAGTGCTTACCATGTGCCAGGCATCATACTAAATGCCGGGAAAACAGAGATAATTGCAGTGTCTGCCCTCAAGGAGATCCCATTCTAATAGGAAGAGAACAGACAAACAACCATGTACATATGAGATACATATGTATAAACAGAGGTAATCTCAGAAGTATGAACAGAGGGGTGTATGGGAAAGGCCTCTTACAAAAGGTGGGAAGATCTTTATGATCAGTCTAGTGAAGGCCTTTTGTGTAAGTATTAGCATGGTTGCATCAGCAGAGTCAATGCCAGAAGGTTAGACCCCACATAATGATTCTGACGTGCATAAACATGTATATAAACAGACTATTAAGGTGTAAAGGGGAAGGCAGCCAGTATCAGTTGATACAGGGAGTTCTGTGACTGTGGAAACCACAACTCCCTATTATTGAAATGTCTAAGTAAAATATAAGTTGGCCAGAAGTTCATATGATCTGGGTTGTTTGTCAAGGTTAACCAGATTCAATGGCTCATTACTTAGCATTCTCTTCAATATTGCTCAAGTATTCTACACCACATTCCCTAATTGAGTTCACATGGATCTTTTTGAGTTCCATTGAACAAATCCTTTGGGGACAGAATTTAATTGTGGTTGTTCTCTGATTTTTTTTTTTTTGAGTTCACAGATAAGGAAGATGAGGACTTACTAACTGACATTATTTTGGAAATAGGTTTACTTGAACTATTCCCCATGTTTTACCACAAACACCCTCCCCCCCATTTTTCCTCCATTTTCATGTATAAACTGGAAGGCAGTTATCGGGTGTAAACATATAGATAGTTAAATTTTCCCAGAACTTGACCCCCAAGTCCATGAGAAACATGGTTCTTAAGGTGATTTTGAAAGAAAAAGTATGGCTGTCATCTAGGAGATGGAGATTTGAAATTTTAAAAGATGGCAGGGTACCTGAAATGTGATTATACCAGCTAGGGGCCTAGGAAGGTACATTTGGTCATGGCTAATTCTTTATGACCCCATTCGGGATTTTCTTGGCAAAGAGTGATTTTTCATTGTATAGATAAGGAAACTGAAACAAATAGGGTTAAGTGACTTGTCACACAGTCACTAAGTGTCTGAGTTTGGATTTAAATTCAGATCTTCCTGACTCCTGTTCTGGCCCTCTATCCACTTCTATCGCCTAGCTTCCCTATAAAGATATTAATGTCTATCATATTGTATCTTTCATTTCACATACAAATCTATGCTATGTCTTTCTTATTTGTACTAATTTAAATGGGTAAATTAGATTCTGAGCTTAGGAATTTCCCAGATCAATTAAATTACCTATCAGAATCCATCCTCACCCCTTCTTCCCAATCTTACAATGCTAAAAACTTTGTTTCCCCTTTGGGGATAGGGAAAGAATGGAAGGTGGGGTGATTTAATTTTTAAAGATGAAAATGCAGCTGACAGTTCACTATTGCCTGTTAAATAATTTAATTGAATATATACATTTACTCTTAAAAAGCTTAACTAGTTTACAAATAAACAAACAAAAAAAAACCTTTGAGCAACTGAGTCATTTTGACTGTTATAAATCCTCAAATTAACTACAAAGGACCTATGAAGGAAGATGCTATCTGCATCCAGAGAAAGAACTGATAAATAGAAGCATTTATAATAGAGTTTTACATATACAAACATATTTGTGTCTAATGGCAACTATATCTAAGGTGGGAAGAATGGAAGAAAAATGGGGAAAAAGAAAATTACATATTAGCTTTATTATATATTTAAAAAGCAATAGCAAGTTGTACATAATGGATTTGCAATTTCATATGCAATCCTTTCTCCCTCCCCCACTATGTTATGTAAATGCTTGTTTTAGTTCTTTAAGTTCTTTTAAGTTACGAATGGAATAAATATAATTAAAAAAAAAGTTTGACTAGTGGGAGGTGGTGACACATACTTGTAGTCCCTACTACAAGAGAGAACAAGATTGGTGGATTGTTTGAGCTTGGGAGTTCTTAGCTTTAGTAGGGCTGAGCATAATCAGGTGTCTGAATTAAATCTAGCAAAAAATATGGTGAGCTCCTAGGAGTGGGGAGCACCAGACTACTCAAGGAAGAGTTAACTGGCCCAAGGGTGGAAATGGAGCAGCTCAGAATATCTGCGATGATCTGTAGTGGGATCAGGCTTGTGACTGGCTACTCTACTTTCAGTCTTGGTGGGATAGGGATACCCAATCTCAAAAAAAGAAAAAAAAAGATTAAAAAAAGAATAACATTAAAGCAAATGGTTATCACTTGGTGGGAGTGACAAAACAAACTTTTTTTTTATCAAATGGAAATACTCTATATTGCATGATCGTGCTAATAAAACATTGTTTCTTTAACTATAGCATCAGTTAACTTCTTGTTTTTTGGTTTATGGTATGTCTCAGTGTTATGTGTCCTTGAAAATGTGTAAATGATGCATGACTGTGCTCTCTGTTTAAGTTGTTTCTAATAACTTCACTGTCCAGTGTTCTTTCAATAAGGGTACCTGGTACTTGAATTTTCAAACCACATGTTTTGGCCAGTCAGAATGATGCACCTTAAATAATAGATTACTTATTTTAAAGTTAATAAATACACTTTTCCAGTAGCTAGATGAAAGATGGATTTCTGAATGTTTATTAGCACAGAGATTACTTTAAAAACTCAGTGAGTGAAGCTGGGTCACTATTCTTAACAATATATTTACTAATTTTCCCTATTCCTTGCTCGATTCAATTCAACATTAATCTCTCCTCTGTGCAAGACAATGGGAATGCTGATAAATGTTTACTTTTTCCTGAATGCTCGTGATAAATGAGACTTCAGGATGGTAGGGCACAGTGGCTTTTTCCATCATCAGTAGGGTTTTGTGGTCTGTTAAGTCATTATAGCTTAATTATCTCCATCATTTCTATGCCAAACCTTGTATAAGGTTGGTTTTTCTCTTGACCTTCAAGGAAGAAAGAATGGAGTAAAGAAAGAGGAAGTAATGAAGATAAGGATAAAACTTAAATTTTAAAACAGAATTATATCTTCAACAAAAAAGTGATATTGTTTACTTAATGGAACATCATAGGCCCCCAGACTTAGGGAGATATTTCTGGATTAGATATTGTTATGTAGGTTCTGAAGATTTGAGAATTTTCAGATATTTCAGCATCTCAAAATTGGAAGGCAGCCAAGCAATCCTTAAAGCAAGCTATCACTCCAGCCCATACTCCCAGGCTTTGTGTTCTTAACCTTCTCTAAACAATGAGATAAAAGTAGGATGAAAAGAAGAATTTGTATTTTTAAAGGCGTTCCTAATATATTTTTGTCAGATGTGAGTAAAATAAAAGAGTAAGGATACATACATTGTTGAAAAAGTCTAAAGAAGGAAAAAAAAAGTCCCTGCAAAAGTACAAGTAAAAGGTGTTGCTGCCATGGGTTTCATATGTTAGGATACATCAGGAGCCCTTGACAATAGGTCAGAGTCTCTGAGGTTCCTGGTTTGAAAGAATGTCCTTAGCCTTGAATTTTGCTGGCTTCTTTCAGAAGGAAGCAGGATTAAATGATTCTTCCTTTTTAAGTTGAACAGCTTTCCCCAACATTAAAATGTAGAGGCCATATTTTCTCCTAAACTCTCACACCTGACTATGTATCTGTAGAATACTCCCTTTTCTTGTTAGCTATGAGCTCCTACTCATAAACACTTTTGGCAACTCCTCTGTTAGTAATACATTCAGCGTTCATAGTGGATGCAGTTTCTGAGCAAATGAACCAGATGGACAATTCATTATTCTCCTTATTTAAATCTTAGGGAGACAAGCAATATGGTGGAATGGAGTCAACATTCCAATGTGCCAATGGGATATTCTTCATACCACAAAAAAAAAATGTTCAACGATGTGATAGGATGTGATTTTTTTTTAGGTTTCATCCAATTCAATCATTTCTGCCCTGGGGTTTTTAAGAACCCAAGTCTATTAATTTCTAGGCATCATTCTGAAGAGTTCTAGCCACTGGATCATTGTCAGGAAGAGCATGGATGGTACCCATTATTGAAAGGTCATCTGTATTTGTACCAATACAGAGAATGCCAGTTTAGAAATGAGCCTGATTGCATGGTTCATTTTGTTCTCCTTTGTAGAGCCAGGCTGCGGCCCACTACAAAGGCACTAAACATGCCAAGAAGCTCAAAGCACTGGAAGCCATGAAAAATAAACAGAAATCTGTACCCGCCAAGGACAGCGCAAAGACTACCTTCACCTCCATCACTACCAATGCCATCAATACCAGCTCTGACAAAACAGGTTATGAGAGAATCTTTGTTGTTGTCATTGTTACCGTTCTGGGGGTTTCATTTTCACATCCCCCTTCTCTGTTGGGTCATGTGCTTGCCATGCCAGTGTCCCTCTGGAGACATTTTTCTGTCCAGTGGTGAATTCCCCACCCCCTCTCCTTTTCTTTACAGCACCCATGAGAGGTTCAGACAATTCCCAGGTGCATTTTGAATTTTCCATATTTGAAAGGGATCTTGACTTTTGAGCGATTCGGTGCTTGTAAATGATTTGAATCCAGGTCTCCTGAGACATTGATGAAAAGTAAGCATTCTGTGGGACCCAGGATTTGGTTTGCAGTTTGGGGGCAGCACCTAACTCTTTACAATGACTGATGTAAAATTTAGTTTCATGAAAAACTCTCTCCCATGCTTTCCATTCTCATTTTATAAAGGAACCTTCAACAAAGGCCTCATCAGAGTCAACCTTTATCACAGAAATACCACTCACTTCATTGTTTAAAGTAACTATGCTATGATTCTTAACTTATTATGGCTATATAGCCTGTACTCCACAAATAGAGGTAAGTGTTATTGATGCCAATTACTCTTCTTAACAGAGTCTTTGAACTGAAGCAATGGGCTTTAAATTGCCACTTGGGACAGTTCTTGCAAATAAAAGCCTTATGAGCATCAGGTAAACCCAGTAGGTTTTCCCTAAACAGACATTTTAAATGTCATGACACCATCTGAAAGTTTAGGGGGAAAGCAAATTTTGTGATCTGGGAATTATATTATCCTGATAACGACCTCTGGTTGTGTATCTGAATTTGCATCCCAGTTGTATTGTATAAAAGTGTGTACAATTGGAGAATAAATATTATGAAAGTTTCCCGTTGTTACTGGAGACAATTCCTTACCTAGGACAGATTGCCCTTTTGTTCAAGAGAATTCTTGCACAAAATAAATATGCTTACTAAGATGGAAAAAAACAAATATGGAGAGATCATTGAAGTAGAAGCTTGTGGTCCAGCTTTAGATTTAGGAAGAACAAGGGTCAAGATCAGGCTCTGATGCAAACTAGCTGGATGACCGTGAACAAGTCAATTAAATATCCCAGATAACTCCATGAACTCTAAATTATAAAGGAGTTGCCAGTCAGTATTGGCTTCCCACATTGATAAATCAGAGGCCTAAATGAAGAAGAAAATGACTAGGAACAGTAAGTAATTTTAATCAAATTACTGATTGTAGAAGCCATTAGGCTCTTTGCATAAAATACTGGCTTAGAGTTTTCTATCCATGATGGGGAAGATTCTAGCTTTGGGTTTTCCTCGTTCACAATGGCCCAGATCTCTCCCTTACACTCCAGGGTTTTTCAGTTAATCCAAATTTATCCCAGCCCATAATTTTGAGGCATATTTAAGTTATCATTTATAAGACTTGATATCATAGCAATGAGATATTTTGCCCCTTTGTAGGTAGAGTAACAACTTTCTGTGGAAGGATAAAATGTCCATGACCATTTGTGATTGGCAGAATTTTTGCTGGAATGCAAGTCAGTGTCATCACTACCTACATGCATATACACACATACACACAATATCCTGTCCTTGAATCTATCCTTCAGGCAACACAGAACACATAGACTACAAGAAGATCAGGGGATCTCTTTGGGTTTCAATATTATCATCCAAGGGAAGATGGATAGGATTAGATGAGATCTAAGGTCTATTTTTTTAAAAAATTAAGAATACAGTTTTGTTCTCCATGCTAGACCAAGGGGGAAAAAAGGATCCCTCTGTAGCTTGAAAACAAACAAACAACTTTATGTTCTCTGACATTTAGGAAATAACTGGGCAAAGCAAGCAAGGTCAATGTTGAACTTTCTATTTTTTTAAAGTTGGAAGCAGATAATTGTTGCAAAAACAGAAGACTAGATATGTATGGAGAGACTTTAGTTAGTCTTGGGAATTCATTGGTAGCTCAGATACACAGATCTTATCATAGTTTCTAAGGTATAACACTTCTGATTTTATTATGCCCACTCTTAAGAGAGCCCTCTGGAACTAGAGATTAGAGATGCCCCTGCCCACTTGGATTCTGAGGGTAAAACTAAAATGTTCTTTGGACAAGAACCTGAGAAAGTAAGGATCTGGGGCTCAGGATAGCTAGTGAATCATGGCCTAAACCTCCATTATCTAAAGGAATACAGTAGGAGCTACCCACTAGAGAGCTGAAAGGAGTTACAGGAGCTAAAAGACACTTAAAATTTCATAGGATTTAGTTAGTGATCATTTCACAAATGGGGAAACTGAAGCTAAGGTTATAATTTGTTCAAGGGCTCACATGCAAAAGATAGCTGGATCTGGATTCAAATTTGGGATGGCTTGAACCAAACCTACTTTTAGTACGTTCCTCATTTGGAGGAATAGGAAACAAAGAGTCAATCTGAGATTTTTCACAAGATTCCTAGATAATTTAGACAGAGTCAGATGCTGAGATAGGACTAGGTATCCTGAGAGTTGGTTCTCCCAGTTTACAGATATAAAAAGACTTGGGATTTGAAACAGGATCAATGCTGTGTTCTAAGGTTAGCACTTATTTTATGTCAGGCCAGACTCTGCAATGAAACTCAGAAAAAAAGTGTAAGACAGAACAGTGGCTGGTCCATTCTTCCAACAAAATAGCAAGCGTAGATGAATTATATATAATTTAAAGGGTGAGAGGAAGGCTCTCCTATCCTAGAGTATCTTTATCCTTGGCCCCCTCAAACACCCATATCCATATTCTCCCTGTCAGCTGCAATTCCTGCAGGTTGATTAGCATTTTCTTTTAAAATATAAATTCCTCTGAATGAGTCAAGCAGGGGCCATCTGCCATTCATACCTAGATACAATTTATTTTAATCTGATTTCTTTCCTCCTAACTGTAAAGATCAACTGGATTAAGGCAATGAGCATTTTGAGGTGAAAGGATAAAGAGAATGAATTCTAGACCATGAAGTATTTTAGGGCAGAGGTGTCAAACAAGCAAAGCTGCTAAATGTTGTCAGGAACTACATTGAAACATAATTTGGATGTGTCTAACAAATTTGAAATAAAAAAAAATTACGACATCGATAATATTAATGTACTGTTTTCTAAGTCACTTTGCAGTTAAACAGGATGTTTCTATTTGAATTCGATGCTATCATTTTAGGGGGTCAGGGAAGGAAAGACCCTCAAGGGGTTTGCTTCATAGATTGAGAACAACAAGGGATTTCAAAGGTCATCTGGCCTGATGGACCCTTTTTCTTTATAAGGAATTTGCTTATTGCTGTAATGTTAATGAGATATAGGATCTTCCCCACCCATAAATAGACCTCAGGTGGATCCCATTAAGGGAAGCTTGCTTAGGGGAGGCTTGCTTGTAGGAAGGCTTTCACACCTTTTGCTAATTTCAAATTAGTCACTAAGTCATGAGGGTTGTGATGCCTTCTGGCTCTGAGAACTGTATATATACTCTGAGTTGGTATTTTGCTTTGGGGGCTCGCTTCTGAGAAGGATCTTGTGATTCCCTGGTTGAGATTCTTAGTGGCCATGTGTTCAGAGCTCTCTGACTGCTCAGATATAAAGGCTCTCTTGATCCAGGGATGTATGCAAAGTATATAGCAATGTTCCTTTGATTCAGGCAGTCAGAGCCCTGTCTGTTGGTCTTTATTTCTTTGCTTATATTTTATTTTCTCTGTTTGTATTTTCTCTGAAGTTCAAGGTGCTGACTTTTCCCCTGAATTACTGAATGTAATTTAAAAAAGATTGTTGACCCCTTGAACAGCTATCTTTCCTAGTAAAGCAGATCTAAGAATGTATGCTAGCAGCCATCCTGGGTATTCCAGTGTGGTTGCTGCTACAGTTGCTTAGTGTAGTTTTCTTTGCAGACTTTGGGAGATAGTGGAGGATAGAAGGGCCTGCTGTGGTCCATCAGGTCACAAAGATTTGGACACAACTTAAGGACTGAACAATCATAATGTTTTACTTTTGTTCAATCATCTGTGTCCTTTTTGTAAGAGTGTGCCAAACCTGTGATTTTGTTGGTATAGGAAACTTCCTCCCTCCACAAACATGGAGTGCTATTAAAGGACTCAGATTAGCCTAGGGCACTGTTAAATGACTTGCCTGTCATCACAAAGCTGGTATGTGCCAGAAATTTTTATTCGAACCCAGATCTTCCTGATTAAGATGCTCATTCTTAATCCACCATGCCATATTGCCTTATGGGTTATTGTGTAGATTTCTGGTGTTTTCTATCTTGGATTCTGAGCTCCTGTGAGGCAAAGCCTATACCTAATTAATTCCCTGGCACAATGACCCAAAAAGAGTTTGAAGTATGTCAAAACTAACCAGGGTCTTAAAAGAGAATCCAGTTCAATACCTTAATTTTACAAATGAATAAGTGAAAAGTAAAGTGATATATCCAGGGCCACATAGCAAGGGAGGAGGAGAAGAGAAGAAAGCAGTAGGCAAGTTGCATTGGTATCAGTTCAGTTTTCCAGTTTCTAGGTACTCACTACCTCTCTCAAGTTAAAACTGATTGAGAAAAAGAGATAAATGGATGTTAATGCAGAAAAAGCATTTTTTTAGTATGAAATAACAGGAAAAAAAAAGATGTAGAGGAGGAGAGATTATTTTTTAATAAGGAAGCAGGGACTTTGGAGACAATATATTATTTTAAGAAAAGAGATGAAATAAATTTATCATAGATTAAAACTGAAAAAAAAATGTGATAACAGTAAAAGAATTAAGTAACTTTTGAGAAATTGACTAAATTCTGAAATAGGGAACAGTAATGAATGGTTCTGACCAGAAGGGCAACATAAGCAATAGAAGGTACCTGTATCAAATGAGATAAGTGATGTATAACATTTTGCAAACTTTAAAGTGCTGCATAAATGTTAGCAACTTATTATATCATCATCATTATCATCATCATCTTTGAAGGACAAAAAATGTGGGGTCTTCTGCAGGGGAAAGAAGTAGAATCATATCAAAGGCTAAGTTTGCTCGGAAAATTTGACTAAACCTGACCTTTCTTTTCATGCTCAGATGGAAAAAAAAATACTGTATTCCCTAAACCCAGTTTGACTTCCTTATTCTGTGATCAGCTCATCTTGTATTTTTTTTTTGAACTGTTATAAATTCTTGTCACATTTCTCGAGTGTTACCTGCCTTTTCCCCTCCTGACCAAATGCTATCCCATCTTGGAATGGTAAATATGGAGAAAAGTGGGTGACTCATCTTCTTTAAATCTGGAAGATGGATGATTTCATCCCCTCATCCAATAAAAGATCCCTTCTCTCTCCCTTTTACCTGTTAACTTATCCCCACTTGAGAACTTAAGGCAAAAATTGAATAATATAAGAAGGAGATGTCAGTGATCTCTTAAAATTCAGTCATTTTCTTGGCTCAATTTTAGGATAGCTTTCTAACATACACAGACAAATAAAAACACACACGCATATATACACACTCATACATACATGTACACACACATGTTTGTGGGTATGTGTGTGTGTATGTAATAGTGATCGTTACCTGGGTGGTTGGTAAGTGGGGCTAGACATTCTACCCATGGGAATGAAGACCAGCAAATATAAAATGATGACTGTGTAACTGGCTAAATTGAGTGTAGGAGTAATTGTTTCTGCCAATGTTGACATGCCTGGGGTACTTCTCTTGGTACATGCTTTTCATTGAATCACTGAATTAGAAGGCTTGGGGTTATCTAGAACAATTTATACCCTTCTTTTGACTACGTTGGCTTTTGTAGGATGGTAGGTATCCTGGAGTCATTTTTGATATGATACCACTGAGTTTAAGTTTCTATGTTCATTCCTCTTCATAAACACCTCAACATTCCTCCAAATTCTAACCTAGGTGTTGAAAAGTCCCTTGTATCTAAATGCTTGCTGCCCCTTTTCTCATGAAAATTATCAAACACCAATGATATCCTAGGGCAACTAGGAGGCATCATGGATAGAGTACCAGGCCTGGAGTCAGGAAGACCCGAGTTCAAATCCAGCCTCAAACACGTCCTAGTTGTGTAACCCTGGGAAAGTCATTTAACCCTGTTTGCCTCAGTTTCCTCAAATTTAAAATGGGTTGGAGAAGGAAATGGCATACTCCTCCAGCATCTTTTCCAAGTAAACCCCAAATGGGGTCATGAAGAGTTGGGTATGACTGAAACAACTGAACAACTATTGTTATCCTAAAGTTGCAAACATCTCGATAATACAATCTCCAAATCCAGATGTTCTCAATATCCAATGGTGGAGTGAAATAGGAGTGGATTTGGCTTCAGAACACTCAAGTCATACTTTGGCTTCTTGCTATACGTATGACTAGTTGTGGCATATATTTATTTCCTCATCTGTTAATCAGGCAGTTGGAATGTAAGACCTTGAAAATATTTTCTGACTCTAATGATGTTAAAATCTAACAACTTCAAACGTAAGTGACTCTAAATTTTATTTCTCAAATTCTTTAGAAACCTCATCTCTCACCTGCCCCAACAGTTAGTTGTCCAATGATGTGTAGAGGCACTCATGGAATACTTTAAGAATGGAGAAGCCAGCAACAGGTGTACACAGAGAATATTCATTTAATCTTAGAGGAACCCTGTTTTCAATGAAGAAGTGAAATAGTTGCCTAGGATAGGGTAGAGAACTCAAAGAGAAACTTAGCCGGATTTTACTCAACTCCTATATCATGTCTTATACAGAGATAAATTTGTTATCAAAGGATGATAAGAGCCCAAATGAGCTTCTGAGTAAACTTTCCAAAGTCTTACTTTGAAACCTGGGATCTTGAAAGACTGCAAGTCACTGTAAATGTTAGAGATGGGCAAGGGGAGAAGTAAAAAGTCTGCTAGTTCCCATGTGAAAAATGCTGAAATCATAATTCCTTTGTGCATTTCTAAAAAGAATGTACGCCTATTCTCCTTTAGTCATTATATTTCTTAATCATTCTTGGGTATCTCTGCAAATCATGAAGGTGACAGAAAGCCTAGAGTGGCCTGAGATATTTTTATGATAAGGCTCTAGTATCAAAGAAGATAGAGACCATGCTTTTCATTTTTTACTTTTGACAGTTTTCCCTGAATTATATATATATAAAGACAATTTTTAGCATTCATTTCAACAAAATGTTGTGTTCTGAATTTTTCTCCCTTACTCCTTCCCCTCCCCTCTTCCAAAAACAGTAAGCAATTTGATATAGGTTATATATGTGCAATCGTGTAAAACATATTTTCATATTAGTCATGGTTGTAAAAGAAGAAACAGACTAATTGGGAAAAAATGAATTAAAAAAGTGCAAATAGTATGTTTCAATTTCCATTAAGAATCCATCAATTCTTTCTCTGGATGTGGATAGCATTTTCCATCACAAGTCCTTTGTAATAGTCTTGGATCGTTGTATTACTGAGTAGAGCTAAGTCATTCATAGTTGATTATCATACAATGTTGATGGTACTATGTGCAATGTTCTCCTGGTTTTGCTTATTTCACATTGCATTGGTTCATGTAACTCTTTCCAGGTTTTTCTGAAATCAATTTGTTCATCATTTCTTATTGCACATTAGTATTCCATTACATTCATATACCACAGCATGTTCGCCATTCCTCAATTGATGGCATCCCTTCAGTTTCCAATTTTTTGCCACCACAAAAGGAGCTACTATAAAGATTTTTGTCCATGTAAGTCCTTTCCACATTTTTTATGATTTCTCTGGGATACAGACCTAGTAGTGTTATTGTTGGATCAAAAGGTATACACAGTTTGGATGCCCTTTGGGAATAGTTCCAAATTGTTTTCCAGCATGATTGAATCAGTTCACAATTCCACCAACATTGCATTAGCAAAACCAGGCTTTTGATAGTTGGCCTTACCCCATTTCCAAAAACATGTACTTAACAAAGGAGTTATTATGATTATTATTGCTAATTTTTCTTCAGAAGAAAAGAAATGATTCTCTCTACAAGGTTAAGAAACGTCTGAAAAGACTAATGCATGATCTGAAGTCAGTTTAAAGGAGCTCAGGTTCTCTTCTCCATGGATAAATCACATACTGCAGTATTTAAAATGGTGGATTGCATGCTGCTTCTAGCATCCTAGAAGTAGTGTTCCATCAACTGCCTCTACTTTCTCTGCCCTATTCTTTCAAACCAATGTCATCTGGAAAATAAACATGTGGGGAAAAGGTCTTATCCCTGGCATATTAATTGTGAGCACCTTTGTGAAATTATTTATCCCCAAATAGATTTTTCTTTTATCAAAGTTGGTTTCTGAAATATATTTGTAGGATAGCACATGAAGGCAAGCATGCGCAATGGTTATTTTTAAGACATTATGAAAAATCAAAGTTTAAGCGGAGTAGCTGTAAACAGAACCCATTACAGTAGATGTGGCTTGTTTAAAGGAAAGGAAGAGAGAAGGATATTTCCCTGTAGATAGTAAGTTTAGGAGAGTAGGTTGTAATTAAACCTTATGTGTAGATTGAGTGTCCTAGGGTTCTTGTTGGCAATACATATGAACTCTTCAACCAATATTCGTGGGGCCAAGAATCACAGAAATAAAGTTCTTACTGAATATTGAAATGATTTTGAATAGCATTACTTTTTTATAGTATTGGCTCAATCTATCCATAATCAATTAATATGTCCCCAATTATTTAGTTCTGTCTTTATTAATGTAAAGAGTATTTTATAGGTTTTTTTTTCATTATGTTGCCCTGTGAATTTTGATAGTAGAACCCAAGTTTTTTATACATAATATAGTTACTTCAAATGGAATTTCTCTTCAGGAGCTGAGAGCTGGTCTAGAGGCTCCTTTCTTCAGTAGAGAGTCTATGTCTCTGTGTCCATGCAACCTTGTGCATCACCAGGTGTGCTCCCATCCCGTCACCCATATGTCCCACAAGGAACTTTCAGCTCCCAAACTCTGAGCCTTATCCCAGCAAGGCATCATCTGTTCAAAGAATAGGAAAAGAAAGGGGGGAAAGCACACTTCCCAAGCCAACCAACCAGGTCAACTGAGCCTGAGAAAATCCGTAGTATTCCATACCTATAGTTCCCAAGGTGAATTTCTCTCAATTCTTCCCCATGACCAAAGTGCTTTGGCTTTATAGTTAACATCATTCAGTTATATTGTTTTATTGTCTACAAAGAGTAAATAAAAAGAACATGGCAAAAGATGTAAGTAAAGTCATACCAAGAGACTTTATGGAGAAATTGGAAGGCTGGTAAACAGAAGAAAAATGGAAAAGATCTGCAAAAGATTTTTGTAATAAACTCTTCATTGTCAAGGGCAGGAAAGTCACCATGTATAGGCCCTAACATTGGCTTTGCTGTATAAGGAACCGGAAGTAGTATGAAAGAAAACAAGAATGGGAAGAGCATGTCAAGTATACACGGGGGAGGTTCATGTGGAAAGCAATATGATTTTGAAGGCGCTGAAAATATTTAAATATCTGAACTGGTCAGTGATACAATGTGCATTGAAGAAAATTTCAGACTTGATTACCAAAATGGAAAATGTGTCCAAGGAAACAGCAATAGCTGTCTATATGCCTACTTTCCGAACAATATAACACTTTTATTCAAATAATCTATATCCCATCCATGCCATCCTTCACAAAGTTATGAGAATGAATCAGATACAATTTCACAGAAGATCATGTCTTTACAGCTTTCACTTCCTGAAAGACATAGGGAATATAGAATTCCAATATGCTTATTTTTTGTTGATTATAATGTCTGTTTTATTCCGTGGAGCAAAACACTTTCTTACAAGTTCTCCTCCAAGAATGTCTCTCTTGTATATGTCAGAATCATATAAGAGTCTCTGAGAAATGTAGCAAAAGAGAACTTTGCTCAACCCTCTGATAATTAAAATCAAACAAGACAAAAAAAGATGCTTTCAATATCCCTGTTTTATAGCTGACAAAATCAAGGCAAGCAAAGGTTAAGCGACTTACCTCTTGTTACATAGTCAATATCTGAGGCTGAATTTGCACTTGGGTTTTCCTGAGTTTGGACCTAGTGCTTTATCCACTGTTAACCAATTGCCTTGGGTAAAGACAAATCAGCAAACAAAATCCCAAAAGGGAAAGCTAGAAAGTGAATTTCCATTTGTACATATGTATGGGAGAAGAATGGAAGACCAAAAGGAAGGAGGCAAAGAGTCACCTTTTACTTCCTGCCTTTAATTTTAAATTCACAGAAGGATTTTCTAAATGCCTGCAGAAGTCAGGGTAATGGTTTTTTCCAGTATGGTGTGCCTACCTGGCAATGGCACCAAGTAATGCATGGAAAGGCACTATTGTGCCCTTTGACATCAATTCCAAGCCTGAACGATAAACGCGGGACACACCCATCTTCTCATAGTAACTTGTTGCAAATCTTCCTTCTAGCCATATTTCTAAGCTCCATAAAATTATTTCTATTTCCCATTTGAGCCGCTTTTTAGGCTAATAAGTTCTATAAGTCTAATGTGTTCCGTATAAACATTTTTCTATAATTATCCTCTTTCAAGTTTTCAGGGGTGCTCACTGATGAAGTATTCTGGGATTTTGTGAATGCCTTTCTTCCCCTCTCTACCACTTTTTGTGATTTTTATAAACTTGGATCACATACTTTCTCACCCATAATGTTTCCAGGATGGAAAGTATTGCTTTTTTCTTCTTCTTCTTCTCATATTCCACTTCCTGTTCTTTCTAAAAAATGACCCATCTTATAGCAGCTGTGCTCCCAGCTGTAGGCAGCTGGAAGGAATATTCTAGATGAGTAAACCCTTCTGGGCCCTGCCTGACTCACCCCAAGGTCACAAGAAGGATGCCTCCTTACCTGAATCAGGTTATTTGAGAAGTTTGCAACTGACTAGGACCTAAAGGGCATCTAGTCCAACCCCCTCATTTTACAGAAAGGGAAACTGAGGCCACAAAAGGGGAAGCAACTTCCCCAAGTTAGTACAACTATTAAATGACAGAGCCGAATTTCTCCAAATTGTGTTCTTTCCACCATTTTCATGCTGCCTGAAAAAATAGCCATTTGTGTCCTTGACACCAATGTGGGCAAGGGGCATTCTTGTAGCACCTGTGGGGAAGGGAGATTTGTTTAGTACAGTGCAAGTTGTCTCCTTACTCACTTGATGTCTGTCCCAGCATTTTCTCAAGCCTTACGTCTTCTGGCCAGTTGAAGAGGTTCATGAGGTGAGGAGATCAGGACAATAGCACATAGTTTTTGATGCCTGGTCATTTTATTTTCCCCTTGCATCATCCCCCCAAACCCTAATATGTATCTAGACCACCCTAATTTCTTAGAAGAGCCATTAACAGGGACATTTGGAGAGAATAGCGTGAAAGCCAGTGTCACTGGATTGTAGGGTGCATGGAAGCGAGGAAAGGGTGAGATGGAATCCGACAGGAAGGTAGGAAGGGGCCAGTCTGTGAAGAGTCTGCAAAGCAATCAAAGGGTTTTATATTAGGTGGTGATGGGAGCCTCTGGAGCCTGGCTAGCTTATGGTTTATGGGGTATGTTATAGAACAATCCTTTGGAGGCAATGGTTGGACTAGGAAGTTGCTGAGCTCCGCTCCCCTCTGCAGTTCTGCGATTTGAACCATTCTAGGATACACGTCTGCTCTTTAGTCCATATAAGTTAGTGGAAAACCAAGTCGGTGAAGATTCATAAGCACAAAAAATAATCATGGCTGTTGCTATTTTTTGGTGATAAATGGCATTGATCCTATTTAATCTGTATCACATTAACTTCTACAGTAAGCAATGGAAAAGATATCAGAAAAGGCATATAAAGCTGGATCAGGCTTCTCTCTAGACTAATATTTAGCCTGACAGCAGTCTACCAAAGACTGTCTTTGTACATGCAGTCACTATTTTCAAGTAGTAAAATTTTCCACAACTATAACAATGGGTAACTCAACCAGCTGACTTGACAAGCAAATTTTCCAGGGAGCCAGCTGTCTGGGGGATCACCATAACAACCATTCTGTACCTATGTGACAGGGTTCATCAATCTTCTTCAGTCTGACAGCAGATGATGTGTCAGAGTATGCCAGGTAGAGTTTCCTGTGAGATTCAGGGTGGCAATGTCACTTGGCCTGCTGAGATATAATATCACCAGTTTATTTCTTTTCACTTACCCTGTGTAGCTCCTTAGCCTCCTGTATCCAGAAATAAGAATGTGTTGTATGGGATAAGAGAGTTATAGGGAGTAATGAAAAATCTTGGCTCTTTTGGTGAAAGGTACACTCTGAAGACTTCAGGCAGCCTGACTAGTAAGGCTAGATTTTCAAAGTAGAAGGCTATAGTATGATATGTACACTATGAGTTCATAGTATCATACACATACCTGTTTTATTTTTAGTTTTAAATCTGTTCTTCCTCCCTTTCCCTTACTCTCTCTTTCCTCTCTCTGTCTCTTCTCTCTGTGTGTGTCCCTCTGTGTCTCTTTCTTTCTTTCTCTTTCCTTTCTCTTGTATATCTCCGTCTCCACCTTTCTCTCTCTCTTTCTCTCTCTCTCTCTCTTTCTCTCTCTCTCTCTCCTCTCTCTCTTCTCTCTCTCTTCTCTCTCTCCTGTCTCTCTCCTCTCTCTGTCTCTCTCTCTGTCTCTCTCTCTCTCTCTTCCCCCTCACTTCCCCCTCCCTCCCTCACTTTCCCCTTCCTCCCTCACTTCCCCCTTCCCTCCCCTCCTCTCTCAGACACACCAGGGACCTATTTGATTTTTTCACATACCCGTTCTCCTACAAAACTCTCAGAGGGAACAGACCTGAATCCACAAACACAGGATATATTGTTTGCATTTAATACTTTATTATTTGCCTAAACAAATGTGCAACATAAATCATATAAATAATGAGCTGGCATTTATTTAGCCACATATACATTATATCATTTGTTCTTTCCAATGACACTCAGCAATGTAATCTATAGAAATTATTACCATAATTTATGAGGAAATGGAGACCCCAGAAAGTGAAAAGACTGGCCCAAAATTTAACTCTTTGTGTTAGAGACCAGATTTGAACCTAGGTCTCTACTGATTCCAAGGCCGGTACATTTTCCTATATCCTCTGAGGCCAGAACCTCACTATGCTGTACCCACCAAATTTGGAGGAGGAGGCCAGCTATGTCGTAGGGACTTAGGACTATCAACAAATGTGACTGACCAGCCTCCTGGGACTTCTTTTCCATATGAATCAATGCTAGGTCCTGTCATCCACTTTCCTGTCCCTTGCCACACTGGCAGCTGCTTTCCTCGCTGTTTGTCTGGGGTACCTAAAGTGCTACTTATGGCTCTGGTATTTTCTTCATTAAATTCTTTGAATGTGAAGTTGCAAATTTTTCAAACACTCCCATAGTGATGGCAAGAAAAAGAAGTCAAATGGCCTGATTGAAGTAACTTGTCCCTACCTGACTCCATGTCTCATTTAGGAAGAGGTGAATTGAGCTTCTTCAGGAAAGGTGGAGAGTAAGCTATCAGTGTGCATAAGCTCCTTACCACGTCTCCATCCAGCATCATGCAGTTAATGAACTGTGCTATCTATCAGTCAGCCATTGAAACAAGATATCACTGCAAGCTTGCCAATTAAACAGAAAGAAGTTCTCTGCTGTCATGAAATATTCTGTTGGTTGTGGCAGGAAATCAAATGAAAGACGGAAGAGAAACCAAGCAATGCTTGTGGTTATGATAAACTGACAAAAAAAAAGAAATCTACCTCTCTATGACTGAAGTACAAATGCAGAGAAAATCCATGTTCTTATTCGTGTCTAATATGTATAGATTGATAAAAAAAAATTAGTTTCTATCCCAGCCTCCCCATTTGCTCTGTGTACTCTATTTACTCTTTGTATGTGTGTATAGTTTAATATCAGTCTCTTAGACTATAATAGATATAAGGATTAAAAAGTAAAAATTCTCAGCTATTGTCTAAATGTTTCTAAATATTCAGATGTCCTGGTGATATGATTTAGATAGAGCTAGAAATTAGACAAGTGTGTCAGTGGTAAAAGTAGAAGAGAAGGGTAGGTGTCGGAAGGTGTATAACTCTCAGAGAACAATAATGAACATGTACGGAATTTTAAAATCTGTAAAGCTCTTTAAATCTCCTCAACCCTGTGAGAGAAGATACTGGCTTAGATTGGTAGTAGGAGTTTTCAGCCCTCTCTATTCTAATAAATTAAAGGACTAATCCCTAGTCTGCCTCTCTCTTCTCTTTCATTGTCTCTCCCTCTTCCCCATAACTCGGTTGTTATCACTCAATCATGCCTGACTCGTGATGTTTGGGACCATAGCGTGCCAGATCCTTCTATCCTCCATCATATTTTGAAGGCTCATGTTCATTTCTTCCATGACACCATCTATCCATATCTCCTTTACTGTCTGTTTCTCCTTTTGCCTTCAATCTTTCCCAATATCAGCATTTTTGCAATGAGTCCCATCTCCTCACTATTTAGTCAATTTATTTGAACTTCAGCTGCAATATTTGTCCTTCCAATGAATGGTCTGGATTGTTTTTTTTAAGTATACACTGATTTGATCTCTTTGCTATCCAAGGGACTCCCAAATGTCTTCTCCATACCACAATTTAAAGTGTTGATTCCACAGTGCTCAGTTTTCCTTGTAGCCCAACACTCATAGCCATACATTGTGACTGGAAAATCCATAACTTTGACTCTACAGGGCTTTATCAACAAGATGATGTCTCTGCCTTTTAGTATGCTTCCCAGATTTGTCATAGCTTTTCATCCAAGGAGCAAGTGTCTTTTAATTCATTGACTGCAGTCACCATTTGCAGTGATCTTTGAACCCAAGAACATTAAATCTGACACTGTTTACATTTTTTCTCCTTCTGTTTGCTAGGAAGTGATGGGACTAGTTGCCATGATCTTACTGCTTCCTGTTTGTTTGTTTGTTTTAATGTTAAACTTCAAACCAGGTTTTAAACTTTTCTCTTTCACCCTCAACAAGATGCTTCTCAATTCTTCATCACTTTCTACCATTAGAGTGGTATCATATGCATGTCTGAGATTGTTCATGGTTCTCCTGGCCACCTTAATTTCAGCTATTCTTTCATTCAGCCTGGCATTTTACATGGTGTACTCTGCATATTAGTTAAATAAATAAAGTGACAACATACAGCCTTGTCATACTCCTTTCCCAATCTTAAACCAAACAACTGTCCCATGTTCAGTTCTTACTATTGCTTCTTGACCTCCATATAGGTTCCTCAGGTGGCAAGTAAGATGATCTAGTACTCCCACATATTTGAGAACTTGTCGCACTTTGTTATGAGAAGTCAAAGGTTTTAGTGTAGTCAAAGAAGCAGAAGTAGATGTTTCTCCCCCCTAGTATAGGATCACTAATTCCTCTATATTCGTACCCCTTTTCCCTGAGTCTAATCCCTGCACTCTTTCCTTCCTCATTGCTTTCTTAAATGTCAAAGTGTCTGTAATCAACCAGTCAGGGCAAATCCAAGAAATTTGAAGGGTAGAGAGAAAGAATGGCCCCACATATCCATTCTGATGGAGAAGGTCAGGTATTTGTAGCAGAGTAGCAAGAGCATACATAAACACACACAGAGTTCAGGGCAAAACAGTCAGGAATCAAGGTGGGCAGGAAAGTTGATATAAGGCATAAGTCAATGGTGAGGTAAACGTGATACTAAGAAAAGATTCCTGCCCCATCACGAGCTGCTTTTGCTTCCTGATGAGACAGGAACAAACTGCTGGTTTTGACAAGTCTAAGATCCTCAAGTGAGAGGGCATTTTGTAAGGGAGGAATAGTTGACAGGACACAAAATCTGGGCTCTGATCCTGGCTTGGCTGTTTACTCCCTGGATGGCTCTAAGTCGCATTGCCTTTCTCAGGCCTCAGATTTTTTAATTTGCTAAATGAAGAGTTCCATCTAGATAATGCCTGTTAATCTTTTCCAGTTTCAAATCCTCCAATCTATCTGAATATATCTGACCAAAAATTAAAAAAAAAAAAAGGAGTGTGGAAGCTATAGTTGGAGGCACATCCTGACATGGATAACAAAGAAATTTTACAGATGACTCAATAGTATGCTAGGGCTTAGAGCTAGAAGGGTCTTTAAGGCATCTAGGCTGACCCATTTATCATAGACTTGGGGGAAATGAGGCTCAGCGAAGGGAGAGGTCTTGATCTAGAAGATAAAGGCATTAAACATAGATTGGCATTGGAATACCAGATCTTCAGACTCAAAAAATCCAAAATTTTTGGACTCTACCATACTGTAAGCCGCAGAATAAATTCCTATTTCGTGCATAGAGGAATAAATGAAGAGTTGGAAGACACCCCAGTGGGCTTACACACGCTAAATGAACCCTAGAAAAACTGAATTGCCAGTATTAGAAAGGAAAACCCCACTGCTCAAACCCTAAATCCATAGCTTTTTTACGGTACTCTGATGTTACAGATAAAAAGATTTAAGGCTGGGAGAGACCTTAGAACATCACATACTACCTCTTTATTTTACAGATGAGAAAACTGAGGTATAGACAGATGAAGTGATTTTGGGGGGCTACCTAGTTAATAGAATAAATGATTACATTTCAATATCCAATGTGTCCTTCCTCTACTCAACAACTGTCAATAGCTCCCTTTTTCCTCAATGGATATCTTTTGAACTTTGTGCAATACATAGTGTGGGACTGGAACCCATATCTTCCCATATGCAAATACAATGTGGTTTGAATCAAATAATTGGGTTTGGCATCATGTTGACACAGCTTCCATCAGGTTCCATGAATAGACCCTAAACAGCACATCTGGGACACAACAAAGAGCACAGAAAGTCTTTAAAACTCCATTTTTGTACTTCTTTCATTTTTGTGCACAATAAGCCATTCTCCTTCTTCAGAGCCCCCGAAAGAGCACTTCAGTGCATCTACCTTGTAAAGAGAGTCCTGAGACATCTGGTGTGCCATTTGAATCTCTTCCTTCACTACACCCAGCTTTCGTTATTTGTGGACCGAATGTGTCTATTTTTTGCTCCACTGGTTTAATAGCCCCAAGCAAAGTTGATAGTGGATTGGCAGAAGTTCCACCAGTGAATTCTTGCTGCAGATGACCATCTTTTCCCTCATTGCCAGGGTCCCTGAGGCCTTCTTGGCTTCCAGCTGGACCTGGATTCTCCTATTTCAATTCCTCCCTTCCTCCCCATCTTGGATGAAAATCCTCTTGTTCATTTCTGCATCTCTGACAGTCTTTTTGTTCCCAAGTTTTGTGTTTTGTTTTTGTTCCCTCTCCTCCTTCTTGTCGGGGCTCATGCCATTCTTTTTGCTGTTAATATTTAGTGGCATTTTAGGAAGCTTTAGTTCACTTAAAGCAGGAGAATAAAATAAATGGATTTCTGTAGCTTTTAACCACCATGCTTATTCCCATCAGCTTATTAATAGACTCTGAAGGCAAATGGCCTTGTTACCCACTAGGACTTAAGACTATCTCTCAAAGCCACAGAGGTATCCTCTGGGACTCAAAATCCAATTCCAAGTTCTTCCTTGAGCTAACACTGTTCAGCTGCTTTAAAGAGATTAAACAAATAAATGCAAAGGAAAAAAATGCCTTTCCCAAGAGCCGATGCCAACTGGAGATTGTCATGCACTAAAAACCCTCCAATAAGAAGGTGAATCAAATAGATAGAGTCAACAGGACATGTGGCACAGGCTGGTTCTTAATATTACCTGAGCATCATTTCTTCCCCATTTTTAATGGAGCATCCATTATCATATTTGGAGCAAACTTAACTTGGGTTGACTTCTCCCTCTTTGTGTTTGTGTGAAATGAGCCTTTTGCTTTTAACCACCCAACAGAGAGGCTAGCCATTTCAGGATGGCTGTTATTATAGAACTGGCAGAAATATTGCAGGCATTTTCAGCCTTACATATTTGGGAGTGCATTTATCATCTTTTGATAACATGTCATCATGCTCAAAGGAATGGACAGCATGTACTTTGTAATCAGGATGGCAGACTGGGACATGATTGATAGAGGTCTTTTTTGTCCCCGTTATCATCTTGTAAGATGAGTCTCTAAATTGTGTGTATCCATTGTCAAATCTATGCTTCTATTTACATACATGGTTTTATGCCTTTATAGGAACTTATAAAGGATTGCATGAACTATTAAATGCCCTACTATATATAAGGGGCTATCATAGGTGCTTCAGAAAAAAGACAAAAGAACCACAGTTCCTGACCTCAAAGAGATTACATTCTACTCAGGAGCCAACAAATTCTAAAAAGTAGCAATGAGGAGAGATAGTATATATAAATGTGTGTGTACACAACCATTCCATGACTGCCAAGGAAACTGACTAAAGGTAGATTAGGAAGCAACCTTCATTCATTGCTATTGAATCACTTCAAGCTCTTCCTTCCTCCCTTGAGATGATTTCGTCTCATCTCCCAGGTCTCTCATTTTTGATAAGTCAACTTTACTCTTATCTTGTTGGGATCCAGGCATTATCATACTGTTGCATCCTTATTTCCTCCTTCCCTTTGCAGCTCCATATTATATGTGGTCTTGACTGCTGTGTGTGTGTGTGTGTGTGTGTGTGTGTGTGTGTGTGTAGAAAGAGGGAGAGGCAGAGACAGAGAAAGGGAGGGAAGGAAGGAGACAGAGACAGAAACAGACAGAGATACTACTCCTCATCTCTAAATGAGCAAAACCCCTTGATTTTTTTCCTTTGATGCTCTGCTGAGCTCTATGGTTCTTTGGCTTTTCAAGATTCCTTTTGATGGTACCTAGGAATCACAATGGATCCCGTGAAGTACTAAGACTCTGGAAGACCTGAATTCAAATTCTGCTTTATACTTAGTAGTTGTTCGACCTTGGGGCAAGTAATTTCATTTATATATATCTTGGTTTCCTTAGTGAGGATAATAATAGCACCCACCCCATAGTGAATGGATTAAGTTAGATAATCCATAGAACGTGCTTTGCAAATCATAAATCACCAAGTAAATGTGAATTATTAACCATTAATGATCTCTCACAATCCATCTTTACCCATTATGGCTGAGCAGCTAAGTAGTAGAACTCTATTTCCATAAGTGGATGGAGATTGCTTTCCACCCTGTGCTTCTCTCAGAGCCAGACACAAGGCAGGTACTTAATACATGGTAGTTGACTTGACTTGATTCGACCCTATTGTCTATGGAGATGACTCAGTAGGGATGTTAGACAGGTCAGAGCAGACTCAGAAGCTCACTAGCTCACTGCAGAAAAAGGCCCCAGGCTGGCTTCCCTTTGTGGAAATAAATTAGGCTCAATAGAGTCCTTGACTGAAAGGTCAAGAAAAATCAAGATAACAGGATGGGTCTGGTTGTAGCAGAGCTGATAAAGCTTGACAGTTTGAAAAGGAATTTCTCCTGGGGCAAGGTTCCTAGGATTTAGAGCTGTTAGGGACATCCTCAGCTTTCTAGACCAAAAATGAAGAAAATGAGACAGAGATTTTTTTCCTTGTCAAAGTGGGTGGCAAAGCTATGTTGAATCTTGGTCTTTGGACTCCAATTTCAAATGTTCTTTCCGCTCATGATTTATGGCTTGAGGAGGTTTTGGCAGTTCTTTGGAGAATCTTAGCAAACTGTTAGGCTGTTGATAGGGAGAAGCAGAAGGAAGAAAAAAAAAGATGCTACAAAATGCCATGGTAGAATCACGAATAAGAGAAGAGTCAGTAGTCAGGGTAAGGCATGATAGCTGACTATGGACACTTCAAGGGGTACCTTATGAATGAGG
Source organism: Pseudochirops cupreus (assembly GCA_028627135.1). Taxonomy (NCBI): domain Eukaryota; kingdom Metazoa; phylum Chordata; class Mammalia; order Diprotodontia; family Pseudocheiridae; genus Pseudochirops; species Pseudochirops cupreus. The sequence continues at coordinate 559,753,177 of CM053581.1, read as the reverse complement.
GATTGTTGGGCACTAGGGAAAGCCAGAAACCATGGATCAAATTTGCAAAGACATAGTTTTAGGTTTGATGTAAAGAAACTCTTCTATTAATTAGAACTGGCCAAAAGTAGAATAGGTTGCCTCTGGAGTAGCAAGTTCCCCCTCATTGAAGGCCTTCAATCTAGTTGACCCACAGGTTGCGTTGGAGGGAAAAATTCTTGTTCAGGTACTGGTTGGGCTTGCAACATGGAGATTCAGTTATTCCTACTCTTTAGATTGAAGAGCCTAAAAAAGGAGATAGGTGTGCAATAAAGTTTACTCCTCTGTTGTTCAGTGTGTATGCTAAGACTACAAATCAGTTGAAGAATTTGGGGGTGAAATTGGCAATTAAGGAGTCATTTTACATAATAAGAAAAATTGAAAGGTGTCTGCTTAGAACACCCTTGAGAAATTTATGCAATTGGTGAAATTAGAGTTCATAGTTTTATAAGGGGAAAAATTATCTTATTCAAGTGCTGTCATCATGTTTGAAATGTCAAGGGTTCCAAAATCAACTATATCTTCAATCATTCTAGACTGTCTATTGCTTTGGGGTGTCTTTGTTTCTCTCAGTTAATATAGATGATTGAGGCCTAAATAAGTTACATTAAAAAAAAAAAAACAAACAACATTTGAATCCAAAAGCCCTAAATTTTAGAGAAAGATACTGACACTCAAAGTGGTTTAAGTAACCTGGCTAAGGTCACCTATCTCCCAATTGAATTTTCTGACTATTCCTCATAGTGGGAATTCTTTCCCTTTTCATCTCCACCTACTGACTTTATCCAAGTCTCAGCTAAAGTACCACTTTGGGCAAGATGCCTTCCCTGGTCTTCCTTAATGCTAATGCCTTCCTTTGTTGATTATCTTCAATTTATCCCCTTGTGGTTGAACTAACATTTACCAACATTTCCCTGATGTTCCTCCAACCCACTCCCTATCCCTTTAACGTGAAGAGGCCCAGACCTCTCTTTGTATCCTTGGGGATTAACTTTCCATAGAAGAGACAAAAAGTCAAAAACAATCCAGCCACAGAGAGCCCAGGCCTCTCAGATATGCTGGGTTCCTGAGAACCCTTAAGTCACTATGTCTTTCTCCATAGACTACCCTGCTGACCTGACTTATTTCAGTAGAACTGGGGGGTAGGACACCAAAGTAGCAAAAGATCAAAGTGTCTTGGTTACATATTCTTGTTCTTCTAGAGGAAAATAAAACTCTCTTTGTTTACTTTTCAATTATCCAACATGGAGATTGAACCAAAAAAGTATTAGCATGGGAATCATTTCCAATACCTGTCTGTTATTTGTACAAAGTTGTTTTTGAGGCCAACTATGTGGTAGCATGGATAGAATACCAGGCCTACAGTTCAATGAGTTCGAATCTAGCCTCTGACACTTAGTAGCTATGTGACCCTAGGCAAGTCACTAACTTCTGTTTGCCTCAGTTTCCTAATCTGCAAAATGGACTGCAAAAGGAAATGAAAGACTATTCTAGTTTCTTTGCCAAGAAAACACCAAGTAGGGTCATGAAGATTTGGATAGGACTGAACAATGACAAAGTTATTTTCATGTTTTCTCCCCCATTAAGCTATAATCTCTTTGAGATCAGGAAATGTTTTTTATCTTTCCTTATATCTCCCCCACTTAGTACAGCGCAGTATATTTGAGACTTGAATGAATACAGTTAATAAGTGGCAGAGACAGAATTTGTATCTAGGACCAGTAACTCATTCTTTAGCGCTGTTGTTGTGACCAGATTAGGTATAAGGTATATGGACAATGTGACAAAAATATATGCATCTGACATCTAGACACATTTCTTATGTGGGAACTAGATATGAAAATTAAAATGATTTTCCAGGAAGACAGATTTCATTGTCCAAGAACTAGCTACTAATGCCTTTTGATATAGTTGGTCAGTGGAGAAAGGAAGTCAGTGGAGAAATCATTTCCTCAACAGAGGCCTTAGTGACCTTCCAAAGAGAATAGAAGGCTATAGGAAAGAGTTTTCTCAGAAATTCATGGTGACAGAAGGCCCGTAGTCTTCCAACAGGGAAATTTCTAACCAGACTAGAATCAATATGGAAGAACAGGCTGATGGGTTAGTCGCTCCTTACCTCACTGAATTCTATGTAATATTGTGCTTTACAAAGGTCAACTGGCCATGTCCCTATACTTCTTCTACTCCTCCAAACTTCTAGTCCTCTTAATCCTGTTCTAAGAAGGTTAGTCTCTCTTGCATTCCTTCAAAAGGTGTTCCAAAAAGATATACACACTCTTGGCTATCCCACAAAATTTATTGCCACTTTTAACTCTATAATATCCTGCTTGGCTTCATTCCAGGGAATTACGATAGGAATCTGAGATCCTGTCAGACTTAAGAAGTTCCTTGTTGTCATAAAAACCAGAGTGAATTTTTTTTTTTAATTGACAATTCAAACTCAACCAAAATTTTTGCTAAATGCTATGTAAATATTGGTTTTGGAGCAATATTCCTAGTATAGAGCAAATGGAAAACTGTGATGTAGTGAATACAGCCTTAATTTTGTACTCAGGGGACATACATTCCAAAGCCATCTCTTTTGCTAAAATAGGCAAGATCTTGAGCAATTTGTAGAATTCTCCGTCTCAGTTCCTTCCTCTGGAAAATGAGGGAGTCAGCCTATTTAAGCCTCTGAATTGTCTTCTAGATCTGTGATCCCAAGAGTTCAGACAAGAGCATTTCCAAGGACAAATGCAGATCTTAGTCTGTGGTTCTGTATTAAAAAAATGTGGCTCCATTGTCCAATTGTTGCAAACTTTTAACTGTTTCTTAAAATAAAACATTTGAAAAAGTCAGGAAGGAATAATCTGTGTGTTTAAATAGCAATAATTACCATAGGTTCTGCCTACATTAATACTGTCTGAGTACATTATAAAGCATTTGTCATAGCTAATGCATTCCTGTCAAATCAAGCAATATTAGAAGGGGACTTTTGTAATGAATATTAATGTAAGAGACAGCCATAAGTGAAGTAAATTATAGAGGCATGTAAATGTAGTATTAGCTGCTATAGCAAAGTAGTCTTTCACTGTAAATTAATTTCTTCCTATGATGTTAATAAAAAATTAGGGTGCTTGGTAGTCATCAGAAGCCTGCTGAACACTGATAGGAGTTTTTAAAGTAGTTTTCTTATGTTCCTAATGCTAATGCAGAATGAGTTGTCATAAAAAAAGAACATTCATATGTCTAATTTTTTTTAATCCTGTAAAGAAACCTTAAGTTTAAGTTGTTAAGCTTTCTCTTCAGAGAAGCTTAGCCATATCAAGGCAAAGCACAGATGCTGGAATGTCACATTAGAAATGAAATATTAACTAAATCAAGGAATTTGGATTCCAGGGCTAGAGAGGTCATAGAGTCATCATAGAGTAAATGATTATCCTCACATTATTATGTACACGTGATAATTATTACTCAAAAGAATCAGATAAAAGATTGAAGTTTTGTCATAAAAATTGGGTAAAGTAATTACACAGTAGGCAAACTTCTGGGTGGGCACATGGATTGCTACATTAATGCTAAGTTAGAATTGGTCATTAGCAGAAGAGTAAGGGAGGGCCCCTTCCAATGGTACACGGACACTTTCAAACAAGCTGACTAACCTAATTTGACTTTAGCAGCTTTAAAAAGTTAGTAATATTCTTGAAATCAGCATCCATATCATCTTTTCCAAAGATCTGTTTTTCCAAATCTGATCTCTAGATTGTTGCCTCCCCCTATGCATCATTCTTCTCTTAAAAAAAAATGTGACCACAACAGAAAGTTCAAGGATGAGCTAAGTATGTATTTTCCTCTCTGCTTTTCATCCAGTTTGTCTTTCATGGTGTTATTGGAAATCCTGCTGTGTGCAACCTCATTATTCAATCAAGTCACTTGGTATTCAAAAGAGAATCAGAGAATTTGGAGCTAGAAGGAATTTTACAAGAGACTTAAGTTTAGGTTCTTTCAATTTGCACGTGAGGAAACAGCTTTAGAGAAGCAGAATGACTTAGTTTGTTAGTGGTAGAATTGGGAGCAGGTCTCAGGTCTTCTGACCTCCAGAACAGCCATCTTTCCATTAAGAACCATCTCTGCTAAAGTACCTAGTGCTCAATTGTGTGGTGTAGCCATGTGCAATGAACCAAGGGAAAAAAAATATTTAGAATATTAGAGGGGTGGCTAGGTGGTGCAGTGAGTGAGTAGAGCACTAGTGCTGGAGTCAGGAGGACCTGAGTTCAAATTCAGCCTCAGACACTTAACAGTTACTAGCCGTGTGACCTTGGGCAAGTGACTTAAACCCAATTGCCCCCTTCCAAAAAAAAAACCAAAACTAAATATTAGAGTAGAGTAGGAAAGAACCTGAGAAACCATCTAATATTAGCCATAGTTTACTAGTCTTAAGTCTGTACATGAAGACCTCCAGTGAGAGAGACCTACTCTTCCCAATATAGCCAATCCCACTTTGGGGAGCTAGAATACCTACTGAGATGTGGCAGTAGGTAAAGTATTGGGCCTGAAGGCAAGAAGATCTGAGTTCAAATGTGACCTTAGGCATTTGCTAGCTATGTGACCCTGAACTAGTCACTTAATTTATATCTGCCTAAATTTCCTCATATGTAAAATGTTGATGATGATATTATCACTGACCTCTCATGATTGTTGTGAGGATTGAATGAGATAACTGTAAGGCACTTAGCACAGTGCCTAGTGCACAGTGGATGCTATAGAAATGTTAGCTTTATTACTATTTTTCTTGTTGCTGTGGACAACTCTTATTGTTAGGTTTATCCTGTGTATTGAAATGAAATCTTCCCTTCTGCAACTGAAATTCTTTGGCTCTACTTTTGCTCTTTGTCAACTTCATCAACTGTAATTGTCCTTCCATAAAAGAACTTTTGAATATTGGAAAACAGCTATCATATCATAATTATTCTCTTTTCTACTTCAATAATTCCTTTGACTTAGCTTCACATGAGTTGCCCTCTAGTCCCTCATAGTAGTCACCCTGTCTTCACACATTTTAGTTTAATAATATTCTTCCTGAATTATGACACCCCAAATACACACCTATTATGGTAAGACCAAAAATGGGTACATTGGGATCCTTACATCCTTTGTTCCAGAAACCATGTCCCTTCTAATATAGCTGAGGATAGAATTTGTTTCTTGACCACCATCCCATCGCATGGCTCATTGAATTTCAGTCGGCTAAGCCCCATCATCATCATTTCATTTTCCCTCTTTCTTCTAACCTGATCAAACTCTGCTAAGTTGGTTTAAAAACCCACTGTTGCACTGGGATCATGGTAGGCTGGAGTAATTAGGAACTGCTAGCCAGAGAGATGGGGGTATGATTATTCTTGTTTTACATGTGAGAAATCTGAGAATGAAGGAGGTTAAGTAACTTGGCCTAGGTCACCCAGATAAGGACTAGAACTGGTTCTCTAACCCATCATGAGGGAAGAATGAAATGTTATTTCCATGTTTTTTAAAGAGTATAATATAAAAGCTACAACAGAATAAATTGCATTGAAAGTAATGGAGTGAGACTGACCACACCATTACCCCCTCCACCATTACTTCCAGCTCAGGCTTGTTGCCAGGAACATCCACCAGTCATTGAGTTCAATGGTTCAGATGTTTTATTTTTGTAAGTTGATAGAATAGACTCCATAGTAAGTGCTCGGTGAGGTTCATGTTTACCTCAGTCTAGCAAGAAAACAATTTTAGGGCTATCTTTGTCAAATCACTTCCTTTCCCCTTCCCAATACAACTGACTCAATTTCTATGTAGTCATACTCAAATTCATGATGGTGATGGCCTCTTCATACCCAAATCCTTCTCACCACCTCCCTCAATTCTGTAACCTTTGTTTTCTGAGAGTGTAAACTTTAGAGAACTTTCGGTAAATCTTAAAGAGCTTTCTAAATATTGGTAATTACCATAGTCATCTCCCATACTATAATTACTTAGAATAACTTGCATTACTTGCTCTGAAGGAGTTTACATTCTTTTAAGGGATGATGACAGGTACATAGCTAAGTGAACATAAAAAGTATACAAGGTATACTCTTGTGAATCTTATCTTCAGTTCCCTGCCCTTTAAAATGAGCGTGTGGTAATGTGACATTTTCCATTCTCTCACCCTGTGAAGTAATTTCAAGAGATAGAGAGCACTTAGCAGTTGGGCAGGAATAAGAAAAACAATTATGGAGATAGCACTGGAACCATACTTGAGATGGGGGGAATAGAGGGAGAATGGAGGAAGAGGGGAGGAGGGAAGGGGATGGGAGAGAGTGGGAGAGAGAGGGAGAGGGAGAAGGAGAGGAGAGGAGAGGAGAGAGGAAGAGGAGCAGAAGGAAGAGGAAGGAGGGCAAAGAAGGGAGGAAAGGAAGATGGGATGAGAGGAGATAAGAGAAGCCAGTCCAAAGGGCATGGAGGCAGGAGATGGCATGGTGTATATATGGGGTACAGATAACAGTCAGTTGAGTTGGAAAGCGACATAGTGTTATCTCTCTGAGGGTAGGTGTTATTTTGTCTTTCTCCTGGTATCTCCTGTGTGCCTAGCACAGGGCTTGCATGTAGGCAGTACTTAATACGTATTTGTGGAACTGAATTGTTGAAAATCTTAAAGAAAAGAGATGTTTGCATTCAGTTGTGGTATCATGGCACTGCATTTTGTTGATGGTTGTTTGATTACAATGGGATGTCTTTAATATGGTATTGATGTAGTCATCTGGCTACATACATAGAGGTAACAGTGTTATGAAAACTAGATTTTTTTTAAAGCATAAGGTTGCTCTTGCCTCATTATGGAGGGCAGACAGCTGCAGGGCGAGATAATGAAAGAGCAGGGGCCAGAACTATAGCTTGCTCACAGATAAGTGTGCCATGAGTTATTTCTAGTGTAACAACAGGCTCAGATGTGGTTTCAGGGTCAGATCTCCTGTGGGGAAGATGTAGCAAAAGTACAAGAAAGGCAGTCTAAGGGAAAGGAACCATCCCACGTGATCGTCCTATCTTGCCTTGCAAGGAATTAAGGGTAACCCCAATGTGATTACTGAGCACTTTCCATCTGGGAAAAAAACCCTTTCAGCAGGGCACAGGTGAGCTCTTTGGCCCAAATATAGGGTTTTTTTTCCTTCTGACCAGAACCACTGACAGTGGCACTATTTGAGGGTCAAGGTTAAGTTGCCTGAGAAGGCTTGCTGGGTAAAGAGAGAAGATGCTGTTAATGCAGAATGAAAGGACCCCTTCCTAGTTAGTGCAATTCACCCTGCCCCCACTGCAGCTGCACCTCACTTCATAAGCTGACCTTTAATTAATTACCCCTGTAGACTCCACCACCCTCATTTGTGCTTATCAAGGCACATTTGACCAAGTGTGTCTGCATCTTTTTTTCTCAATAGGATCTCACAAATTCTATAAGTTTGGGAGCACAAGTTTAGACCATCTGATATGATGCTATAATTTTGCAGATGAAGAGGCTCAAACCCAGATAAATCATGTGATGTATATCCATGTTCATACAACTAACATGTGGAAGGACTGACATTAGAATCTAGAGCTACTAATGTCCTAGCTTGATGCTCATTCTCTTCAACATGCTAAGGCATACTGGCGGTTCTCCATGCTGGGAGGGGAGAATTGAGCTCAACATATTTATTGCTTTACGTAAAATGTTTGACATAGGTGAATTAGGAATGTTGGATAAATAATACTCTTGGCCTCTGTCCCTTTGAAGCTGCTTTGCCCAAATGATGTTCTGAGTGATTCCTTAGGGACCCAGTAGAGGATTAGATTAAGGAACGGTCTTTTATAGGCAGAAATACTCCTGAAATTGACACTGAGGTCATGATGGGAATGGGGATGGGTGAGATATTCTATATTTAATCTCTAGACATTACAAGTAACAAATATAACAGGGCTGAAAAACACTTCATCATGGCTGGCAGCTTCTTAGTCCAAGTCATCCTCTGCTGGAACAATTTAATGTTATATATCAAATCGGGGATGTTTTTATCGACTAAGGGAGAATATCCAGATGATATCTCTGTTTCTATTGTCCTCCTGACCAGTATCCATCAAGAAATATGTTTGTGTGTGTGTGTGTGTGTGTGTGTGTGTGTGTGTGCATGCGCACATGCGTGTGTATGGACTATTTACTGAAAGTATGGAATGCATTAAGACTGAAAAATAACAGGCAATAATACCTAGTATTTATACAGTGTTTTAAGATTTGCAAAGTGCTTTGCAATTATTATTTCAATCCTTATAAAAACCATGTGAAGTTGGTACTATAAGCTATTATCCCTGTCTTATAGAAGAGGAAAATGAGACAGACAGAGGTGAAGTGGGTTGTCCTGGGTCACACAGCTGGTAAGTATTTGAGATTGCTATAAGATTCAGGTCTTCCTGACTCACTGTTCTATGCACTGCCCCATCTAGAAGCCTATAGGAGAGAGAGAGGAAAGAGACAGAGAGAGAGAGAGAGAGAGAGAGAGGGGAGAGAGAGAGACACTCCCTATGAATCATGAAAGATGAGGTTTGAGGCCTTGCTGTTACATACTGTCCATGTGACCCCTGGGGAAGTTCCATCATTCTTCAGTGCCCCTTGGCAACCAGCCATCCAGGACTATAAATTAGTTGGCAGAGTAGGTGCCGAACTTCATTGTCAGTGGGAGAAACTTTTCTGAGATTTGTGAACTATGCCAGTGAAATAGAGGTTTGGTCCAAAATTAAAGATAGAGTCACAATTACATGAGGTTCCTATATGGGGATGAGGGATCCAGGCTTTTTATCTTCATTCTTGTGGGGATCTCCCACCATGGAAACTTTTCACCAATGCAAATTTGTAGATCTAGACCAGTGGTTCTCAACCTTCCTAATGCCACAACACTGTAATATTCGTATGTCGGCGGACCCGCCTGGAGATGGATAGAGGAGTGGCATCTCTGTTCCTGAGACCATCAGAAATATGTTTTCCGATGGTCTTAGGGAGCCCCTGTGACCCCTGTGAAAGAGTTGTTCAACCCCCAAAGGGGTCACAACCCACAGGTTGAGAACAGGTGATCTAGACTAAAGACACTGAGGGAGTAAGAAATTTATCCAATATCACACAGCTGGTGTTAGTGGCAGACTTTAACCTAGAATCTAAGTCCTAGATCTTCCTAATTCGTAAGCCAGCTTTCTGTCCACTAGGCCTGACTCCTTTGCATGCTGTCCACAAAGGAGGGGGAAAATCATCCTCCAAAAAAGTCACACATTATAAATGGTTTTATATAAACCTATAAAGACCAAGAGATAAGGAAATAATATTTTTTTCTTAATGGATTCTATGTTAAACTTAAATTTAGGGGCCTGTAAAATTTAATCTTGATCTCTGCCTTATATTTGCTCTCCTCAGAAGCAGTAACACATTAAATGTTCCCCTGGAGGCCTGGACAAATGTGCAGAACTTTTTTGAAAGCAGTGACTTTGGCATAAAATGGAAAACCTTTTAATTCAAAAGGAAAATTAATGACTTTAACAATGCCTGTTACCATAGGACATATATCTTATAGCATCATAAAGTCCTAGTGATGGAAGGAATCATTTCTTTTAGTTCTTTTTTAGTGTTAGAACCAGCAACTGGTCAGGCCAGACACATATTTTGGGATTTTTAAACACACTTGGAATTCTGTTTTAAAACTCTCTCTACCTTTTGTTTCTAGTATGTATGGAAGTTCTTTTCAAGGAATATGGGTGTGTGAGGTCTCATCTGTGGAATACCCCAAGGGAAACAGAGGATGTTAGAGCTGATTGAATTTGGCATTTAAAAAAGGGACCCTTCCATGAGCTGCTACTGTAAACCCTTCGTACTATTTCAAAATCAAGAGGGGAGCAGATCCTCTATGACTTCTGTTTTAATCTAGATTTGTTTGGCTTGATGATGTTATCAGTTGGAAACCCCAAAATGCTATCTCTTCTCAAAGTGGCATTTGAAAAAAAGCGCAACTACTTTAAATGCTCAGTTGAATGAGTCACTTAGGATGACAATAAGAATAACCAGCCCTTATATTAACACAGAATATCATTTCAAATTCAGCAAAGCAATTTAGCCAATGTGGTGTCTTCCCCCTAGAACCTGGGTATTTAATGAAATTGAGAGGAATAATTATTCTAATTTAAATTTCTTGCCAAGGGGAAGAAACGGAAAATAATAATTGATTTTTTTGTTGATCTTTCTCAGAATTTCATGCTCAAAATTTCCCTGACAGAGCTTTATAATCATAGCCAGAAATAAGTTATTTTTCTAATTGTTTCAGGACTAAAGAGTCTGAGAGGGAATATTACTGCTCTGTCTCAAAGCCCTATCAAATTAGAAACAGCCAGTTTTAATTAAAATATTGGATGTTTTAACTTGCAGGGTGGGGGAATGATTTGCTTCACTCTGTCCTCTGGGGAGCTATTTGATCATTATGGGACCATATATTATAGATGAATTGAACACTGCCAAATGGCATCCCTTCCCCAATATATAATAGTAGCAATTAAGAAAGGGTATTAAGAAACTGACATATTATTGGAGAGAAGGGAACATTTCTTAGACTCTTTAATGTCATCTTGACACTGCTTTTGGTTTCCTTTAAGGGTTCAACCATTGTTATAGACAGCAAACCATGACTCAAAATTTTGTGTGTGAAATGAAATTAATAAGAGGAAAATTAATCTATCTATCTATCATCTATCTATCTGTCTGTCTATATACATACACACATTTGTATATGTGTATATATATATATATATATATATATATATAAAGAGAGAGAGAGAGAGAAACAGAAAGAGACAGAGACAGAGAGAGAGAGATACATACACATATATATTTGGAATGTATCCCGTGAAGAAGTGATATGAATAAAATTGGTCCATATGTTGTGCTTTTGGTTTTGGTTTTGGTGGGGTAGGGGGGGAGGCTTAACTGTAAATTACAGGGAGGAAAAAGGAAGGAAAAAATGTCTAACCAGAGGTATCTTGGTATGGTTTATATGACTATAATTTAAGTAAACTAGAATCCTAGTTAAAGAGCTCGATTGAATCTCAAAATCAACTCCCAACTCTCTCATTTTAGAGATGAAAATCAAAGTCCAAGGGAGCTTAACTGCCTTGACCAAAGTCATACAGGTTTCTTACATCAAAGGTGGCATCTGAGCCATGGTATTTGGACTTCACAGCAAGCTTTTTATTTTTATTCAATTTTTTCCCCAGTGTACTGGACCCTAGTCTTTATTAGAGCCTATTCTTTAGCTGTGTGACAAATAAGTCACTGAACCACAAAGCACCTTTGTTTCCTCCACTGTAGACTGTGGAGGATGGATGAGATGCCTGATTAACAGCCAAACTAAAGATGCCCATAGGATGGGAGCACAGCGAGGGTTCAGAGGCATAACTAGAGGTTCTTCAATCCTCACACACATAAAATGCCATCACTGTAATCTTTGTATCATAGATTTAGAGGCAGAAGGGTCATGTTCACTCCTGTAGTCCAATGAAATTGGACTTAGTTTGCATGTTGAAAGAGACCCAGAGAGGATAAGCAATTCACCCCAAGTTACACTTCCAGTGTGAAGCAGAAGCAGATTTTTGAACCCAGGTTCTCCAACTCTACAGGACTGGGCACATTGTTCCAAGTGGACACATTTTATTGATCTATGGCAAATAGGAATTATGTCATAACATGATACGTGAGCATGACTTTCATGACTTGAATAAAATACAAATTCGTCTAAAAAGTATTGTCCATAGAAGGAAAATGATCCTGTTGGGTTTTGTCATGGTATCATAAATTTAGAACTGGAGGAATTTTTAGTTTTACCCCCTCATTTTGTAGAAAAGAAAAAAAAATGATTCCTAGAGAGGTTAATTGAGTTATCCAGGGCCACCTAGCTGATAAATGGTAGAGCTCACATTCAAATCTAGTACATCTGACTCCACCACTCATGCTCTTTTCCCTCTAATACGATGCTTCTCTATTTTTCTTTTCCATTAACAATCATCAATGTAACAAGAGTTACCATATGGGCCTATTTTTTTATTTTTTGATAATAAACAGGGTCATGATTACTTTTTAAAAAATCTGAAATGATTTGACTAGTTGATGTTCAAGCTCTCTAGATTTTCTGCTTCTGTGATTCTCTGAAAGGGATGATCACACTCTTGCACTGCGTCTAGAAAAGGCAAATAACACCTAAAACTAAATGCAGTGAATGGTCTGAAAAAAGTAATGGGCCTACTAACTACAAATAATTTTAATTTACTGGGCGATTTTTGATTGCAAGATTGATTGCAAGATTGCAAGATTGCGAGATTGCAAGATTAGAAACTGGTTACGCTATGTTCTCTGTTTTTCTAACATACAATCTATCTTATTAACAAAAGCTCATCATGTAGAAGAATTATAACCTGGGAATCTTCCTGTTTGGAGATCAGTGGGTCTACATTTGGGTCTACAAGTGTATCAGCAATGCAGTATTCACAATGCCTACAGTAACTATAAATATGCTGATATAGTTATTAATCACAAAATGGAACAGGCTCTCTACATAAGAAATATAGATAGTGCATTCATTTAAATACCAGAAAACTGAGTCCCAA
>CM053581.1:559717637-559740005 GCA_028627135.1 Pseudochirops cupreus | reverse complement strand
TTTGGCATGTGGGCTGAGGTTTCTAAGAGGCAGAGTTGAGGGACTAGTAAATTTCAGAATTGGGGATGAACTTGTATGAAGTTATAGAGATGGGCAATGGAATGGTCAGTCTGAGGAACTGCCAGTCTGTTAGTTTGACCTCAAAGAACTTACATTCTATTCCTAGAGACCATGGCAGCAGGGAAAGGACAACATGTATACCCAAAATTAATCAGGAAATTTATGCAAAGTAATTTCAGAGAGTGTAGACCACTAATAACTGAAGCAGACTATAGAGTAGGTCCAGGAAAGGCCTCAAGCAGGAAATGGTACCTGAGCTATCCATGGAAGGAAGCTAAAAACATGATGTATAAGGGGTGAGGAGGAACAGTCAGTTTATAGATAAAGAGATGGGTTTTGGAACATCATGTACAGGGAACACTTAGCAGGCTAGTTAAACTACAAAAGAAATCAGAGGTGGCAATTAAGAAACACTTGTCTAATTGAAGCAATCAAGGGCAAATGTCCAAAAGAGGAAGTGCAACAATCATTTGACAAGAGTGAAAAATACTCCAATTACTGCACTCTTAACCATTTAATAAAATCAGTGAAAAGAATCTGCCCACTCAACTGGCTTGACAAGCATTTATTAAGTGTTTGCTTAATGTGGGAACTGCACTAAGGACTCAGGATTCAAAGAAAAGCAAAAGAGTCTTTGTCCTCAATGAGTTTACATTTTAATGGGAGACAAAACAACTGTAGGTTCACGCAGAGATATCGCTAACAATGTGATATGAAAAAGGTGAATGAGATGTTGAGCTCCATTAAAAGTCAGAGGTTCTAGAATAATGGTGGTCCTATTGAATTCTGTCCTGGTCAGGCCATACAGTGTACAATATGTTTAGTTCTTGGCACCATAGTTTTAGACATTCATCAATAAACTAGAGTCTCTGATATAAGACAACCAGGATAAGCGATAGCAAATTGGTTCAGGTTCATGCTATAGGAAACTAAGGCAGAATTTCTAGGGGTGGGAAAGAAGTGGGAGGGATCATTAGCTATTTTCAGGTATTTGCAGGGCTGTGGGGGAGAAAAGGAATTGAACTGCTCTGGTTGGCCTGGACAGGCAGAACTAAGAAAAAGGGCTGGGATGTGCAGAGATGCAATTTTAAGTCTGATTTCTGGAAACTTTCTCAACAATTAGGCCTGCCACAAAATAGAATGGGCTGCCTCGGGAGATCATGAGTTTTCCTTCTGCCAAAGACTTCAAGAAAAGACTAGGAGAATACTTGTTAGGTTATATGGTAGAAAGGATTCTTGTTAAGTTATAGGTTGAATCCATTGGTCTCTGGGGGGGTCTCCTCAAATTCTGGGGTTCTGTGATTCAAGTCCTGAATAATAGATGATCTCAGAAGAGAATTCACATACTTTAGGCAACTTCCTCTAAAATCTAATTGTAGTCTTTTGCAATGATTGTTCAAGAATGTGCTCATAAGAGGGAGAAAGGCTTTTCACATTACTCTTTTCCTTACAACTCAAAACATTTTGAGCAATGAAATGTCAGCATTCTTCTGAACCCTTTGCCTTTTTTCAACCCAACATTCACTGAGATGTGCACCGTGACATGACATGCTTAATGTAACTCCTGAGTAGATAATTATTTTTTCTCTGTTGCTAATTCCTTGATCACAGCTAATGAATTTTCCTTCAGACTTAGAATTTAACTAAGTTGAGCTGAATAAACGTGAATGAATTTTAAAGAGTCCTTAGGTTGGTATTAGCTTTGCCAGTGTCACTTGAGGTCCTAGGAGATGTTTTAAACCTTAGCAAAAAGGATAGAAAGGGAAAATGAAGGGGGAAAAAATACTTTGTCCCCATTTTATCCTGGAGAACACTGAACTTCTAATAAGAAAAATGACTTGCTCGAGGCTGTAGGCTAAGAAGTAACCAGACCAGCACTGGCATACTCCTGTCTTCAATCTTGGTTTGTTTCAAGGTCTATTCTTGGCAAGTTATACAATAATAGGCAGACAGACAGATAGACAAATAGACAATGATGGATGGATGGATAGATAGGTAGACAGGAGGTGGATGGATAGATAGATGGGAGATAGATAGAGACAGACAGACAGATAGGTAGACAGGAGATAGATGGATAGATAGATAGATAGATAGATAGATAGATAGATAGATAGATAGATAGATAGATAATACATAGATAATTTTCTCCTTAGGATTTCTCTCCCATTAGAATACAACCTACTGGAATGCAGGGTGAAGTTTTTGCCTTTTTTAACTTAAGTTTTTACCTTTTATCCCTACTGTTTAACACAATGCCTGGCACACAGATAGTTTTTAATAAATATGTGCTTATTGATTAATCAGGATAAGGACAGAAGGTAGACACGTGATTTCACTGGTAAAAGCAACACTTAGGTAAAGAAAAGTCCTTCCGCCCAAGCCAGGGCACCAGCTTTTTCTGCAGTTTCTAGGCCTAGAGAGCTGCCTAGACTGAGCTGTGCTGTCAAAGTCAAATAAAAAGAGTGACCATTAAATTGTGCACAAGGATTTTGAGGGCTGCATATTGACTATTTGATATTGTAGGTGATTTATCATATTTTAACTATTTTCTTCCTAAATGCTTCCTGACTGCACGTCAAGCTGGTTCAGACTCCATTCACGAGTGGCATGGACAAATGTTTGACATCTCTGGCCTAAAGCTCTGCCAAGTTAAGTGACTTGCTCCACTCACATAGTTGGAATTTGTCACTAGCAGAATAAAAAATCTAGGTCTTCTGACCAATGAAGGGAGGGGACAAAAATGGGAAGGAGAAAGGATGAAAGAAAATATTTATTAGGTGCCTACAATGAGCCAAGGACTGTGCTAAGTATTTAAATATATTACCTCATTTGATCCTCACAATGAGGGGTGCAGGGTGGGGGAGGAAGGTGCTATTATTATCCCCATTTAACAGATGAGGAAGATGAAGCAGACAAAGGGATTAAGTGACTTGCCCAGGTTCTCACAGCTACAACATGTCTAAAGTACATTTGAACTCAGGTCTTCCAGATTCCAGGTTCACTGCTCTACCCACTGTGCTACCTAGCTGCCAGTTCAATCTACTATACCAGGCTTCCTCTCAAACACCATCAGAAATCCTAAAAGTCAAGGAAGATTAGAAATAAATATTTGAGTAACCACACAGTATTCCAAAAGCTGCCATTTCTTTTACAGTACACTACACATAGTATCTGCTCAACAAAGACTAGCCCATTCTAAACAAATGGTACAGCCCAAAGTATAAGCATCCTAGGGGTGTCAATCATATTCTAGCACTTCTTCATTTTCATTTCACATACCAGTCGTGTCTATTGATCCCTTCTAGCTATTTTCAAAATCTATATACTTTTTAAAAATTTGTTTATTTTTTCTGAACTTTAAGAAATAAAACAAAACATTTCCATAACATAGTAGAATAGAAAAAAAAAAAGATAGGACATGAAATTGCAAGTCTATTATGTAAAACTTGCTATTCCTTTAAAATATATTATAAAGTTATAATTTTCTTCTTTTTTTTCCCTCCCCCCTGCGCTAGAGATAGGTACCATTAGCAGACAAATGTGTGTGTATGTAGGTGTGTGTTAAACCATTCTATGCATTCTTCTATTTATCAGTTCTCTCTCTCTCTCTCCTTTCATATATCCTTTGTAGTTAATTTCAGTATTTACAATATTCAAAATTACTTATATGCTCAAAGTTGTTTTTCAAACAATATTGCTGTAACTGTACACAATGTTCTCTTGGTTCTGCTCATTTCACTCTTCATCCTTTCATGCAAGTCGTTCTAATTTTTCTATGATCACTGAGCTCATCATTTCTTATAGCACAGTAGTATTCCATCACAACCACAATGTGTTCAGCCATTTCCCAATTGATAGGCATTCCTGTAATTTCCAGTTCTTTGCCAATACAGAGAGCTGCTATAAATATTTTAGAATATATAGGTTCTTTTCCTTTTTCCTTAATCATCTTTGGAAATAAACCTAGTAATGGTACTGCTAGGTCAAAGGGTATAGACAGTTTAATAACTCTTTGGGCATAATTCCAGATTGCTTTCCAAAATAAATGAGTGAGTTAGAGAACAAATCATAGAAAAAATCAATAATTTCATTAAAACTGATGACAATAACAAGACAGCACATCAAAACTTATGGGATACAGGAAAAGCAGTAATTAGAAGAAAATTTATATCTCTTAATGTCTGCATCAATAAAAGAGAAAGGATGGACTACTGAATTGGATATGCAATTTAAAAAAACTAGAAAAAAGAATAAAAATCCTTAATTAAAAATAATTTGGAAATCCTAAAATTTAAATATGAGGTTAACATAACTGAATGTAAAAAAACACTGAATTAAATAAATCTAAGAATTGGTTTTATAAAAAAAATATTAAGTAGATAAACCATTGGTTAATTTAATTTTAAAAAGAAGAAAACCAAGTAACAAGTATTAAAAATATATATGAGTGAATACAACCCTAATGAAGATGAAATTAAATCAATTATAGTTATTTTGCCCAATTACATGCCAATAAATTGGACAGTTTAAATGAAATGGAGGAATATTTACAACAATATAAATTCCCTAGATTAGTGAAGAGAAAATAGAATATGAAAATACAAAGATTCTAGAAATAGAAATTGAAGAGGTCATAAATGAGCTTGCTAAGGAGAAAAAAAAAAAAGCGCCAGGACCAGATGGATTTACAAGTGAATTTTATCAAACATTCGAAGATCAAGTAATTACAATATGACAGAAATTATTTGGAATAATAGACAAAGAAGGGATCCTATCAAACTCCTTTTGTGAAACAAATATGATACTGATACCTAAAGTAGGGAGGGTAAAAACAGAGAAATAAAATTTTATATCAATTTAATTAATGAACATGGATGCTAAAATCCTAAAGAACCTTAAAAGATTACAGCAATATATTACATAGATTATACTTTGCAATCAAGCGGAATTTATATACTTTCTTGTATGTCAGAAGGAAGTGAATGGGGCAAACTGTATGTTCCTCTCTGACAATCATGGGGGGTTAATTACAACAGTTGTACGGAAGGCACAGTTATGGATTGGTTGCAGCCTACATCTCTAGAAAGAATATTCACATCAAAGAGAAGGTAGATCAATTTGAGAATTTAGTTTTAGAGTATATCATTTTAAAAGCTATATGGAGAATTTCTTTTTTCTGATGGGTGATGTGATATTATTACTTTATCCAACAATAAAAAAAACTAGCATTTATAATAAAGATCTACTTACTCTCCATATGCAAGATATAGAAAACATCTTTCTCTTCTATTGTGCTATATGGAAAAAATATTTGATAGCTTTTTTTTTTAAAATCTTGATATGTCTTGAAAAGCAGAGTTGAATAATGGAATGGGGGCAGCTAAATGGCACATGGATGGAGTACCAGGCCTGGAGTCAGGAAGACATGAGTTCAAATCGAGCTCCAACACTTACTAGCTGTGTGACCCTGGGCAAGTCACTTAACCCGCTTTGCCTCAGTTTCCTCATATGTAAAAAGATCTGGAGAAGGAAAGGGCAAACCACTCCAGTATCCTTGCCCAGAAAATTCCAAATGGGGTAAAAAAGAGTGGGATGTAACTCTAATGACTGAACAAAAACAACAACATAATAGAATGACTTTCAAGGTTAGATTTTTAAGAACCTGGAGAAACATATTAAAGCTCTATCTTTTCGTAAGTACGTAAGACTTGGCAAATCGAACTCGTCTGAGCCTCAGTTTCCTCAACTGAAAAGTGAGGGCAACAATACTGCATTAATTACTTTATAGAATATTGGGAGGATAAAATGAAATAATGCACATGAAAGAACTCTTTATCTCTAAAGCATATGTGAATAGAAATTCTTTGGGGAAAGGGGAAATGATGTCTTTAAAGAAGGAAAATAGACAATATGTTCTCCCAAGTCCCTCAAATACATGACAAAGGGGCTTGGGCTTTACTGAAATCTAAGCTGTAAAACCTGTAGAGCTTTGAAGGAAGTGGCCAATGAAGAAATTTAAGTATTAAGTGCCAATTAGCTATGACATAAGTTCCTGCTTTAAAAGGTAAAGAGCTGAGTTTGTAGAGGGTTTACCAAGAATCACATAATCAGATCAGTTTAGTGCTGAATGGAATATCTTCTCTTGATTAGAAAACTCCAGTTACATGAAAATATATTGAAAAGAAGATTAACGCTTCAGGTAGGGGTTTGACTAGATAGTCTCTAAAGATGCTATCTAATATTAAAATCCTGTAAGTCTAAAGCCGTATTGCTTTTCTGTCTGGAGGTATGCAGACATGACCTTTTACTGCTGAGCAATGCAGAGGAGAGAGATTTAACTCTGGAGGGAAATGCTCTGGAGAATTACTTCTGTGGCTAAATTTGAAGGAGACGCGTGTGTGTGTGTGTGTGTGTGTGTGTGTGTGTGTGTGTGTGTGTGTGTGTGTGTGTGAGAAGGACAGTTTGGGAGAAAGGGCATAGCTGTTATTATTGGATTATTTCAGTTGTAGCCACCTTTTCGAGACCACATTTGAGTTTTCTAGGCAAAGATATTGGATTTGCCATTTCCTTCTCCAGCTCATTTTACAGATGAGGAGCTGAGGGTAAAGTAACTTGTCCAAGGACACATAGCAAAGTATTCACCATGAAGATGAGTCTTCCTGATTTCAAACTCAGTATTCTATCTGTTGCATCATCTAGATGCCCATGAAAAGAGAATATGACAGAGTTTATCTCCTTTCTAGGAAGCCATGTACAAGCAACAAACCATGGAACCACACAATTAAAGGGGGCCACCAAAACAGTTAAGATAATAAAAAATCATAAAGTACTGTGTCAGTCTCCTGCAATTTTGCTCCTGTGCCTTACTATAACCACTCTCAAGTCTCATGATGTTGCTTCATACTTGGGGTCTTTATGAACATTGACCCTAATCAGCAACAGCTATTAAATCACCAGTCTTATTAACTGAAAACTACTCAATTTACTTCAAGGACAAATCCTTGCCTTTTCCCCTTATGTATTCTTTGTCTTCTTCCATCAGAATTCCCTGGGAGAACATGGGTTAACCTTAGTTTCACATGAAGATGACGGTTTAGTAATTTCACCACTTTTCTAGTCCCTGCTGGAGAAAAACATAATCATAATACCTTTTTGCATGTCTTATGCCCTCACTTGCATGAATCATTGATTCCTATGGGAAGCAGATTGCTTTTTGTTTCTGATATTTGAATCAAAGTCAAGTATCCAAGTCTAATGCCTGATGTGTTTGACGCTTTCAAAGACAGCAGATTATACGTAACAGACATAATGTGCAGAAAGCCAGGAAGCCATTCACGGAGAGTATATATTAACCATTTGGCTTGGCATAGGCAAAGTAATTTGAAGCTCATCCATACTCAACAGCACTTGCCTAACTATGGAACACTAATGCAGATCCTAGCAGTGGAGGAATTCCATTGCTACTTAGAACATGACATTTTACAACAATTTAAATTCAGCTTAATTTGTTGCATAAAATTGAGTGCTAGAACTATTAATAAATAAGCCTATGGTGAGCGTTAAAGCATATTAATTTGTTTAATGAACACTTAAATAGCAAAATTTCTTTTCTTGTTCCCTTCAATATTATAAAGGAAAGAGGTATAATGATCATGTTTAAAAATTAATTATTTTTTAAAATTCATAATCCTTAGTTTGAAATGGATCTCCCACAGATACAGCACAAAAATCACTCTTGTAGTAGATTAAACTATACTCAATTACATCTGTTACATTTCAAGTTGGTCTCTCAAAAACCAATCTTTGTAAATACCCAATAGATTGTTTAAATCGACTGCCTTATTTTGCATTGCTGGTTAAATTTAGGGAGCAGAAAGTAGACCAGGAGTTTGAGGAGGAGGAGAAGGGTAAACGTAAAAGCAAAAACAAAACAAAACAAAAATCTAACAATTCTCCCCTGAAAATAATCTTGTATTTTCACTAATACAGGTGTACACACTTCTGATGTGACTCCTTTTAGAGTTAAAATGTGTTTTTCAAATTGGCTTTGAAACAGAATATTTTAAGAGACTATTCTTGGCTTAGGTATTCAAAATTAAAATTCAAATTATTCATGTAGGGCCAAAAGTTAAATAGGATCCTAATTGCCTCCAAATTTGCACAGCAACTAATTGGGCCTCAAGCCAGTTAAGAACAAACTATCAACTGTTAGCAGTAAATTTCCAATACTCATTTGACAGGAGTTTGCTAATCTTCTGACAGGTGTGCATGCTCCATATCTGCAAACTCCTGTTTTCTAAGCCTGCTTGTCATCTCTATGCAAAATATAACACATACGTAACAACAGGCAAAAGTGTTTTGTTTTTTATTTTTTTCATAAAGTTTGGCTTAAGACCATTTTTAGATATAATTTGATTTTAATTTATCAGGGGCAGATATGATTTCACAATTCATTAGCAGCCAGTTGGTAGCTGCCCCAAAGGGCTAATCTAGCCTCAGTTTCCCTTTCCAGAATCATTAGACACAACCCCGCTTCGTGCATTCTTCATTCTAATGAAAGTAGAGTTCTTGATTGTCTTTAAACTTGGCATTCTATGCTCCATTTCTGTGCCATCACCCAGGCTGTCTGGAATTCTTGAAATACTCTCCCCTCTCCTTCACCTTCACATGTTAAAATCCTTAATTTCTTTCAAGGCTGATCTCAGGTGCTAGTGCCTATAGGAAATTAGTTCTCTGTTCCCCCTAATCCAGTGGTTCTCAACCTTCCTAATGCAGCAACTCTTTAATATTCATATGTGGGCATATCTGCAAGTGGGTGGACCTGCCTGGAGATGGATAGAGGAGCGGTGTCTGGATTCCTAAGACCATCAGAAATATGTGTTTTCCACTGGTCTTAGGCAACCCCTGTGACCCCTGTGAAAGGGTTGTTCGACCCCCAAAGGGGTTGCGACCCACAGGTTGACAACCACTGGTCTAGAATCAGGAAGACCTGGGGTCAAATCCATGCTCAGATACTTTCTAGCTATGTAACCCTGGGCAAGTCACTTAACCTCTGTTGGCCTCAGTTTCCTCAACTGGAAAATGGGCTTAAGAGTAGCAACTATCTCACAGAATTGTTATAAGGATCAAATAAGATAACGTCTGTAAAGTGCCTCCCCCATAGCAATTGCCATGCTTATTCCCCTTCCCTTTCCCCTTTGTATTCTTCCTAGGCCAGATAATAGCAGTTTTTACCTTTTTCTCTTTTGAAGGAAGTAGACTAAGCCTGGCCCAGTTGAAAAAACTCAAGAGGTCAACTGAAAAATTCAGAGAAAGATTGCCCCCGGGGAATTCTCCTTATTGGAGGTACATGGAAAGTAGATAATGGAGTTGGAGATAACAGAGAAAATGGGTAATTGTCATGGTGGTGGTAGTGGTAGTATTAGCAGCAGTTGGGGGAGGAGGAGTAATAGTAATCTATATTTAAGGACTACAAAATGCTTTCAATGAATCAACACGAATTTATTAAGTGCCTACTTTGATCCAGATATATGTAAAAAGTCTTAGGGATGCAAGGGAAAAACAAACAAACAAACAAACAAACATAGAACAGTCTTACCTCTGCTTATGTTCTTATGGAAGAGATAACTTCACAACTCAGATTAAAAAAGAACTGAAATTTTCATGATACCTTAAGGTTTATCTGCTTTATGTAATTTGGTCCTCATCACAATGCTATGAGACAAAAACTACTATGCCCATTTTACAGAAGAGGAAATCAAGGTTTAGAAGCAAACTGATTTGCCTGGAATTGCACAGCTAGTGGGGGTCGGAGGCACATTTTAGTCAGTTCTCTCCTCACTTGACTTCAATGCACCCCTCCAGGATACAGCCCTCAGCTGACGTTGGTTGACTGAAAATGTTCTCCTCCATTTATTTGATCAGTGTCTACCAAAATCTTAATGTAAGAAGACAAACAGAAGATTCTGGAGATGAACGTGGCTTTAACCACTGGGTTATAGAGAAATATAACATATTTATCATGGAGGGGATAATGATAAGCAAAACAAATCAGGAAGTTTGGGTTGTACAAGGAGGAGAATGACGGTGTTTACAAGTGACTGCATAAAAAAAGAGATTAAGAGGTAAATGAATAGTGTGATAGGGAGGGAAACAGAAATACAGCACCTGACTTTTTTGTTGTGAATGATCTCAAATCTTAAGTTTCAGATGAAATAATTCTCAGAATACAGAAAGATTATACAAAAGTGGAAATGAAACCAGCATCACGAATCTTTGAGGAATTGTAGTGGATAGGTGAAGTGTCCAAACACTAAAGCCTGGGAGGTGGAGGGAATGTATCAGTTTTCAAAAAATGGGAAATTAGTGGATTTGGGAAACAATAGATTGATGACTTTTGCATTGATACTCAGCAACTATCTAGAGTGATTATCATACAGTTACTAAACATTGAGGAAAGGAGGTCACGCTCACTTTGAGTTAACTTGGATTCATTAGGAATAAGCCACACCAAATTCAATTTATTCTTTTCTTCAGAGTTAAAAGTACAAAGAGAATGCTACAGAAATACTATACCTTAGTCGCAACAACAAAGTGTCTCTTAGAGATGAGCCAGTGGATGAGTAAATATCTATGATCATATGTTATGGGAATCTGAAGATCTTCCCTGCCCCTAGGCTCTTTGCTAAAGTGGCTACATGACTCTAAGAACCTTCCCCTATTTGAAAGTATACTCTGCCCCTCAATAGTCTGGATGTAGTCACATGGAGCCTGTGGTGGGAGGCTTGTTCTTCGGGAATGCCCAAGCCTTGTACCTTTGTGACTGGGCAGTGGGTCAAGAGGGCTATGACATTCTCTAAGCCAGGAGAAGGCTATATATACACCCTGATGTGAGGTTTTGCTTTGGGGCTCACTTTGCGGAGTTGTGTGATTTGGCCAGATGAGACTCTGGGAAGCCGTTAAGCCCCCCAGCTTTGAAAAACCCAGATGTTGATGCTTCCCTCTCTGGTAACTGAGTAGGTATGGATGTAATGGTCAGACAGCTGGAAGCCTGTTTGCTGATATATTTCTCTATCTGCTTGTAACTTGTGTTTTGCATTCTGTTTGTATTCTCTGAAGTTCAGGATGCTGACTTTTTCCCTTGAACCAGGTAAACGATATGTGTTGATTGATTAAAATGAGACTGTTAACCCATTTTGAGTTGCTTTACTTTAGAAAAGCAGATCTAAGAACCTGTGCTAGCAGCCACCCTGGGTATGCTAGGGTGCTTGCTGATACATCATCACTTGTAGGTTTTATATTAGTAGCACAGTATGCTAGAAAATTTATGTTGTAATCTATTGTTTATCAGAGAAATATGGGGTAAATCATGTCACATTTGGGTAGATTCATGTCTTGTGGGAAAAGGCTTGCCAAAGAATATTGACTAATGAAAACGTAGAGATAGGTCTCTTGTGGAGTATTTCAGAGTTTTCTATGTGGCCCTGTCCCATTCAACATTTTGACCATTAACCTAAAGACATACAAAGCACACTCATTAAATATGTTAGCTAATTATGGTGGATGTCAAAATTTTGATTTAATACAACATTCATAAGCAAAGACAAAAACTAAAATAATTGTACCACGATTGACCTTAATGATAATTTATTTAAAATACCAAATTCAGGCTCAAAAACTCAATCACATAGTTAAAGAATTAGAGAGAAACAGCTTGATGTAAATTGATGTGGAAAAATGTGTGGGGGTGGGCCCTTGTTACTTGGTGACCAATAGCGATTTTATGATCTAAGGCTTTGGAAAATGATTTACAATTTCTAGAAGAGAGGAACTAATTATCCCTCTATAATCTGCACTGGTCAGATCACATTTGGACTATATCCTGTTCAATTCCAATGTTACATTTTATAATGGTAATGAAATCATCCACTTATCTGGAGAGAAGAGAATTAGATGGTGAAAGTTCTGTAAACCATGCTATTTGAGGAATATCTCAAGTAAATAAGAGAGAAGACCAAAGAGATAAATCCTTCAAAAATCTGAAGGACCATTTCGTGAAAGGAGAATTAGAGTTATTCTAAGTTGCTACAGAGGATAGAACCAAGACCTATGGAAAAAAGTTGAAAGGGAGCAAATTTTTATTAAATATAAGAAATAACTTTGCTAGTTTTAGAGCTGTGGGAAAATGGTTTAGGTTGCTTAGAAAGGGAGCAAGTTCTTCATCCATGGAAGTATTAAGGCAGTGGCTGGATGTCATAGCAATGATTTATGAATTGGGTAGTAACCTGAATTAGTGACCTTTTAATATTCTTTCCAATCCAGAGATTCTCTTATTTATATGTATAAATGACCAAGTACATGTGATATGTATGCCTAAGGGTAGCATGATTATGTTATATTAATTTTAGTATATGATAAAACATTCTGTATGATAAAAAATGAAAATTAAAAAAATACTGTTTCAGTGACAATCAGGTACTATATGAAAATAAATATATTTGCTTAAGGTTCACCCAACTGTGAATCTTTGAACCTGCTGTCTTATTTTAATTGCTATTATGTAAATAGTTCTAGACCATTATACTTTTAAAAAATCCTTTCTGTATAGTAAAACAAAGGAGAAGAATAAAACATGAAACCTTTGTGTCCAGGACATCAGATACAATAAAATATACTCAGAGAACAGGGAATGAACCTTGTATCTACATCCTTATTTCTCTGGAGAAATACATGGAGATTTTGGAGAGGTCAGCCTCATCCCTTTTTTATTCAGCATATGCTATGAGAAGAAGAGGTAAATATATTAATATCACAAGGGTCAACCAGGAGTGGTTGGGCATTAAAAGAACCCATCAACTTGGAGCATGTGTGTGAAGGGCTGTTCTCTAATGCAGGTCTTCTAGATGATGCTCATGCAAACAATCCATGATACTATGTCTCCTTCCTCCGGTCAATAAACTACCCAATTCCCTCATGTTTTGTATGAAAAACCCAACCATAGTTTTATGCATTTAAATCAGCTTCAAGCCAAGATGTGAAATGGATAATTTTGATTACATGGAATTTTAAAAAAGACAGCTTTGGCACAAATAAAACTAATCTGGTCAAAATTAGAAGGAAAAAAGAAAACTGGGAAAAATGTAAAGTGTTTCTCTGATAAAAAGCTCACTTCTTAAACATATAGGGAACTGAGCCGAATTTATAAAAAATAAGAGCCATTCCCCAGCTGATGAATGGTCAAAAGAAATGAATAGATTTTTTTTTCAGAAGAAATCAAAGCTCTCAATAGTCACAAGAAAAAGTGCTCAAAATTACTACTTATTAGAGAAATGCAAATTAAACAACTCTGAGATACAACCTCACAAGTATCAGTTAGTCTAACAGGACAAACAAGGGATGTGGGGGAAAAAAATGGGACAAGAATGTACTATCAGTGGAGTTGTGACTAGGTTCAGTCATTCTGAAGAACAGTTAAGAACTATACCCATAGGGCTATAAAACTGTGCACACCCTTTCAGCCAACAATACCACTCTTATGTCCACATCCCAAAGAGATCAAAGGAAAGAGGAAAGGACTCATTTATACAAAATATTTATTGTTGTTGTTATGTTGATTAGTCATGTCCAATTCATCGTGATATTATTTGGGTTTTCTTGGCAAGGATATGAGAGTGGTTTGCTATTTCCTTCTCTAATTCATTTTACAGATGAGGAAATTGAGGTAAACTGAGTTAAGTGACTTACCCAGAGATAAACAAGCAGTGCATGACTGAGGCCATATTTGAACTCAGACCCTCCTGACTCTAAGGTCAGTACTCTATCCACTCTGCAACCTAGTTGCCCAAATATTTATAGTAGTTCTTTATGTGTTGGCAAAAAGTTAGAAATCAAGGGGATGCTCTTCCATTGGGGAATGACTGAACAAGTTGTAGTATATAATTGTGATGGAATATTATTGTTCCATAAGAAATGAAAAGCAGGATGGTTTCAGAAAAACCTGATAAGAGTTAAATAAACTCATGTAAAGTGAAAGAAACAGAACTAGGAAAAAATTGTAGACAGTAACAGCAATATTGTAAAGATGATCAACTGTGAAAGAGTTAACTACTCTGATTAAGACAATGACCCAAGACAATTCCCATGATCAAAAACACTATCTGCCTCCAGAGAGAGAACTGATGTCCTCTGAATGGAGCTTAAAGCAATTTTTTTTTACTCCATTAAAAAAATTCATTTTGTTTGTTTTCTTTTGCAATATGATTGATATGGATATATACCTTGTATGAGTTTACACATATAATCAATATCGAATTATTTGCCTTCTCAAAGAAGGGGGAGTAGAGGAAAGGAAGAATTTTAAACTCATTTTAAAAAAATGATTGTGGATGTTTTACAAGTAATTGAGAAATATTTAACAAAATAATTTTAAAAATAAATTGACCGTAAGGAATTATGAAAGAATCATGTGATACAGTCAATCTCTTGGTTTCAGGAAGTTTTGCTTGTGTAATTTATTAAAGAGCAATAGTGGACACTTCAAATTATATTATATTGTATTTTTAGTTTGGGATCACAAAAATAATTAAAAAGAAAAACTTTAGGATTGTTAAGAAATTATTATATTAACAGGGTTTACTTGAAACTCTTACAGTCGATTGCTCAGAGCTCAAGATCGTGTGAATTAAAAAATAAAAAAAACGTATTTTGTTTGTTTCTTTGTTTTTCTATTGCAATTGTTTTGCACTTTGTGAGCCAGGCCTTGCTTTCCTGTAATTCATATGATTATGGAGAAACAGAAATGTTTAAATGATTTTGGGAAATGGAGTAACAGGCGCGGATCACAAAATGTTCCATACATTTTATGACATTTTAATACTCACAGAATGTACTAGGATATTCTACTAATAATCACAAGGTTTGTAAATATCTGGCCAATCAGAAAGAGAGAACACTCATTTTTCTCAAGACTGTAGAGGTTGATTGATTCCTCATTGCTGATTATAAGAATGTCTTTATTAATGTCACTCACGACAGCTGGTGAGCCAGTCAGGAGGTTGAGATCCTGAGACAGCCTCTTAGAAGAACTTCCAAGAGTGTGTTGAGTGACTTCTCCATGGAAATCTCCCCAGAAGTCAGACTGATACCAATTTTCTGAGCTAACGTAAGGCTCCACATTTGTGGGAGATGTTCTTAAGGGATTAAAGTTAAGGGATGGTGTTTAAGAGAATAGCCCACAGGAAGAATGCCTTCTAAACATAAGGGAATCTGTACTATAGGAAGGAGACTGACATTTCTCTATGTAGGGGAATACCTTGTATAGGTAGGGGTCCTTCTATAGCAGTGGTTCTCAACCTTCCTAATGCCGCGACCCTTTAATACAGTTCCTCATGTTGTGGTGACCCCCAACCATAAAACTATTTTCGTTGCTACTTCATAACTGTCATTTTGCTATTGTTATGAATCGTAATGTAAATATCTGATATGCAGGATGTATTTTCATTGTTACAAATTGAACATGACCCACAGGTTGAGAACCGCTGTTCTATAGGGAAAACATGGGGTCTAGTAGTAGCATACTGAAAAGAACTCCCTTAGAGAAATTCCTCATGTCATATAATTAAGGAAAGCCCCCAATTTAACCAGGAAGAACAGCCACAACAAAAAACACAACAAAACAACAACATCATAAATAGTGCTACATAATTCTGTAAAATTTGGTTTAGAATTGCAAGAGATTCAGTTGATAAATTATTCTGGGCTAAATGTGTCACATTTGATTCTTTTCTGTTAAAAAAATGAGATTGGTCATTGAACAGCCTCACCTCTCCCAAATGGACTGTTGTTTGCTGGGATACCCTGTCTAAAGGATCGTACCCTCTGCTTCTAAAAGGGCCCACAACTATTTTTCAAATTAAAAGTTTTGATTTTTTTTTATAATTGCTCACTTTTTGATTAAACTTTCAATGGGAGATGAGAAGGAAAAAAAAAACTTTTCCAGAAAGTACATTTATGTGTCTGTTTTATCATATTGTTTATGTTTTGCTAAATGTTGCTCACTTCTTTCTGTTGCCCGATCAGCCAAAGGAAAAAGAAAGCATTTGTTCCGAAGAATTTTCAAAACTTTCAGAAAGTAAAATATCCCTCTGTCTTTCTAACTACGAGCAAGTTGGGAGGGCAGACAAAGACACAGATAAGAATGAAGGAAATCTTTGTTCCTAATCTGCAGGAATTTATGGGATTATAAAGTAACTAGAGACTAAGTTTATGACTAAAATCTAATTCCTCTAGTGTGAATTTCTACATTTTGGTTTAAATATTTTCAAAAAAAGGGAAACTGAAGTTAATTTGAAAATAATACCGATGAGCAACCTGAAAAGTAAAATCTATGAGTTACAAATTTTCTCCCTGTCTTCCCCCCCAAAAAAAACCAACTATAAAAAATGAAAAAACAAGAAAAGTAAAATCTAATTTGGAGGAATGGTCTGTGTTTTTTTGGTGAATAATAAAACAGAACTCAATCATTTTATAGTTAGTCTGGGACTCCAGATGAAATGTGCTGCTTAGATGGACATTGGGGGTGGGTTGACAAGTTGCAAGGATAATTGACATCATTTAATATTAACGATCATTATTGTATTATTTTAGCCTTTTAGGTCAGAAATTTTTTGTTTGATGGGCTTTCTTGGTGAACCCTGTATTGAAACAATGTCCAGGAATAAAAGCCCTATGGTCTATATCCATACATTGGGTTTGCCCCCTTAGATCAGACAGCTAAAAATCATGCTCTTTAGATTAAGAAGTTGGCCCAGGCCACAAATGAGTACATCACCTCCCTTCAAATTGACATAGATTCTTTAGCTCAAATAAGCATCTAAAATCACATAGTCTTAGTTACTGTTGTGGTTGTTTATTTGTTTTGGTCACATCTGACTCTTCATGACCCCATTTGGTGATTTATTGGCAGATACTAGAATGGTTTGCTATTTTGTGCATCAGCTCATTTTATAGATGATGAAACTGAGGTAAAAAATGGTTAAACACATAGCTAGTAAGCATCTGAGTCCAGATTTGATCTCAGGAAGAAAAGCTTTACTGACTTTAGGCCTAGCACTTTATGCATTCCACCACCTAGCTGCCATCTACCCCTTAGCTTTTTTTTAAAAAGACAATTTCCAGAATTTTTTGAAAGAAATTACATATAAATGCTTACAGTGTTAAAATTTTCAAGTAAAATTGGTCAGAGAAATTCCATTACAATATAGTAAACATGCAGAAAATACTCAGGGCACTTCATATCTTTAAGGTAAGTAGTACTTTGTAATCCAACAGAAATCTATTCATATTTATGTGAAACTTTTTTCTCTATACTGGATAAAATGCATGATACTTTCTGGTTCTTCTTTAAATCAAAATTTGTCAGACTCACAGAAGAGAGCAATAAAATTGATGAAAAGTATCCCATTGTTGGCCTACATGGAAGAGTTATAGAAATAAAATTTCAAAGCGTTACTCTTCAATAAACTACAAGCCATTTCTGTTAGATTGATTCCAGCTATAGTATAGGGATATCTCAGAGTTGGAGGATTTGAACGACTGATGAGTTTCATTGATGTAATTTTCACTAAAGAACAAAAGATTGACTAATTTCAGCAAGTACATGCCTCTGAAGTATGTTTTGGGATCATCACCTTGAAAACCAATGTCAGACTACTACTTGGTGATTCCAGCTTTCAACTTTTCATTAGGCATCAGCAGACTCCAAAACTTCATTGGTAGTTCCTCATGATGGTGGTTATTAGAACCATAAGGATTTTTTCTCATAATTCTACATCCAAATAAATTTGCTTTATAGCCAGATAGCTATGATAAACATCCTTTCATGTACATTTTAAACTTTCTGTCCTGTTTTGGGTTAATATTATTTTCCTTCATTAAACCTTCTACATAATTCTTCTATTTCATTGTAATTGACAAATGTGACATTTAGGAAAATCTGATTCTTTGAAAAAGCCTAATCATGTATGTTTTTTTTTTTTTTAACCTCCACCTAAGAGATGCACTGTAACTCACATTTTCTGGTGACCACTTGAGAAACCCACTTTATCCAATTTTTTAAAAAGTCTATACAGGTACTATGAGATGGAAATAAATATTTTATTGTTTGTTAATATGGCCTTAGACATTCTTACAATTCCACAAGGAATTATTTTTGCTACAATCAATCAATCCTGTTGTTCCTATATTAATCGTTCAGGTAAAATTGTAACATTTCTTCTCAAAATACAACAGGTTTATAACTGAAATTCTAAAGAAGAGAGCCCATGGTATGATTGATCCCTCTTTCTTTTTTTTTTTTTTTTTTTGCTATCATCCTGGAGGAGGTATATTCAAATGGTTCATAATCGAATGAACTCTTATCCTAGGAAAACAGATTCCTAATAATCTGATCGTGCTATACAAGGAACCTTATTTAATTGGCAATAGATGAGAGATCTATGGGGAACAAGATTCCCAAGGATCAAAGGAGGAAGCCTTGAATTTCAAAAAAATTTACCATGTTTTGATTCTTTTCATATTGTGATTGTCTTTTATTATGTGAGTTAGGCTTTGCTTTGCTATAAAGCATATGATTATGGGGAAACTGAGATGCTGACATCATTCTTGGAAATGGGGTAGCAGGTATTGACCACAAAATGTTCTGTACATCTTGTTGTATACTTTTGTAATTACCACACAAAGTACCAGGATTTTCATATAATAACCACAAGATCTGTAAATCTCTGGCTAATCAGAAAGAGTGAATACACGTGTTACTCACGATTATGCAAGTTGATTGGTTCCTTATTATTGACTATAAGAAAGTATTTTTAACTGACAAATGGTGTTCTTGTGCCTACTAAGGGTCCTTGGACCTGATTTGTTATGCCACTGCTTAATAAATCGATATGTTCACATTTAATGGCCCCAACCTTTATCAATTTCATTCACAATAAATGAAAAGTATCTGGGGATGCTGTTTGAAGGGTTAATGTATCAAATAACTCTTCTGTGATTGAATAAAATGATTTTTTTTCTCTTTAGAGTCCCACCAATCAATTGAATCAAACATGAATTTATTAGGCACCAAATTTTTGTCGGGTATTTCTCTCCTAGATGATAGCAGTAGTCTCCTAATTGGCTTTCCTATCTCACATCCCACCCCACTCCAATCCATCAGCCACACAACCACGAAGAAATTTTCATAAAGCACAAGTCTGACCATGTCACCTTTCCCACCCCAACCCCAGCTTAAGCAATTTATAAAATCAGATATAAGGTCCTCTAATTATTTACAATCTAGTCCCTTCTTTCCTTGGTAGATTTCATAATATTTTCCTTCCTTTTGTCCAGTCATAGTGGCCCGCTTATTATTTTACACACCCAAACTTCACGTCTAGTCTCTGTGGCTTTGTACTGACTGCCTCCCATGCTCACTTATCTCAGTATTTTAGAATCCCTGGTTTCCTTCAAGATACAGTTCTGGTGCTATCATCTGTACCAAGCATTTCCTGATCCACCTGGATGCTAATACACTCTCTCTTATAATTATCTTGATTTCTTTTTGTATATATTATGTGTACAGTATAGACTAGAGATTCAAATCTTTTTACCCCAACTGAATATAAGCCCCTTAAGGGCAGAAATTATTTTTATCTTTGTCTCTGTATTCAACATCCACATTACAATCATTGAGCATTTCTTAAACATTTACCTTGTTCATGACACTGTGCTAAGCCCTAGAGATACAGTGACAAGACTGAAACAATCCTTGCTCTCAAAAAGCTTACATTCTATTGGAGGAACAATGTGTATACATCTAAAAAACATATACAAAATTAAAAAGAAAAACAGCCAAGGGTTATGTTTTCATGGACCTCTAATATCAGGAAAAGCTTCTGGTTGGGCTGCATTTTGAAGGAAATCTAGGAATTCTAAGGCTGGAGGTCAAGTGAGGATAGAGCATATTGCAGAGAGCAGAGAGCATGAGCATGGAGGGCAGCTTGTGCAAAGGGAGAGAAAAGAACAAGAGATTAAGGTGTGGGAGGAATGGCATGAAGGCCAGTTTGGTGGAACCAAAGTGTGAATGAAGGGGAGTTATATAGACCAAGTTTGGAATCAGATTGTGAAAGACATTAAATATGAAACACAGAAGTTTGTACTTGGTCCTAGAAGTAATAGGGAGCCACTGAAGTTTGGTGAGGAAGGTGTGGGGGAACCTAATGATCTAAAATGAGCTTTAGAAAAGTCACCTAACAATAAAGTGGGAATAAACAATGTTCCCAAGGCAGCCTGTAATGTTTCCATCCATATCTTGTCACTTAAAATATCTACAGGAGGATGAGTGTTAAGGTTGTAAGGGAAACTGGTGAAGAAGAGAAAGATCATCTGCAAGCCCTAGAACATCTTACAAGAACATTCCTGCATCCCCTCACCCTCCAGACTTGGGCTCCACAGCACCAAAAACCTGAATAGGAAATAAGGCTGAGGAAGCAGAAGGTCTTTGGAGTATCCTATTACATATGAACACCCAGGGGAAGTAATACTTAAAAATACTTATCAGCAAAAAACTTAATTATCAGCAATGTCTCAGCAGGAAGGAAAACCTGATATGCGAAGGGCAGGAAGAAGAAAGGAAGAAATAAAACTTATGGATTTGCGAGGCAGATGGGAACTCAAAACAAACTCCAGCAACTTTCTAAGTTTCCCAGTAATCCTAGGAAAAAAAGGTCTACAATCTCCCCTCATGTTGTGCCCTGGATGTCATGCACAGATGGTCAAGGACTCATTCCTGGCTGCATTTTGGTTGGTTTGCCCTACCCATACCTTGTCACTCCCAGAAAGACAAAGGCAAAAAAGAGTCAAAAAAGAACAGGCCAATACGATCCATGTTTATTTTTAACTGCTTAGCTTCTCGAAGTAAAACAGAAGATAGACAAAGCCCTATTTTAGAGTGGTTTCGCTGTGATAATCTCCCACCTACTTGTGTCCTCTCTCTTGTCTTCAGAAGGAGCACTTTGGTTTCTGTCTAAGGCACCCATTCCAGGACTTTTCCAGCCCACAAGTGTTCCAAGCTAGGATAGGACTTAGCAAAGAAATATGATTTGTGTCCTAGAATAAAAGACTATGAGTTGGAAGGGGCTTTGGAATTCTAGGCCCATTTATACATTTACAGATGAGGAAACTGAGTCCTAGAGAGTTTAAGTGAAATGCTTCAGGTCACATAGGCAGTTTAGTGGCAAGGCTTATATTTCAATTCAAATCCTCTCATTCCAAATGCACGACACTGCTTCTCACCTACTCATTAGGAAGTGAGAATAACCCACACCCCTTTCCCACTACTGTTGACTTTTTAAATGAATTTCTCATAAACAGAAGATTAGGCAGTTTCTGGGATATATTTTTAGGAAGTGCTGCCAACTTTTAAATCATTAATTTTTTCCCATTCTATTGTCCATGAGGGACCAGAGCTTGGCTTGGATCCCCTCTCCCTTCTCCTGATGTGAGCCCCCATAGAGAAGAATGTAAATGAAATGGATACTTGGGGACTTCTTATTACCCTGACCATGAATCTTGAAGAATTAGGTAGCAAAATAATACTACATTGCATGACACATCATTTCAGGTGGGACTGACTTATAACATGTTGGGTAGATCTGTGTTTTGTCCCGTTACTTAATTTCTTCACATCATGGCTATATAATTAAGTTGCATTTTGGATTTACTTCCTGTTTGACCTTGGGGAGAAAGTCACTTAACCTCTCTGGTCTTCAGTTTTCTCAGTTATAAAATGAAGAGATTGGCCTAGATGTTGCCTAAGATCCCTTCCCTGAGGATCCGTGGTCCTATTGCACTCTGAGGTCTATTAGTAGCTTTGCCAGTGATTCCTAGGACCCTCATGAGGAAGATACAAAAGGAATATTTTGATGTCTTCATTAGCAGAGAGCATGACTTTATCTATTTTATCTCACTCACATATATACATTGATTATGGGTAAAATGTAAATAAGTCAGTGAAATAATTCTAATTCAAAATGACAGATACCATATGATATGAGATAGACTCGCAATGGTTCTCAACCTGTGGGTTTTGTTCAATTGGTAACAATGAAAATACATCCTGCTTACCAGATATTTACATTACAATTCATAACAGTAGCAAAATTACAGTCATGAAGTAGCGATGAAAATAATTTTATGGTTGGGGATCACCACAACATGAGGAACGGTATTAAAGGGTTGCGGCATTAGGAAGGTTGAGAACCACTGAGA